>JAJEKV010000106.1:819001-1524286 GCA_021234155.1 Isoetes taiwanensis | reverse complement strand
TTATTGTGCTTCGTTCAGTTACGTATTGCTAAAACCAAACTATCTCCACATTAACACGCCGTAGTCAATTAGCCTAGGGTAGGTACAACGAATCTTTGCAATGTAGAGTAAGTGTTTCTTTCTTTTTGCAAAAATGACACGTTAGCAACTTGTTCCCTAGGGTAAGTTTGGCGGTATGGGGCCGGCATTAAAGCGAAGTCCGAATCATGCATTTGAACCTCCACAATGTCAGAGCGACAAAACTTTAGTTTCTACTGTATGAAGCAGCCGTGGTTTGATATATTCTCTCCCAGAGACGGATGTTGGATTTTTTGGACAGCCTTCGGACCCGGGGTTCATGAACAAAGGATTCAGCGGTCGGATCACGAGGCGAGATCAGGGAGTGTGGTCTTTAGCATCGCCCCGGTGAGGCTATTTGCGGAAGAGGCTGCATGGGGAAGCTTTTGGGGCTCGCCTCTGGGGTTCAGGAGACTCTCCCCTCTATGGGGAGGCCTTGCAAGGTCCTGGCCTTGTTTGACTTGGGCAAGTGTGCCCATTCGTCTGCCCAAGCAGGCTGGGCCGTTCTAATACAAACTATTTGATCTAAACCTTATCCAAAATTTTTGAAAGTTGGCACAGCCCATGTTGGCGATAGCTTAGAAGCTAAGCAAAAATCAATTTAGGTCCGTACTATGCATTAATTCTGAATTCTGAATGTTTACTCACGCCATGACACTTGACTTATAAACGCCACAGCGGGAGAAGTCTGAGTCCAAACTCCATTAATTCGGTTCCTTGGCAGCGTTCTGTTGCATGTGATGACCCGCGTCCCAAGTGCAAAAGACCAAACTTCGGCACCCAAAGCGCCAAGCCACTACTTTCGACACGGCAGCTCACTTAGGGTTTACGTTTGAATCTATCCTTGTCAGTTGGCTAAGGACCTTGCTTGGCAGATGTCTTGATGTAGAGGGTGTTGGCAGCCATATGCGAACCTAAAAACCACCCGAGGCGGCTTGCCCCAAAGTCCTCTCCAGAAGGCCACAGCGTGGACATGCAACTTCCCCTCTCGAGCAAGTGATGCACATCTCTGCCAATGGACCCGAGCGTCGACATTGCACTAGGGACCAAGTTTTGTGGCGAAGCCCATCCCTTCTCGAAAAGCCAAACTATCTCGTGCAACACACTTTCGTAGTCCAATTGGCTAGGAGGTGGTACCTTTGGGCCTGATAGTAGGCGTAAGTGTTTTCTTTCTTTTTGCAAAAATGACCGTGTAACTTGGTCCCTAGGGTAATTTTGGCATTCGGACGATAATGGCGGTCGAATCGCCATTTGAACCTCACGCACGTCCTAACGACAAAACACTTTGGTTTCTACACGCCCGCAGGACGCTTTGCGGTTTGATATGTTCTCCCCGGGCGGATGTTGGATTTTTGGACCTTCGGACCAAGTTCCTTGAACAAAGGATTCAAATTGGTCGGATCACGGAACCGAGATCCCGGTGTGGTCTTTAGCGCACCCCAGGAAGGCCTTTGAATGGCTGCCCTGAAGCTTTTTGGGATCTCCTCACGGGGTTCAAGACTCTCCCCTCTAATGAGGAGGCCTTGCAAGGTCCCCGCCTTGTTTGACTTGGGCAAGTGGTACCAGCAGTCTTTTGCCTAACAAAGGCTGCCGGACCAGCTCTAATGCAAACTATTTGATCTAAACCTTATCCAAAATTTTTGAAAGTTGGCCTGTATGTTGGTGATGACTTAGAAGCTAGCTGACAAAAAATCGGGAATTTAAGTCCGGGTATATGCATTAATTACAATTTACAAATGTCTTGCTAATGCAAAACCCCCTTGACTTCTAAGCACAACGGGGGTTACAGGTCCAAACTCCATTCCGTCAGTTCCCCTTGCTTCAGCGTTCTCAACGCATGTGATGCCACCGTCCCAAGTGCAAAAGACCAAAACTCGGCACCCAAAACGCAAACCCTCTTTAGAACCCGGCAACTCATAGGGTTTTTACGTTTGAGGCTCTATCCTTGTCAGATTTGACTAGGACCTTGGGCGCAGGTGTCTTGATGTAGAGGGGGTGTTGGCGCCGCAGCATGGACCCTAAAACCACCCAGGAAGCAGCTGCCCCAAAGTCCTCTCCAGAAGGCCAGCGGCGGGCGGGGCAGCTTCCCCTCACGGAACAAGTGATCTATCTCGCCAATGGACTCGGGCGTGGGCATTGCCCTAGGGACCAAGATTTTGTGACGAAGCCCACCCTTCTGCCGAAGCGCCAAACTATCTCATGTGCAACACACTTTCGTAGTCAATTGGCCTAGGAGGTGGGCTGGCTGAATCTTTACAATGTAGGGGTAAGTGTTTCTTTCTTTTGCAACCGTAGGTGTAATTTGGTCTCTAGAGTAATTTTGGCATTCGGGACCGGTGTGGCGAAGTCGAATCGCCATTTAACCTCGCAATGTTGACGACAAAACACTTTGGTTTTTACCGCATGTCGCCCGCGGGGCGCTTGGCAGTTTGATATGTTCTCCCGGACCGGATGTTGGATTTTTTGGACCTTCGGACCAGGGTTCCTTGAACAAAGGATTCAGCGGTCGGATCACGGGGGCTGAGATCAGTGTGGTCTTTAGCGTCGCCCCCGTGAGGCCGAGAAAGGCTGCCTCGGGGAAGCTTTTGGGGCTCGCCTCACGGGTTCAGACTCTCTCCTCTAATGAGAAGGCCTTGCAAGGTCCCAGGCCTTGTTTGACTTAGGCAAGTGTGCCAGCTTTCGGCTGCCCAACAGCAGCTGCCGGACCGTTCTAATGCAAACTATTTGATCTAAACCTTATCCAAAATTTTGAAAGTTGGCCTGTATGTTGGCGATGACTTAGGAAGATAGCCGACAAAATCAAATTTAAGTCCGTTACTATGCATTAATTACGAATTTATGAATGTCTTGCTATTGCAAAAGCCTTGACTTCTAACCGCCTAGCGGGAAGAGTACGGGTCCAAACTCCATTCCCGTCGGTTCCCCTTGCTTAAGTTCTCAACTGCATGTGATCGGCCCGTCCCCAAGTGCAAAAGACCAAAACTCGGCACCCAAAACGCAAACCACAACAGAACCACGGCAACTCATAGGGTTTTACGTTTGGAGGCTCTATCCTTGTCCAGTTGGCTAGGACCTTGCGCCGATGTCTTGACTTAGAGGGTGTTGGCGCTTGAGCCGCGGACCCTAAAACCACCGGGAGCGGCTGCCCCAAAGTCCTCTCCCGAAGGCCACAGCGGGCAGACGGGCACCTTCCCTCTCGGAACCGTGATTTGTCTCGCCAATGGACTCGAGCGTCGACATTGCCACAGGGACCAAGTTTTGTGGCCGAAGCCCACCCCTTCCGAAGAAGCGCCAAACTATCTCATGTGCAACACACTCGTAGTCAATTGGCCACTGGGGGTGGGCTGCTGAATCTTTTGCAATGTAGGCGTAAGTGTTTCTTTCTTTTTTGCAAAACTGGCCAGGTGTAACTTGGTCCCTAGGTAATTTTGGCATTCGGATGATGTGGCGAAGTCAGTCGCCATTTGAACCCTCCTCAGCAATGTCAGAAACGACAAAACACTTTGGTTTCTACACTGTCGCTCGCAGGGGCGCTTAGCGGTTTGATATGTTCTCGGGCCGGATGTTGGATTTTTGGACCTTGTCGGACCAGGTTCCTTGAACAAAAGGATTCAGCATGATGGGATCTGAGGAGCAAGATGCAGGGAGTGTGGTCTTTAAGCCCTTCCCCCCCCCCCTCCCCGTGGTGCTGCCCGAAAAATTTTGTCGGGGAAGCTTTTGGGGCTCGCCTCACGGGTTGAGACTCTCCCCTCTAATGGGGAGGCCTTGCAACGTCTGGCCTTGTTTGACTTGGGCAAGTGTGCCATTTCGGCTGCCCAACAACGAGCTGCGGGACCGTTCTAATGCAAACTATTTGATCTAAACCTTATCAAATTTTTTTGAAAGTTGGCATATGTTGGCGATGACTTAGGAAGCTAGGCGACAAAAATCAGAATTTAAGTCCATTACTATGCATTAATTACAATTCTGAATGTCTTGCTCTGCAAAAGTGGGCCTTGACTTCTAAGCGCCTAGCGAGAGATGCTGGGTCCAAACTCCATTCCGTCGGTTTCCTTGCTTCGCATTCTCAAGCGCATGTGATCGGGCCACGTCCCAAGTGCAAAAGACCAAAACTCGGCACCCAAAGCGCCAAACCACTAGAACCTTTCGGAGGCTCTATCCTTGTCCCAGTTAGACTAGGACCTTGCTACTGTATGTCTTGGCGTAGGGGGGTGTTGGCGTCGAACCGCGGACCTAAAAACCACCCAGGCGGCTTGCCCCAAAGTCCTCTCCCGAAGGGTTGGCAATGGATGGGCAACTTCCCTCTCCGGAGCAGTGATTCGGCTCTGCCAATGGACTCGGAGCGTCGACATTGCCCTGGGGACCAAGTTTGTGGCCAGAAGGCCCACTCCTTCTCGAAGAAGCGCCAAACTATCTCATGTCCAACACACTTCGTAGTCAATTGGCCTAGGTGGTGGCTGTTGAATCTTTGCAATGTAGGGGGCGTGTAGTGTGTCGTTTTTGCAAAACCCACCGTGTAACTTGGTCCCTAGGGTAATTTTGGCATTCCAAACGATGAGCGCGTCGGATATTAATTTTTTCCACCTTTGTTTTTTTCCAAAAAATAAAAATAAAAATGAGTGACGCGTCGTTAAACGACGCCGCCATTGGCTCTCGCGGGACAATAGGCGTGCGAGCGATCGGGCCACGCGGGCCCAGCAAACCGCCCGCCACGCCGATATCCTGCTGCCGTTCGCGACGTCATGTTGACGGTGGCGGGACACTTTGGCATGCCGACCGGCATGTCGACAAACCCCGGCCGACCGGTCATCGCCGATTTTTTAGTCGTGGCTTCAACGGCGCCATGTCGACGCGGGAACCGCGGTGGCATGCCACCCCGGCATGTCGGCAAACCCACGCAATTCCCGGATGTGCCCCGCCAGTCCGCGGGCGGCGTTAAGCGGCGTTTTGTGCATCGCGGAGCCGACACGCCAGCTTTACCCGGCGTGGCGCCCGACACCATGCCACGCAGGCATGGTGGACATGTCAGCTCTGTGTGGCGTCGTTGAATGACATCCTGATGCCGTTGAACGACGTTACCGTCGTCAAACGACGTTGTCGTCGTTCCTCGACGATTTGACGTCGTTCAACGACCTCTAGACGTCGTTGAAGGTCGACTATCCCTTGTAGTGAATTATCAAGAATATATCTACTTGGTGAATTTGACTAATATTCCTTTGCAGAAAGCCATTAATTCTTGAAGCAATGATTTTGGCACAAAGCTTATAAGTAGTGTTTGTGAGAGAGATAGGTTTCCAATCTTGAAATTTGGAAGGGTGATCAATTTTAGGAATCAAGGAGATAAAACCACTGGAAATAGAAGGATGAAGATGTTCAGCATTCCAGAAGGCATGTACAAGGGAAATAAGATCATTTTTTAGAATGTCCCAAAATTTAATATAAAATTCAGCTGGAAGACCATCAGGGCCAGGAGATTTTCCCTTACTGAAAGAGGTAAGAGTATTAAGGATTTCTTCTTGGGAAGGAAGGGCAATGACAGAGTCATCCATTTTTTCTGGAGCAGAAGGTAAGATATTGTTCACAAAACTCATGAAGTCATTTGCCTCTGTAATTTCATTGCTAGGGATAGGCCAGAATCCATATCATTAGTATATTTAATTTTACATCTGATAGCAGAACTTTTAGCCTCCATCTCTTCAATGTTCTTTATTCTTCTCTCTAGAATCTCCTCACCCACCTGAAGGTTGGAGTTTATAGGATCATTTTGAAGTAGAGATCTGATATCCTTCATATACATCAGAAGCTGATTTTTCTCTCTGCTGCAATCCGCATGCTTAGTTTTAGACCAATTTTTGATCCAACCCTTAATTGTCTTGACTTTAGCGTAGAAATGTTTCATGGAATGTGATTGTCTATCAGCAATATCACTCTCATTCAAATTTCCATAGAGCTCCTCATAGAAGGTCCTAAATTGGGAACAAAACTTCTCATTGTCAAAAAGGGAAGTATTAAATTTGTAAAGAGTACTTCCCTCCCTTTGAATCTTAGTAATATGAGAAGTATGTAAAATCTGAGGTTGATGGTCAGAGATCGAAGTTCCCTCGTCATTAATGACATAGTTGTTATCCCAAAAGGCTGTAGAAGGATTAGATACATAAAATCTATCAAGAGTGCAGTAAACTCTTGCGTTGTCCTTTTGTTTATTTGACCAGGTATAAGTAGCAGTAGAAGAGGGGATGTGGATCAAACCAACCATTTTCTGAAATGAGAGAATCCCAATTATCTTTTTCAGTCATAGTCATATTTATTTTATTTCCCAGTTTCAAATCCCATAAAATCTCCAGAATGATCCAGTTGTCAATGCTTTGAATAGCCAACCAATTGTTTATTTCTATCCATATGGGCTCTCTATCTCTGGGAGAAGTAGGAGCATAAACATTAATAATACCAAAGTTAGAATTGGATACAGAGCAAATAACAGCTTGCCATACCTTTGAGGGACTATTGTAGAAAAAATTATGGATAATCTCTTTCTTCCAAATGATAGCTAACCCTTCACTTGCACCAGAAGAATCAATCCATATTGAGGAGGAAGAAGGATAAATCCAATCCCCCAGATTACCGCACTCAAAAGAAGGAAGTTTGAGTTCTTGCAAAAGAATATGTCAGCATTGTACAATCTAATTTGAGCAATGGCACGTCTCCTTTTTAAAGGGCCTTTACTGCCTCTAAGGTTCCAAGAGAGAATCTTTATGACTTAAATTCAGAGAGGGGAAAAGAAGAAGACTTATATTCTGGATTTTTTGGATTTTCTCTTACTTCTAGTATTTTGAGCAGGAGTTTTATTCATTCCAGACAAGATCTTCCCTAAATTGTTCCCATTTTTCTTAGTAGTCTTTTTTGTTGATTGATCCTTCTCTGGTTTGAGAATTTTGCTGGGATTCTCTATGAAATATTCTTCCTTACCCCAGTTTTTCTTATCACTTCCATATCCCTCACTATCACTTGAGTCAGAAAAGCCTCCAGGAGAAAATTGAAACATAGAATTATTATTAATGCTTATAGGTGCAGAATCAAAGACTTGCCTAGTATTTTCTCTTTCTTGAAGCTCCCTTTGTTCAGTAGTTTTATCTTCTGGAGTCTCAGGGACAAACTCAATACCATAATGTTGAGCATCCTTTATTTGATAATCTTGATTGTCTGATTGCTCTTTTGTGGTTTGAATAATCTGAAGTTGCAAAGAAGCCATCTGATCTGCAAACTTGCTTGATATCTTTGGAGAACTGATAGGACCCTCCACCAATGCGGAATCCATGTCAATTAGGGATGGCAAGGGAACAGAGGTCTGAATGGCAGGCTGAATTGATATATCAACTTTGGCTTGAGGGATTGTATGAGGCAAGGGATTATGAGAGGTGTCACATACCTGAAAAGGATTTCGACAGTTAATTTGTAAGTTGACTTGGTGCTGAGAGACTTCTTAAGACTTATCTTCAATAATTTGACTTGCAGGTTCAGTCAATTGCAAGTCAATAGGATTTATAGACTCTATAGGTTTTGTGGTTTGTTGGGCCATTTTTGCTGGTAAAATTGTCTTTGAATTTGAATTCATATGAGTAGAATTCAACTGATACTTTGCTTTGTCTCGAGATTTCTTACTAATATTCTTTTTTTTTTTGAAGAACGTGTTTTACTGCATATTATACACTCAAAATATTACAAAGTACTTCCAGAAGTAAGAAATGTCCCTGAAGCATCAATCACTTTTAGATGATCACTCCATATTGGAATTTTAATACGATCAGACCAATTGGAGATCTGAAAGCAATTATACAACTTCTTACGAATTTCTTGAAGCACCACCTGAGAAGAAATACGCTTATCATAAAAGACCTTTCTTCGCCTTCGCTTCCATACACTCCATATTAGCCAAGACTTTGCCATGTGAAATACAATCCTTTTAGAAGCAGTCCACTGATTTGGATAAATACCCAAAAGAAAGTGCTGACTATCCAAAGATACTCCAAAAAGAGAATGCAGCCAGGGCCTAAGACTACTCAGCTCTGCACACAAATATAAGCAATGCTCTAATGTTTCAATGCACCGCTCACACATTGGGCAAAGTGGGCTTACTCCCGGCTTAAAGCGATGAACCATTTGATTAACTCTCAAAGAGTGGTGAATCACCTGCCAAAGTAGAACATTTACCTTTGGAGGATTATATTTAGACCAAACGAGGTTCCAGATGGATTGCCATTGAGAAGGCAAAGTCTATAAGTGCCATTTTCGAGAAGGTGATAAAGTACTTGAGGAGGTAAGCAATTTGTAGCATGAACTTACTAGCTTCTTGCCTTCTTTAATACCTTGAACAAAGTTCCAGCATCTCTTGTTACCCACCTTCTTAATTAGAGGAAGAACACTTGCTACATAAGCCCATATAGTGATATCTTTATCCAACAACCCATATGTCTCCTGAAACCATTGCCAAGGAGCAATGTCAATACCAAAATACCACTGTTCAATAGAAATAATACCTGCTCTCCTCCACCTCGCTTGGGAATGCACATGCATAAATTCTACAACTGGGTGTAGTTGTCCATGAGTATACAAAGGTAACCACAGAAAGGGGGAAGATGCCTGGATACAAGTTTCCCAATCAAATGTAATCACCTGCTGGACTACCTTCCAGGCCCGAAGCAAGCCTTTCAGTACTGGAGAGGCATGTGAATAAGCTTTCAATGGATATAACAATGCCCAAGGGAGCTCAATTCTCACACCTCGCTTATGAAAAACTATACACTTCTTTACTGATTGTTTAAGTAACAATCAGTAAAGAAGTGTAGCAATAGCTTAGAAGCTAAGACCTTACCCTGTAAAGAAAGATCCAACATACCAAGTCCTCCTTGTTGTTTAAACAACATACATTTCTTCCACGCCACCTTCACGAAGGCTCCTTGATCGGTTAACACCATACAAAATCTCTTACAATATTTTTATCTCTGCAAACTTAGAAGGAGCCAATAGAACCGAAACCAAATAAATATGCGTGTTGTTCAATACATCGACTTAGCTACGTGAATTCTACACGCCAAGGATAACTTTGAACCTCTCCACCAAGTCAGTTGCCTTTGTAAAATTAAGATAATTTCATCCCATGCTTCATTCATGTCAATATCTAGACCAAAGGGAACTCCTAGAAGCTTTGTCTTTGCAGATGGTAAAACAACCTTCCGTGCATACTCATATAAAAAATGCGAATTGCTTCCTTCGCACCCATAAGGCACTACACTTAGCCCAATTAAGGAGACAACCTGGATGCAATTGAAAATATATCCAAAATCTTTTGATTATCTCGCACATTATTTTCTTTTACCAACCACTAGCAAGAAGGTATCGCCCGCGCAAACCGATTAATCAAAACCTCGCTCACCTTCCACCAATAATAATCCCTTTACCAAACTATCCTTTTCAGCCTCATGCAATAGTTGTGAAAGTCCTTCCGCCACTATATAGTAAACAAAAGGAGCTAAAGGGCAACCTTGCCTTATTCCACGCTCAATTGGAAAAAGCACCAATGGTTCTCCATGATACAATACTACCCCTTAGCGAGAAATCAACATTTTATGCATCATAGAACTAAAAACGCACCCAAATCCCAATTTCAAAAGCATGGCATCCAGGAAAGTCCACTTCACACTATCATAAGCTTTAGCAAAATCCAATTTTAAATAGAGAAGATTTTGACCTGAACATTGAGCCCAATGAACTCCTTCATATGCTGCCACTATATTATGAAAAATTTGCCGACCTGGAAGAAAGCCTGACTGAGCCGCATCTATTCTCAATCCCAAAACCTGTTTAAGTCTTTCTCTCATGAGGCTTTTGCAATAATTTTATAGATAGTAGATAGAAGAGTTATTGGGCGCCAATCATGAATGCTCATAGGTTCTTTCACTTTAGAAATAAGAGAAATCAAACACGTATTCAAAATTGTGACGCTCCCAGAATATATACGACCCTCGGACGTATACATACGGGGACTTTCCCCTCCCATGGCAATCATCTCACCATGAGCAGGGCCCTCCGTCTATTTCGGGCCATCTATGAAATGAGGCCCGAAAGAAGGACACGAAGGGGTCATTATCGCCATTACGCCTTCAATGGGACTCCTACGTCGGCGGAAGCATGAATACAAGGGTTAGCACCGGCATGAATATACATAAATAACCACCACGAAGGGTGGGCGATCCATCTAATATACCAAATACATAGAATATGCATCTAATCCTAAGAAAACACCCGAACCGGGTTCTACCCTCTGCTCATTGAGGATCGACCGACTACCGGGCCTCAAGAGATCAGCCCGGTAGTCTTGGCATGGCGTTAGGCGGCATAGAACATTGGCTAGGGTTGTCCACTCCATCCGCCCTCTGTGCACACTTTGCGGATGGGTCAATTCATGCTATGGCTTCGCTATAGCCTTCCTGGAGACGCAAACTCGGGCATCACCCTCGAGCCTACTCGGGTTCATGGCGCTGTCCGATGAGGCGTGTCTGGGAGGCGTCCCCTTCCGAGAATCCGCTGTGGTTCCATGGGTGAGCTAGAGAATACGTGCCACATCACTTCGATCCCGGTACCGTGACTTACTCACCCTAAATCTACTCAAAGTGCGGGGTGCTCCATACGGACACCTTTACACCCGTGGAGTGTCGGACCCATGCCCGGCCCTCTACGTGGCCAGCTGTCGGGCCTAGCCCCACGTAGGGAGTCTCGGGAGCCTTTGTATGCTCGTGCAAGACCCCACCCCTCATGTCACCACTGTGTTCCTTGTCTGGTGCTAAGCCATACCATAGCATCTAGGACCCGGTGGGTTCTTGTGCCAGGCCGCATTTAATAGGACTCCACAGGGCGCTTTCTAGGAGCATACTACAATACACGGCTCAGAGGTCTCTACCCCCCGTAATCCCCTCGTTTCAGAGTCAGATTAACAAAGAATTAACAATCCATCCTTTCAGAGTAGAAACCAGAATTGAATATAAAGAGAACTTGCTTGTACAATCAAGGGTTAGTTTCTATGATTGAATCACAAAGAGAACAGAGAAACGGACACAACCAAGCGTTATCTAGAATCCACATAACCACCTACCTGAATTCTGGCTGGACTCGTTTCCATGGGGCGCCTCCATCTCCTATTTGGGAGTTGAGAATTCAACCTGTTACTTCCGCAGGACGAATCGTTATGGTGATTCTCTGCGGTGTATGATGGCAGCGGCCTCTTGGCCTTCCTTGGTGATCTTCAGGAGTCAATCCCGGGATAGAGGGGTCAAGTTGGCATCCAAACTTGGCAATCCCTATATTGTCGATTGGGGTGGTGAAGCCTTCCCAAATGGTAATTAGCCTAATTTCCTAGGTTATAGGTTATTATTATTAATGTGTTAAATTAGCATAGCTAATTTAATCCTTTTAAGGTAACCCCCAGGTTGCAATTAAGTTCCCATACCCCATGGTAAGCGTGGTGGCGTGGGAAATACACGCATAAAGACATGATGTAGACCGATAACTACATGGAACGCCACATTCTCCCTCCTTAAAAAATAATAATGTCCCCTCGAGATTGGGGTTAGTTAATTCAAGACATATATAGGTGAAGTACTGAATTAGAGAATGGAGTTAAGAATATAACATTAATCGTTGAGATTATAGTAGTTCTGATAGTAATACATTGAAGTTAAAATATCAAATTACAAGCACCCGGGGTGCCCTCTACAAACTTATCATCAAAGGAGTTTAGGACCAAGTCCGATTTAAAACATTCGACAACAAAATTCATACATGTAGACAAAACCAATACGGGAAAAATTGGGTCATCGGCAACCCTCTATACAAAGCGGTGGCGACTTGTTCATTGGCTACAATACACACAACCATATACCCGTAGGTTAATAATATGATTAAGTTGTGGTTGAAGGACCACCCCTACAAATAAAAGAAAAAAGTATGTAGAAGGAATCTATCATGTGTACGGCTTGCAATTCATTTGTGGCATAAGGAATGGTTGAGTTCCCGTATAGCGAATGAACGCAGTCTATTTACTAGATGCCTTTCTAGCAATTAGCGGTCATGTCAACATCAACAATACACCACGTCCTAGAGAACACGAAGGTGATCTCATCATCGGTTATTATTATCATATCACGATGCATCTACCCCTCTAGAACATGATTCTCCGGTAATTCAAGCCTTCAAGCTTACCGTAGGGGGCGGGGTTGATAGCATCGTTGATGGTGCGGCCTTGAGATTCCCGCATGAAGTCCGGATAGTGCTTCTCAAGGTCTATCTTCATCACCCGGTAGCATCCTCAACGGGTAAGTGCTTCCACTTGACCAAGTATTGTAACATTTGAGTCCTTACAGTACGTTTTGTAAGCTTCGATCAAGAAGAGCTTGGGCACTATTTCCGGTGCTCTTGATCATTTCTAGGAGAGTTGGGGTATCCAAAACCTCCTGCGGGTCATGGGTGTGTTGCTTGAAGACTCACGTGAAAGACCTTGTGGATCTTCAAAGCGGGGTGGCGAGGTCCAAGCGATATGCTTGTTCTCCGTAGCGTTAGGTAATCTTGAGCGGCCCGGCCCATCACGGGTGCCAACTTCTTCTGATTACCAATTTTAAGCTTGGCTTGTTTTACTTTGATCTTAAGCCAAACCGATTAAGCCCACTGGAAGATCCGTGGGGTTCGGTGCTTATCCGCTAGACTCTTCGGCGACTTCGTGCGGCCAATAAGTAGCCCGAACTTCCTCCACCAAGGCACGCATTTCTAAAAGGAGTTGTTGAGAGACCTCCACTTTAAAAGCAGGGTTATGCCGCGTGTCTGGGTAAGACATTGATAGCCATAATTTATCATGAAGGGAGACATTTTAGAAGACTCACGCTTTGTCTTTGTTATAGGTGAATTCTACCAAGTAAATATAATCCGCCCATTGTATTTGTTTACTCCATACATAGCCCGTAGCATATCTTCGATAATACGATTGACCGCGTTACGTTTGACCATCATATACGAGGATGGTAGGAACATACTCATGGCAAGCTTGGTGCGGATGGTGGCGAAGAAATCCTTCGAATGCCTTGATAAACTTAGGATCCCTATCGATACAATTACTCTCGGCATCCCGTGCAACCTGAAAATTTCCTTTGCAAAGAGCAAAGGCGATTATCGAAGGCGGTGTCCGTGGTGCGACATGGCGGGAAGTGAGCCATCTTTGATAATTTGTCGACCCGACCATTAAGGCATCATATCCACGGAGAGTCGTGGAAGGCCCACAATGAAATCCATGGTTATGACTTCCCACTTGGCGTTGGGGACATCCAAAGGTTGCAACTCCCCCTGAACTCTTAATTGCTCAGCCTTGGTTTGTTGACAAACGACAATCTTGCTTGATGTACCTAGCAATATCCTTCTTCATCGAAGGCCAAAAATAGGCTGGGCGGATCTTAAAGTAAGTTTTCATAAAACCCGCATGTCCCGCTATAGAACTGTTGTGCATGTCATGGAGAATCGACTTTCGCACCCACGAAGTCATTTGGAACACACAACTTATCTTTGTAATATAATAAATTGCCCTCTTTCTTATATGAGCGGAATGCTTCACGTTCTCTATTGGTATGGGCTTCCTTACCCAAACTTTCCCAAACATTACGAGAATTAGGGATGCGTGGCGAGTGCATTCTATCTTCTTCCCAAACTTTTGGTGAGTGTGGAAATGGCATTACAATGGGTCCGGGTTATGAAGGGATGGCGTGACAAAGCATCCGCAACCACATTGTGCTTTCACGGCTTGTATACAATCTCCGAAGTCATATTCCTCGAGGAATTCCATCCATCTGGGCCGCGTAGATTGATTTGGTTGGGTGGATAAATAAGCGGAGACTTCGATGATCCGTATCCAGCTGAAATCTTCTACCAAGAAGGTAGTGTCTCCAAATACGGAGAGCCACGAACAAGCCCGGCAACTCACGGTCATGGGTAGGATATCGCTGCTCGCATCATTCATCTTCTTTGAATCGTAAGCAACAACTCTCCCCTCACGCATTAGAACTCCACCGGTAGCTATCTTACTAGCATGGGTGGCTACCGATTATCCTTTTCGGGATCGGGGCAAGGTAAGGACGGTCGCGAGATGTTAAAGGCATCCTTGAGCTTACGGCCGAGCTTGGACTTTTGTTTTCCAATGTTCCATCAATCCTTTACTTTCTCATGCCTTGTGAGATTAGTAAGAGGTCGCGGCAATTGTTGCAAAATCCTTAACAAATTTCGATAATATCCGAGTCCCAAGAAACTCCGGACCTCGAAACATTAGGCTGGAATGGGCCAATCCTTTCTTTGCTTCTATCTTGGTTTAGTGCAGTAGCAATTCCTTCTGAGATAATATGCCCCAAATAGTCTACCCTCGGGTTGGCGAACTTGCATTTAGAGAACTTGGCAAAGAGGCGATGGCGCCTTAGCTTTTGCAAAGCTAATCGAAGATGTTGTTCATGTTCTTTTGCAAGGTTTTACTATATAGATGAGAATGTCATCAAAGAAAATGACAACAAAGTCATCAAGTATTGGCCGGAAGATGTCATTCATCAACCGCATAAGCGTTCTGAGGGGGCGTTGGTCAATCAAAAGGCATGGCGGTGAATTCATAATGCCCATATCACGATGCAAAAGGACTTATGGATGTCCTCTTCCTTTATCCTTATCGATGGTTTTTAGGGCGCAAAATCAACCTTTGAAAATATTTTGCCTTATGGCGGTCCATAAGATCATCGCCTAGGCAAAAGCATAGCGATTCTTGATGGTATGCTTATTGAGTTGCCTATAATCAATACACATCCTTAAGGAGCCATCTTTCTTCTTGACAAAAAGAATAGGGCCCAAATGGTGGCTCTTGGGCCAATAAACCCCAGTTCGGTAACTCTTGTAGGCTGTTTCTTAAGCTCTGCTAACTCAGGAGGACTCATTCGATGCAGGGGCTTTCTTTGGTAGGCTTAGTACCGGTTCAAGAGTTATCTCACATTCCACCCCTCGAAAGGAGGAAGCTTGTGGATCTCATCTGGAAAAAGATCGCTAAATTCTCGAAGAAGGGTAGCAATGTCTGATGGTAAGGCGTCGATTACTTGCTGCTGTTTGGAGTCCGACTCAATGGAAGCAAGTTTAATGAGGCAAAGGAGTTCATTCCTGCATTATAGCTTTTCCTAGCTGCTTTATTGACATTGATTGCATAGCGGTGTAATGAATCACCTTTTATCGTCACCGTGCTCCATTAGCGGCGTTGAAGGTGACCTCCCGTTTCTCCACGGTCTATGTGGGCCTGGCGACGCTAAAAACTCCATTCCCACAATAAGATCATATTTGCCAATGTCCATTAACTTCGGCACCCAAGGCAAGCCCGAGTGCACACTGGCAGCTGCATTTTAAAGGTTATCTGGCGACCATGAGTGTGTGCGATCTTCTGCGCTAGCTAATGTGGTAGCTTAGGTTCGGGATCTCAGCGTTTCCGGCCCTGCGATGCACAGGCCATTCTAGGAGAAGCAAAATTATCGTACTACAGTGTCCATCAAAATTATGAAGGGCTTCTTGTCTACTTGGCCTATTGTAGAAATAGCGAAGGCTGACTTTTCGGCGTTACTTTGTTTCTATAGCGGCAAGAATATGAGGCACACCATGAATGTACTCGGGGAGCCTCGTCCTCCGCGGCAAGATTGGACTCCAAATCTTCCCAATCCCGGTCGGCCATGGCGGTTGAAGCGATCTGCGTGGCGTACGGACAATTACATGAAGTGTCGGGCCTCATCTGCCGGTAGCATGCCTTATCTCGGCCCGGGCTGTTCTCACGGCCTCTTTAGGGATGGGTTTTGTAAGAGGCCCGAACTTCCTTACCGGCATTGTTACGCTTATCGGCGTGCTAAAGGCGACTTTCTTCTCTGGCGGCCATAAAATTGTCTTTGAGAGGGCCCGGACTTGGCGAGCGGGGTTTGTAAAGGTGTGGGCGGCCCGTGGTGCGAGTAAGGAAGCGGTCGCGGATCTTGGCTCCTTGGCGTGTCTTCCTCAAGGCTTAATGCCTTAGCTTCGCCTCTTCTGACTTTGGGTCGATGGCCTTGACCATTAAGTTTAATGGATGGGGCCAACCCTTCAATGTAGCCCTCTCTTTGCTCTTTTCTCATTCATTCACGGCGCATTACAACCTCAAGCGCATGAATTTGTCGGTTAGTAGGCCTGCCGCGGACATGCCCATACGTTCCAACTTTGTAGAAGGTCACGAATCTGTTGGCATTTTGTGCGCCCGCGAGGCCGCGTCGCGATTTAAAAGCCTTAGCAAACTTCACGAACTTGCATCTGCTCCTATCCGGTGTTTAGCTCTGGCGTAACCCTTCCACCAAATCTGGGCGACTCCGTAAGGTTAAGTGGTGGCGACCTTCCACTGTATCTTTCTCTGTCATTCCATAGGACTTCCCGAATTCCTTCATTTCGTCCAACCAAGATTCCGCATTCAAGCCTCCTCTGGATTTCCCATCAAAGCCCGAGCCAACTTCGGTTCTTCCATATACTAGTGATGGCTGTATCAGCGGTTTTTCGGTATTCCTTATCCTTCGCCTTGAATGGTCAGCATGTCGATGGCGAGGACCGAAGAACCGAAGTGGTTGAATGTGAGGAGCGGCTATCCTTAGAGGAACCGATGGCGCTTAGCATGAGTCCTCCTGCATGCAGTGCGGGGCTGGCTACGGGAGGAGATGGCTGTTGTTGTGCAGTGGACTCAATGGTCGCGGAGGTAATTCGGTCCGTCCTCCTGAGTATGTGGCGGTGGATTGGTATGCAACACATAAGCACATAACTTCGCCCGAGTTGCCTTTTCATTAACATCAATTCTGTTCAAGGGGGTGAGCCTCTTGGCGTTGGAGGTGTTTGCCAAGCGGCGTTACGTTACACCGTCTATAGGAAGCATTCATGAATATATAAGCGATTTACATTAATGTACAATCCCTTTTTAAGTTAATCGAGACAAAAAGTATATACAAGCGAGAAAACAATATTTGTATTTCATTCAAGTTGAGTACAACAACGGGTTGATTGATACATGGATTGAGACAAAAAAGTAGGTATGATACAATGGAAACTTTTAAAGTTCTACTTGCACCACAATGTATTAACCACAACAACGAAAACATAGCGGAAGAGACCAAGCCTAGGGGTTGGCGAAGAAGTCTGAGGATCGGCGTGGCCCGAGTACTCTCCGTCTGCTTCGGACGAGTTTATAAGCGTGCCGGGCTTGGACAATGATTGCTTGGTACTCCCATGTTGGGCTGATAATCGAAGGTTAAAGAGCCTTCGCGCCATAAAAGGTTGCCAAAGGTGGTCGTTGGCGTCCTCGAAGGCCGTGCTGGTCATATTCGATAGTCCAGTGCGACCGCGGGGGTCATCTTCGGATCCTCGGCTTCGATCCACGAGGATGTTAACTATCTCCGCCCTTTGTCGAGGTCGTAGAGTTCCCCACGGTGGCGGTGGTTCGGTTTCATAGCCTTCCTCCCACTCTGGATATTCACCATATCTCGGCCATAGTCACAGTGCGGCGGCCCGGGATCGTCCCTCCTAACCATATCGGTGATTCTCTCCTCATATTCCCAAATGGTTTCCTCTGCAACATAGTTGGAATGAATAGAGAACATTTTGTAATTCCATTATATTCTAAAGTTTTAATGCTCTTGAAGAGGATGTCATAAAAAAAACACACAATTCAATAATACTCCTCAAGAGAACTTTGTATTTAATAAGTAAATAAGGTACACCATTTGTCAATATGGTCCATTCAATTGCCAATCGAAAATCCCAGAACACACATATGTATATATATAACAAAAATTAGCAAAACATATATATATATACATATTTTTTTTCATAGCAAAATTAGTCTAGGAACTAGGCCTGCCTCATGTTCCTTAGCCCTAGGAGGTGGTGGAGGCGGTGGGTGTCGCGGCGAGTAACCCGGGGTCTCTTGTGGCAGCCGCAGATGCAACCTCACGGTGGATGAGCAGCGGCCAATGGGGCTGCGTGAGGAGCTTCATGCCCATCAAGGCGCAATGTCCTGACCCAAGGCGTCGGGCAAGATCGTCGTAAATGCAGTACATACGTAAGCGTGCGATAGGGGAAGCTTCTTGTGGCGGCCGGTGTAGAGAGTGCCGCGGAGGGCCCACCATGAAGCTTCAGCGTCGGCCCTAGATCTCGGGCTATGAAGGGACTTGCCCATGTCGGAAGGCCGACAAAAAGCGGGTAAGGTGGTTACCCGGCACTTTCCCTTGCGAAGTCTCGAGATCTTTGCCACTTCCTTATCAAGTCCATGGGGACTTCTTCCTCCTTGAGCTCTGTTGCTCCTCCTTCTTGTGTGCAGGGTTATGGTATAAATCTTCACCCTCATCATCTGAGTGGAGGAACCTCAACCATATTAATGTTTGGGGCGTGAGGTCCCATAGCCGTGAAAGCATGCAGTGCGGAGTTGCGAAGCTGGTTCACCGCATCCGCAGTCCTTGAGCGTAATAGAGTCTCCGTAGGCTCTAGGGTCTCTGGCCGGGCCCAAGCGGTGGTGCACCTCCGGGGCTTCGGTAGAAGTGAAGTCGATGAAATCATCCATACAATACTCCATGAGCTCGTAAAGTACATGGTCTTTGCTTTTGCAAATCCGACCACCACGTGATACGTCCGGATAATATCATCCAAGAGGAAGGTATTCACGCCCTTGGTGATAAATAGCTGGAGGCGTCTAACCACGACAAGCCTATAGATTGGTCCGCGGCGGTGGTAGCTCCTCCGCTAGCTCCTTCCAGCGAGGCAAAATCGCCCATTCCTATATGCTTCGTCATCCCCTCCTCGGAGGATTCCGGCGGTTGCCCTTCTCTAATGGCAAGGTCTCATCCTCCGCGTATTGGTCCATGAGGATGGCTAATCACAGTAGCTTCCGGATCACTGCCCACGATCTTTGGACCAGCGGTAGGTGTTTACCCCCATCGGAGTTTCCCCTTCAAGGCGTCATAAGCATGTGTGTCCCCGCCTAGCATCTGCTCTATCTCCGCTCCAAATACAAGTGGGGAGGATCCCCGGAGGAATACCACGGAGGAAGCATTTCCTCCATGTAAAGTCAAAGAATCCGGCGTAGTCAGGATCTTGCATTACATATTAACAAGGAGATCTATGCGTTGGCATAGCAAAGGCTTGTGGTCGAGAGGAACACATGGATCCCATTTCTCTCCATCAAGGTACCAGGCAGCAAGGTCGGCGGCGCCGTCATGGCTAGAAGGGGGGAGAGAGGAAAAAGCGTTTAAAATAACCTTCAGTCCCCTTTTAAACCCTTTTATTAAAGCTAGCGTCGGCATTTTATTTTAAATTTAACATAAAAAAAACATTAAACTTTTAATTCAAAATAAAAGCCTCTTTATTAATTATCACAAAAAAAAAATATGTACAAATCACGGATCCCTTAAGTAGGCTAAGGTTGCTCCCAGGTATCCTACGGTGAGGGCTAAATCCTTAGGCATTATGGTGACCCTCTTTGCGTGGATAGCGCCAAAGGTTGGCGTCACCAAAAGTGCCACCAAGTAGGCTTCAGTGACCTCTTGGGCCAAATTGCAAAAGATGCGGAAGCGGAGTCGGTCTTAAATTCTTTGTCGCGATCTCAGGTACCAGCCTCTGAAAAGGTAGCTTCACGATCCCGGAAGGTCAGTGGACTTACGAAAATTTCTTGGATCTCATTAATGCCCGCCGTCTTAGAATTGAACCGATGAGGCTTCCGGCGTACCGGGCTTTCTGGCAGCCCGTCGATCAAGCGCACCGTCTTAGCCAATGGCGTAGGGAGTTGTCCACTTTCGGCTAGCGCCTCCCGGTCGGGCTGGTCTTCTTCCCAAAAGCCCCGGTTCTTAACTTATCCTTGTATTATTGCTGCCGGCCTTGTAAATCCCTTCCTCCGGGCTTAGCGATTACGATGCATGGGTTTTGGGTTCGGGCCACTCCCGATGCTCCTCCATCTTCTTTGGTCCCTCCCGGTCTTGCCGGTCAGCTCCTCTGTTCAAGCTTTTCCGTTCTTCGGGGCCCTCCTCGGATCTTCACGAATCGAGGCAAAAAGTTGAAGAAACGCGACACGGCGATTAAGTTGACATGGTATGCGGTGGGGTCGCGAGACCATGTCTATCTGAATGGTTATCGGATAGTCTATCTTGATATCGGGGATTTCTCCCCATACAAAGCTGTTGGAATCCTCATCCCGGTATGGGGGAACCTCAATAGCTCTGCCATCAATGGCCTTAAAGCCATCCCAGGGTACTGTATTCCCTCCACGAGTATGCGTATCGCCCTCTCAATCTCCCTATGATCATCTTCGGGGCCAAACCCCTAATACGATTGACCCTCGTCACGATATCTTCTTCCTCTGTATGGCCTTCACCTTTCGGGAGGATAAAATTTAATGAGCATCATGACCATGTCAGGGTTGCTCAACAATGTATAGGAGGAGGCGAAGGTTCAGCCGGATCAAGAATGGTTCAGAAGTGATAGATAGGATATGGAATCCTATCGTTGTTCTCAAACTGTTTACCGACTCATCTAACAATATATCAATGAGGGGCTGGGGTGGGGTAGCCATGTGCTTAGCAATCATGGCGTAGATCTCCGATGCTCAAGGTAGTTGGATCGGGCGCTCTTGGTGATAGCCATAGCCCGGATAGTGGTATTTGGCGGCAAAGAGGATGGCAAAGGGGCTAAGATGCACAAGGCACAAGGCAAAAGAGCAAGGTCGGTCACGGTGGCGATGGCGGGAGGCTTCGGCCGGTTGGGCGTGAAAGCAAAAACAAATGACAAGAAATGGTTTGCTAAAGCGGCCACTTAACTTTTAAAATTTCAAATTTTTTTTTTTTTTGTTTCTTATTAACTTCAAAATTTTATTATTAAAAAATATCTGGGCGAAATCTGGCGCCACACATCTGATCGAGTAGCCCGATGGCATTATCACGACTACGCCTCGGTAGGCGTCGTCGAAATACTAAGCGGCCTTAGAGTTGACTGGCGGGCCAGCGTTGACTCAAGTCGGCCAATTTGGTAGCCCGGCGGACATTTAGGTAACCGATCTTATTTAGCCGGGCGACAAAAGGCAAAAGCGGCGGAGAATTCGTTTTTTGGGCACGCCCTTGACCATTTTAAGCCTAAGTTGAGTGTTCTAGGAGTAGTCGAATGCAGGTCCACTTTGGAACCATCATCTTAGTCATTTGAGCTACCCAGCACTGCTAGGCCTCAATCTTGGCCCCTCCACTTCAAAGCTACAATTTCTTAACTTAACCTAACACCAAGCCAAACAACAAAGAGAACTAGCGACACATTGACTTAGCCTCCTCCCTAACTTCTGGTGCTACGAGTTAGTGTTTGGCGGTCTGCTATGATTTTGAGCAACGAAATCCGCGGCTCTGACTCTGCTTGTGGCTCGAGGAATATATATCGACCCTGGGCGTATACATGCGAGGACTTTCCCCTCCATGGCAATCATCTCACCATGAAGGCGGGGCCCTCTCAGTCTATTCCGGGCCATCTATGAAATGAGGCGAAAGAAGGAACCAAAAGGGTCATTCGATACGCCTTCAATGGGACTCCTCGTCGGCGGAAGCATGAATACAAGGGTTAGCACCGGCATGAATATACATAAATAACCACCACGAAGGGTGGGCGCATCCATCTAATATACCAATGGCATAGAATATGCATCTAATCCTAAGAAAACACCGAACCCGGGTTCTACCCGGCTCGAGACTCAGGTGAGGATCGGTACGGCCAATTTGGGCCTCAAAAGAGATCAGCCAGGCCGAGTCTTGGCATGGCGTTAGGCGGCATAGAACATTGGCTAGGGTTGTCCACTCCATCCAGCCCTCCACATTGCACACTTTGCGGATGGGTCAATTCATGCTATGGCCCCGCTATAGCCTTCAGGAAAAGGCATAGGCTTCGGGGGCATCACCCTCACGAGGCCTACTCGGGTTCATGGCCTTTGGTCCCGATGGGAGGGGCAGGTCGGGGAGGCGTCCCCTTCCCGGTTCCGCAGTGGTTCCATGGGTGAGCTAGAGAATCGTGCCACATCGGCGACCCCGCATCCGTGCAGACTTACTCACCCTAAATCTACTCAAAGTGCGGGGGGTGCTCCATCACGGATCACACCTCTACACCCGGGGAGTGTCGGACCCATACCCGGCCCTCTACGTGGCCAGGCTATCGGGCCCTAGCCCTTGCTTTGTAGGAGTCTCGGGGAGCCTTGTATGCTCGTGCAAGACCCCACCCCTCATGTCACCACTTGTGTTCCTTGTGCGGTGCTAAGCCATACCATAGCATCTAGGACCCGGTGGGTTCTTGTGCCTGGGCCCAGCATTTAATAGGACTCTGAGCTTTCTAGGAGCATACTACAATACGGCTCGGAGGTCTCTACCCCCGTAATCCCTCGTTTTGGTCAGTTAACAAAATTAACAATCCATCCTTTTCGAGTAGAAACCCGAATTGAATATAAAGAGAACTTGCTTGTACAATCAAGGGTTAGTTTCTATGATTGAATCACAAAGAAACGAGCGGACACACACAAAAAAGCGTTATCTAGAATCCACATAACCACCTACGAATTACAGGCTGGACTCGTTTCCATGGGGCGCCTCCATCTCACTTGGGAGTTGAGAATTCACCGTTACTTCCAGGGGGGGCGGTTGTTATGGTGATTCTCTGCCGGGTGTATGATGGCGCTCGACTCCTGGCCTTCCTTGGTCGATCTTGAGGAGTCAATCCGGGGATAGGGGTCAAGTTGGCATCCAAACTTGGCAATCCCCATCTTTGCTTGTCGATTGGGGCGGTGGTGAAGCCTTCCCAAATGGTAATTAGCCTAATTTCCTAGGTTATAGGTTATTATTATTAATGTGTTAAATTAGCATAGCTAATTTAATCCTTTTAAGGTAACCCCTAGGTTGCAATTAAGTTCCCATACCCCATGGTAGCGTGGTGGCGTGGAAATACCGCGATACAAAGACATGGCGTGGGCCAGGTATAACTACATGGAACGTCACAAAAATCCTATCAAATTGATGTGAAGTACGTAAATCTTTATATGCCTCCATAATGCTCGCTGACGTCCATTCCCAATACCTTTTAAAAAATTCTACAGGGATACCATCCATAACTGGACATTTATCTGAAGCCAACTCAAATGTTGTTGCTCGCAATTCAGACATGGACAGTGGGGCCTCTAACAATTGAGGTTCCTCTTGTGAAAGAATTGTATGAACCTTAGAAAGCACAATATCCTGCATTACATCTTCATGAGGCAAGTGTTTGACCTTAAAAAAAGTTTCAAAGTATTGAGTAAGGGACTGCTTAATCTCATTTGGCTCGACATTACCCTCCCATCCGTGAGGATAAAGAGTGCATAGTAGCGGCATACCTCTTACGCTTTGAAGCTCTAAAAACGACTTATTACAATGATCTCCATCTTTCGGCCGGGTTAATCCAGTTTAACTTCGTCTTTGATTGAATTTGGGCCATTTCAAGACCACGAATAGCATCAATGAGTGCTGTACCCACTTTCTTAAGCTCCTCTAATTAAGCATATAAGCTGACTTAATGTCTCTTTTTCTTCACGAACTTCGTTAAACTCCCCACCTTTTCGCCAAAAATCTTGACATTTGCCAAAGCCTCAACAATTCTTAAGCATACCATGTTGTTGAGATGAAGCCTTTTGCCAAACCTCGATATCTGCTTCAAACTCCTCATTAGGCAACCATCTAATATTCAATTTAAATACCGTTTTCTCTTTTTTTGTCGACTATGAGTAAGTTCCACGATTTTCAAAAATTTGAGGATTATGGTCGAGGCTGCTTGTGCCAAATAATTAAACCTCCATAGCGAGTGGACATATATCACAAAGCACACTATTTGCATACATTCGATCATGGCGAGCTGTGACAATCCTCGGCCAACCCAATTATTAGTCAAGTAAAGATGAATCTCCATCAACTTCCATAAACCCATGTTGAAAGAGTAACCACGCCCCTTCTTTGCCGTTCAAAGCAACTTACAATCTGTCCACCACCTAATGCGTCTTGTCTTTGATTAGACCATATTGAAATCCCTACTAAAAAGCCAAACCACATTTTCCCCATTTTGGTATTTTTATTACATAAAGCCCATAAAGTTGCTCTTTTTCTAGAAATATTAGATGCATATACATTAATGATAGCACATTCTTGAAGTCCTTGCTTCCATTTAATTACTGTCCACCTTCCAAATTTATCTTTTGCTGTAAATGTGACATGAACATCCATACTCCTCCTTTTCAACATAACATGGGCTATGACTAATCTTTCTTAAAACCTAGAGCAAAAAAGAGACTTGAAAAAGATAAGACCAGCTCATATGGCGCGATCACGGAAATTTTATACATATCAAAGACATGGTTAACTCAAGTGATCCTCCTACCAAGATGCAATTTTACAAAGATCATATCCTTGAGTTCAATGAAGATGGTTTCATCGGCGGCGACTAGGATATTTGAATATTCACATTGCACATAAAGTGAGACATGCTATTGGTTGACTCATCGGCTTGAGATTGAAGGCTGTTTGTGCTAGAAGACCGAAGGTGGGGGCTTTCGAAGAGGATCTGCCAGGTGTGTCACTTGAATGTAATTGAGTCACGAGGAACATTTCATCTTCACATGTCCGGTCTATTATGAAATCTGGGGCAGATTCCATTGCCTATTTAGGGAACCTACCTCCCTCTCCAAGCGATCGCCTATGAGGACCCGAGAAATGTATAGCTCTTTTCCTTCACCAAATGGTATGCATAGAAGAAATCTATTGAAGGAGCAAGGCGGGGGAAAGGCTGGGACATGAAAATGATCCTACACAAAGGCTTATCACTCTCTTTCTTATTGGAGGTGATAATGATAATAAAGCGAGTCGGGGTTCTCTTCGGGACCATCTCATCCAATCCCAAAAGGAGTAACCATCAAAGTGTCTAGAAGAAGAAAGCGGACAGGAAAGGAAAAACATAAGCAGTCCTTCAAAAGAGAAAACAAGTCTGGCATCACTTTATACTTTGAGCCACGAGAAGACAAAAGTTTCTTAATTTCATTGTTTTAGTTTCCCTTTTCTTTTTTTAAGCAATATCTCTAGGTGGCTGCAAATGCGCCTCTAGCTGGACATGATTGATGTATATTTGGTCTCATAGACCCAATCGGTCTCTCGTAGACGTTAATATAATCTTTCTTTCTTTCTTATTTTTATTGGCCTTAGAGTGAAGAATCTGGTAAGAAGGACGACGTCGACTCAAGGCAAAAGATATTGAGAGAAAGGTTCTGTTATGTCTTAATATTTTGTGACATTCACAGATGACTTTACGAGAAAGACATGGATTTAATTTATAAAAGCAAAATCAGCAGTTTTGGAGAAATTTAAAGAGTTTCGACCCATGGTGGAGAACATGAAAGAGCATAAGATTCTGAATTTGTGCAGCAATAGCAATAATGGAGGAAAGTACATATCGAGTGCATTTTTGATGATTATTTGTGCAATGCAGGTATAAGAAGGTAGCTAACAGCTCCTCGTACGCCGCAATAAAGCGGTGTTGTAGAATGCAAGTTCATATGTAAGTTAGGTCCATATGTAGCTTGGCACGGAGTATGCTATCAGTATACTTGATCGATAGAGCGCCAACAAAAACATTAAATGGCATAACTCCGGAAGAGGCATTTACAGGCATCAAATTCATTAGCCAACCGTGAAGCATTTGAAATTGCTGGGACGTAAGGCATATGTGTTTCATGATAGAGCCATACCTTGTGTATTCATAGGGTATAGCGAAAGAGTAAAGCCTATAAGTTATGGGTCTGGCAAGCAAAAAGTTGATCATATCTGGATGTGTCACTTTTGATGAAAGAATGATGGATCCACTGTCCTATCAGCCATGGATCGAGGAGAGGATTCTCTTTTAGACATTTGAGGATGTTCTTGACAGTCTTCAGGATCAGCAGAAAACACCACATTTGGATCACACTAAGGAAAGAAAAGTCCTCACATTCAAAGATGAAACAGGTGAAGAGTCTTGGTATTACAAAAAATTGCAGATCTCAGACAAGTACAAATAGTGGTCTAAAAAACAGCTTATTACAATGATCTCCACCTTTCAGCCAGGTTAATCCAGATTTAACTCGTGCTGATTGAATTTGGGCCACTTCTAGACCACGAATAGCATCAATAACCTGTTGCAATCTAAAAGAGTCTGTACCCACTTTCTTAAGCTCCTCTAATTCAGCATATAACTGATTTCTTCACGAACTCGTTGCGCTCCCCACCTTTTCGCAAAAATCTTGACATTTGCCAAAGCCTCAACAATTCTTCGCATACCATGTTGTTGAGATGAAGCCTTTTGCCAAACCTCGACATCTGCTTCAAACTCCTCATTAGGCAACCATCTAGTATTCAATTTAAATCTACCGTTTTTCTCTTTTTTGTCGACTACGAGTAAGTTCCACGATTTTCAAGAAATTTGAGGATTATGGTCAGGGGGCTGCTTGTGCCAAATAATTAAACCTCCATAACAGTGGACATATATCACAAAGCACACTATTTGCATACATTCGATCATGGCGAGGCACTGTGACAATCCTCGGCCAACCCAATTATTAGTCAAGTAAAAGATGAATCTCCATCAACTTCCATAAACCCATGTTGAAAGAGTTCTTTGCCGTTCAAAGCAATTACAATCATCCACCACCTAATCTGTCTTGTGCTGATTCGACCATATTGAAATCCCCTACTAAAAGCCAAGCCACATTTTCTCCCCATTTTGGTATTTTATTACATAAAGAAGCCCATAAAGTTGCTCTTTTTCTAGAAATATTAGATGCATATACATTAATGATAGCACATTCTTGAAGTCCTTGCTTCCATTTAATTACTGTCCACCTTCCAAATTTATCTTTTGCTGTAAATGTGACATGAACATCCATACTCCAGGCTATCATTGTACCACCCCGAGCCTTGCCTGAAGTACTTATTATAGCAGAAGTTTGCTTCCCAAACAAATTCATCGTTGGAACAGCCCTGCCTCTATCACATTTATGCTCTTGAATACATAAAATATCTGGATTAATGCGTTTAATTAAATTAGTAAGAACCTCTGCCGTTCTTACTAATATTCTTGATAGGGTAATCCATGAGATTATATGAGCATTGACCTCTTTCCTGATTTCTGGCTTCCTTGATAATTTTACTTAAGGTCATGCTTAATTCATCAGTAGCATGATTTGCTGTATCTAACATAGCACCCTTCACTAGCAGGTTCTCCAATTACTAGAGTGCCATTACTTCTCCAAGTATTAAAAGTATCATGCTCATTCATTTTGCCTTTGTCTTTTATTTGCTCCCTTGCTTTGCTTTTGAATTTTCTTGTAACTACCATTCACTCTTGTCCATCTGAACTTGTCATTTTCTGACAGCTTTTGAAAATGGTCTGTTCCTTTTGTATAATTATCCTGAATTGCATCTTCCTTGACAGATTGATCAACTGAATTTTTTCCTAAATTATGCTCAGAGAGTACCTTATCTGAGATCTCTCTTCCATGCGAGATTTTGTCTTCTTGTTGAATATCTGGATTTGTTCTGCAATCAAAATACCAGAAATGTCTTTGAAGACATTTCTGATATTGAGAAGGCAATCCAGACCATCTAAGAGTTAATGAGGATTCTAGACCAAAAGCATCCTCAGAAGGAATGGAAAGGGGAATGTCCTTAGATAAATCAAGTTGTACAAAGGATCTGGGAGGTCTAGAAGAGGAGTATTCAATTGAGATGTAGGTTCCAATGGAATTGAAAAGAAGTTTAAAGCATTCTTCATCCCAATAAATAGGGTTGAGACCAAAGAGAGAGGTTGATGCAATACACAAATTGTTCATTTGGTCAATATCAAGCTTAGGATGCCATTTAAGAAAAGTCAGTTGTGATGTCTCGAAGGTGAGTGGACCATAATTCAAGAAGAAATTAGCAGATCTTGAGTTTCCATATTCATAACGTAGGGAAAATTAAGGCGGTGAAGCGGCTTGAATGATAATTCCTTTATGAAGGTTTAGCGAAAAGGCCCATAATTTATCTAATTTAAGACCACATTTAGAACTTTTATGATTCTGGTGATTGAGACAAAGCATCAATTTTAAAATGAACAATCGGAAGATTCAAAAAATACCATTGTAGATGCCCATCTTTTCGTTCACGAAGGTAGAAGCGGCTTGGTTCTTTTGAGCCTTTCATCGAGCAACATCAGAGCAAAATCTCCGGGTGGTTCCTTGCAATGCCATAGGAAGGAAGGTTCTTTTATCGTCGCGGAGGCCTAAAGTAGCGAGGGTTTAAAAGAATGAAGAATGCCCCTATGGTCAGGATCAGCAGAGAGATTGTTCCAGAAGGGAACTTCATGAGAAATTGGATCCATAACTGTCTTAGAAGGTAACAGATTATCAAAATTTCCAAAGAGGATGGTATCTTGATCTTTTCTTGAAAGGATTGCAAATTACGGAGCAAAAAAAAGGCGGTCTTGGGCGGAAGATTGATGAAAAGTGAAGGAATGCCAAATGTTTAGGGTTTTTCAAACAATTAGAAACCATTGCAGAAAGTTCAGGGGGAAGCAATAAAAGCACATGCAAGAATTGAATAACAAAAAAGGGAGAAAAGGAAAATAGGGGAAAAGAAGCCTTTAATTAGAACAAAAATAACCAAGCGAGATCGGATTGCCATTTCAATTGAGCAGATCAATTCCTCAGGATAAGAAAATTCAATTCAGAGAAATTTTAAGGAGAAATTCCACCGAATTGAACAGGATCTTGCTAAGAGTATACTTCAACAGAAATCTTGTGGTCTAACCAATCACAATGCACTCTAAAAGTTCTTGCAGAAGCAATTGTACTTTCGATCCCACAAATTCTTCGGCCAAGAGTTAGTAATTTCAACTTCAAATTCGACCGTACTGGGAACAAAGGTATACTCTGATAAGAAGAGATTTTTAGGGAAGAATTGCTGAATGATCAATGAATTCCAGAGTTCTGTAGCCGAGCCTTTTAAAAATCCATACGTAATTCTAGATTTTTCCCTTATAATTGCAAAGAGTACTGTTTCCATGAAAAAGTCGATTATGAGTAATTTTCTGCTTCATAAGTATGACAATTCAGCATTCAAAATGTAGCTTTGATTGCAAAGAATCTCACAGAGGCTACCCTTCTACAAGGGCAGCAATTGATCTACAAGAATTTTGCTTCAGATCACCGAAAATTTGTTTTCTCCTATATTTTTTGGCAAGAAAGTGCTTCTAACAGAAAAAATGGGATAAAGACAAAAGTTCCAAGAAAATAGGCGCACGTCCATTTTTCTTGCAATACTCGCTTGTCTTCTATCGATCCTCCATTGTTCTTTTCCTGTCAAAGCTCCAGTAAGTCACATGTAAGTACTCCACTTTGCTTAGTAGCCTTGGCCCTCCACTGTAGTGATTGATATTAGATTTGCACTGAAAGTTATAAACAATTAATTTGTAAGTCTAGTGTATTCCAGAATACAAGAAGAATAAAACAGAACACTACGAGCAAAAAGTCTAGTGTATTTCAAAATATGCGTAAAACAGAACAAAACGAAAACAATGAAGCACAATGTATTCTAGAATATGCGCAGATCGCATGCCTGTTCTAGAGAACCAAAATGCTTTTTGTAGCTCACTTCAACAAGTCTAGCCTGCATGCTTGAATGGAACACTACAAGTCTCTAATGTTTAGTTGTTGTTATTTGCTTCAGATCCACAAAAACTCTTGATGCTTGAAGGGTTGATCATCAAAGCGGTTATCCTTACTTTTAAATCCATAGGGAATATCTGCAATGACAAGGGTGAAGTCATGTGGTTTGATGGCCCCAGCTAGACGCCACACTAGCCTAGAAATCAATGCACTCAAGTGGGTCATCAGTGTGTGACCAATATGCTTTGTTTTGCTATTTGTGCACAACAAATTGCTGGTTTAGGAGTTTTGGGTGGAAAAATGAACGTGCAGCTTTTTTCTTGGGTGTCATTTTCCCAAATTTTCTGTTAGAAGCAATTTCTTGGCCATTTTTGCTCGAAATTTTTGAATTCTGCTCACTCTGATCCCAATTGACTTTGAATCAATTTGCTAGCCATATAGAGGCTAGCATTTCCTGTGATTCCCCATCTCATGAGCTTCAAATGGACGTAAAAATCTTTGCAATTTTAATTGATGGATACAAATTAACATATGGTTTTCTTTCTGGCACTTCCTCTCAACTCTGGGATTCTATTCGTCAAACTTTCCCTAAAGATTTTTTTCATCATAAGTATTCTTTTGTTCCAAGCTGTGAAGAATTTGAAACTCAGATCATTGAATCTTGGTTGGAGGAATTTATTGGCGATAAGAATTGTCCAGCAGCAGGAATTTTTTGAGTGCATTGTGAATGGAATGCGCACTTCATATCTGTGAAGGTTTTCTTTGAGTAATTAGATCAGCCGAAATTGAATGGATAGATTAAGCTCTGTTGCAATTTAGAGGTAATTGGTTTCTTTTTTTATCTAGTTCTAGCTTTTTCCCTTGTTTTTCGTTCAAATCTTTCTTCACCTCTTCCTTTTCGGCCATCCCCTGCTTTGCTCGATTTTTTTCTCCCCCTTGTTGGATTCACCTGGGCCTCATGATTGCTCTCAAACTTGAAGGGAATCTCATATCTCTACTGTCTATGCTCCCTATAAACTGCCTGCTGCCTATGTCCAACTTGATTTATCTAAAGACAATCCATCCGATACTCCCTTCACTAATTGCTTTGGTGAAAAAGCTGTTCTAGATCTAAGATGGGCTAGTTTACCTCCTAATTGCGACAGATGCTTAGCTAGACAGTTTTGGCATGCTGATTGCAAGACAACGAAGAACCCTGAGGATATGGAAGAAAGGAAGTTTCTAAGAATGTGAGAAGTGACATTGGTCTTCTGAAATACCACTAGAGAAAAGAGTCTAATTTCCCTTGGCCGGGGGTAAATGGCGGTACAAAAAAAAATTGTAAGTTAAATGTATCTGATACCAATTTTTGGGATAATGCTTTTGGGATCAGTGATGAAACTACATCTATTTCTGATCACCAACTACAATTCCTTTGTACCAATCACCAAACCTCTGTATCTACTGTTGGGAATATTCCATACAAATTCAATTCTAATCCCTTGAACTCCACTTCTTTTTGTAACCAATTCAGAGATTTCTACTCCAACCGCCCCCAAGTTCAAGATTCCAATTCCATGAAATATTTCTATTCCAATATAAAAGCCTCAAAAGCTTGGATCAAATCCTGGTCTTCCAAATTGCACAAAGATAGATTGCTTGAAAAAAATACGTTAATCTAGCAAATGAGAGACATCAGAATTGCTCTTCAAACTGATCCTTTAAACTCTACTCTTCATATCAAGGAGAAGGACATGGAGAGAAAAATCAAGCTCATTGAAGAAATTGAAGCCAAGTGTGCAGCAATAAGATGCAAAATCAAGCATGCAAATGAGGTAAGGATCGCCGACTTCTGAGTTGTGGTGGCGGAGACATAACGTCTCAAACTTGTCCTTCTATTTATAGATAACACCACCGTTTTTTGCCTTTTTGCTTCTAAATAAAGGTCAAGGTTTATTTTTTGCTCTCTCTTTGATAATATCAAGGCTTAAACATACTGGATGACCATATCAATAAATATTGTTCCATGCAAGGCCACTCCCTCGAGCACTATATCATCTGACAATATCTAAGTGCCCCTCAGCAACAGCAACATGCAGAGGCGTTCTTCCTTGCAGAACCTTACTTTCTAAATAATCCAAACAAGGAGCCTTTAAATATGCCTTGTATGTAATGCTTGAAAGATCTGCCTTTGATCCAAAACCCAACAAATACTTTGCAATGTCAAGCTTCCCAAAGGCAGAAGCAGTATGAAGAATACTTTGACCTTCTAGATCAGCCTTGTTACCAAAACTCTACCTCTGAAGAATAGCTATGTTTTTGTTAAATCATCTATTTTAACTGCATGATGTAGCAACATATTTCCAATGTATATTGACCCTCAGCATTTTTTTTTGAAGACACGACATATTTTGCATTCATATGATATAAAATTACAGCACATACATGAATCCGTATGAATCATATTGGAATAATTTTAGCACATGAAAAAAAAACCCTGAATATCCAGGAAGAACCCAGAAGATTCAGGGAAAAATATGTGACGTTCCAGCCACGATTATCACGGTGCCGGGCGTATCTTTATCTTGCCTGCGTCGCGTACCGCGCCACTCCGTGGCGGTAATGCGCCAGCGTGTAACCAGTAGGTAGCCCCTAGGGGGCAACTTGCAAGGTATGTGCATTTATTAATGTGCACATTTACCAATGTGCACATTTATTAAGGTGCACACCTTTCCATGTAGATACCTTTATGCCACCTAACCATTAAAGGCAAGTGGGCCATTCCCAATTATCCCACATGCCTAAAGGGATAATTGGAAACCCTAGCCCTAACCCCTTGTCTATTTAAGTAGGAGAAACCCTAACTTGCCATTTTTCGTCCATAGGGTTCTAGAGCTCTGTTTTGGCTGCTCCAGGAGTCAAAACCGCCTCCCAGACTCAGTCTGAGAGAATTGCACCATTAGTTTTCCTTGATTCAGTGATTCGGCCCGGATGGATGGGAGTTCGAGGCAGGAGGAGGAGCGAGCCAAGGACCAGGTATTTAGTCAATTTAATAGCTTAAACCGTCTTCCAATCATTGTATCAGTAGGTTTAGCCTATTAAATTGCCCATAGCAGCCATCTAGATCTCTAGATACCAAGCTCTAACTAAAGAACCTAACTCTATGATATAGATTAGATCTTGTTCTTTAGTTCTTACGTGATAATATATGGATGATGTATCTCTGTGAACTCATTGTATTGGGAAGGGGTAGAGACCCTAAGGCACGGTAGTTGATGCTCCTAGCTAGCCTCTTTAGCTGCTTTGTAAATTCGGCCTGTGCCCGATAGCCACACACTGGTTGTGGGTGAAGGGGCGAGGCGGCTTATAAGGAGGTTAGGTGTTCGACTCTTGAGCGATCCCTGCGGTGTGTAAAGGCCTACCGAGGGATCATTGTGACTAGGTCTAATGGCTTGCCAGCTGCGTGTGGGCAAGGCATGGGCTCGACTGCAGGTGGGGTGATCGTCACTCTCCAGTGGGTTCAAGTCGAATAAGGCGGTGGCCCTCTAGTCACCTTGAGTCGGCATGTAGATCTCTGGAGGGAGAGATCCCTACCTTCCCCATCGGGCCCCGGAGATGCAACCCGGGGAATAGCCCCTTTGGCTATGCATCCCGTGGGCTCTGATCAGGTCCCAACACTTTTGACCTACTACGCAAAGTGTGCATAGGAGGGGCGGATGGAGTGGACAACCCTAAGCCATGTTCTTATGCCAGCCAAATCCAATTGCCATGAATTCTGTCTGCAATGACCTCTGGAGACCCAAGCCGTCAGTCATCCCTTTGAGTTTGAGCCTTGGGTAGGATTCCCTATGTGATGTGCTGATCTTTGTCCATGCAGATATGTGGTGAACCATCCTTCGTGATGGTCTTATGATGTTGATGTATGTACTACTGACATGTATATTACGCTTCCGCAACTAGGTAGGCCCTGAGGGAGACAGGGTAAAGGACCCCTTCATTCTTCCCACTGGAACTCTTCAAGGTTGCAGTGATACGTGGAGGGCCCTATATTAGCATGGAGCTGGTATGGGGGATGAACTCCTGTTTGTATACGGTGAGTGCACCGCATATGAGTAGGGGACGTCACAAAATAGGAAACTACTAACATAAAGTAGAATGAATGGAGGAGTCTTCTTCGGCTTCAACATACTATAGGGGAAAACCATCCTTCTTCTGCTAAAACCAATTACTATAGGAACCTCTCTATAGTTTTCAACAACTGGTCCATTTGTTAGCCCAACTGTAGCAACTTCTGTTACCCTTAGTGGTCACATATAGATTAGGCCCAAGAAAGATTTTGTATCCTTTGCAAACTAGAAGAGTAAAATTTGGACCAATATCTCGAGGAAACAAAAAGAGGAACGTAGATAAATAATTACCCAAATCTTATGCCTGAAGATCAACATTCCCATTATAAAGGCAGTGCAATCTCCTAGCTCGCCATAAATCTGAATCCAATGAATACCAACTAGACCATAGCCCAACCCTAAAAATGTGATCCAAAAGGTGGTGCATTGTTGGAGATGCCTCTAGATCATTATGTTTTCTTACAAGTAAAAATTCAATAGCTGTCCATCCAAGGTCTCCCGCCACTTGAATTTCAAGATTTTAGGTCTAGTAAACTAGTCACATCTGCTAGGATACATAAAAGTCTCCACATATACATAAAATATTTGGATGGAGACAACAAGAATAATTAGAATAAGCTGCCACATTATTCTTAAAGCTGCCACAGGCTTTTAAAGTTATGATTCTTTGTAACCAAATGACCTCTTGATCATCCAAAATTCAAATAAATTGATGGGAAATTACAGAGACTTCAAACAATAACCTTGAAGCTGGTTAGACTTAGAAGAAGCTCTAACCTGCCAGACTACTCTCCAAGGCCCAACCTTAAATTATAAATTGTGAGAAGACGACCTAATATGCCATCAAATCTTGAAATCTAACTAATCAATCTATCATAGCTACATAAAGAAACGGAATTTGTTGTCACCATCTTCCTACTCTATGTACATTCTGCCAGCAAGACGACCCTCAGTTTTGTGGCTCGCACTAGTTCTTTGTTTGAACAGAACCATTGATTAAGATTCTCTTTCTGAGCACTGCAATCATCTGCAACAACTGCTAAAACTAGAAATTTATCATTGCCTCTTCGAAACTGCACTTCTGCACTTCAAATTCTCACATGATTAAGTACCGCAATTGCATCTTCCACAATAAATAAACCCATCTATTTGTGCATCTTACTCATCTGCAATCTCCAAATGCGAACATTGGCCGTAAAATGCTATGCACCTCTATAGCTGCATTGTCTATCTTGCTTGCTATCCTGCACTAAAATTCTCACATTATCAGGGACTCCACTTACATCTTTGACATTAAACAAAACTTTCGCTTCGCTTCACGAGCACATCCTCCTTCACATTCATCTCAACAATAATCACCTTCTCTTCCTCCTTCAACCACTTACCTAATTCTATTATTTCACGTTTCACTTTCTTTTCTACACTCCACTTTCTGATTCCACTTTCCACTTGATGCATGCATGCACTCCTATTCTCCGTCTACGATGGATTTGCTAATGCTCAATCCGAGACGTCCTCTTCAACTTCTACTCAAATCTTCACAGTTCTTTTCGTGCATGTCTAGTATATTCCTACACCTAGGGTTGGCTCTAATAAGCTTAATGTCTGAAAGGCGGCCTAATCGACGGCATCTGGAAGGCCACCTCGGATTAAACAAGCTCATCGACGGCCCGCGGAACTTGCGGGAACCTTGAATTTAAAACCCAAAATTTCTCGACATTGTTGATGTCAGGAAGAAAGAGTTCAAAGGATCATGCAGGATCGGCCGATCGCCGTCCTACTCCGAACCAGAAATATGCAAATTCTCATGCAAAAGTTGGACGCCAATCTACCTCTAGAAAAAAAGCGTCTTCCGATGTTGCTGTTGGAAAGGAACAAGATAATGCTAGTACTGGAAGATCAAAGTTGCCACATAGGAGGAGCTACATTGGGACAAAAGCCGCACTTCCTTCTGCTGGTTCTAGATTTGAAGGAGAATTTAGGCAGCGACATACCGCATCAGGGAATGATTCCAGGTGCATGGATGTTTCAACTAAGAATTCTGATCGTCTGTTGTGAACTGTTTTCCTTTTTGAAGTGGAAGGAATGCTAGATCATATTTTGTGTTAGATCCTATTTTTTCTCCTCCAGCTAGAGAAAAGCGGGCGGCATGTTTTTTTTTGTACCAATTCGTGATTTCACTTGATTGCCTCGAAATATATAAAATGGAATGCATTATTACTTATGACTGTTTCCTTCTATGGGTTCTTACATCTCTTCTGATCAATATCTGGCAGCTCTCATGAGAATGTTGTTGCGGGCATAAAAGAAGACGAGAAAGACATTCCAGATGTGGAAAAGTTATCTCTTGATATTTTATGCAAATGCGTTGCCAAGCTTGAATCTACCTATGACCTCGTAGCATGTGCATCAGTTTGTAGAGATTGGAGGGATGCATTGAAACACGATATGGTATTTCCTATATATCTTAGCCAATGCCATGGAGGGTAATATGTATTTAGATCTCATTGATAGGGGATATTGCATGGTGCTACTTGTGAGCACGTTTGCATCATGTGAGCATGATCTCAAGGAGTGCTCTATGTTTTTATAGATATGGAAAACTCTCTATAAAAAGTGGTGGGATGTGGAAGTACATGAGGGGCTTGCTAATTGCAGTTGGCGAGACTTTTTCATTTCACGATATGCAGAAGGGGTTAGTTCAATTTTTCTTTGTATATTGTTTGTAATTTGCAGACTTTTACCTTTGTTGGACTCCAACCTGGTCTCCAACAGCTGCCTAATATAGGGCCTCATGGGACTAATAAGTCTTCTGAATTTAAACTATGAAGTGCATAATATTATTGTTATAGCAGATGATTCATCTACCTTGTAATAAGATGTAAGATGTTCCAGCCACGTCCGTCTTGGATGCTGCCAATCAAGGTCATTCCAATGTCAAAAAACCATACCTGCCTATTGAGAAGGTCCTTCATGTGCACATATACGTCTTTGGCTCTTCACAGTACCATGCAACTTTCATTCTTTGGAGTTGTGATTTTAATTTTGCTAGAGGTCAGTTTCTCTTGTTTTAATCAGGAAGAACTTGAAGCATACCATTTCATCACTTGCTTCTGTTCAAAAATGATGTATTTGGTGAGCCTCATGAACTCTTGGGGTTAGTAGTTCTGAAAACTGTATGATGGTACGCAGGCTATGCTATCTTTCAGAAGCATCATCCTGAAGCAACAAATGACCACTAAAGTGGGTCGTATATAAAGGCAATATATGAGTAATCAGAGCAAGCATTCTTTAAGTGCAACTGTTGAATATCATAATAAGGCTACCTTTTATTTCAAGAACCAATTGCATGTTATTGTGTATCTTGCTTCATTAGCATCTCCTGCTGCTGGGATAGGGACGACGGGCTGAACCTTTTGTGTAGCAATGCATCAGTCAAGTTTCTTAAGAACAATTTAGCTGTCAAATCTATCTTGGATCATCTACCAAGGTCATCTAGATATCAAATCTGTCGGATGAGGTTTAGTTTCTATCACTTAGGATCAAATGTGGATGTTTGCAAAAGATTCTTAGACTGCAGTGCAATTGTGGGCTGTGGATCACGAGAAGTACAAGATGAACTTCATTTCTAATATCATGTCCTCATCAAGCTTGCAGCAAATTGCTGTAAATCTGAGAGGCTCATTTGCAGCGTTTGATTCTCGCTTAGTTCTTTCTTGGAATTACTGGATGTACCGTTTCTCATCTCGTAGATTACAGGGTCTTTTTTAGATTGCGAATACAATTTTTATTTTCTTTTACCTAGAATTTCAATAGACAAAGATATATATGAGGAACCTCTCTATATAAGGCCCTTTACATGATGAACATTATAGATTTCTCCGTCGCTGGAGACATGGTGCTGCTTGGGGACTTTAATCCATGAACAAGCTGAACAGGTTCATCTTAATGACCCTAATAACAGCCACTTTTTAGCACTTAGATCCATAGCTTCATTATCTATAATGTTCTCGAGAAGCGGCCTTCTGCAAAATACACATGTTTCTATGTCAAGGTGGTAAGAGCATTGTAGTCTATCTTGTTAGTTCACTCTTAAATGTTGTCTTGCAATCCCACTTGCAAGTTGATTTCCAGACTGCTAAATGGTCTCATTAATTATCTTTCCTCTCTAAAATGATTAGGATGGGCCCCATGACATATTGGCTTATGCCTCATTAGAAACTTTAGCTGGCCAAGGTAAGGTATTCTAAATTCTTCAGCTCCATGGGGTTTATATTCCACGGCACTTAAATTTGCAACTGACTCAGCAGTAGATGAATCAGCTTATATACCATGATCTAAAGCAAAGAAATGGATAAACCTTGCCATAGAGCGATTAGAGGAGATTTTACAAGGTATTCCTGCACATTTCAGTTGACGGCTTCATTGTAAAGTCCTGGGCATCTTGATATACCAAGAGAGACACAAGTTAATGAAGCAACTGTGAAATGCTTACTTATTGGTGGAGCATAAAACTTGCAGGGGCTGCTGTCTCCATAATATATATCTAGCTGTCCTTGCTGACTAATTTCTGCTGTTAGTAATATAAAGTACACCATAAGATGCATCATGAGAGGAAGATATAATTGCTTCTCTAGACCTAGCGACCTTGCAACAACTCGGTAAAGTATTATGACCAGAAAAGTGTATATTTATCTGTTCTTCAAATTGAAAAAACATGTTCAAACAATTGAGGATCTGCAAGGACGGTGAAAGCATCCAAGACACTAAAAGGTCTATCAAAACAATCAATTAAAAATCACTGGGAGATTCTTAGGAATATATTCCTGTCTGAGATCCAACAACTCTACAGCAGCAGCTTATGAAGTTGTGTCTCTAATATGAAGGAGCATCCTTAAGGCAAGTAGAAATAAATTATAGAGCTGGATAGTGCGAAGGAAGACCCACATGCTCTGATGAGGGAGTGACATCAGTCACTTTCAAAAGAATCCAATAGAATAATATCAGTAACGCAAAAGCACAAATAGTAGTTTCGAAAGAGGAGGCATGATAGCAAGGGAAAATATCAGAACCTATCTTAGAGTGATTAAGTAAAATTTGTGCTATATTTCTGTTTCCTTTTTTTGTCTAAAATGCAAAGGAGGATGATGCCCTCCTAACGGGTCCAAACGTTGTGTTTATCCGGTCCCAGACTCTATGGGTCTTTATTAGTAGACGTTAATAAACTCTCCTTTTTCTCTTAAGCTACTACTCTTCTTTCTTAACCCACTACTCTTTAGGCTAAGACATGTGATGTTGACCCTTTGACCATTGGCTATATGACATGTGAGTTTTAGAATGTCACTTTACAAACATTATATTACCTTTATAGCACAGTTGAATACAGAGAAGCGATATGGTCATACACAGGGTAAAAACTTTAGCACGAGTAGTCATGCACTTGTTTAATGAAGCCATTGTTAGCCTTTGTAAAAAGAATGATGTTATCATACCTGTTCATAAAGCTGGCGATCCTATGATCCTAGGTGATCCTATTGCTAATCATGATTGGACAGTCATGGCAAAGTTATACGGCTTTGCATTAGAGATGATTCTAAGTAAGTATATGGGGTTTAGAGCTAAGGGCCAGGCTGGTTTTAGGAAGATTTTTTTCTACTCGTGCTAGTATCTTCACTATGAGGGTGATTATTAAAGAAGCGAAAGCCAAGAAGGGAAAGTATATCGTTGTTTGTTGACTTTAAGAAACCGTATGATATTGTTCCTCGGAAAAGACTGTTTCATAGGCTCAAAGCTGATTTGGAAAGTGTTCTTTATATGAGAACGTTGTAAGCCGGGTGAAAATTGCTGGACAATAGTTGAAGTATACAGCACCATTGGAGGTAAGCAGGGTTGTCTGCTCTCCCGTACTCTATTTGAACTTGACATTGATGAGCTGGAGGCTTTTGTGCAGACCTTGGGTGAAGAGGGCTCCATGCTTGCACAAGACTGCAACCCAATTTTGCTTTATTCTGATGTTGTTGTATTGATGTCTTCCTCCCTTTAAGGTCTAAAGAAACATTTGATAGCCTTAAGAGGCATTCCGTAAAGAAAGGGCACTACAGGTTAGTCTGCAAAAGACGAAGATGATGGTGTTTAACCCCCCTTAAAAGGTCTTTGATGGGCAACCCGTGGAAATTGCATCAGCATACCCATATCTGGGAGTGACCATGTTTCAGCTTGAAAAGTGCTGCCTGGTCCAAGGTTGCAGAGCCTTCTATAATCTGAGAATTTATGGCAGACAAGTTGTTAACTAGGTATAATTATGAATGTTAGACTCAGCATGACGCCTGCTGATGTGGCTTTGCACGTTTGTTGCTGACATGGCAGTCACATATAAGCCATAATCATGCATGTCTTTGTTTGGTTCAGTTTCCCCGTTCCCTTTTGTAGTGATCCTTTTTCGCCAATCTATTCTACTCTTCATGGTATCAGAGCCGGTTTTGGCTGAAAGGATCGTATAGATTGCAGCGGATTTGGATTGGATCTACAGGAAGCCAAGATTCGTTGGAGAAATCTTGAAGGAGAGGATCATTTGCCATAGGAAGCCAAGATTCCTTTGAGAAATCTTGAAGGAGAAAATTGTATGTCTATTCTTGAGAAGGTCAGATTGGCTAGGAAAGGTTTAGGTCTGTGTGTTTTAAATCTTTCTTGTGATTTGGGAGTAGTCTTTGCAACGGCTACTATGCATTCTTGGAAGTTTATACCAAGTTCGTTGCTTGATGGAGAAAACTTTTATTCCTGGAAGGATAATCTGGGTATCAATCTCCATCTCAATGATCTTACAGAGGTATTAGATTTTATTTGGGATTCTATTTGGCCTCCTTAGCTTAAGAAAGAACTTCTTGCACTTAATATCCTCAAAGCAATTGTATCCACTGAGTATAAAGTATAAAAGGGATATCAATGGGATATCAGAGATCTGAAAACTTTTCAAGAAGCTTTGTTATTCTTGAAACAAAGCTTATGTACAGGCAGGAGCTGGCCAACAGTTAGCAATAAAAGGAAAGATGAACAATCTAAAGCTACAAGATTGTGCTAACATGAAAGATTACATTGAGCACCTCAAAGTCTTGAAGGAGAAACTTTACCATTATGTATACCTTACAAGGGTTGTCAAGAGAATATAAGCATATCTCTGATCACTACAAACTAAAGGCTAAGATTAAAATCTCATTTAATCAGTTGCAACAGCATCTTTATGATGCAGAAATTGAGAACAAGAGACATGACCAAGTTCCAGCACTCAATTATTCGAAGGTTCACTCATCTCTTAGTCTGGCTAAGTTCAATCCAGCTCCCAATTCTTCTCCAACACTATCTTCTTCTTCCAATCATGTTTCTTCACAGGTTTCCTCTTCAATGTCTCAGCCCTTTCTTTGCTGGCATTGTGGAAAGAAAGGACATATAAGAAGAGGTTGCAGACAATTTCATAAAGATATTGCTCAATATCTTAAGGGTCAAGCGCAATCATCTCATTCACAAGTGTTATAACGGGTTGGTCAGCCAAATTCCCAGCAGGTTGGTCAGCCAAATTCTCAACAGCAGGTTGTTCAGCCAATACAACAGCAGGTAGTTCAACAGTCATTTATCCAGCTCCTAAATAAGAACTATATGCACAAATTTCTCATCTTTCTATTGAAGATATCGAAGCTAAGTTTCTTAGTATTGCTGCACGCCAGTTACCAGAAGATGAATGGTTGCTTGATTTTGGTGCTATTAAGCATTTGGTTGGAAATTCACATATTTTAAAGAATCTTACACCTCATGAGAATACAGTGGTTAAAATGGCAGATGGTAATCTTGCGAGATCTCAAGCTAAAGGCACTCTCACTTTGGAAACATACGAGTGCCTTACATTTAATATTGAAGACATTATTTTGGTGCCTGGCCTACTTAATCTTTTAAGTGTTTCTGAATTTGATAGAAGAATGAGATACTCGGTTTTGTTCTCAGATGGTCAAGTTCATATTACACAAAAGAATCCTCTTCAATATGTGGATCTGCAGAAATTAAATCCGGTTGCATGGGGCGACTCAATAAGGATGGTCTTTATATCCTCATCTTGTCTACCACAATCTTCTTTGCTGGCAGCAGTTTCAAAGACTGTTGAATCATTGTGGCATGATAGCTATGGCCATGTTGCAGCTTCCACTTTAGGTTTAGCCTCCAAGTTAAATATGGTCAAAAGAGGACTGCCATAAAGTTTCTGGATTTGATTGTCCTGCTTGCAGACTTGGTAAGCAAGTTCAAGCTTCTTATCCTTTGCAAGCACAACATAGGGCTACCAAACCTTTGGAGATTGTTCATTCGGACATACGTTATATGCCTGTTGCGTCATTAGCACGCAACAGGTACTTCTTAGTGCTCATTGATGATTTTAGTAGGTTTACCTGGGTATATACCTTGAAACTTAGGTCTGAGGCATTTTCTAAGTTTCAACTTTTCAGTGCCCGAGTTGAAAAGGAATTTGCTGTATCTATCAAGTCCATCCGTACAGATAATGCTGGAGAGTTCCTTTCAGACCAGTTTCAACAGTTTCTTGATGTTAAGGACAGACAATTGATAGTTCCGTATGCTCATTCACAGAATGGTGTGGCAGAGCATAAAAATCGTACTCTTATGGATCTTGCACGGAGTATGATTACGCACAAACAGTTGTCACCTAGTTTTCTGGCAAAGGCAATCGAAACAGCATTCTATGTGTTCAACAGAGCACCTACAAAAGACTCCGTTTGAAGCTATCTATGGAGTTCGATCATATGTCTCTCGTTTCAGAACTTTTGGGTGTCTTGCCTATGCGACCTTACCTCGAGAGGTTTTGTAAAAACGAGGTAAGCTCTCTGATCAAGCAGTCAAGTGATTTTCATCGGGTATCCAAACAATATGAAGGCGTGGAGATGTTATGATCCGGTTACAAATAGGGTTTTTCCTTCTAGAAGTGTGCAATTTTTAGAAGAGGCAGTTTATTCTTCTGTTTTTATGAGGCACGTAGTGTCGAGTATGACAAATGTCTTCAAGATTTATTCGATGTTCGTGTTGCTGTTCCGTCCTCTGCTAGAATTGATCCTAATGCTACTGTTACTCCTGCAATATGTTCCTCTGCCTCACCTTCAATTTCAAGTTCAACTTCAAGTTCACCTGATTCTTTGTCTTTCCATCCACCTGATCCTTTACCTTTTGTTTCAGCTGACTCTTTGTCTTCCTCTTCACTTGGGCCTTTACCTTCTATTTCCGTTGGTTCTTCGATTTCTACTGATTCTGCTCTGTCAGTTAGTCCAATTGATTATCTTCAACTTGCAATGTCTCCATCAAACTCTCCTTTGTCGATTCCACTTCAAAATCAAGCAGATTTACTTAGTTTTCCACTAGCCAGCCTAAGGAGATCACGAAGGCTAGCTGGTCTGCCAACCTTAGAAGTTTCATGACCAGCAAGCATGGGAGTTAGTTCCGAAGCCTTTGAATACTAATATTGTTGGCGCAAAGTGGATTTACAAGACCAAATTTCATTCAGATGGTATGTTATCCAATATCAAATATAAGGCACGACTTGTGGCTAAAGGCTTTACAGCAGGAAGCAGGAGGGGTTTGATTATAATGAGGTGTTTGCTCCCGTTGTAAGGTCAGATACCTTACCTGCAGTCTTGGCCTTGGCAGCATCAAAAACGTTGGTCTGTCTATCAGCTAGATTTTAAATCAGCTTTTCTTAATGGAGATCTCGATGAAGATATCTACATGCAACAACCACCTGGATTTCAAGATCCGCTGGTTCCTGATTATGTTTGCAAGCTCAAAAAGAGTTTATATGGGCTCAAGCAGGCTCCTAGCTGTTGGCATCACAAGATTTATGCTTTTCTCTTTAAGTCTTGGTTATCAAAGGTCTCGAGCTGACTGTAATGTTTACTATCAGCTTAGAGGCTCTCAACTTTCCATTATACTTCTATATGTTGATGATATGGTACTGACAGGAGATGCTACTAATTTGATTTCAAGCACCGAGTATTTACTGAGTATGAAATTTGAGATTACAGAGTTGGGGTTCATGCATTACTCTTTGGGTTTACAAGTTTGGCAACAACCTCATGGCATTTTTCTCTCGCAACATAAATATGTTGATGAGGTATTACACAGGTTTAATATGGCAGATTGTGAGCCCTCAGTTATACCTCATGATCCAGGAGGTGAAGAACTGATTCTTGATTCTGCACATGAGGACGCTGCTGCTACACTGTACAGGCAATTAGTTGGAGCTCTTCTTTATTATGTTACTATTACTCGTCCTGATATCGTCTACATTGTAGGGGTTCTTACACGTATCATGCATCATCCCAAGTCCTCTCACTGGCATGCAGCCAAGAAGGTTCTTCACTACCTTAAGGAAGAAGGTTCTTCACTACCTTAAGGGAACTGACAGAGAAGGTCTCCATTTAGAAATGCTCGAGATATGGAAAGATATTTAGATGCATTGTGCTCTTTTTGCTCTGCTATGGAAATGAAGGTAAATTTGGGAAAGACAAAGATTTTGATTTTTGGCACGAGGTCGAGGTCACGTGAATATACATTTCATTATGACGGACAGAAGGTGGAAATTACAGATGTATATAAGTACTTGGGGTTGTTGCTTGACCAAAACTATAGTTGGAATAGAGCCACAGAACAAGGGCAGATAGCGGATTAAAAGCATTGTGTACAATGCAGCGTAAATGTAAAAAGGCAAAGATACTTGATTGGACATTGAAGAAAAGACTATATCAGGCACTGGTTCAATCAGTGGTTTTATATGGCCGTGACGTATGGGGGCCAGGTCTCTCTTTGGATACTTGGAAAGGGGTTGAGAAAATACAAAAAAAATTCCTCATGACAGAGTTAGGGGCTATGATGCTTGCTGAAGCAGGGCTAATCCCATTAGAAGCGGAAACATGGTGCAATACTCTAAATTACTTGCTAAAGGTACAGAATATGAGTGAAGATAGTCTTCCCCGTCGGGCTCTGATACAAAGCAGTTTGAAAGGATGGTATGCAATTATCGATAAATGGCTTAAAAAATGGGGGTCATCCTTAAATGATCTACCAGCAGATAAGTCAACACTACGCAGCTGGATTCAAGTAGTGGTGAGATGCAAAAGGTGGTCCAATGGTGGGTCAAAGATCTTTTATAGGGAAGCAATAAATCCCAATCTACAGGAAGCGCCATATTTGAGTGAAACAACGTCTTTATTTATGAGACATACACTTTGTAGGTTGAGGCTAAGCTCCCATCACCTTGGGGTTGAAGTGGGGAGATGGGGAAATGTTCCTAGACATAGGCGCACCTGCAAGGTGTGCAAGGTGTGTATGGCTGACGAAATTGAAGATGAAGCCCACTTAATCTTACATTGCCCAAAATGTGCGTCACTCAGAGTCAAGTACGGGATCAAAAGTTATTCTTTACAGGACTTTTTTGCTCTGCTGCCCAGCACGACTGGTTGTTACTTGAAAGAGGTCTATCGCAAAAGAGAACTATTCATTCCATCATATAAACACTCATTAAAAGCTTTCAACACGGAGAAGAGGGCAGAAGCAGGTGTTGCGGTTGAAGCACACCATGCAATGCATGCGCACATACGAAGAGTTCTCCCAAGTGTTCTCCCTAACAGCATTGGAACCTCATTCAACTGCATTTGATGCAATGATACCAAAAGTTGGAAGATTGTGGTGCCAACAGGAAAAGAGAACATTCATGGAGGAGCAAAAGTGAAAAAGATCTACCTTTTTTTCTGTTTAGTCTAAGACATCTGATGTTGACCTTGTGACCATTGGTCTTGTGACACCTGATTTTTGTAAAGTCGGATTATCTTTTGACATACACAACCTCTTATGATTAGCATGTATGTATGCATGACGGCATGATAGGTAGTTTCAGTTTTAGCAGGGTATATTCTAACACCTATTGTTGGTTACACATATAGCGTCAAAGACTCCTTTACAAAGAAAAATGCCGGGGGGAGAGAGAAGGGAGGATCCAATGCCATGGAGGCAGAGGTAATGATTGAGCTGGTTAATTTGGGGATGATGATGCTATTTGAACATTTCCTTTGTAATAGCTTATACCTTGCCTCTGAACCATTGTGCAGTTGATCTTCTGCCAGGAGTGGACATATCCTTACTTGCACGTCAGCTGAGTTTAATGTTTTATATCTCTATAAATCATGACAAGCCAACTAAGATCTGTGGTAATGTTCTAATTTTTATCTTAATAAGGGAGTATAACTCATGTCCTTTTTGCATTCGATATGATGGCAGGCAAGGCATCTGTTTTTCTCTTTCCAAGTTCGTATGCTTTGCGCTGTCCCCTTTCAACCACAAGAACCCCCTTAACTTGGGCCTCTCTTCGATCAATTGAGGTACCAATTCTTGCAAAAGCATGGTTCCTGTCCCAAGCTTTTTGTTCACAAGTTAAGATTTTTTTGTCATTATGTGCAGGTGGTTGTCGTCAGCCATAAGCTGTCACGGTCCTGCTCGATTGGCATATTTGTATCTTTTTGTGAAGTAGATTCATTATGAGCTACCGTATATATATGAGTGGAACTAAACTAATTACATTTACATTACGTGTGGCTCGAATGATGCCATATGTCTTGACATAAAGAGACAAGAATAAGTGTTTACTCCAGCAAATGTCAAAGTCTCCAAGAACTGCGCAAACCCATTCAAGACAAGGCATTTGATCTCGTAGCGCTCAGAACTTACTCTTGCTCTTCACATACGTCTTAGTAAAAATACAAAAATCATAACACGTGAATTGATGATAATGACACTGGCCACAATTGAAGATCTTGGTAACACTGCTTAGATTGGGCAACGGGGCACTAATATTGCCTAAAGTTCAGTTCTAAAATGAATTGAACAGGATGAGTGACCTGTTCAGGGGAGCACACTTGTGGAATTGTGACAAAGTCACAAATATGGCTTATATTTCAACAAGATCTTCAGCTTATACCGTCATAAGGAGAGTCCAATGTTCATGATGTGCCAGGCTTGTCAAATACATTTGCTTTCTCTCTTTCCCAACTTGATAAGAGACAACGGGAATCCAAGAGGATATGCAAAGTTCTGAATAGTTTGCTTGGAGTTAAGCAAGCTTCTTGCTCCTGAATATGTTTATCTTTGCACATGTTTTTTCAAGTCTAGGACAGATGCTATTCTCAATACTCTTATATGTTGAATCATCATTTGTGATGCCAGAGATATTGCAGGTTAGAATATTGAATAAGTGATGAGAGATGGAGAGCACCTATGTAATGCTGAAATTGTGGAAATAAGAAAGAAAGAAAGAGTTTATTAACATCTACGGGAGAACATAGGGTGTTTGAGACCAAATAGATACCTCAAAAAGTCATCATCTAGGAGCATCCCCTAGGTTGGAAGTGCTAGGTAGATCTAGTACGTAATTGAAAAGAAATAAATCACCTAGAATTAAACTGAATTACAGAATTGACATCATGATTGGTTTGTCTAAGTGTCCCCTTTAAGGACTTAGAGCAATGCTGTGATGCCTTGGACACGCCTAGTTGCCTTTTCCTTCTTTTGGAAAGATTTCATGTGGAGCTGTGTAGTCTCTTTAGCTTTTTTTGGCCATTTCAGAGTGACCCCAACAAGCACTTTTAATTTCCGTTTCCAAGCATCAAGCATCAAGCATCAAACCAAGCCAAGAAAGGGTATTATGTATTACTTTGCAGCAGTCACAGGAACAAATGGGCTATAGCAGATTCTTAGATTTTCACTATAAGTTCTGTTAACTTAATATTTTTGTTTGTATATTTTAGATAACAGGAAGGTTTTCCTCCTGGAGGTCTTGAATTCTGTATGTGTTATGGTCTCATAGACCCTTCGGATCTTACGTAGACGTTAATAAATCTTTCTTTCTTTCTTTCTCTAGGTGGCTGCAAATGCGCCCCTAGCTGGACATGATTTATGTATATTTGGTCTCATAGACCCAAGCGGTCTCTCGTAGACGTTAATATACCCTCCCTCCCTCCCTCCCTCTCCTCCTTCCTCTCCTTCTTTCCTTCCTTCCTTCCTATTACGGTGTTCTGGTGCCAAATCTCGGCACTGTCTGTTTTAACTCTCATTTAGCTACTTCGTCCTTCTTTTGTTTGACCGCAGAACAATGTGTTAACATAGCACTTGATGCAATTGTACCCAATTGATGCAATTGTACCCAATTAATCATTCTGGCTCTGAATCAGAACCATATTAATTAATTGGAAGCTCTGTGAAGGAAACATAGGTGACTCATATGAGTTACTTAATGGTGAATGCCCGGGGTAAAGCCAGCGAGTTGCTAGAAATCTTGTTATACAAATAAAAGTAATTATCATACTTATTCGGCCTAAATTGCTCAGTTTCTGGTCACATGATGACATGGAATCTCATGCCACCAATAAAGTTACCAGTGATGATTTGACGATGATTTGACGTGGAATGGTCCAGTCATCAGACGAATTGCTGCAATTAAGGTTATTATGTTCTAACAGATTGCGCTAAACTCGGTCTTTGGGATTACGGACCTTGGAATCCTACACTGTTGGTTGGGTCCCTAAGTTAGTTTGCATTAGCAAGATGAAATTTGGCTCATGGCCTCGGCTCATGTTATGTGTTTGATGCTCTGGAGGTTTATTGTGATGCAGATTTTGGAGGTAATGATATTGTTGGTAATCTACAACAGCAAGTTAGAATCTAATGTCATTACTTGTCTTCAAAGAAGCAAGCTACTGTTAGTTAAGTACAAAAACTATTGTGACTTCTCCATTTGTTTGAGGACCTGCAGTTGTACCAGCTTATTTGCTTTGACACTTCGGTGCCATATAAAAAAATTGACCCTTAACAGGCAGCAGACAGCAGATTTAATTAGTATTTGGCTTTTCAGCACTATTCTACAGATAAACAGGCCCGTGCATCATGGAATGCTACGAAGCCATGTTAACAACTTTAGTTAGTACCTGTTCTGTATTCAGTGTTGATGCGCTGGTCATCTAGATTCTTCTTCTTCTAGGTTACTAGTAAGTGCCCAGCATTGCTGGGGATTAGTTGGGAACCTATAAATGATAGCAACAATGAGAAGAGAGTGCAGTACTAACTCTGCAGTTAAATTTTCATTGTTGACATCTTCAAAATTACACATTGAAGAGGTAGTACATGTTTACTCATAATAGATCCAAAGATTTTCTAAGAATCCCACAGAAGACTCCAATACATGCAATTAGATAAATAGAATTTTAGGTGATAATGGTCTCATCAAACTTCATGGTTGTAGCTGAGTCAGATGCGCTTCTGCATTCTCATGTAGATTAAAAACCTGACCTGAATTTGTCAGAAATAACAACATAAAATTTTGTTTAGCCGGGGGTATGAGATATCTTACCATGTTTCACCAGATCAGCACCGCCCAGTTATAAATACTCGCTTCAACCTCACCAATAGAATCAGCTTAATTTACCATCTGCATCTACACAAAAATCAAGAGCTCAATTTACCATTTCTGTTACATAAAAATCAAGTTCGACTCAATTAGAGCCACTAAATAAACCAAATGAAATTGTGGCGAGCAAGATGAACAACCTGGCTTTCCAAGCGCAGCAGCCTCAGGTCTATCGATCTAGACAGCCGGATCTGAAGAGTGATTTAGACCGTCAGATTTGCATTTTGATTCACGACATACATTAAAACTTTGTTATATAAGATAAGATGATCATGGATTTGAACAATAGATTGAGATACTTTTCCCTGGTAGTATTAAGGAATTAGTGAGCAGATTATCATGTTTTGGCCGGTTTCCATGCATCTTTGCTGCCGAGCCAAAGAAGTTCCAGCTGGGTTCGATGCTATTGTACAGAGGATACTAATGCGATGTCTCTGGCTGATGGAACCTAGCAGTTCTTTTGTTTAAATATTACAAAAGAATAGACATTTCTTATAAAGGACAGATGCACATGTATCGGCAATGTCGGGCAACTACGTTGCACTGCGACTTATGAAAAATCTAATCTAAAGGGGATTACTTACCTACTAGTTTGTTTACAAGGATGATTGCATGCTTAAGAAGCCATTGGAGCATTGGGGCAACCATGTTACATTTCATCTTGTGGGCAGCCATTCCACTAGATACTTAGAACATTGTGTAGATTCCATTTGCCTTATCTTTGCTGGGGACATTGGGGATTTATTATCCAATATTCTGATTTTGTTTTGTTATCATTCAAACTTTGTCTTATAAAATGATTGACAATAAATGTATCCTTGATGATTCTAGTCTCTTACAAAACCAAGATCATGGGAAAATATTTCTGTTAAGGCTCCATTGAGGTTGCTTCAATGGCTGCCATTCGATGGAGCTTCATTACTTGTGGGATCATTGCTCGAGGGCAAGGGCCAGACTGATGAAGAGGATTATGGCGATGAACAGGTTAAAGACTCTTTTTTCTTCTCTAAAATATTGTTTTTATTGATGTTGCATTTTAATGTTGGACAACCACAGCTAGGCCTAGATTTGAAATATTGTTAAGGCAGAAGTTGCATATAATGGGATATTAGAATCATAAAAACAGGTATGCTGCTTGCTGACTATATGAAGGATAACAGTCACGGTTAGAATAGCAACAAACTGTGTTGCACTGCTCTGAGCTCCATAAAGTAACGTCTTTCTTGGAACAAAAGTTTTGCCATTCTAACGAAGTCATTTATGTAGTCGAATTGGGTTTCTTGAATTTGAAAGACCTTAGAGATTACGAACCTTTAACTAACCCTAAACAAGACACACATGCTTGCCATGTCATCACGCGTGCTTGCCACATAATCATTTATGACGACATAAGTCATAACTGAGACAAAATGTAACTACCTTCTTGTTCTTCCTGTAAACATGACAATCAAAAATGGTATCAGAGCCTCTTAGAAAAATGATGGCGAAAGATCCACCTTGCAAAATCTTGCTTGTTAGGAGGAATTCTGGCAAATGCCTAGGGATCTAGGTCGGATTTGTGTTAGCTTTTTACTGTTAAAAATCTTGATTAGATCAAGCGAGTGTTGGACAGAATTTCACCATTGTTCTTCAAGAAGCAGTTACATTGCATTTTGAAGGAAGAATGTGAAGAAATTTTGATCCTACTTGATCAATGTTTAATTCTTGTTAGGAGAGGGCGGTTTCTATCTCTATTAAAAGGATTATTAGTTTGATCTTCGAAATTCAGGTTTTTTGTAAGGATCTTGCTTGATTTTTGTTGCATCTTACCCATTTTTGTTCCCAAATTGATTGGAAGTTTTTTGGTCATAAGCAACGGTTATGAAAGTTTCATCTGATCCAGTGCTAAATGGTTCTAATTATAAAGTTTGGACCGAGTTTTTTGAGGTCTATCTTGGACTGGTCAAATTGAAGAAAGAGCTAAAGGCAAATTGGGATGCGGAAACGAAGGCAGAAGAAGACTTAATCGCTCAAGGATCTTGTAAAGGCAGAAGAAGATCTGATCATCTTAAAGCTCTTGTAGATCCAGAAATAGTAGACAATTAAAACCCTTCAAAGCATTCAAGGAGTGAAACTTTCTTGCACTGTTATAGGTCTTGCAAGGCAATCTTTTCTAAGCAGCATGAAGGGGTGCCAACTTATCTTTCTAATCTAAAGACTCTTAAGCAAGACTTGGTTGGGGCAGGAAGTGATATTATTGAGCAAGTTATGATAATTCTGCTATATTTGGGTTTTCTGCATCAAAACCAAAGATCTGGTTTTTGGCCATAGTAGGACATAAACAGCTGAGTAGTCATAACGGCAAGGAAAAGCTTATTGCCATATGGCTATCACGCTTATTGAGAAGCTACCTTAATCCATACAGCTTGTGAGTTTTTATATTGAAGCGCTTAATCTTAACAGACCAATAAAGTCTCCCACAAGGTGAATTGCACTAACCTTCCCACCATGCCTGAGCTCCGAAACCATGTAGAACTCTAGAGCTGTACATGGCAATGAAAGGAAGATACAACAGGAAAGAAGCGCTTAATAGGAACACTCTAGCTAGGAAGCAAATAACTAAAATAATGATGCGCATGACTGGCTTATATAAGAATGCCACGCCAGCAACAAGTGGTCACCCAGCAGTGTGACGTCATCATAGACGTCAGCATAGTTCTAACAATGCACTCTCCCCATCCCTTATAACTTTATGTCGGATAATATAACCTTTGTTATATAACGTGTTTTGACTTGGATAGTACCTTTGTTTGCGGCCCTAAAGAGCATGGTAATAAGTGGATGCAATACCTTTTCCTCTGGGCTCTTGCGAACTGCCAACATATTTGTTTCCGATATTTGATGAATTGACAACATAGCATGTATAGAAAGGGCAACAAAAAGTCTCTAAATTTTTTAAGGGACTGTCTTTCTAACTACCTTATATCTAACTGAGGTATGATATTCATATTCACATTTGTTAATTTTTGGCCATTGAAGGCATTTATGCTGATCCTGTGCTTTCTTCCAGATCCTTCTGATAAGGTTGTCCATTCACCTGAGAAATGTCATTCAAAAGATTATGGGATCGTTGTCTGGGGCCGTACATAGGATCAATTATAACCAAGCCGATCCTTTTTATGGTAATGTTTTTATTCAATTGTAGTGAAGTTCCTCTAATTCTAACGAATAGAAATAAGTGAACCTTATGCTAACTTGTCAGAACTTTATACCTTTATGGTGCAAGTTCTCTACCATTTGATTCAGCCATCTTGAGATTATGGTAATTAGTGTGGTGAGTAAGGCAGAATTTTAAATTTGTGGATGAAGGAGATGGAATGCTTCTACGCGACCTGCAGTGGAGAATTGCATCAATGCTGAATCTTCAGCCCTCATTTGATACAGAGGACGATGGTTTGTAATAGGGTTTCAGTTTTAATATAAAAAAGTTCACATCCATCATCAAAGCTTTTCATATTCGAGCTTTTACAGCATGCATAGAAGTGCATGCACGTAAAAGTTATCTCCTAGCCCTCACGTTAGATCACATGATTTCGTATACTACATGTACGCGTGTCATGTAGGCAAGTAAGCCTATCATGTAGGGTAACAAGCCCATCATGCAGGTTAACATATTATCTCTGCACTTTCCTTCCAATCATTCCCTTTCATTTCTGTTTGTATTTCCTTCTTCAAGATTCTGGTGTTTTCTTCTCTTAACTGATGTCTCAATATGGTTTCAAAACTTGCTAAAGATAGGATGCATAAGTTTGGGGTCAAAATCAAGCTTATTGTGGTGATTATTGCATGGAGAGTCCATTGGGAGAATTTGATGGGTGCTTGCAATGATAAGCCTGTTCCAGCTTGGAGGGAATTGAGTCAAGGATTGTCATTTCCAAGAGACCAGCACCCTTCGTGCTTGATCCTTTGAATGTTGATCTTCCTTGAGGGACGGTGCGGGAACCTTCTTTTGTGGTTCTTTCATATGAAATGGATCTGTTCACGTTTTAAAGGATGCAAAAGTATCAAATGAAAATGTAGCTAGTTGGAAAGACTTTTTTCCAGAAAAATTATCACATGTGTTGGCGTTATCAGGAGAAATTTCTCAACACTAGATCATATCTTGACCTTGAGGTCTATCATTGAGGAAGCTAAAGCAAAGAAAACAAAAGTTTATTGCTACTTTGTGGATTTCCGCAAAGCCTTTGATACGGTCCATCGGAACTGCCTATTTCATAGACTTACTGAACTGGGATTGTCGCATCAAGTCATATGGGCCATTTTGATGCTCTATGAAAATGTTTTGGGAAGAATTAAAGTGCCCCGGGGCTGGTCGGATGACATAAGCAGCACAATTGGGGTTAAACAGGGCTGTCCCTTATCCCCTACACTCTTCGACGAGCTGGAAAGCTTCGTAGCAGTGCTTATGGATCTGCTTTAGCTGATGAATGCATATCCATCCTTCTATATGCGGATGATGTGGTACTTATATCCTCTTCTCCTGAAGGCCTTCAACATCATTTATTGGCACTTGAGAAATTTTGCTCTCAAAGAGAGCTTAAAGTGAACTTGGACAAAACAAAAGTGATGGTTTTCAACACATCACGTGCTTGCATGCATCGCAGCCCCTTCTTTTTCATGAATCAACAAGTGGAAGTGGTCTCTCATTATACTCACTTGGGTGTGCAATTTAAAGGTCCCGTCTTTAGCATGAAAGATGCAGCATATGGAAGGCTCACAAAAGGATATGCCTCGCTTGCAATGCTAGAAAAGAAATGTTACAAAGCAGATTTTCAGGATGTCCCAGCAAAGCTTCATCTTTTCAATACCTTAGTTAGACCAGCTGCTCTATACGGAGCTTTGGTGTGGGGGATGGACATGACATTGAAAGAATGGGGTCATATAGAAAGACTGTTTTCTGTCCAAATGATTATGTGCAAAGCATCTGTAGCGCATCCAATCATATTGGCAGAATTTTCAGCCTCTCCGCTGCAACTGGATGCAGCATTCCAGTTAGTCTCCTTTTTGCACAAAGTGCATCAACTCGGGTCCTCGCAGCAGGGCAAATGCAGGCTTCCATGGATTTCTCTCAAGAGTTCAAAAGATTTGGCTGAAAAGGGAGTGCAGGAATGTTGGTACGCAAAGGCAGCATGATGAGACCAATGAGACCAGTACATTCGTGCACGATCCTTTGAATGTTGATCTTCCTTGCGGGTCCATGTGGAAACCTTTTTCTGTGGTTATTTCATATGAAATGGATCTTTTCAAGTTTCAAAGGATGCGAAAGTAGCAAATGAAAATGTAGCTAGTTGGAAGTTTTTTTTTCCAGAAAAGTTATGACACATGTGTTGGCATTATCTTATTTTTATTGGCCTTGAACCGAAGAATCTGGTAAGAAGGTCGATCCAAGGCAAAAAAATATTGACAGAAAGGTTCTGTCATGCCTTAATATCTTGTGACATTCGTAGAGGACTTTACTTTACGAGAAAGACATCTATTTACTTCATGAAAACAAAACCAGCAGTTTTGGAGAAATTTAAAGAGTTTCCGCCATGGTGGAGAACATGACAGAGCATAAGATTCTGGATTTGCGCAGCAATAGCAATAATGGAGGAGAGTACACATCCAATGCATTTGATGGATATTTGTGCAATGCAGCTATAAGAAGGCAGCTGACAGCTCCTCATACGCCGCAAAGAAATGGTGTTGTACGTATGAACATGTTCATATGTAACTTAGGCCCTGATTCGTTATCACCCGATCTTGGATTTCACTACTGCATCCAGTCTAGCTAGTTTGTATCTTTATTTCACTCCCATAATGCAATCATCGATATTAAGCTTTACCACTGTGTCCTTGGTTTCTTAAATACACGCTGGATCTATCTAGAACTTTCAACCTAGGGAGGGTTTAGATGTTGAAGTATTAATGTATTTAGTTGCTCCCCTAAACCCTGTAGATAATTACTCTTTCTTCTTATAGGAAAATGAAACTTAGAACTGGTTGACAATGTCTGGATTTTTCCTCCCTCTATTTCATCAGATTCACATTTCTAAATACTCACTTGTTCACAACATCAAACGGCAGAAACTTGAATAAGTAGAAGGAAGAGATGCAAACCTACATATCGTGCCTCTGCCTGCTTCTTGTGTATCAGCAAAAGGCTGTAGTCTTTGGAAATAAAATACTATGGAAATAAAATACTGCTTCCAGAACAACCACAAGTTTCAAATGTTTGGTTTCAGATTTTGCCAATGTTATATGACGTGGCACTGAGGGTTTGCTTCTTATCATTCTTGAGATAGAAAATACGTGGAACCTAATTCGGTCCATTCGTCTGCTCTGAGATAAACTTGTACACCGTACGATGCAGCTGATTTAACTGTTTAGCTGCTTTAGCTGTTTATTAGAATAAGAATTTTGTAGCCAGCACCTGTCCTAGAGTTGAGCCTGAAATATGATGTAACTTTAATGAAGTCACTTGAAGCTCATACATGTTAATATAATCTTCCTTTATTGAGCATACGGTGACTGCATACACTAAGTAGATCTCCTTGTACTAATGTATCGTGCAGGTTTATGCGGGTATCGTGCAAGCATACAGATTTCCAATTTGACAAAAGTTATATGGGCACGGGATTTTGCAGAGGTATTGAATGAAATGGTTGAAGTGTTTATGTGCTTTGGCATGACTACATGCTCTTCAATGGTGTCTAGGTTTGGTACCATCTACCATCTCATCGTTCACATGGCCCATAATGTTAGATAGACAGGATGCATCTCTTAGATTTGATCTCTTCTAATTGTGGCCATGGATATATCTGATGAAGTATGTGAATCAATGTAAGGTTTTTGGCTAGTGCTCCTATTGCTGCCATTGAAGGAAGAGAGAGAACAGGGATATAACTTTAGGTGTAGAGCAAAAACCTTATCAGGAAACCCTAATTTCAGAATATGAAAAGTCATCAGCTGTCTATTATAAATCAATTCTTACATTTAATGACTGGCACTTCTCCTTAATGTGAAGTTTCAATTATTTCCTTCCAAGAGAGGAACCATTCCTATTGTGGAGCTGAAGTTCTCAAACTTAGCTTTCCCAAGAATATTCAAGGTTGTTGAGGCTGGTTTAGCATTAACCATATCAAAAAATTTCAGCGCTCTGCAGTATATGCAAGCCAAATGCTTTACAATCCATAACTTTCAGGTGTCTTACCCCTGGTTTTCTCCAGTAATGCCTCATAAGGTGTCATGCCATTCAAGATTTTTGTTGGCAACCTCTTAAGAAGATAGATTGAAGTTAAAGCGACCTCGCCTAAAGTCTACGAGGCATTTTCCATTGGCCATAAGGGATTTTAAATGGTTTTATTGACTCTACTATTCCATTTGTTTGAGAGAAATAAGTAGCTATAACATGCCTTTGAACACTGTATTCAGCCTCTCTCGATTGGGTGGACTGAGTGGACGGGCTTGATTTTGAATCCAGGACCTCTTGACTGCAATCCAAGCACTCTACATTGAACTACTCGCCCTTCAATGCTTCCTCTGAATCATTCTTCATATGTGCCCATTACACATACTCCAACACTCCTCAATGGCACAACCGATCTATTCCAGCCTTCACCACAATCCACGCCCGTTTTTCTCCAAATGGCAACTCTACCACTGGAGTTGGACTTCCACTAGCCAAGTTTTGCTCATTCTCACCCTATACCACAGGAAACTATCCCAGGAACTACCCCGTTACACCCCTGAGGATTATACTGGGGCAATGTGATTTATTTTTTCTTCTACCACTGCACGAGTTGGGCTTCCATTGCCCAAGCTTGGTGCAGTGGAGCAGTCAACATCACCACTGCGGGACTTGGGCTTCCGCTAGGCCAGCTTTGCTCATTCTCATCCGTGCACTGGATACTATTCCATGCTCCATTAGGTACTATCCTATTACACTTAAGCATTCTCACCCCTACACCAATGGGTACTATCTTGGAGCAATTAATTCCACCATTACGTGAGTTGCCACTGCTGGAAGTTGGGCTTCGAGTTGGATTGCAGGAATTGGGCTTCACACCTGAGTACAATGCCATAGCCATAATTGCAAGAGTTGGGAGTAGGGCTTCCAGTGGTCGTGTTTTGCTCATTCTCAGCCCTAACCATTGGGGACTACCCCGGTGCAGTTCACCCTCTACTTGGGACGATGGCTCTGATATGATGCTGATATGACATTGATACGATGTTGAGAAACGAGTCTCTTTTGGTGGATAGGCTGGGAATCAAACCCAGACTTCTTGCTTGCAAACCAAGCAGTGTACCACTGAGCTACTGGCCCTTTGATGGGCACTCAACACTCTTTCTCTGTGTCATTCTTCATATGAGCCCATTATACATACTCCTTAGCCTTGATTCACACTCAACCTGAGTTTTCAAAGTTTGTATGTTTGACTTGAAGTCAGACTCCTTTAGAAAAGGCACGCTATGCTGTTTTTCCAAAAATGCATGCCTTTTATGCCAAATTTCTAACATTCTACAATTAGCCACTGCATTACCTTCCTTTGTTATTCTATGAATGCCTATATACATTAGTTTCTTTGCATGTGCTATGACACTCATTTCTTTTCCATCCAGTTTGAAAATGATTGCTTCTTTATCATCAAAAAGAATTTTAAATCCCTTTCCAGCAATGCAACCAACAGAAATTAACTTTCTTTTAAGACCATGGACAAACTTAATATTTTAAGTTACGCTTTCTATTGATTCCATTAAATTGTCTGTTACATGCTCAAACATAACAAATTCTGCAAGACGGCCAAATTCATCATCATAGCAGTAAAATTTTACCTTCCTTTTCCAGTCATCTTGATGTGTTTACTGTGCATCAAAACCTGTTCTTCCTCTACTTCTGCCTTATCCAGAAGAACTCCCTCCTCTACCTCTTTGAGGTGTTTCACCACCAGATTGTGCTGCTGCGAGGATGTTCACTGGGATCCTCTTTTTGATCTTTGATCTTAGACCTCAATGCTTTCTGCTGCAAAGCTGCACCAATCTCATCAAATCTAGGTCGATTGTCCTTGCTTCCACCTCTAGTTTGAAAGCCAAGAGGCTTTCAAATTCTGGAGTCTGGTTAACTCCACTCCAATTGCCGCTGATTGAGGTGCAATCTCTCTATTGGACCAAGAAATTCCTCCATGTCTCTCTACCACTTCAATCTCGGGCATTCAATTGATCCTTCAAGTACTGTTTTCTTATATGATTCTTTGATCCATACAAGGTCTGAAATTTGGTCCAAGCTTCATTAGCATAGTTATTCCCAGAAATATGCCTTTGCATCTTCTCATGAATTGAATCGTGGTGAGGAATAAAGCTTTGTTATTGTTCTTGTCCATAGACATTTGCATTTCCTTTTTGCTTCTCTTATCTGGTTATCCATTTCTTTTCTTTCTTGGATCGTTGCCCTTTGTGATATATTTTATGAAAGTTCATGTCTTTGGCATCCCTGATCTGGATTTGACTCTTATATGTTAACAGGTCTCCCACAGCAGAGAATCAGTTCTGGGCACAAAAGCTGTGTTTTTCCTGATATCATCGGTAAGCTTTTGAAAGTTTCTGGCAATAATGGTTTACTAATGTTTAAAAAGTTGCTGCTTAGCCTTGGTCTCTTGTATCTTTTCATGTCCTTCCTCCTGGTACATGCACAAACCTACTGTTCTTGTTCATATATAGGTTATTGCTTTCATGTTTAAATGGGACCTTCTAATTGAGGACAGCCTTGTGTTACGCCATGTATGTCCTTTCACAATAAACGTGGAAGTACCTATCAAAAATCAGATGCCAAATGCTATTCACAATGTCCAATATGACACACACCATTGCATGGCAAAGGAGATGTATGGCCCAGCACAAGTGATAGAAAGTGATGCAAAGGTGATAGAACCCCACCCCAGGAACATAAGTGTCAGACCTAAGACACTAAAAGGATAGGATATCTTTAGAAAGAAAGAAAGAAAGACTAATGGAGGCGAAAAGAAGGATTATAATTAAATCATCAGGAGGAAGATAATGGCTGACATATATCATTTGTTGCATCAACAGTCAGAAACCCAGATAGGTAGAAGCTTAGTTCCAAAAGTCCAGTTATTATATTTTGAATGGGTATTTTGTAGATAGCATTATCATTATTATGGCCTGCCTGGTTGTACATGAAACTCTTGGTTTTATAAGTCAAGTGGTCCTCCACATATAATCAGCAACTTTAAGGTTGTATGTCAAAAATTTGAAAGGTATCCAAGGGAAGAACTGGATGTGAGCAGCCCTCCACTGTCAATGGTAGCATGAACAAAGTTTCCTTGAATGACGGAAGAAATTAAAGAACGATTTTGTGGATATTTGAAAAAAAGAGAGTGCCAAATATGGGTTGTATTCCTTGAGAGAGAAAGAAATACAAGGTGAAACAGCGTAACCTAATTGGTGAATTTTGTCATTATTGTGATGTGATGACACATGGCACATCTGGACCACTGAGGTGCTAGAGAGATGTTTCTTATGTCTAACAATGAATCCCACGCGGGTTGCTAATCTTCCAATGTTTGGACCACTGAGGTGCTAGAGAGATGTTTCTTATGTCTAACAATGAATCCCATGCGGGTTGCTAATCTTCCAATGTTGAATGGTTAAATTGAGGCTAGAGATAATGCTTCTCTTCAGTGTCCGAACTATGCCATGCAAGTTTGTGGACACATGGCATCATCTGGACAGTGAGGTGTTAGAGAGACGTTTCTTATGTCTAACAATTAATCCCATGCGGATTGCGAATCTTCCAATGTGGAGTGGTCAAGTTGAGGCTAGAGATAATGCGTCTCTTCAATGTCCGAACTATGCCATGCAAATTTGTAAGAGAAGCTAGATGTCCGATGATTATGTGCCAGATACTTTAATTTTTGCGGTGTCTGCCAAAATAAGCTCTTCCTTTCTCATTATTTTCTTAATCCAGGTTCTGGATTAAGGCTGGCTATTACTGGCTTATGCATTACATGTTGGCACTACTGGTGGTTGATCCCATTATATGCACCATAATTATTTGGAAAGCTCAAGACCAAATGCAGAATATATTTTCCATTGATATGGTAAAATGTTGTTAGAGATATGGTAAATGTTCTGCTACTCTGTTTTGGCAAATGTAAAGTTCAGCATAATGAAACAAGGGCAAGGGTGGGCAGTAGCTTTTACAATAATAATATTAGATAATGCGGATCTGAGGGTGATATTCTAAAAGGATAAATATTATAATACGTTTGGATGTTGTTGGTTAAGATCTTTCAATCTTGACCAACGAGACATATGCTTAGACATAGAATAGACTAGAAAAGAATAGATTTTTTAACGTCTCGAAGAGGGAAACCTCCGATCGACCACAGCCTCTCTGACCAACCACCAAGATAGAGCTTAGACATAAACCTACTCAACACTCAAGCTTAGACATAAACCTACTCAACACTCCTACAACATAAGAAATGTCAAGCTCGTGATTGTCAAGTATATAAGAGGTCCAACGAGCTGACTATATATATATTATTGGCAAAATATTCTTCCTTGTCAAACTTTGACAAGTTCAAACCAATTTCAATTGGGGTGGCCAAAGGGCGAACAATTTAGATGTTGTTGGTTAGGATCTTTTAATGCTTGACCAGTTATGTTTAAAGTAGAGTATATATGTTTAGACAGAGATGGAAACCTCCCACCAACCATTAGGATAGAGCGGGGACAACCTGCTAGCTGGTGCCCCGTCCATCACTCAACAACAGTACCTCAAACACGAGGATAAAATTAGCAACAATAATGTATGGGAAGGAGCTAAGAGCCAAGATAGAGAGGGCAACCTCCAATCGACCACCATGATAGAGCTGGCCAAAGACAAAATACGAATCATTTACGTACAAAGGAGGGGAGCTAGACGAAGCAACAGGGTCTAGATATGACTGTTAGACTCAGGATGACGTCACACTGTTGACATGTCATTGCAAGCCTGCTGACGTGGCATTGCACGTTTGTTGCTGACATGGCAGTCATATATAAGCCATAGTCATGCGTCTCTGAGTTTAGTCGAGTTTCCGGATTCTCTTGTTGTTACGATTCATTTTACCAATCTATTTTCAGTCTTCATGGTATCAGAGTCGGTTTTGGCTGAAAGGATCGTATAGGAGCCGGATTTGGATCGGATTTACAGGAAGCCAAGTTTCGTAGCAGAAATCTTGAAGAAGAGGAAGCCAAGCTTGAAGAAGAGGAAGCCAAGATTCGATGGAGAAATCTTGAAGGAGAAAATTGTATGTCTATTCTTGTGATTTAGGCAGCAATTAGGTCAGAGTGATTAGAAAGTGTTTAAACCTTTCTTGTGATTTGGGAGTAATCTCTGCAATGGCTACCATGCATTCTTGGAAGTTTATACCAGGTTCTTTGCTTGATGGTGAAAAATTTTATTCCTGGAAGGATAATTTGGATATCAATCTCCATCTTAATGATCTTACAGAGGTATTAGATTCAATTTGGGCACCTGCTACTCCAGCAGAGCTTAAGAAAGATCTTCTTGCACTTAATATTCTCAAAGCAACCGTATCCACTGAGTATAAAAGGGATATCAGAGATCTGAAAACTTTTCAAGAAGCTTTGTTATTCTTGAAACAAGCTTGTGTGCAGGCAGGAGCTGGCCAACAATTAGCCATAAAAGGAAAGATGAATAATCTAAAGCTACAAGACTGTGCTAATATGAAAGATTACATTGAGCAATTCAAAATCTTGAAGGAGAAGCTCTATGGTGCTGGAGGTACGATTGATGACACCACTCTTATTATGTATGCCTTACAAGGGTTGTCAAGAGAATATAAACATATCTCTGATCACTACAAACTAAAGGCCAAGATTAAAATCTCTTTTAATCAGTTGCAACACCAACTTTATGATGCAGAAATTGAGAATAAGAGACATGACCAAGTTCAAGCACTCAATTATTCAAAGGTCCACTCATCTTCTAGTCCAGCTAAGTTCAATCCACCTTCTAATCCTTCTTCAACCCTATCTTCTTCTTCCAATCATGTTTCTTCACAAGTTTTCCTCTTCAATGTCTCAGCCCTTTCTTTGCTTGCATTGTGGCAAGAAAGGACATATAAGAAGAGATTGCAGACAATTTCATAAAGATGTTGTTCAATATCTGAAAGGTCAAGCACAATCATCTCCTTCACAAGTATCACAGCAGGTTAGTCAGCCACATTCCCACCCTGTTCGTCAGCCACATTCTGAGCAGCACGTCGTTCAGCCAATACAACAGCAGGTGGTTCAGCCAATACAATAGCCGTTAGCTCCACAATCAGTTATTTCAGCTTCTAAACAAGAACTATCTGCACAAATATCTCATTTTTCCATTGAAGATATTGAAGCTGAGTTTCTCAATATTGCTGCACATCATTTACCTGAAGACGAATGGTTGCTTGATTCTGGTGCTACTAAGCATTTGGCAGGAAAGTCACATATTTTAAAGAATCTTACACCTCATGAGAATCCAGTGGTTAAATGGCAGATGGTAATCTTGCAAAATCTCTAGCTAAAGGCACTCTCACTTTGGAAACAGATCAGTGCCTAACATTGAATATTTTGGTGCCTGGCCTACTTGTTAACCTCTTAAGTGTTTCTGAATTTGATAGAAGATGGGATACTCAGTCTTGTTTTTAGATGGTCAAGTTCATATTATACAAAAGAATCCTCTTCACTATGTAGATCTGCAGAAATTAAATCCGGTTGCACGGGGGCGGCTCAATAAGGATGGTCTTTATATTCTTATTACTAACTCCAATTCTTCTCCATCTTCTCAAAAAGAATCTTCCTTGCTGGCAGCAGTTCCAAAGACCGTTGAATCATTGTGGCATGATAGGTATGGACATGTTGCAGCTTCCACTTTGAGTTTAGCCTCCAAGTTAAATATGGTCGAAGGACTGCCATCATTTAAACTTTCTGGATTTGATTGTCCTGCTTGCAGACTTGGTAAGCAAGTTCAAGCTTCTTATCCTTTGCAATCAGAACATAGGGCTACCAAACCTTTGGAGCTTCTTTATTCGGACATATGTTATATGCCCGTTGCATCATTAGCATTAGCAGGCAGCAGGTACTTCTTAGTGCTCATTGATGATTTCAGTAGGTTTACCTGGGTATATACCTTGAAACTTAGGTCAGAGGCATTTTCTAAGTTTCAACTTTTCAGTGCCCAAGTTGAAAAGGAATTTGCTGTACCTATCAAATTATGCTCATCCACTTATGCTCATCCACAGAATGGTGTGGCAGAACGTAAAAATCGTACTCTTATGGATCTTGCACAGAGTATGATTAAGCACAAACAGTTGCCACCTAGTTTTTGGGCAGAGGCAATCAAAACAGCAGTCTATGTGTCTAATAGGGCACCTACCAAATCTTTGAATCTCAAGACTCCCTTTGAAGCTATCTATGGAGTTCGATCGGATGTCTCTCATTTCAGAACTTTTGGGTGTCTTGCCTATGCGACTTTGCCTCGAGAAATTTTGCAAAAACAAGGTAAGCTGTCTGATCGAGCAGTCAAAGTGATTTTCATTATGTATCCCGATAATGTGAAGGCATGGAGATGCTATGATCCGGTTACAAACAGGGTTTTTTCCTTCTAGAAGTGTGCAATTTATAGAAGGGGCAGTTTATTCCTCTGTTTTTTATGAACCACCTAGTGTTGAGTATGACAAAAGTCTTCAAGATTTGTTCGATGTTCGTGTTGCTGCTCCTCTCTGCTGGAATTGATCCTAATACTACTGTTACTCCTCCAGTATGTTCCAAGGGTTCCAGGCAGCAATAGGAAACGATTACATCATTCAGAACTTCTGCAACAAACATGATCAAATCTTCTTGGGAAGTAAAAGCATACATGTTCAATACACTGGTAGTATCTATCCAACTATATGGCACGGAAGTATGGGATCAGGACTAGCAAGAAACAAATGGACAAAACAGGAAAGTACAGCAGCAGACAGCAGACGGTCACACCGATCAAAACCAAGGCAATAGAGGAAATAGAGGTCAGAGTGAATAGAGTAAATACACCGACCAAAACCATGACATATGAGGCACCTCACCCATGGTGTATGAAACAGGGGAAAACTCAATAGGCAATAGCTGTCATGGAATCAGCCAAACACCAACTCTATTGTCATCAGGGAACCAGCCAAACAACACCTGCCCATGGGATAAGGATGGATCCAGGGCATAAGGATGGATCCATGGCATAGCACAATGGACTAGGAGCTCAAGACTGAAGCTCAACAAAAAATTCAAAGTAGGGATATGGAAGGAAATATGGACACTAAAGGAATGGACAACTAGATTAGGAAGAACACATTCCCTAAAGTGGAATTGATGATACCAAAGGTCTTCACCCGAGGACATGAGATTGGTTAGGACCTTTATACGACCTCTATACAGACAAAGATATAGGACCTTTATACGACCTCGATACAGACAAAGATATAAGTAGGCACCAAGAAGATACAATAGCAAGACTTAGGATGGGCAACCAATAAAAAGACAAATGGAGAATGCTAGAATATTGTATTCTACGTGTCATGATGACTAGGCACGCATGCTTGTTGCTGACATGGCATATCATTATGAGCCATAGTCATGCTTGCTGATGTGGCATGGAGCATGCTTGTTGCTGACATGGCAGACCTTTATAAGCCATAGTCACGCTAGTAGTTAGTTATACAGTTTTGAGTCGAAGTGAAGTGTGTCATTTGTATCTTCTCTCTATTTTCAATACATTGAAAATCCTTAAGTCTTTCATGGTTTCAGGGGGAATTTAATTTTAAAGTGCTGGATGTGGTATCAGAGCCAGATTTGAAAAAAGGGAGGCAATACAATTGTGGAACGTCGAATTTGACGTCAAATTTGTTCTTGATTTGGAATCTTTTCCAAATTTAGTCTGTCAACTGGAGCGGATTTGAGCAGGCTTTTCAAAGAGTCTACTCTTATCAAGATCGGGTGAATCAGGGTGGTATTCTTGTGGTTTTTGCAATCTTTTGGATTAGAGGTGGTTCTGCCTCAGAATCGTGAAGCTCTTGGTCGGAAATTGATCTTTCTCTGCAATTTTCTCGCCGCTGAGGCCGGTTTTTAGCAGTATAGTTGAAATCCTATCAATTCTAGTGTATCTTTTTATCACTTCTGATACTTTGGAAGATTGGTCTGTTCTATAAGTTTTTCTCGATCTTTGTGATCTACATTACAGCTTTTAACAGTCACATGGCTTCTCATGCTGATCCCTGGAAATATTTCACTCATCCAGTATTGGATGCAGAGAATTATTTTACTTGGAGGGATGCTTTCGAGACAAATCTGAATCTGAGAGATTTGGGAGATGTCTTTCTTTCCACATGGAATCCTCTCAATGCAGAAGATCAAAAGAAAGATATGTATGCTTTAAATCATCTCAAGACTTGTATCTGTACGGATTTCCAGAGGGATATTAGAGGATTCAAAACTTTTAAAGAAGCTTTTGTATTTCTTCAAAACACTTGTGTACAACAAGGAGAAGGACAGAGAATTATGTTCCAGAGTAAGAGTAAGCTAGACAATCTTAGACTGGAAGAGTGCAAGAATATGACAGATTACTTGCAACAATTCAAAGCCTTGAGAGAGAAGTTTTTTGGAGCAGGAGGGAGCATGACCGAGATTACTTTCATTATGTATGTTTTGAAAGGATTATCTAAAGAGTATCAGCATATTATTGATCATTATCAAATGAAAGTCAAGATCAAGATTACCTTTACTCAACTTCAACAAAAATTGCTGGATGCAGAATCGAGTAGGAAAAGAAGAGAACATTATGAGCATGCACATTATTCAGCTAAGTCTTCTTCTAATACTGCTTCTCCTCTTTCTTCCATTAATTCTTCCACAGAATTAGTGTCTAAATCCTCCTCTGATTCTGTTATATCATCTCGGGAACCTTATGCTTGTTGGTTTTGTGGAAAGAAAGGACACATCAAACGTGATTGTAGGAAATTACAGAGGGACTTTGCTCAATATTCAAAGGATCGTGCTGCCAAGTCAGATCCTGTGGCAATTTCTCCTAAGCAAGACACAAGTGCAAATGTATCTCATATTTCTGTTGGGGATTTTGAGCTTGGTTTTCTAAATGTTGCAGCTGAGCATTTTGATGAATATATTTGGTTACTTGAATCTGCTGCTACAAAACATTTTGCAGGCAAGTCTCAAATGTTTGATACCTTAACACCTCATGATACTACCATAGTTAGAATGGCTGATGGTAATTTGGCAAAGTCCAAAGGAAAAGGCAGTGTTAATTTTCCAACTGAAAATTGCCTTACTCTCAAACTTGAGGATGTCATCCTAGTTCCTGGATTGTTGGTGAATCTTTTAAGTATAAGTGAATTTGATAGGTAGATGGGCTATTCAGTCTTATTCACAGGAGGATTCGTTCACATTTTGCACAAAAATCCACTGGATTTTGTAGATCTTCAAAACCTTGGGCCTATTGCCAAAGGTTATCTCAATAATGAAGGGTTATACGTTCTTCATAAAGGGTCTTCCTCTTCATCTAAAGTAGCTGATATGATACATACCCAGTCTTCACTCTCTGCAGCAGTTCCTCAATCTCAAGATTCACTTTGGCATGCACGGTATGGACATGTTGCTCATTCTGCTTTGGTAACAGCATCTAAACATCAAATGGTTAAAGGCTTACCTATACTTAAAGCTCAAGTTCTTGATTGTCATGCTTGCAAACTTGGCAAGCAAGTCCAAGCTCCTTATTCTTCTCAAGCAGAATTTCGTGCTCAAACACCTTTGGAACTTATACATTCAGATATGTGTTATCTTCCTACTGAATCATATGGTGGAAACAGGTATTTTATGGTCTTTGTTGATGACTTTAGTAGGTACACATGGGTGTATCCTATAAGTTTAAGTCTCAAGCTTTCTCTCAATTCTTAACTTTCAGTCATCTGGTGGAGAATGAATTTTCCACAACTATTAAGAAGCTAAGGACAGATAATGCACGAGAGTATCTTTCTCAAGAATTTGATGATTATCTCAAATCCAAAGGTATTCGTAGGGAACTTATTGTTCCTTATGCTCATCCTCAGAATGGTGTTGCAGAACGTAAGAATAGAACACTCATGGATTTAGCCCGAAGCATGTTAAAGCACAAACAGTTACCTCCACAGTTTTGGGCAGAAGCTATTTTAACTGCAGCCTATGTTTCCAACAGAGCTCCTACAAAATCATTGGGTATCAAGACTCCCTTTGAAGCTTTGTATGGTGTCAAACCAGATGTTTCTCATTTCAAGGTATTTGGGTGTTTGGCGTTTGCTACTGTTCCAAGGGAAATTCTCCAAAAGAGTGGCAAACTCTCAGATCGAGCAATAAAAGTTATTTTCATTGGCTATCAAGACAACATGAAAGCTTGGAGATGTTATGATCCGGTTACTAAGCGTGTTTTCTCATCAAGAAGTCTCATTTTTGTGGAAGATGCTGTTTACTCAAGTGAGTTCTATCAACCTAATATGGTCGATTATGACAAGGCTATTTGCAATCAGTTTGAAATTGGTAGTACTTCTCAAGCTCCTAATGATCATATATCAGGGATTCTTCCTGACTCAACACAAGCTCCTTCTACTATTGTTATTCCCCTTTCTGATTTTTCACAATCAGTGGCATCTGATCCTGTACCGTCTGTACCTCAGTCTCTTGATCCATACAGTGACTTTCTACCTCTTGATTATCAGTCTCCAATTTCTGATACTTCTTCATCCTCAACTGATATGACTGTCACAGAAAATAAATCACTTCGAAGATCTCAAAGGATTGCCAATCTTCCTCCAGTTCATTATTCTTGTAACTATGCTTTAATGGCACAAGTTCTTCATCACAATGATCCTACAACTTATACAGAAGCAGCCAAACATTCTCATTGGGTACAAGTTATGCATGATGAGATCAACATGCTTCAAAAGCAACAAACATGGGAGTTGGTACCTAAACCTCTCAATCAGAATATTATTGGTGCTAAGTGGGTTTTTCGCACCAAATATCATTCAGATGGCACACTCTCAAAGCACAAGGCACGTTTGGTAGCCAAAGGTTATACTCAACAAGAAGGGTTTGATTTCAATGAAGTGTTTGCACCAGTGGTTCGATTGGATACATTAAGGGCAGTCTTGGCTCTTGCAGCTCATAAAAGTTGGCCTCTTTATCAGCTTGATTTCAAGTCTGCATTCCTAAATGGGGATTTACAAGAACTCTACATGCAGCAGCCACCTGGATTTAAGGACAAGCTTCATCCTGATTTTGTTCGTAAACTTAAGAAGAGTTTGTACGGATTAAAACAGGCACCTCGCTGTTGGCATCTGAAGATTAATTCTTTTCTTCTTTCTAATTGGCAAGCACATGTTTACAGTGGCATTGGTGATCCTTTATGGATGGAATGTGCAACCACAAGGGGCACATTTATTGAATATGTGTACTGGTTTGGGCTTGCTAGTCTACAATGGCATTGGTAAATTCACTAATTCTGCACAATGTACTTCTAAAGGGGCCAAAGGGGAAGGTCTAAGTGTTGTAGACATGGTACTAGCAGAACCTAGCATGCTAGACAGCATTATGGATTTTTACGTAGACACTATGAGGCCGGAGTCAGATCACTTCCCGATTGTGATTCAAATCCAAATCAGGGAGTCTTCAAAGAAATTGGAGCATAAAAATAATAACAGGTATATTCGCATGAATAAAAAGAAAGCAGATATATATAAAAGCATGTGTGAAGAACATGTTCAAGGTATCAATTGGCCAGAGGATGCTAATAGTTTGACTGATGTTCTCACCGCAGTCTTGCTGGAAAATGCTAAAAAATGTTTTGACTCGCAAAGAAGGGCAAAGGGGCTCCCCTGTAACGGGTGGTTTGACGAGGAATGCAAAAGCAAGCGAAAAGATTTGGAGCAAACACCCAAGGAGGCTAGGCGTAAAGCAAGAAAAGAATATCGTAAACTAGTGAGACGAAAGAAGAGAGCTTTTCTGGTCGAACAACAAAAAGAAATGGTTGAGGAAATGATTGCCAATCCGCGCAAATTTTGGGCTCGTTTGAGTTCCAAAAAACAGAATCAGTGCATGCTAAATGTAAATGACCTCATTCAGCAAGTCCGCAGGCTGTACCATATAGAAGGCATACATGATGCGCCCACGAGGCAGGGAACCACCTTTGTGTTCACCTGTGAGGATGTACTAGCTGGCTTGAGAAAACTTTCAAATGGCAAAGCAGCAGATGCTTCTGGTTTGGTTGCAGAAATGGTCAAATGGGCTGGTTCTAGTATCTTGGATATGCTTGTGCATTTATTGAATAAAGTCTCAGTGTCTGGATTTCCATCATCTTGGCAAAGAAACAGAGTTATCCCGCTACATAAGTCAGGGGATGCGGCAGATCCCAATAACTATAGAATGATTATGGTAAGCAGCTTGTTTTCTAAATTATATGCAACAATTTTAGAACAAAAGGTCAGTGCTTGGGCTGAAGAAGCTGGTGTGAGAGCAAACGGGCAAGCTGGTTTTCGTCCTAAGAAGTCTACAGTTGACCATCTAGTGACATTCAGATCAGTTGTAGATGCAGTAAAGAAAACAAAAAAGCCATGCTTTGCTCTATTTGTGGATCTTACAAAGGCATTTGACATGGTGCCACGAAAGAACATTTGGGCTAGAATGGAACAAATCAAAGTCCCGCAGGAACTCAGGAATGCCGTTGCAATGTTGTATGATAAGGTCTTTGTGCAACTCTCATTTCCATTCAATCAGGAGTCAGATGGGGAAATACTTAGTAATATGGGCGTCAAACAGGGATGTCCTTTGTCCCCCACTTTGTTCGGCATTTATATAGATCAATTAGAATCCTGGATGGTGAATTATGGGGGTGCAGGCACAACAATTGCGGGGTATGCACTCACCTTGCTGCTATATGCCGATGACATTGTCATCTTTGCTAGAAATGCACAAGATATGCAGAGACATTTGGATGCATTGAGCTCTTTTTGTTCTGTTATGGAAATGAAGGTGAATTTGGGAAAGACAAAAATCCTGATTTTTGGCACGAGGTCACGTGACTATACTTTTCACTATAATGGACAACGGGTGGAAATCACTGATGTATACAAATACCTGGGGTTGTTGCTTGATCAAAATTATAGCTGGAACAAAGCCGCGGAGCAGAGGGCAGATAGTGGATTAAGGGCATTATACACAATGCAACGTAAATGTAAGAAAGCAAACATTCTTGACTGGACGTTGAAGAAAAAATTATATCAGGCACTGGTTCAATCGGTTGTTCTTTATGGTTGTGAGGTATGGGGGCCAGGCCTTTCCTTGGATACTTGGAAACGGGTAGAAAAAATACAGAAAAAGTTTCTCATGACAGAGTTAGGGGTAAAGCTACAAACCCCATATGCTATGATGCTTGTTGAAGCAGGGTTAATCCCTCTAGAAGCAGAAGCATTGTGTAAGGCATTAAACTACTTGCTAAGGGTACAAGCTATGAGTGAAGATAGTCTTCCTCGTCGAGCTATGATACAAAGTAGTTTGAAAGGATGGTACGCAAATATTGATAAGTGGTTGAAAAAATGGGGGACATCCTTGAATGATTTACCAGCAGATAAGTCAAAATTACGTAGCTGGATTCAAGTAATAGTGCAACGCAAATTGTGGTCCGACGATGGGACAAAGATGTTGTTCTATAGAGAAACAATAAATCCCAATCTAGAAGAAGCACCACACCTGGGTGAAACATCGTCCTTATTTATGAGACATACACTTTGTAGGTTGAGGCTAAGCTCTCACCACCTTGGAGTTGAAGTAGGAAGATGGGGGAATGTTCCTAGGCACAGGCGTACTTGCAAGGTATGTATGGAAGAAGAAATTGAGGATGAAGCCCACTTAGTGTTGCACTGCTCAAAATATGTGCCGCTCAGACTCAAGTATGGTATTAAGTGTAACTCTCTGCAAGATTTCTTTGCCATGCCACCCAACACGAGCGGTTGTTACCTAAAAGAAGTCTATATCGCAAGAGAACTATTGATTCCGTCATATAAACACTTACTAAAATTATTCAATTCAGATAAGAGAGTAGAGGCGGGTGTTGCTATTGAAGCACATCACGCGAATGATTTTGTCTAAGCTTTGTGCAATTGTAGACGTCTTCTAGACCTGATGGTCTCACAGATGAAATAATAAACAATTCTATTCTATTCTATTCTATTCTATGGTATCAAAGGTCTCGTGCAGATCCTAATCTTTACTATAAGTTTGAAGGTGCCTCTGTCTCTATTATTCTCTTGTATGTTGATGACACTATCATAACAGGGGATGCTGCACAACTTATTTCTCAAACCAAAGAGGTCCTTACTCAACAATTTGAAGTTACTGATTTGGGTCTTATGCATTACTGTCTTGGCCTTGAAGTGTGGCAGACTTCTAATGGTCTTCATATTACTCAACAGAAGTATATTTCAGAACTTTTAGACAGATTTTCATGTGACAGATTGCAAGCCTTCACTTTTACCATGTGACATTGGTCAAAAGCTCACTCTTGAATCTGATCATGAAGATGCTGATCCTACCTTGTATAGGCAGCTTGTTGGAGCCTTATTATACTTGACTCATTCTCGTCCAGATATTGTTTATGCAGTAGGAGTTCTTACTCGATTCATGCAACATCCCAAGCAGCCTCATTGGAAAGCAGCTAAGACCGTGCTAAGATATCTACAAGGCACTAAAACAGAAGGAGTTTTGTATCTCAAACACAATGATCCTAAGCTGGTTTTATTTACAGACTCTGATATGGCTTCCACAGATCTTGATCATTGAAGATGTCTCACTGGTTATGTATCATTCTTTGGAGGCAATCCTATTACTTGGTGCTCAAAGAAACAAGCCACTACTAGTATTAGTACTACTGAAGCAGAACTGATCTTTGTATGAAGCAGAACTGATCTTTGTATGATTGTACAAGAAATGTTGTGGCTTATTCATCTATACGAGGATTTATGTATACCTATCAAACCTGCATCTGTTCACTGTGACAACAGTGGTGCTCTTTATCATATCAAGGGTCATCTCCAAATTAAACATATGGATATCAAACTCTGCTTTGTACGTGAACAACTTGAAAATGGTTCTCTCTCTCTTCTCTACTGTTCCACTCGTGATCAAGCAGCTGATGGCTTCACTAAGCCTTTGGCAGGAAAACATTTTCAGAAGATGAAGGAAATACTGCACATTCTACCTCGGGCATCATCTCAGGGGGGATGAATTCTTTTCTTTCAGTTTTTTTTTAATAAGTCTGCATAGCTCTTGCTCTCAGCTGTGCTAATCATCAGGGGGGATGTTAGAATATTGTATTCTACGTGTCATGATGACTAGGCACGCATGCTTGTTGCTGACATGGCATATCATTATGAGCCATAGTCACGCTTGCTGATGTGGCATGGAGCATGCTTGTTGCTGACATGGCAGACCTTTATAAGCCATAGTCACGCTAGTAGTTAGTTATCCAGTTGTGAGTCGAAGTGAAGTGTGTCATTTGTATCTTCTCTCTATTTTCAATACATTGAAAATCCTTTAAGTCTTTCAGAGAAAAATAGCAAAGACATGTGACTTAAAGAAGATGGAAGACAAAGGCCATATGATCGGAGAATGTCCAGTATATGTAGACATAAGAAACAAGTACCAAAAAAGTTAGATGAGACGACCCAATCACAATATTGATGGCACCTGGCAGAACGAGAACAAATATTGGCAAAAGCCATTGAGGAAATGTCACTTAGCCATCAGTGATGGACCAAAATTATTCCTTCATGTGTGCTAATTTCCTTCATCACTCTTCACTTACAAACAGGAGCGTTGTATTTTGAAACCTGCTTGTCCATCCTTCATTGATCAACTTGTAACAACGCGAGTGCTTATGGCTTTCGATGATGTTTGTAGAGATAAGTTGTGGGCTAAAATGGAGACATTGAATGTGCCTATAGAAATCAGCAATGTCGTAAAAATCTAGTAGAAAAATGTGCTGCTTGAACTCTCTCATCTATGGGAATCAAATGAGAACCCCATTAAAGTTCAAAACCCAATGACTACCATCAGGGTGGGAGATGTGGGCAGGTGCAAATTACACCCACCAACAAGTTACACCCACCAACTGTGGCTTCAAACAGAAAAGAAGGAATCAAACGAGAAGATTATTATTAATATTGGAGCCAAACAGGGTTGCGCGCTACCCCATGCTGCGCGCAACCCCATGCTATTGGAGTCAAACAAGGTTTATTGATGAGCTATTGATGGACTGGATGATTAGATTGTATCAAGGAGGTGCAAGAGCCCCGAGCCCCTTCGGTTGCCTCAAGCTGTTGGTATAAGTAGATGATGTGGTCCTCAAGCTAAAACAAAAAAGCTAGACATTTGGAGATTCTTTCTCAATTCCGTATTAGTACTGAAATGATTGTAAACATTACGAAAACCAAAGTAATGGTCGTTGGTACTTGAAAAAATACCATATTTTTTGTATAGGGAACATTTTTTGGAAATAGTGACATCTTTCAAATACCTTAGGATCATCCTAAGCAATGATTAGAGGTGAAATAAAAGCATTGAGCAAAAACTTGATAATGCATTAAAGGCATGTGGACCTATGGAATTGGCCTTCGACAAAACGTAGTATAAAATGCTTGTGTAAACAGTAATCATCGTTTAGTAATCTTTTATGGATGTGAGGTATGGGACCCAAGTTACCAGCCAATCTTTGAAAGTCCATAAAGAACGTACAAAAGAGGCTTCTCGATGCAATATTTGGAGTGAAGTTACGGACGCCTTATGAAATGATCAATGTTATCATAGGTAGGATTACTTCCACTTGTTATAAAAGCTAAATATTTGTTAGATAACATGTATGTTTATCATAGACATATGCTTGCAAAGCTTAGGCTTAGCTCCCACTATCTTATAATTTTGAGGCCAAAAGTTCCAACGGAGTTGTTCATATGTGGATTATGTTCTGTTGCTGACATGGAGGATGAGATATACACGCCTTTTTATCATAGTTACCTGGAACGGGACGGGAACGGGAATGCGGACGTAAAATTTGGAACGGAAGGGGAACAAATCGGAATGGGAATGGCCAACATTCGAATTTTTAAAATGAAGATGGAAACATATTAAACCACTCTGTAGATGCTTAATTTTTTATATAACATTATATTCAAGACTTAAAACATAGTATTACATCTCGTCTAAAATAAACACGATAAGGAAGTTAAGCCTAAGCTTGAGGCCTTTGACAAACTAAAAAAAAAATGCATGTTGTAATATTTCCATTCCCTTCCCTTAGAGATGACGTTTCTCAAAATCAATAGTGCCACTTAATCTATTACAACGCAGCACTACAAATCTCCATCAAAAAATAAATTCTACAGTTCTGTAGCAAGTTTTCTCAACTCTTTAACGCCCCTTAATGCTCTTAAACTTATTCCTCCTTTGCCACCTGGAGTCTTCCACAAGTCGTTCTTCAAGAACACATGGCGTGCTCTAATGCAAGTCCCTCTGACTGAGCTGGGAAAACAAATCGAAATTCCCATCATCAAAATGAAAAATGGATAGAATATAAATGAGATCGCAAATTGAGAGATACAACAGAGGAGGAACATAAATTAAACAACAAACAAGAGAGCGACAGTCACAAAACATTTGTGTAGTCTGCCGCAGCATTTGTGTAGTCTGTCGCAGAGCACTTTATGTGTGTGTTTATGAAAAATACTGAACAAAGAGCCATTGCCAGTTGCACCATTCCTTCCTACCAAAAAAGGAAGCAAAGAAGGAAAAAAAATGAACTATAAACTATTGATTTTCTTACTTTTTTTGGGGGGAACTTACTAGGAACGGCGTTCCCAATGGTAACAAACCGTTAGAAACGGGAACTTGTCGTTCTGGGAACGTAGAATATGTTCCGGAACGGGAATGCCGTTCCGTTCCCAGGCTTTTTATACCATTATGTAGATATTTGACTAAACATGAAAAAAAGGGACACTTGTTCTAAGACATCCAAAGAAGAAATTAATCGAGAGTGGAGAGATGGGTGATAGTGACAGATGATAGTGATATTGAAATGATTGATGACGATGGTGTAGATGAAACCTACCGATAAATCTGAGAACTCCAATGCTGATCCTGGCATGATAATTAGGAGATATCTTAATGCTTGTCAAGTTACCATAATAGTTTATCTTACTTTGACCAAGGGTATGATTTAAAAAAAAATTAAACCTCTAACTATTTCTTCACTAGTTTCTTCTGTGGATGCTTTTGTGCAATTACATAGAGGGAAAGAAACACTTGCAATGTTGACAAATCTTGGACAAGGCTGAAATAATGATGATGCTTGCAATGCCTTTTCTATGTGGTAGCATGAACCATTTCCCGGGAATATCGAGTTGTCTTGGCAAAGTGATGCCTTTTCTGGAGTTATTGAGGGTGCAATCCTGCTAAGTTTTATGCTGTGGGATATCAACTTGGAGCTGGTCTGGCATTTGACAAAAGTCATAAAACTACACCCGGTGACATCATCTACACAATCTACATTTGAGGTATATCATTTTCCAACATATTCCAAGATTCTGTGCCTTGCTAGCGTTGACATGGGAATTCAATGTTGAGTTATTTCATTAGGGACATTCCTTTTGGCATTTTGCAGTCTTTCTATTTCTAGCTAGTTCTATTTAGTTTTTAAGAATGAAATATCAAACCTTCTACGTTTGAATATGCCACATTTCATGCAATTTAAACGTTCTAACCAAGCAACCCATTAAAAGGAAAGACGTCATCAATAAGCCTAATGATATCTAATGTTCTATAGTGAGTGTGTGTAAGGGTTATCTAGTACAAGTTTCAAGAGGTAAACCTACTATATTTTCTTGTAGTGTAGGGGGGTTTTATTCTTTCACATTTTATCTCTAGTTTGACATTTTCCTAAAGTCTAGAGGAGATTTTATTCTTTGACATTTTATCCTTAGTTTATTCTTAGGGGTTTTGCAAAAATGCGTGTTCTTGTTTTAAAGGTAGGTTAATTCTTCTTGTGCGTTACATAGCTTGATTTGTGTTATCCAGTATGTTCCTGCCATATACGAAGGAAATAAGTTGGCAGCACAGATAAAAGAAGAAGCGAGGGGCATTTGTCTAGATATTTCTTTTTCCGTTCCATTTTCTGATAAGGGTACCTTTACAACTAGACGTTCAGCGTCAGGCTGTGCTATAAGCACCTTAATGTTCTCACTTGAGAGAAGATTTCTGACCACGTGGTTTGGTGTTTCTAACATATAAGTGATGTGTTTAAAAGTTGGCTATTTTTGAACAAGGCACATGTTGAAGGGATTCTTGGTTTTCCTAATGTACAAGGCACATGTTGAAGGGATTCTTGGTTTTCCTAATGTATATCGCACTCTGAATTATTAACACGTGTTTTAAAGTATTATCCATGTGATGAACTTAAACTAGAAGCTCTGAAAAGTGGATGGTGGATGACATGAGAAGGAATGACGACGTCAAACAGTATGGGACTGGAATGAGCTAAGATTCCTCCTTTGAAAAAGCGCATGAGCAGGTAGAGGAACACGGCTGGATAATTGAAAGTGGGGGTGGTTTGATGCTGGGCTCCAGGAGGAGTCTCATGTTGATAAACAAATGGGGTCAAAGAGGAAGTCTGAATGAATGCTGAGGTGATGGCTAGGCAGGTGGGTTATAAAGTTGGGTTGGATTGATGTGGAATGGATTGCTGACTATAAAATTCCCAAGCTCAAGCTCATCATTTTGGAGTCTCACTTTTCCAGCTAGAAAGCGTGGAGAATGGGGACCAGGCTAGGCTGCAAGTTGCTAAGCAATATGGGCACTGTGGTGCGAGGCGTTTGAAGGGCCACGTAGTTGGCACGTCATGGCGCTTCAAGATTATGAAGAGCACGTCAGCCAGATCCTGTAGCTCTTTTACGTACTTGAATTTGGTTTTCGGAACTTTAACTACGTGAGCCAAACAACTTAACAACACGGTGCCAAAACGCGTGCTTTTCCAGCTTTGTTTTGCAGACCAGACTCTTCCACGTTGGATTTCCACCACCGGCAGAAGTTGGTGCCCAGTTACTTATTTCTTCTTTTGACCACGGAAGTACAGTCTCCGTTGATGGGCATGGCTGCGCTCCACATACTTCCACATTACGTTCCGTTATGGTTGACAAGTTTCAAGCGCTTAACAACGAAAGGGCATGGCCACATACTCCCTTGCCTAGCACGACAATTCCACCATACTGTTTTTGCTTGTGTTTAATTTGCTCCTTCTAAAAATAATACTTTACACTCTGTGCCTTCCGTGCTGCCTTGGCATTATTATGCTGTGATGCTTCCTAAATCAACATCCTACACCATCTGGTGTTCTTTCCACATCAACTGTATGAGCACAGCACATATATTGTTGTGTTAAATTGCCCACGTTATCTAGTCAATTTTTGTGATCTCTGTAGGTATGATGTGCGTACGTTAAGAGATGCATGTCATGTCGCTTATCATTGTGTGCTGCTTAGTCATTCTTTGTACAAACATGCATTTTCAGATTTTCAGATCCTTTTCAGATTTTCAACCATGCATGCAAAAAACATTTTGGCATGAGCTTAGGACGTTTGGAATATGTTTATTCTTAGGGCTACACGTGTTCTCTTTAGAAAAAAACAAAGGCATGTTAAACAACGTGTTTTGAGGGTTGTATTTTCAGTTTCTTAAGGTTTTGGGATAGGCATGTGTGGGTCTTTGTGCGTCCTTCATTAGGTGTAATGGCTGATATTTTTGCTCCTATTCAAATGAATAGAATAGAATAGAATGAATAGTAAGAAGAAATATGATGATACTAGACTGCCCAACGTTGGCTGGGTATATGTTGGGATCACTATGGCAACCTTCTTATCCTTGACTTCAATCAATAAAAATGCATGATTAATTTGGTCCCTATATCTCTGAGCACGTTTTATTTGTTTCTTGTGATCTGGTTCATCTTCTAGAACTGAACTTAGTTTATACCGAAAGCTCATTTTATATACGAGTCCAAGAAACTACAATAGTCAATAAGTACTAATTATTCAGCCTCTTGCAAAGTGCTTTTTAGATATGCGCATTCTAAGTTATTGAGCACACGAAATCTTTCGATTGCCTCTCTCCCCCAGTTGGGACGTGGCTTCTTAGCCCTCGAATTGGATGATAAAATCTAAGTCGTCCGATCTGGGGCTTGATTCACGACAAACACCTTCTAATATGCTTGTCCTAAGCAAACAAAGTTGTTATAACACGTCGTCATCTTGCTGGATCTGCTCCTTCCACGCGTTATGAACGCATGCATCACGATGCACACACTAACCTTCGAGTTGCTTGTTATGTTTTTGTTTTTTTTGGCATGTGGCTCCTTAGCCCTTAGATTGGAGTGATCTAATGGAAGGCTTGATTTGCAATAGATATACAAGAAAATCCTATTGTATGATGACATAGCATATTAGATATGGTTGCTGAAATTTGTAAAGAATTGGAAATATCATTTGGCTTCATCCTTTGAGCTGAAACTATTAACCATATACCTAGGTTGTTGCCTGCATTTATATCAATAAGTAAATGGATAATCTTTTTAATGTCTCTCTTAGTACCTAGTATCTCCTTTTTGCTTGCAACATCATACTTCACTCAATGAGAACGGGAAGGGGCTTTCCTTTTGAGAGGCACTTTGTGATTTTAGTTGCTTAAGTTGAACTTCAGGTGTTCACTATAATTTCTCTAAAGCAACATGGCAACTGGTAAGTCGACCTAGTGCCATGTTGTTTTGCCATTGTACAATCAAATTTATAATGTTTAGATGCAAACCAAATTGATAATATTTAAATGCAAAAGTGCCTCAAAAGGAGGGATACAAGGTCCAAGATTCTAAGTTAGACCATTTAAGGATGGCATGTGTCGATTTTAGAGATGCTACATGATTTTTGTAGTCATTGTACCAAATGGGTGTGTTCAAACACGTGCTTAAATGATGGTGTACCAAGGTATAGATTAGATAGATTTAATTTTGAGAACGATATATATATATATTTTTGGATTGATGTTATACTACTTGTCTTTTGGTAGTTGGATCTCCTAGTTTTTGGAATGCTCCGAATTCGAAGATTCTAAATATTGAAATAAAAAAGTTCATGATAGCATCTCCACAGCACAAAAAGTTGAACGTACAACAACTAATACTGCCCGTTGCAACAACAGTCACTACAATCGCATAACAACAATACCAATTGAATGGACAATAGTGCCTCCTGCAACAACGATCACTACAACTGCATAACAACAATACCAATTGAATGGACAATGGTGACAGCTACCATAACATCTGATTTTAGTCGACAAGCAATAACATCAATCACATCAGTAGTCAGCACTAGAATTGCTGCCAAAAACTATTGTCCAGGAGCAAGGTGCTAAAAATAATCAATGGTTGCTCCCAAAAACTATTGGCCAGGCGCAAGATGATGCAAATAAGCAATGGCTTGCTCAAAGCAAAAACAGTGGTGATCACAACCATTACCATTTCCTAATGCTTTTTATGCAGACGTGCTCTTTTTTTTTTTCTCTCTTAACCAATTTGACATGTTCTTTTCTTTCTTTGATTTTTGCATCCCTTTTTGCCCTCTTAAACCTCAGCCTTTGCTCTCTACATTCTTGGTCAGACCACCCATTGCATGGTAATTCCTGCTTTGCCTATGCGAGCTAAAGCACATGGCACAGGATTCCTTAAACAGAATGTTCTTATCATAACTCATCTTGATTTTTGGAGCTCGGATAGATGGAGGATCATGTGCCTAAAGCACGTATGGCAACAAAATTGGCACATTATCTGACTCACTCCTTTCACTGCCAATAGAAAGATTGACCATCTGATTACTAAATGCATAGTCCACCACACTTGCATTCCTGCAAGTACATTTTCCAGAATTGTGAAATTTTGCTATGCCATTACATATAATCATATTAAGGCCACTATATAATTCCAAAACATGGTGTCCTTGTGGATTAGGCCATCTAATCCTATAATCAGAGTGTCTATGCCATCCAGACATTGATAGCTCATCTTTATCAAGCATCTTCATCCATTCTAAAATTCCATCTCGACTAACTATAGCTGCTTGATTTTGTGTGCATCCATTAAAATCACCTGGCAAAAGCACTTCACGTGGAACCAAATGCTAGAACGTCTTGTTCCAAATGAGAAAAAGGATCATCCCTGTCTAAATTATCAGAACTGTACATACGGATTCTCTTGGTGGAAAGTAGCAACCAGCAACATAAAGTCTTCCAGATTGTCCAAGTATTTCAATCCAAATATACTGAAGTGATGCCATTTTATCCAAGACTGTCACTAAATGTGTAAATTCATGTCTAACATAGCAAGCAATGCCACCAAAACCTTTAAACCTCCATTCTTTTTTATTCCATACTGAATGCATCATTTTAAACCCTATAATGTCTGGAAGCCCTATCTCTTCATTTTCATACGTCTGAAGAAAGAATATTACATTTACATTACTTAAAATATCTCCCATATTCCAGCAAGCAAATCTGACGGTCACTGTTTCCTATGTAGCAACTGCATTTTCCACATTTCTTTCTTCCACAACAACATGTCCCTTCCGCCTTAATGTCTTATAATCATTCTTCCTTGCATCTTTTAATTTCTGAAGTTCCTGTTTGTACTCAATATATTGTTCTTTTGTCAGATCATCATTAATCCATATCTTCTCTCCCCTTAACAATGCCCGCTTGCTCAAGACACCCATCTTATTCTCCTTGTTTGCAAATTTCACAATAATATGCTTCATGTTACCAAATGATTTGCCCACCCGAAATGCCTCAACTATATCACCATCAAAACCTAACTTGGATTTGATAAACATGCGTACCTTTTCCTTTGTGTTCTCCCTCGTATCTTCTGGTAGACCAACAGAGAGAGAGAGAGGGAGGGAGGGAGGGAGGGAGGGAGGGAGACCAGAACACCTTAACAAAAGCTAAATCCAGGGAACCTAGATCTCTAAAGAGTAAATTAAAATTGGCATTCGGACAAACAAAAATAATCACTCCCTTCTATGAAGGCAAGTTCTGTTGTCAAAATACGTCAAAAATCAAGGCATTTGTTGTTATCTGCATCCATAGCAAGCAAACAAATGAAGTTATTTGCAAGTTGTATTAGAAGTGTCGTAGCAAAGAACTACTTGCTATCGATGTCAAATCTTTTAGGTATTTTATGAATGTAAAAAACGGTAAAAAACAAATCATAATTTTCGTCAGCATTGTAACAAGAATCATGAAGACGTTATCTTCTATTAACTAAACTAGAGAAGATTCATAAAGATAATCAAAGGCAAGGCCTAATTAAAAAGGCAAAGCCTTTATCAAATAGGAAAAGAACATTATTGTACAAAGGCAAGCTCACATGAGCAATAAATTTTGTTCTAAGATAACAAAGGTAAGACACTTCAGGGTATCCTTCCCAAAACACAAGAGATATATCTCTACATCAATGTAGGATTAAATTAGGCAAATAATTTTAGCTTCACATAGATGTATAACCCCATAAATTTTAATACATAAGCATTCAAAATCAATATGGTAACAATTGAAAATGCCTATATAGTTCCTGTCATTCTATATTCCAAGAACGGATGCAATAAGACAAAGATAATCTACGCCGTAGCATTCATCCAAACATATTTAAAAGCAATTTTTAAGACCTTCAAAGATCTCTAAACAAATCTTAGTCACAAATGATAACAAAGCAAACAAGTAAATTGAACCTGATTTGAGATGCCATTGCCATCAAGATGCCCGAAGGTAGATGCTATCCTGGGATTGTACATTTTGTCTAGAGCCCACGGAGGAAAATCAATACAAAGGTGATGAAACGAAGCCTGAAAAAGGAAGGGACGTTGGTGTTGCTTCTAGGTGATGGTGCTGGCAGATTTGCTGATAGCTAATGGTTGTTTATGCTCTTAAGGCGATGTTTTAACTATCAGTTTTCTTAGTTGCAGGATAATAACACTCCTCAATTTTAGCAATAACTCTTCGCCTGAACATACCTATTGGCATGAACAGAGAATACTATTCACAGTTGTTGGAACTCAATGCAATAGTTTGGATCCAAGCTATGATCCAAACGGTCGGTGGTGCAAGATTTCCGGACCACAGATAAATAAATTAAGATGTATAAATATATATTATTGTTAGCTTTACTAGATTTGTCTGCAAATGAAGGAACCTTGTTAGATTTCTAATTTTTTGAGGTTGGTCAACATTCATATAGTAAATGGGTCAATCTCAAATCTACAGTAACTTTTCTATAGTAAAGCTAATGATTGTATTATATATTTATTGACGTTTGAGAAATTTAACTAGTAGAAATTTATTGTTCAATTTATAATATTTGAATGGCATTGGCTTAGAAATATTTTAAGTTTTGGCGAATACCATTGCTTTGGTATATTCTAAGAGTTGAAGTTGTGATTGAATTTATGCGCTGACAATTCTGCTATACATTAATTTTTGTCATTGGTGGTATTAGACCAAGCTAGAATGGCAAGCAGGTTTGGAGCAGGAGTCTAGAAAGGGGGTTCAGACTTCCAAAATTGAAAGGAAAAGTTTGATGCTTGGAGAAAGTTTTGCAAGCGTGATACTAGCATTCCTATTGGAGACCGTCTAATGTATGTAACTAGCATTCTTGTTGAAGATATTCCGCATAATATTTTCAATAATATGCTTGTGAGGTTCTTGCTACAAGTAAGAAAGAAGAATTTTTTCTCCTGGCAGGTAAGCCTTGTCATCATTGTTTTCATTTGACGCACTCTAATTAACTGATCTTTTTACTTTTGCATGTGGTCTTAATGCTTTATTCAAGGCTATTTAAAAATTATATGGCAAGTGTTACGAATTATCTGTTGTCCTGCAAATTCAGCAAAGTAAAAGCACAAACACTTCAAGAAATATCTTATAACCAATCCTTGGCACAAAACAGAAGCTTCTGGCACAAATTCACCACCCAACCAGGCTCGGACTTGCAGACACTGCAAATAGGACCTCTGGTTCTTCCCAATTCTAAGAGTCTGTTAGCCCAACTGGATAACCTCTCTGGGATATACTCAGGAGTTCTGGATTAGGAATCAAAATGATGCCTTCTTTGAATTGGCTAATGAATTATATATAGTACTCAAACCTTCTGGAAAAGGAACGACCTTTAGCTAATTTGGATCATCTATGACTATATATCTACGATTGCATCTGTGTTCCTTCTGCAAGTCTTCTGAGCCTCACCCCCGAGCTTGTGCCATAACAACAAACTTAGATACATGTGACGTCCCCTACTCGCATACGGTGCACTCACCGTATACAAACAGGAGTTCATCCCCCATACCAGCTCCATGCCGATACAGGGCCCTCCACATGACACTGCAACCGTGACGGGTTCCAGTGGGAAGAGTGAAGGTGTCATTTTACCCCGTCTCCCTCAGGGCCTACCTAGCTGCGGAAGCGTAAACATACATGTCAGTATAAAACATAATCACATATCCACCTTGAAGGGTGGTGCATCAACATCTGCATAGACAATGATCAGCATCATACATAGGGATCCTACCCAAGGCTCAGACTCGAAGGGGTGACTGACGGCTTGGGTCTCCAGAGTTCATTGCAGACAGTGTTCATGGCAATGGATTTGGCTGGCATAAGAACATGGCATAGGGTTGTCCACTCCATCCGCCCCTCCTGTGCACACTTTGCAGAGTAGGCTGAAAAGTGTTGGGACCTGACTGTAGCCCGCCGGATGCATAGCCAAAGGGGCTATTCCTGGGTTGCATCTCCCCAGTTCCGATGGGGCAGGTAGGGATCTCCCCCTCCAGAGATCTACATGCTGACTCAAGGTGACTAGAGGGCCACTGCCCTTATTCGACTTGAACCCAATGGAAAGTGTACACCACTTCACGGGTGTCGAGCCCATGCCTTACCCACACTCAGTGGTAAGCCATTAGACCTAGTCACAATGATCCCCGGTAGACTTTACACGCCAGAGGGATCGTTCAAGAGTCAGGACACGAACCTCCTTATGAGCCAGGGCCCCTTCACCCACAACCAGGTGTGGTTCTTGTGCACAGGCCGAATCTATAGTGTGCTAGAGAGGCTAATCTAGGAGCATCTACTACCAAGCTTTAGGTCTCTACCCCCCTTCCCAATACAAGGAGTTCATAGAGATACATCATCCATATACATCACAGAAGACTAAAGAACTAGATCTAATCTATATCATAGAGTTAGGTTCTTTAGTTAGAGTCCGGTATCTAGAGATCTAGAGGGCTGCCATGGGCAATTAAATAGGCTAAACCTATTGATTCTATGACTGAAACATTATTAAATTGCCTAAATACCTGATCCTTGAGTTGCTCCTCCTGACCTGAGGTCGACCATCCTGCTAAACTGCTCGAATCAAGGGAAACTAATGATGCAATTCTCTCAGACAGAGTCTGGGAGGCGGTTTTGGCTCTTGGGGCAGCCGAAACAGAGCTCTAAAACCCTAGAAACGAAAAATGGGCAAGTTAGGGTTTCCCCTCCTAAATAGACAAGGGGGTAAGCTAGGGTTTCCAATTATCCCCTTTAGGCATGTGGGATAATTGGGAATGGCCCCACTTGCCTTTAATGGCTAGGTGGCAAAATGTGCCCACATGGAAAGGTGTGCACCTTAATAAATGTGCACATTGGGAATGTGCACATTAATAATAAATGCACATCCCTAGCAAGTTGCCCCCTAGGGGCTACTAACCTGGCTACACGTCGGCGTGCACGTCAGCCGGGGTGGCGTGCACGCGTGACGAGGCAGTACAGTATACGTCCTGGGACCGTATACTGTGCTGGAACGTCACATTCTCCCCACCTTGAAATGATGCTGTCCGCAGCATCGTGGGTCTCCCCACCTTGGGATCTTCCTAACCTGCAATCAACCTGATACATACGATATACTACTATAATACTTACACATTTATTAAGATTACCTTAAGGTAATATTTTTAGAACATTATTACGCCATTATATTATGGAATAACCTATCAATTCATAACATCATTAAGCAAGTTACTCAATAGTTTTACTACAATTAAGTTTATCAAAATTTTTAAATCAACGTTCGAGGTACTCTTCATTCCTTGCAACACATTCCAACAAAATTTGTGTTGCAAGTCTTCGTAGCTCGACCTCCTTGCCCTCCGGAGCGCTCTATTGGCCTGCAGGTCGACACTACGTTAGTACCATTTTAATTATTAATAAAATTTTGGTTATATGGTGACCACCCCACCTATCTACATGGATGCATGGCTAATCTCCCGGCGTAGGAAGACGGTGAATCTTCCATTATGGCCGCGGAGACAGCGCCTATATGCCTATATGCCACTCATGCCTACACCTCTAGTTGCCCAGCGTGGAGGATATCCTTCCCGTATATGGGGCGTGAAGGATAGATTCCTCCTATCAAAGCATATATGGGGCTAAAGGTGCCTTTCCTATCAATGCATCTCTCAATGACCTCCTTTCTCTCGAGGTCGTCTACTTTCGTAGGACAGAAGTAGACTTTCTAATCTACCTTCCACTCGTCCAAGCAGAAACGCGATCATGCCTACCTTGATATTACACCACGCCCTAGAGATCACCGTAGTGGTCTCATCATCGGTAACAACGCATGCAACCCATACCTAGCATAGGTTGCATGCGTAGATTAATCTTAACTACACATAGAATTAATCTACACAATCGACATGCCTGAGCCGATTTCCTCGGAGATGACTTTGCCGTCCCATTGCTCCATGAACTGTGGGTACTTCTTTACTAGATCCTTCTTAAGTACCCATGTCGCGTCTTCCACTGGTAAGTGTTTCCACTTGACCAAGTATTGGAGAAACTTTGATCTCCTTGTTTTCTTGAAGGCTTTATCAAGAATCAATTCTGGAACTATTTCCAGCTGCTCCTCCGTCATTTCCAACAACGTTGGAGTGTCCAAGACTTCGTCTGGATTTGGAGTGTGCTTCTTCAACAAACTCACGTGGAAGACTTTATGAATCTTCAGGTGTGCTGGCAAATCTAACTTATAGGATTGATTACCTACTCTCTGGACTATCCTGAAGGGTCCAGCCCACCTTGGAGCAAGCTTCTTGCAATTCCCGATCCTGAGCTTTGCCTGCTTTACCTAGATCTTGAGCCATACATCCTCTCCAACTTGGAACTCTCTGACTGTTCGATGTTTGTCGGCAATGCTCTTCTGTCGACTCCTTGCTGCTAGAAGATATCCTCGAACCTGTTCCACGAGCTGCTGCATGTCGGCCAACATCTGCTGCGAAACTTCTACCTTTGACACAGGATTGTGCCAGGTGTCTGGAGTTAGGCATTGATAGCTGTAATTGATCATAAACGGCGACATTTGGGATGATTCTTGCTTGGTGCTATTGTATGCAAACTCCACCAAGTGGATAAATTCTTCCCACATACCTTGCTTATTCCAGACATAAGTTTCGTAGCATGTCCTCCAAAATCCTGTTGGTCCGCTCCGTTTGGCCATCCGTCTGAGGATGATACGCCGTGCTCATGGATAGCTTCGTCTGAATGGTCGCAAAGAGGTCTTGCCATAATCTCCCTTGGCATGCCGTGAAGCCTGCAGATCTCTTTGATGAAGAGCTTTGCTGTATCCATCGTCGTGTCTGTGGTCCTGCAAGGCACAAAATGTGCCATCTTCGACAACTTGTCGACCACTACCATCAAGGCATCCTTCCCTCTTACTGTCCTTGGAAGCCCTGTGATGAAATCCATGCTGATCACTTCCCACTTAGTGTTTGGCACCGCTAATGGCTCCAATGCCCCTGGAATTCGAAGCTGCTCTGCCTTCGTCTGCTGGCATAGCTGACATTCCTTGATGTAGCGAGCTACCTGCTTCTTCATTCCTGGCCAATAATAGCTGCTGCGCACTTTGAAATATGTTTTTATGAATCCCGCATGGCCAGCTATTGGGCTGTTGTGCGTGTCATGGAGGATCAATTTCCTTACACCTGATGATTCGGGCACGCACAACTTGTTCTTATGGTATAACAGGTTGCCTTCCTTCTTATAATGTTTGAAGGCTTCCCGCTGCTTATCTGTTCTAGCCTCCCTAGAGAGGCTTGCCCATACTTCCCTGAAATCCACATCCGTTGGCAAGGACTCTTCAATCTTCTTACCAAAGTCGCTGGAGAGCGTCGAAATTGCATTGCAATGCACTCTAGTTGTCAGGGGATGCCTTGAAAGCGCATCCGCTACCACATTGAGCTTCCCTGGCTTGTAGACTATATCAAAGTCATACTCTTCAAGGAACTCCATCCACCTTCTCTGCCTCAGGTTGAGGTGTGGTTGTGTGAATACATACTGGAGGCTCTGATGATCTGTGTCCAATTGGAACTTCCTTCCCAAAAGGTAATGCCTCCAAATTCTCCTGACAACCGCAAGCAAATCCTGATCATGCGTGGGGTAGCGCGTTTCGGCGTCGTTCATCTTCCTTGAGTCATACGCTACCACACGCTCTTCTTGCATGAGCACTGCACCTGTAGCTATCTTGCTCGCATCTGTGGCTACAAGTTTATCCTTCTCTGGGTCTGGCAGGGTTAAGACTGGGGCGGTTGTTAAAGCTTCCTTCAACAATTCAAACCCTGCTTGGGCTTTCTTGTGCCAATGCACTACCCAGTCTTTCACCTTCTCCGCCCTCGTCAAGTCTGTTAGCGGGGCCGCTATCTTAGCAAAGTTCTTCACGAACTTCCTGTAGTACCCTGCTAGCCCGAGAAAACTTCTGACCTCATGCACATTCTTCGGTGCCGGCCACTGAATCACTGCTTCAATCTTGGCAGGATCCGTCGAGATTCCTTCTGCTGAGATCACATGACCAAGATATTCCACCTTCTCCGTTGCGAAGTGACACTTTGACAACTTGGCGTACAACTGGTGCCTCTTCAACTTTTCCAGCACTCTCCTCAAGTGTTGTACGTGTTCTTCAAGGGATCTGCTATACACCAAAATATCGTCAAAGAATACAATCACAAAGGTGTCTAAGAACTCCCTGAAGATGTCGTTCATGAGCCTCATGAACGTCGCGGGGGCGTTCGATAAGCCGAAAGGCATTACCGTAAATTCATAGTGCCCATACCGCGTTCTGAAGGCGATTTTATGGATATCTTCTTCCTTTATCCGGATCTGATGATATCCTGACCTTAAGTCTATTTTGGAGAAGACCCTTGCACCTTGGAGCTGATCCATCAAGTCATCTGATCTGGGGAGCGCATACTTGTTCTTGATGGTGTGCTTGTTCAACTGCCTATAGTCTATGCACATCCTCAAGCTACCATCCTTCTTCTTTACAAAAAGAATGGGTGCTCCAAACGGCGAGACGCTAGGTCTAATGAAACCTAGGTCGAGCAACTCCTGCAATTGCTTCTTTAGCTCCGTCAACTCCTGCGTCGTCATTCTGTATGGGGCCTTACTTGTCGGCTTCGTTCCTGGTTCGAGTGCTATCTCACACTCGACTCCCCTGTAAGGAGGGAGATGCTCGATCTCGTCTGGAAAGAGATCGTGGAATTCCGTGATCAACTTAGCTATTTGCTTCGGCAACTTGCTGAGTCCCTTGTCTTCTTTGCTTTCCTCCAACTCCGGCTCTTCAATCTCAAGCTTGAAGATGTAAGCTACCTGCTCGCTCTTGATGCACTTGAACAGCCGCTTAGAAGACATACACTGCATGATGGGAACAACTTCTTTACCTGCGATCTCAATGATCTTGCCGTCGGGCATTGGGAAGGTCACCTTCCGCTTCCCACAATCGATGATGGCCCCTGTTGGTCCAAGATATTCCATTCCTATGATCAGGTCATACTTGCCAATGCCCATTACCTCTGCCCCCATCTGGATATTAATCCCTGGCAAGTCAATGTCGAAGTTAATTCTCTTACCTGCCGTTTGCCTTACTGCTCCACTTGCTAAGACGACGGGCCTTGGCTTCGACTTTAATGGTTTCAACTTCAACATTTCAACCATTCTGGGAAATGCAAAGTTATGGCTACTTCCCGAGTCTATCAAGACTATGAAGGACTTGGCCTTGGCCTTCCCTACTGTGGAAATTACTTTATACTGGCTTTCTGCTTGCTCTGTATCTATTGCAGCAAAGATATGACACTCACCCTGAATGTAGTCGCGGGCTGCTTCGCCGTCGTCGTCAGACGGAGTGTCCCAATCTCCCAACTCCGCTAGCGCCGCACTCATGACGTAGGGGCAGTTCGCTGTCCTATGGCCTGGCTGAAAGCACCTGAAGCAAAGCTGCTTTTCTATGCACTCCTGCCTCTTTTCCTTCGGCATCGCCTGCAAAAAGGATCGCACTGCCTTGGAGTAGTTTGACCCTTCCTGCTTGTCCTTGAAGGACACCTGCTTCTTCTCCTGCTGCTTCCCCTGATTGCCACCATATGGGGCTCTAGCTGGGCCTGGGCTGGCTGCCCTAGGGCTATAACTCCCTGTTGCCTTGCCTTTGTCCTGATAATACTGCTGCCTCTGCCCGCTATTCTGAGGTCCTGTCCCTTGCAAGCTTATTGCCTTGGACTCTGCTTCTGATACTGTCTTAGGGTTTATTGCCCTTACAAGCTTGCGGATCTCCTCATTCAGCCCCTCAATATAGCTCTCCACTGCATGCTTTTCACCCAACTTTGGTACATACAGCCTTAGCCTCATGAATTCCTCTGTATATTTCTGGACTGATTTGTTGCCTTGCTGCAATCTGTAGAACTGCTGCATCATGCTGGATTTGTGCTCTCTTGGGACGTAGTGGCGCTTGAAGGCTTTAGCAAACTTTCTGAACCTGCAAGCATCCCTGCTCAAGCCATGGGCCTTTGCATACCCCTTCCACCAAATGCGTGCTGCTTCTTTCAGGTTGGTTGTTGCCACCTTGCCTTTATCTTTGTCCTTCATACCATAGGCGTTGCCATACTCACTCATCTCATCGAGCCAAGCCTCTGCCTCCATGCCTGACCTGTTTTCGCCTGAGAATTGCTCGAGCTTCCTGGCCTTCCAAACATTTCCCAATGCAGAGTCTACTTTCTTCTGGTAGTCAGAGGCTCTTGTGTCTCTTGTCGTCCATCTGTGGTGTCCCTCTGCCTTCCATCTGCAGTGACCCTCTGCCTTGCATCTCTACGGTCCTGGGCCTGCTCTTCCTCTTCCTCGGAGTCGGAGTCTGAGTCCGAGCTTGAGTCGGAGGATTCCGAGCTGGAGGACCTCCTTCTCTTGCTCCTCTTCTTGTCCCTTCCTGTTTTCCGAGCTGATGCTTGAGGCAACTGAGTGTTGCCCACCGAACCCACTCCTGCTTGCGCGGCCAGCAAAGCCTTTATCTGCTCAAGGTCCGTCCTCATCTGTGATATTTCCTCTTCTGGGGTAATGGGTCCAAATTCCTCAAACAGGTTCCTTGTCGGGGGTGGCCTGGGCGGACTCTGTTCTTCCATATGGTCTCGGCGTTGTCGTTCCCCTGAGCTTAGGCCTCTAGCTGCATACACAAGTAATTCATGGCTATATGGTTAGTTTTACTTGCTCTCTTGCATTATGTGTGGTTTGTTGGCATAGTTGTGGAACAAAATATATCAACAAAACGTTTAAAGTGCAAAAGAAATTATATTTATATTATATAATATTTTAGTACAAAATCTCCGGGATCAAGAGTTTAACTAATCTTGAAATCGCCGGTAAGATGGGTTGTCCTCAAGGAACTTTCTAACTTGAGCCGTTCCTATGGAGTGTCCCAAGTTCCTAAGGACATTGGTTGATGTCCCGCCCTGCAAGGCCGTCACCAACTCTTCCACCCTGCGGTCGGAGGTCACTGCCAATCTTCCCTGCCGTCGGTGGGGCACGGCGAAGTCGAAGAGGTCGAGTGCCATTGCTCTCTTGACTAGGACAGCATAGTCGACATTTGCCGCTATTCGAGCATGCCTGCCGAAGCCTGAGAGTGCAATAAGCATGAACACTCCTTCTTCACCCCGTGGGCTGAATTTGCGGTGTATCACCACTATTCTCCCATCCAGTAGCAGGGGCAGGTAGTACCTCAGCGACCTGTCATTGTGTGTCGCAGATGATTCCCCACTTGCTTGGCCTCCAGCTCTATGCCGTCCGGCATACTCGTCGACCTCTATCTCAGTCAGTTCTCGTTAGTCTGCAATTGTTGAGTCGATCCGCCTGATGTCGATTCCTGCTCCTCTTGCTGGAGGTGGTGTCGAGGGGCTCGGCATCAGGATGCTGGTGGTCTTGCCTCTGATCCCCATCCGTTCCTGAATGGCGAGGAACTCTTCTTCGGATGGCAGGTCTCCGGTCTCCGGTCTCCATAACCTGTCTTATGCTGCTGTAGGCCTGGACGTCGGAAGTCGACTCCCCTGTGTAGGTGTCGGCTTCTCGCACTTGAAGCGGGAAGTCTGAGGCTCCCCGGACGATGAAGTCGTCCAAATCCGGTTGCTGCCGTAGTTGGTGTAGCAGCTCATCGAGCCGGAGCTCCCTCTCCCTGCATTCGGGAAGATTCTGTATGTCACTGAGGAGTAGATACTCCTCTCCGTTGATGATGATGGGGGCTAGGCTTGTGATGCCTAGCCCAAGTGGTGGAGCGACTCTGAGGGTCTGTCGGCTCCGCTCGATGTTGGCCAGCTCCTCCTCTGCTTGGCGCCGTTCTTCGTCTGAGTCGAGCTTCGTGTACTCTTCGTCGTCCGACTCCTCTTCTTCTTCTCTTCCTTCTTGCTCCTGCTGGTACTGCAAAAGCATCTGCTCTTCTGCTTGGGCTGCTATGGGGTCCACCTCCATCGGAGGGATAGAGGTTGCCCCCATTGGGTTTTCGGCACGGTGGGATAGGAAAATAGCTAGGGCGGCGGTGTAAGAGAAATACTTGGTCCTGTTAACTGTCAGGACCATGTAGTCTGGCAGCCTCTGTGCTTTGTTAGTTAAGTACTTGGCGATGTTCAGGACATCACCCAAAGCTGTTTGAAGGGATGGGCGGGGAACAAAATAGCCTATGCAAGGGGGGAGCTGGACGAGGGAGGGTCCTACCCTAGCTTGGAACTCTGCTAAAACTTGTCTGTATGCTGGGGTTGCATTCAGAGTGGCTTGGACATCTATTTCCTTCCCAAAGACTCAGAAGATGTCATTGACATCCGCCTCGGCAGCATGGGCACTGGCGCTGTACCATCGCCTGAAGTCAGCAGTGGCCATTGATCTAGCGAAGAAGAGAGTATCAAACAAATGCAGAAGCACCTCAGGGAGCTGGAAGATCGCCTAAGCAGTCGAGAACAAACTTGTAGGGTGCTAAATGAGAAATGGGGGACCTATTTATAGAAAAGGGAAAAACCCTAATTTTTGGATGACCTAGAATTTACTGAAATTGGGCGATTCTGACCTGATAAGAGGTGTAATTACGAATTTGAAGACTACTTTTAGGATTTGAGCATGCTAAGAACAACTAATGAGCCTATTGCAACAAACTGGAGATCATTTGGATATGGCATGGTGAAGAAAATGCTGAGAGGTCTCACACGTTGCGCCCAGACCGATAATGAAAAGTTCATTTTCTGCCCTGGCGCGACGTGTGAGACATGGGCTCTAAATGGGCTAAACTTGATCAATTTGGGTGATCTAAGGGTCTAATCCTACTGGACTCGTCGAGTTAGGCAGAATTGACTTCTTATTTGGTCAATTTGGAGCAGTTTTGGGCCTATTTGGGCATGGTCTCACACGTTGCGCCCAGCCCGAAAATGAAAAGTTCATTTTCTGTCCTGGCGCGACGTGTGAGACATCGTCTCAATTTTGCTCAAAATGTCCAATTTGACCAAAACAAAAGCCAGAAATCAATATCTTAACCTAGTTAAGTAAGATTAAACATATTATTTGCTCAAAAATTCTTTATATTAACAAAAATTTCCATTATTTACAAGAAGTTCAAGGGCGTTCTCCCTTGATGTGTCTAGCCAAATGCATATCCTGTCTCATAAGTGTGACCCTCTTCGCGTGAACTGTGCAGGCCGTCGAATCTTCAAAGTGCTGCACCAGTTTTTGCTCTGCTGCTTCCTGTAAGCATAACAACATTTCGTCGGTCACCCGCATGTCTGTGTTATACTCTTGCATAACCTCTCGGACCAAGCGTTGAAACGGTGCCCGGGGGATTAAGAGTCCGTAACTTCACTGGAAGTGCCGGATTTCCTTGAGGGCTCTCTGCTCCTTCTGCTTGCTGCTGGTTCGCTTCTTTCCTGGTGCTCTGGGATGCTTGGGCCTGGGTGGCGGCGGCTTCAGGGTCTGGCTTTTTGTCGGGCGTCCGCCTTCAATTGTTCTCACCCTGTGCTCCTGATAGTAAGCATTGTATGCCTCCCACTTCGCCATGTAGGCGTTGTGCTCCTTGATCTTCTTCTGATAGACCTTGACGGGGTCTATCACGTACGCCTCCCGTTGTGGTCGCGGGGCTTTAACCCTATCCCACGTCGGGAATGGTGGGGCCGGCGCTTTGCCGCCGCTGCTCCGCCAAAGTGCCACCTGCCCGGGTACTTCCTTCTCCACGGCCAGGGGTTTTGAAGAGCTTGCTGATGTTGGGGGCGTAATCTTCGTCCGAGTCGTCGGTAGAAGGCGGGGTCTGCTCGCCTGATGGCTCATTGATGACGGGACCTTTCGTTCGCTTACCAACCTTCACAACTGTTCTCTTGCCCGCCTTAATGCCTTTGGCCCTCTTCCTCTTCGGCTCGCCGGCTGTGGTTGGCTCGTCCTCCCGTCTCTTTGTTTTCCTCTCCCGGCGGCGCTCTTTGGCTTCATATTTGCTGATGAACGCCGCGAGGTCTGCTTCTTCAGCGGGGCTAAGCTTCGGCTGCCGCTGCTCCTCTCTCTCCTCAGCTTCATGCAGACGGGCCCAAGCTTCGAGTTGTTCCTCGACGGTCGGTTGTCCCTTCTGCTCCCGTTCCTCCTTGCTCCTCCTTTCCTCCTCGGCGATTTCTTCGAGGATTTGGTGCATGACATCCGGCTGCTCCTCCCCTACGACCTATGTTCTGTCGCTTTGGTCCGAGTCTGCCTCTTCACTTGATGAAGATTCGCCTTGCCTGAAAAGGTGTTCTTGCAATATCCTCTGTATCAGGGCGGGGTCACTGGCGCTGGACGATTTGCCTCGGTGAGGCTTCCTAGCAGTCTGCTTTGTCCGGGCCATATTCGACGGTTCGCCGATCCGAGCTATGCGCCAGAAGATCGCCTTGGCAAACGAGAGCAGATTTTCTAAGGACGGGACGCGGAAATGGGGGCGCCTAGATCTATTTATAGGGGTCGATTTTAGGTCAAATTTCAAACTACCTTTTGGGGTCATCTGGAACACCTAGAACACCTAAATTCAAGCATTGTCTCAGACGTTGCGCCCAGCCCGATAATGAAAAGTTCATTTTCTGTCCTGGCGCGACGTGTGAGACATGGTGGGTCCCGCTGCTAAAGTTTGTACTTTCTAAGCATGTAACATGCCAATTCTTCTACTTCTTAGCTTAAATTTAGAATTATCAAGTTATTTTTCTGTGATTTATAACTTTTTAGTGTGTTTCAAGCTGAATATCTCACACGTTGCGCCCAGCCCGATAATGAGATTCTCATTATCTGTCCTGGCGCGACGTGTGAGATCACCCTACTTTTTGAAGGTTGGCTCACCAATTTTAGTCTTTTTATGTTTTCATTCATTTTAACTGTTACTAGCTTAGCATAACTACAAAAATGAGAATTTTTTTTTTCCATTTTTCGAGGCTTAAGGATCCTATCAAGTTAGTACTACTGGGAGCATGGCCAGTGCTTTGCTCTTGGTCTCCAAGAACATTGCTCTGATACCACTGTGGCGTCCCCTACTCGCATACGGTGCACTCACCGTATACAAACAGGAGTTCATCCCCCATACCAGCTCCATGCCGATACAGGGCCCTCCACATGACACTGCAACCGTGACGGGTTCCAGTGGGAAGAGTGAAGGGGTCATTTTACCCCGTCTCCCTCAGGGCCTACCTAGCTGCGGAAGCGTAAACATACATGTCAGTATAAAACATAATCACATATCCACCTTGAAGGGTGGTGCATCAACATCTGCATAGACAATGATCAGCATCATACATAGGGATCCTACCCAAGGCTCAGACTCGAAGGGGTGACTGACGGCTTGGGTCTCCAGAGTTCATTGCAGACAGAGTTCATGGCAATGGATTTGGCTGGAATAAGAACATGGCATAGGGTTGTCCACTCCATCCGCCCCTCCTGTGCACACTTTGCAGAGTAGGCTGAAAAGTGTTGGGACCTGACTGTAGCCCGCCGGATGCATAGCCAAAGGGGCTATTCCTGGGTTGCATCTCCCCAGTTCCGATGGGGCAGGTAGGGATCTCTCCCTCCAGAGATCTACATGCTGACTCAAGGTGACTAGAGGGCCACTGCCCTTATTCGACTTGAACCCAATGGAAAGTGTACACCACTTCACGGGTGTCGAGCCCACACTCAGTGGTAAGCCATTAGACCTAGTCACAATGATCCCCGGTAGACTTTACACGCCAGAGGGATCGTTCAAGAGTCAGAACACGAACCTCCTTATGAGCCAGTCTGGCCCCTTCACCCACAACCAGGTGTGGTTCTTGTGCACAGGCCGAATCTATAGTGTGCTAGAGAGGCTAATCTAGGAGCATCTACTACCAAGCTTTAGGTCTCTACCCCCCTTCCCAATACAAGGAGTTCATAGAGATACATCATCCATATACATCACAGAAGACTAAAGAACTAGATCTAATCTATATCATAGAGTTAGGTTCTTTAGTTAGAGTCCGGTATCTAGAGATCTAGAGGGCAGCCATGGGCAATTAAATAGGCTAAACCTACTGATTCTATGACTGAAACATGGTTTAATCTATTAAATTGCCTAAATACCTGATCCTTGAGTTGCTCCTCCTGACCTGAGGTCGACCATCCTGCTAAACTGCTCGAATCAAGGGAAACTAATGATGCAATTCTCTCAGACAGAGTCTGGGAGGCAGTTTTGGCTCTTGGGGCAGCCGAAACAGAGCTCTAAAACTCTAGAAACGAAAAATGAGCAAGTTAGGGTTTCCCCTCCTAAATAGACAAGGGGGTAAGCTAGGGTTTTCAATTATCCCCTTTAGGCATGTGGGATAATTGGGAATGGGCCCACTTGCCTTTAATGGCTAGGTGGCAAAATGTGCCCACATGGAAAGGTGTGCACCTTAATAAATGTGCACATTGGGAATGTGCACATTAATAATAAATGCACATCCCTAGCAAGTTGCCCCCTAGGGGCTACTAGCCTGGCTACACGTCGGCGTGCACGTCAGCCGGGGTGGCGTGCACGCGTGACGAGGCAGCACAGTATACGGGGCCGTATACTATGCTGGAACGTCACAATACACACAGTTAATTTAATAGGTCAAAGGGCAACAAATCTTAAGGATGACTTATTTGTCAAAGCTAGGCTAGCTTCTAATGGTGCTGCTGACAAGTCTAGAGAATTTGGCTATGATACTAAGTGTAAAAGGATCAATGTAATCTCATTCAAGACAAAGCAGGATCTTCTTAAGGATGTTAATTTATTGATATATCATATCCAAGCGGGTTTTTGTATAGATCGTGTTTCTACTTGTGTAGTAGATTTGGCATTAGGGCTGCAAAAGGATTATGGAGTGTCATGGATATCGATCGCACTCTTGAGGTAGATAGTTCTTCTGTTGAATTTGTCTTAAACAATGAAAGGACGTCAAGAATTGGGGTACAACTTGTAACGAGCACGATAAGTCGCATTTTAGACCTGCAATCTGAAGTTATCAAGTTGATTTCTATTGACTTACAAACAATATCATCATCATTCCTCTAAAAGAGAGTCCTGGACCTAGACCATTGTTCTTGCAGGCAATTAATTGTAAACCGTAGGCCAAAGGTAAATATTTAAAATTCAAGGTATTTCATATTTGAATATTCTTTTTTTTTTATGTCTTTGGTTTATTTCCTTAGGTTTGGTTCATGAAGAGTAGAGTTGGAGATAGAAACATTACTGGTCGGTTGAAAGTTGTGGACAAGGTCCTTCATGCATAATTTCCAGTAAAAGTGGACGCGTTTCTTTAGTTTCTTGCATGCCCTTGGCTTTAATACACCTGAAAAAGGACACTTGCGATAAGACATAAAAATACAAGAAAAGTATGAGAAGTATATCATTTAAGTAGTTTCTTCATGTCTTAGTATCTAAGTTTATGCTATCTGCAGGTACAATAGCACCAAAGAAATTCAACTGAATGCCGCGATGAACATCAATGCAAAACCTCATAATCAAGATGCTGCCTCAGGATGTATACAAATGTGCTAAAAGAGACTTGTTTTGCCTCAACGACTATATCTATATCTTCAATGTCTAACTTTCGTCAGAATTTTATATATTTGTTCCATGATCGGATTATTTTGCCGCAGTTTGAATCCCATGATATCAAATTCGAGGTTTGCTACAGTTGCATTTTTAGGGTGTCCAATCCATCATGCACATTTATGATGACATCATCGTTTGTTACAGTGTCCAGACTTGGTCCTCGAAATTGGCTATTGATAGTAATGATCTGAGAAAGAAAATGCTTCAAAATTGGGCTTCAAATTTTGAAGAACATAAACAGATTAAACTTGCTTTTTTTAGACCGCATTCATAGCCAAATTTTTGATTATGTTCCACATTCATAGATAGGTTTTGATTCGGTTCAAGACACAAATAACTATAATGACAATTTGGAGTTTCACAAGGTATGTCTTGCACTATTTTCATTTGGAAATTGCTAACTATAGTAAATGAAGTGGAAGAAGCTAAAGAGATCGATCCTGAAGAGGCTCGAGAGGCTTTCCAAAAAGCTCAGACTGGCCTGGCTCAGGTTGAAGGTTGAAAACAAACTATTAAGGCTAATTTGGCGTCCAAAAGAGTTAAAGCACGGTTAAAAGCTATCAATACTACTTTTTCTTCTGCTTCTAATTAAATTATTCTTTAGTAAGTTTAAATTATGTTTTAGTAACGGAGAGAAATGGATTTCCAAAAACAAAACCTTTCTCTTTTTGCTAAAAATTACTTTTTTACTAAGAGATTGATTAAGCAATTTTGGGGAGGATAAAACAATCATTGTTTAAAGCAGTTGTGTTGTTGGGGGACTACCTTCTTACATTTTGGCCTACTGAAACATAATGCTAGCTCTTTGGAGCGGAGCGGTGGTCGGGGGGAGGAGGGGGCAGTCATTCATGGCTCCTCTCTTCACGAGAATCCATATATCCCGTATCAGTGTATGGATAGCTATCTCTCGAGCACAGGTTGAAGTTCAACCAAGATGTGAAAAATGGAGCACCTAATAATGCATCTTCATGGGCCAGGAACTACGAGATCACCCATGGAAGTCTTTCATTTCGGGATGACGGAGGGGGGTAGAAGAATCGTATGCCACCGATAACATGAAATCTTCCCGATAATACCCGTACATAACTTGTCTTAGTTATGAAATGACAATTTAAAATTTATAATTAGAATTCTCTATATCAAGCAAAAAGAAGATATAGTGGTCTTATAAGTTTCCATTTTTAGCAATTCGGGAGTGGAGTATGAGCCACTAACTTCTTCATAATGGTTTGCATTTTATGAAGAACTAGTTTTACCCAAGGAAGAAACTCGCAATGATCCTTAGACCACATTTTGATTATGTTCCAGACACATATGTTTATATTTGGTTCCAATAAATTAGCCCAGGCTTTTTGGAATTATGATTTTGCACAGGCTTGTGCATGTATATATACATTATGTAGTCCAGGCTTAAGGAGCTTAGAATGATATGCGGATCAACATGGCCTTTAAAAATAATCTCCTTCCACATCCATGATGGGGGGATATAGAGCCAATTCCTAAAAGCCATGCGTATGAGAAGATTAGTTTCTGAATCAACTTCTATTTTCCGGAAATTCAACCACCTTTCGATTATCTATGTGCTTTGTAGCTTCTGTGACTGCCAAACATACCCAGCAGGGGAACTTGGATCAGCGCCTCGATAGAGGGTTGGACATAAGTTTTGACGCATTGCACCATCAAAGAGTGTGATGCTTCCAAGAAAATATAACCTTCCCTTGAGTTGATTGAAGGTATAGGTGGGCATGATCCAACGGAATCTCCCTTATTCAAATGATTATCATAATCATCACTTGGTGTTACATGGTCTTCATCATCTAGGCCCTCAAAACCTGCAGCATTGTCAACATTCTCAAAAGCGAAATCACTTACAATTGCTTCTGAATCATATAGAGATGAATCAGTGGAGATATCATCTTCAACTCCCCCATACACGCTATGCTCCAAATCCATGAGATAAATAGTAGCATCAAAGGAACAAAAGATGAAATTATAGATGGAACTCACAACGAATAGATGAATCGTGGATGAAGAAATAACTCATAAGGACGATTCACTTGAAGAAATAGCTCTCTACGAGGATAAACTTGTGAGCTTTTATAGACATTTTATAGAAACCTCCCTAGTTTCTTTGGAAAGTTGGGGAGGTTTCCATAAAATATTTATAAAAAAAAATAGTAATTAATTTCGCAACCTCCTCATTAGAGGCACGAGGATCGAGATGCAGGGGAGGGCAAATCTTGTTCTTTTGCAAATTTAGGGAGGGGCTTCTTTTCCTTTCCGTCCGATCATGCCCAAAAATTTGGGGAGGCTTTCCACGGAAAAGTGGGGAGGTTTGGAAACCTCCCCTGTTTTCTAATGTGGAAATCTTCCCAAGTCGTACAAGGAAAGTTGGGGAGGTTTCCATGGAAAGTCGGAGAGGTTTCCGTGGAAAGTTAGGGAGGTTTCCATTAAAGTCCAACCACTCTTTTAAACAAAATGATAGAAAACAACAAGATTTGATTTTGTGGACGTTTACGCAATGTAATGCAGCATTCACATGATGGATCCGATTTGCAGCTGTGGCAACTGTGGAGCGGCAACTTGGATGGCTCTTTTGGCTTTTGTGTTCACATGCTATTTTGGATCAAGCTGCACATCAGGCACAGATTAGAGAAATTAGCAGCAACCAGAAAAGAACCGTTGATGAAGATTCCGTTCTGTTTGCATGTGAATAAGACATCTTTTGCAGCCCAATTTACAGCTATTTCTTGCAGCCAAGGCCTTCCAGCAACAGCCAAATCCGCGTGAGGCCATCATCGTGGCGGAAAAAAATTTTAAAGCGGCGTTACAACTCGCTGTTGTGTGTGCCCGCTGCAGAAAGAGTCCATCATGTGAATGCTCCATAGGTAACCATGGTTCGAAAATAGGGGAGTTCCTCCCCTAAAAATCCGCCCACTTGTGTTAAATTCCTGTCATGCTAAAAATTATCCGGCAATTTTCCGGCAAGAAAATAAGAAATTTCTGGCATAATACACTAAAAAATACACTAATGTATATTTTTTCCGGTAGCCTCAAATACTAAGGGGCATTTTTATTGGTTAGGGACATTGCTATTTTCGAGCCCTGTAAAACTTAGTTCATTCCATTGTTCAAGTATGGAAGGGTGATCCGAGAAGCAATGTTGGAAGGCGGAGCAATAAAAGACCTATAAATTCGCTTCGACTTCGTGTTCTTTTTTATTATTACTAGGTACATCCTGGCGGTTCATGCAATCAATGGCACGAATCTAGTCCGTCAATCAGTAAAATTCAGGGCGTGATTTAAATACATATTCGCGGGCTCGTTAACGGCCCCGATGTTGCGGACCAATGAACGTGGCAATATCCCATCCATTAGTCTCGCCGCTTTCAGCTCTTTCATGCCGGATTTAGGGTTGTTGTATCGATGCGATCCTGCGCAATATTTCTCGTTTCTTGCGTCCTTTTCCAGGCTAGTTCTTTCTCTAGTTCTTTTGCTATAACTGAGATGTTTGTGGAGAATTTACTGTAAAATGGTCTATAGATCTTTTGTGGCATTCTGTAGAAAATTTCTTGCCAAATGACGTAGGTCTTCTTCAGATCATGTAGAAAATTCTTATTTTGGAAAAAAAAAAATCTAAAAACAGATGTGATTATGGCCAGTTTATCAAGATCAACTTCTGCCAAGTCTACATCCTCTTCAATTTTTACACATTACGATGATCCGCATAAGAGGCGAGATCATTTCTTGTTTGCAAGAACTCAATCCACATCTTGCCTTGGTAGAAAAGGAAATCAAGATCATAAACAACCTTCTCTTTTGCCCTTCAATCTGATCCAGACTTTATCTCTATGGTCGCCTCCAAGGCTTTCTACTTCATCAAATGCAGAATCTTTGGCAATAGGGGAGGATTGCAGCGATGGATATGCAGAATGTAGCACAGAGATTTACTCCGGAAGCAGGGGATTAGAGGCCATGCCGGAAAAGAAGAAACGGCTATGGCGATGGGGATTTTTCAAGGCGCTAACTCATTTAGGGCATCAAAGATTTGGATGTGCATTTTCAGTTTTAGTTCATCGGATCGAAGGTCTGCCCCATGCATTGGATGGTCTGCGTCTTGCTGTGAAGCTTTCAAGAAAACAGGGTTTTGGGAGCTCTTATCAAACTATGCCTGTAAGTGTCTACAAAGGAGAAGCAAGATTTCAAGAACGCATTTGCTTTCAATGTAGCATATATGCATCCAAAAGTCCTGAGAAATTTGTATACATGCCAAAGTTCTTCACACTATCTGTTGTTGCTGTAGATGTGGACGAGCTAGTCCTTAGTCTGCATAATATTGATCTTAGTCGTCTTTTGCAATCTGATGCAAATGAACAGGGTCTACATGGTGGGAAAGATGGATTCACTACTATCATGAGACTCTTTGGTAAGGCCAGAGGAGGATCTCTTGTTATTAGCTTTGCATATGAGTTTCTGGACAAAGATTTGAAGCCTGATTTTGTGTATGACAAAAGATTGCCAGATCAATGCGTTGCAAATTCATTTAAATCTTGTAAGCGAATGTCTAATACTGCTCAGAGCATGGTTTCAAATAGGCCTAGATCTTGTGTACTATGTCCTGCTCTGTCAAAAAGACAGGGCTCTATGGAATCATTTTGCTCAGATGCATTGGAGGACCAATCTCAAGAAGTTATGGAGTTGAGTAAGGAAGGCAGTGAGGAGCCTTCAGGAGATTCTTGCCCAAGCTCTGAATTTGGTGTTGTAGAGCAAGGCATTGAAATCACTAGTGTTTCCATCAATGCAGCTTTGATTGAAGCCCAAAATCATGCTAAGAGGAGCAAACCCCTTTCTAATTCTGTTGAAACAAGCTTTTCTACTACGGCAGCTGTGCTTCAAGCTTCAGATCATTTAGAAAATAGTAAGTTCTGCAGTAGTTACTCTGCAGAGAGAACACCTCAGAGTGTTCTGCATCATTTGTTGCAAAATGGGCAAACCAATAACGATTCTGAAGAGGAAAAAGAGTCCGATGGGGTATTTAGCGAGATCGATTTGGATGAAGAAGCAGAGTTGATTGAAGGTGAATTTCTTTGCAAGTTGCAAGAAAATTCAGAACAAATACAACCTAACCATCACGTGGTTCAGCAATGATTGTTGTTTGATTGGAGTAGGGATCAGCCGTTTTTTTGGCGCAGAAAACAGATAGTGGGCAGCTAATCCTTGCAGCCGAAATGCCTCTTGTATTGTCAGGGACCTTTCATATTGCTCAAGGCATTATCCTGCTTGCTGCACCACAAACCTAACTAATGTCATTTTATTGAAGAATTTTGGGGGCTCCGCTCTTTCAATCCAAAGATCTGGGCTTCATTTAACGAACTGGGGATTGTATGTAGGTCAGCAGCATTTAAATTTTGCAGCTTTGTGCGCCAGATTTGCATTCCACTTTGGATATGGGATATAGTGTTTGAAATAGTTATGATTAGGGTAGGTACGTTTCGTATCAAAAATTGCTAAAATATCTCGGTGAATGTCAGAAAGGGTTAAATTGCGTTAAATTTGCGTGGCACCCTCTTCATAGCATAAAAGAGAAAAGAACTGGTGACGGTGAATGTCAGCAAGAGTTAGTGAATGTCCATCAAAATAAACATGAATCTTTTGTTTGAAAAAATTGCCCAAATATTAATTAATAGAAACATAAAGATGCTAAGGAATCGCCCATGGTTTATGGCCATATATCTTGCTTTATGGCTATTTGGCAATTTCATTTATATCAGGAATCAAACAATCTATGGGTGATCCCCATTATGCTAAACAATCGTCGGTACCTGTGACACTTTGCAAGTCACAGGCACCGGAGGAGCGTTCCCATTCTGCAATTGGACTTTGATTTTGCTGATATGGCACATGCCTGGAACTCCAATTTAAAGCTTTTGAATATCCTAAATCAGAACTGAGTTTGTCTTCCAGCAAGATTTGGTTTGTCATCTTCCTAGTTTATGTCAAAACTGGCTAAAACACATCATAGATGCAATAGAAATGGTGGTCTTCAAAAATTGGCAATTGGGACTGTGAAATTGCTGCATGAAATTGCCGGTGCTGGCTAATGGGGATACATCCTAAGCCATTGGATTGAAAACCCTAATTTCACAATATTAACTCATTTAAATGTAAATTCAAATGCAAGTATAATGCATGTTTAGTTGGCCTAGATCTTTTGTATAACTAAAATTTGTACATAGGGAAGTACAAACACAAGGTGGCAAATTAAAAAATATACTCGAGGGCTGGCAAATACACATGAACTTGAAGAGGGCTCAACAAGCAAGGTGCATCATCTCTGATTAACTCAGTTCTAGTATCATGTTTAAGATCAAAATAGAACACTAAGGGAAATGTGGGAGTTCCTGGTAAGGAACTATGAAGTAAAAAATTCCTCTCAGATAGAAATACTGGATAGAGAGTTAGGAAGTTGAAGTTGAAGGAAACAATTTTACTCAATTTTTCTAGAAATATGAATATAGTAATTGATATGGAGCATTCTTAGAGTTTGATCAACTTTCAACTTTAGTAAGAAGTGTTGCCAGAAATAGAGAGAGGGTCGAACTTATGATCAAGACTGAGATAGAACAAGATGAAAATGCAGAGATTCTTTATGTAGGAAGAAAAAGGGAAGGTTTGGAACTGATAAAAGCAAGCTTGGGCTTTGCTTTATCTGCAAGGCATATGTATATCTTAAAAATAACTGTCCAAAAGTCAAAGAAAAAGAAAGTAAGTGCTATCTGAACATATATAAGTCAGTTTCCAATTTCTATTTTCTGTTTTTGTCGTGGGTATTTTTTCTGCGCCGCAATCTAATCTCACATTTTTATGCCACGTAATTTTTCTATTCACAATCTCCTCCGGCGACTTCAACGCCTGGCTGTTTGGCGATGGCGGGTATGCACGACACATAGGTATCGCTCTCTTACCATCGATGTCTTCGCTCTGAAGCAAACGATTCTTCAGGTCCAGTTAATTAGGCAGGGCAAATGGCCGTTGATTTCTTCCCTCTGAAGCAAGCGATATTTTTCAAAGACAGTTAGGATAGAAAGCTTTGCTTCGAAGCAACGCTTCTAGGCGATGCTCTAACTGCTTCCAGAGGAGCGATGGCGACATGCCAGATATGTATAAATAGCTTTTGCAATCGGCTTACATAATAGGTGCATTACTGAGGCGGTGATTCAATGGGATTCGAAGGTGAGTTTTATACAAACTTCTATTTTCTCACTCATTTTTTTCTGAATCCCTTTTAGGCTGCTTTTGGTAGAGGGTTGTCCATGTAGATTGGTAGGACTGAGCCTTTTATAGAACTAGATCTTGCATTTTGAATGATTGAAGAGAAAAACCTATTAAATTAGAGTTGCATTTCGATCCTTGCTTTAGATAAAGGCCAAAGCACCAAGTTTTTCAACCGATGCAATGCTCTGTAAAAAATATATGACCTTAACTACTTTGAGAACATCCCAAATCTGTGCAAGACCTGGACCTAGCTCCTTCTTGCCAGTAACGTGTCTTTTGACTGTGAAAAAATAGAAGTTCTGCATGTATTCTGGGGCCTGTGCATGTGTGCATCTCCTGAAAATCTGCATGCTGGATGCCCTAGTTTTTCCGTAGAATCTCGGCTGGCTTTTTCTACCTCTTTTTTCCAGGTATGGAGCTTGATGGCTTCTTCCTACATTCCAAATGGGCCTGCTATTCAAATGTATCAAAAGGTTAGTCATTGGGTATCTTTTAAAGGAGTAAAGCTATTCTTTACTGGAAACCATGTTGTGATTTCTATTTGCCAGCTTGGTTATGTCATTTATAGACATGTGTTGCATTACTATTCCGGTGAGGATAATAGATTTGGTAAGCTTTCTAGCAAGCCCCGTCAGCTTTTTGTCAGGAGATTCTAAGTCTTAAGAAACGGCAAGAACTTCTTAGAGATGTCAAATAGATTTCTCATTATTACAGTCTTCTTGCAGATATGAGAAAGGCATTATCCAGAGACGTACAGAAGAAATCTATAATTCCCTTGGCCTATCATACCAGAGGAGCTAGAATATGACTAGTGATTGTGTGTATATAATTTGAATCATCTATTTCATCTCCAAGTGAGCTATTCATATTCAAATCCTTTTCTGATTGCTATCTTCATAAAATCATCGTCATGTTTGTTGTACCTCTAAAGGTGATAAAATAGAAATTAATAGTTCTTTTATTATTCCAGGACCATATTTGTTGTACCTCTGAAGCTGATGAAAGGGAGATTGATAGTTCTTTTATTATTCCAGGACCGTAGTTAGTGTTTTGTCTGACATAGAGGCAGATGCCTAACCAGTGTTTGAAAATCAAGGTTGCGGCTAGTGCCGTTCATGAACCTGTAATTCCCCAAGAATGATCAATCTGCCATTTAACTCTTCAAGCATTCAATACTCTTCATATGTTGCTTCATTTATTAATTTTCAATGTGAAATAAAGAAATTAGTTTCCTGGACACATTATGCAAAATAAGCTTTTTATAGCAAAGTCTTTGTAGCATTTGCTGAAAATGTACATTACTACCACTCAAACAAAGCAAAACATTTACTGTGTTTGGCATTCACACTTGCTTGCAAGTTTGCTACTTGCCATTTATCAATGTCTCACTAGATTAGTTTTCAAGACGAAAAGAATTTAAATAAGTGCACCAAGAACCAAGTTGGCACGATTGAATAAACTATGTGTAGAACCCATATCTTCTAAAAAATGAGAGAACGAAGAAGATATTAAGGCATATATTGACAAACCAAGATATACAAATGGCTGTGTTGTTGAAAAATTTACCCATGACTTTTGAAAAAAGAACTCGAATATATCTCTCCCATTATTATAGGGAGAAATTAATTTATTGAAAACCCTCAATTGGGGTCTTGATCACCCTAAAGTACCATTACCTTAGGGTGATCAAGAAAGGTCGAACAGTAGAAAGGTGGATTTAAATTACTCATTCATATCCTAAAAAAATTTCGAAGCGCACATTTCCTCTTACATTGTGTTTTGCAGCATTACAAAATAAACATAAATTCAATTCTCGCATGTTCAGAACTGAAATCCTTTCGACTTAATAGAAAAGTGCTTTTGCAGCGAGTTGGACAAAAGAAATGTTCGCGGCGGCCTTGGCCGCCGCGATAAATTTCTTGTAATTATAAAGGATATGGCCACATGGCCTATGCATGCCCTAGCCCTAAAGGCTCGAGAAGAAATAAAGGCAAAAACAATGGCAATTTTACAAAAGAAAAAGGATACAAAAGAAAAAAAATGAAGGGATGGCAAGTGTAAACTTACCACAAGAGATAAGCATTGAAGAAGAGAATTTTGATGCTGAGGTAAAAGCTCACACTATTTGTTCTATTTCTACAAAGGGGACTAACAAAAATAATGAAATGCTTGTGCTAGATAGTGGAGCTGATGCCCCGGGGATGTCACATAGTTTAAGGCGTATGTACCATGTGAGTGAAAGGGGTGGGTTTTTTTTTACCCTAAATCGTATGTATAAATACGGATAGGGGCTTGGCTAGGGGTGATTGCGTGATGGTTGCGTGATGGTGGCGGGACTAATTGAACTTGATCTTCATTTATAGGGTTCTCTGGTACAGTAATAATGTTTGAATCAACATCGTGTTGATTTCAGGTATCGCAGGAATGTCATGTGGAATTTGATGGATTGGGAGATTTTATAGTATGCATTAACATAAAGAAAAAAATTGGTTAGATTAATATTAATTTAGAAAATAGAACTTTAATAGCGAAATAAAATTGAATCAAGTAAAAGCTCTTGACACTGATATGCTCTACAATAATTTTTTATTCACAAACTTTTAGTAGCGAAATAAAATTAAATCAAATAAAAGCTTTTGACATTGATATATGCTCTGAAATAATATTTTATTCACAAACCATTGCATGAACATCAACGTTACTCTGCAGTAACAATTGATGAGGTTTATAAAGAACCAGTGACACTTTCTCACGGGTTGCCTAGCTTTAGTTTAATAGGTGAAGAGAATCAACCAGTTTGGTGATGTGGAGTGGGTTTCCTGTAACGATCGGTGAAGCGAGATCAAGAGTAGAGGTTTTGAAACAAGCTTGCTCTGTTAGCATTCCACATGTTGTTACTTCAGCTACAGCTATTTCTCTTTCACAATGAAACCATTGTTTATCAATCCATATGATTTTGGATGCTCCATCTCTAGCTTAAAGATCATGCATGATTCACCTTCTGGTTCGACTAAAGTTCCAAACCTACAATATAAATGCATTCTTGTGGCCACTGTTTGATTGATCTGCATGACTCAAAAAAGGGCGTGGAATAATCCGCCTGTTGTGTGCACAAGAATCCATTTGTTGATTGAAGCTAAGGGCTGGCTGCTACGAACAATCCGACAGGCGAGGAATATCCAAGAGTTGGAAGCAAACAGAGGGCCTAAACTCTAAACTCTTTTTGAATCTGCAGCAAATCTTAGAACAGATAAAGGGAAGGAAACAGGCGGGTTTTGCAGCATTACATTATAGAACCAAGAAACCAATACCCTGTAAAAAAAACCATTATGCTAACTGGAGAAACCTCGTGGTTAGCAAAAATCCACTCCGGCAACAAGAATCCAAGGGGGCAAGTACACATGCACATGCACTTGCACTTGCACATGCACATGCACTTGCACATGCATACACATGCGCAGTATTCATGCACAAACACATGCAGAGAAAGACAACAACCCTCGAATTGTTCCAACCAACGAAAATCAATGGCCCATAAAGGATGCACTCTAGAAATACTATTTAATACACCTCAATGAATACAACAATGAAATCATAGAAAAACCATGAGAAAATCGTATAAAAATCTAAAAGTAACCCCATGTTATTGTGCTAGATATTACACTCAAGCATAGGAAGAAAAGATGTGGTGTTTCGTGCAAATGGAAGAGATACACTCAAGCATAGGAAGAAAAGGTGTGGTATTTTCGTGCAAATGGGAGAGGAAGAGCTGCAACAAGTAGAAGAATCTCTCTCAAAAAAGGGGGGAAAAAAGGGGTAGAAGAATCTGGCATTTTGGAAATCTATGGCCTAAATGGTCAATTAGTTCACTTGAGTGATGTTTTATGTGTGCCAAGCATTGTAAGAAATCTATTTTCCACTAGTCAGCTAGTGGATAGGGGATATAGAGTTTGCTTACTCAGTTGTAAAATTTACTTGAATGATGAATTAAGATTCATTGCAAAACAGTTTTTTAATCTATTTGGTTTTCACAACAGTGCTTTAGGTGGAAGTATTTATTCTGTGCATTTTCCTACCTTATAGTTATGGCATGAAAGATTGGGGCATACTCGCATTGATAATTTAAAAAACTGGCAAAGAAAGGTCTAATATGTGCTGCAGAAGGAGAAGAATTTATGTGCTATGGTTGCATGCTAAGAAAAATGCAAGGCTACCCTTCAAAAGGACAAGTGGCAGAGCTAGTGATTTGCTTGAGCTGGTGCACAGTGACCTTTGTGGTCCGCTTAATATTCAAAGCATGTAGGGAAGAAAATACTTCATCACATTTATTGATGACCACTGATGAAGAACAAGAAATTTCTTCCTTAAAACAAAAGATCAAGCATACAAAGCATTTAGAGTCTTTGAGGTTAAAGCAGAAAGGGATACAGGGAAAAAGATTAAGTGCCTAAGATCAGATAGAGGTGGATATTATGTCAATGATGTTTTTAAAAATTACTTGTAAGCATAAGGGAATTAAGAGTAAGTTAAATGTAGTCACATTCCTCAGCAAAATGGTATTGCTGAAAGAAAAAACAGGTCAATCTTGAATGGTGTAAGGTCTATGCTCAAACATTGTGGTCTATTTAATTACGTATGGGAAGAAACTGTGAAGACAGTAGTGTACATCCAAAATATACTGCCATCTTCAAGCCTACAAGGAGAAATACTTGAACAAATATGGAGTAGAAAATAATTGAGGCACAATGTCTTTAGAGCTTTTGGATGCATTGTTTTTTCTCATGTCTCTAAACAGCTTAGAAAAAAGCTAGAGGATAGGTCAATCTTGGTTTCTAGTTGGCTATGACAACATGTCAAAGGGGTACATAATATTTGATCCAGTGAAAAGAAGAATATTGATAAGTAGAGATGTAAGGATTAATGAGCACATATTGTACAAGGACAGAAGAAATCTATAGGTGTGACATATTTTCAAAAAATGAAGATAAGCAAGATGCAGGTAACAAAGGTCCCAAATTTGATGCTAATGATGATGTTGGAGAGGAAGCTGAAATGCCTTTACAGGTAGGTAGAAGAGCATGTTGAAACACAATATGAACGGAATCATACAAAGGAAACAAAAGGGAAAAGGCGTAGTGAAGCAGGAATACTGAGAGATAGACAAAGTCATATTAATGGAGAAGATATGGGAGGACTGATACAGGGACATCAAAAAGATTGCAGAAAGGACATATTGAAATAAGTGACATTATGGCAATCTCAGAACCAAACATAGATGCTATGCGAGAAGAAAAGGCAGAAAATGGAAGGAAGAAATGCAAAAGAAGATGAAGTCATTTGGAAGGATTAAAACATACGATTTGTTGGAAAGACCGAAGGGAAGAAATATAGTAGGAAACAAATGGGTATATAAAGTAAAATTAGGAAATGATGGGGAAAAGAAATACAAAGCAGGACTAGTAGCACAGAGCTTTTCACAAGAAAAGAGGATTAATTTTGAGGAAACCTTTTCACCTATTGTAGAGATAACCAGCTAGTACTGTTAGCATTTGCAAATGCTTTAGATTTGGAAGTACATGATATGGATGTACAAACTGCCTTTTTGAATGCTAATCTTAATGAGGAGATATACATGCAACAGGCACTAGGGTTTGAGGAAGGAGAAAATAAAGTATGCAAATTAAAAAAGGCAATGTACGAGCTCAAACAATCATCTAGACAGTGGTATCTATGTATTGATGTATTTTTTAAGGAGCCAGGATTTGAAAAATTGCAAAATGATGGCAATCTATTATATGTAAAGAAAAAGATTTCTTCTATATTATTGCATTATATATTGAAGACAATATACACTTGTCTCAAATAATATGGAGTGCTTGGAACATTGCAAACATGTGCTAAGAAATAGATTATGTATGACAGATTTTAGGGCCTCTCAAAAGGTTCCTTGGAATGGAGGTATACAGAGATAGAAAAAATAAAAAGATGATATTAACTCAAGTTAACAACATATAAGGAATGCTAGAGAAATTTGGATTAACTGAATGCAACAATGTGAGATCACCTCTTGCTACAGGCAGAAAACTATCCCTCGAAATGTGTCCAAGGAATGAAGATGAAAGACTAGAAATGGAAAGAAATCCATTCAGAGAGTTAGTAGAATGCCTGTTGTACGTTGCAAATTATCGTAGATTAGACATAGCCTATAGCATAAACTTGCTAAATCCAGGAAAACAACACTGGCTTGGAGCAAAAAGGGTTCTGAGATATTTGAAGGTAACATAGAATGAAGAACTAACATTCTCAAATGATAGTCTAGAACTAACTGCTTATTCTGATGCAGATTGGGAAGGAGACATGGATTCAAGGCAATCAACATCTGGTTACATTTTAAAGGTTGGAGGAAGCTGTATTGTATGGAGGAGCAAAAGACAAGGATGTATAGCCATGTCTACAGCAGAGGCAGAATATAATGCAAGCTTTGGGATGCCAATGCCCTTGAACATGTCAAGACAGCACACTATCAGCGCCACATAAATCCCACATTGGAACGAGGCCCGCAATGCTACCTGCGTACCCACTTGCCCATGAAAAGGCGCAGACTCATTGCCTCCATTCGCACAGGGGCACATCATCTTCGAATTGAGACGGGCAGATGGATTGGCGAGCCACGCCAGGACAGGCTCTGTCAATGCTGCCAAATGGGAGTCATTGAGGATGAATTTCATACCCTTCAAAGTTGCCCAGCATATGATCAAATTCGGACGCGCTATGCTGAGTTGGTGAGGCTGGCCAGCCGTTACATGTGACATTGAGCACAGCATCTGTACGGGTGCTGGGATCATACCTTCAGGAGGTTATGGACATGCGAGATCAGCTATGTCCTCGGGCACACACTTGACATGTATATATACATTGATGTATACTTGTACAGTTTGACATCATTCTTATTACTGCCACGGTTTTTCCCTCGAAAATCCTTCGGGGCGGGGGTTTTTTAACCCGGACAGTAATAAGTTTGCTGCGCTCCTTGTGGGTCCCATAGGCCAATTGGCCTCAGTGGACGATAAAAAATCATTCTTATTCTTATTCTTATTAACTTTTAGGGAAAGTATTTGGATAAGGAGACTTTTCGGTGAATTAGGTGCAATACAAAAGGGACTTATAACACTTTATCTAGATATTTTGAGTCATATTGCAATAACAAAAGATCCAGTCCTTCACGAAAGGACTAAACACGTAGAGATTCATGTACACTATATCAGAGATATGGTGGCAAAAGGTTATATCAGGCTTGAGTATAAAAAGACAGGAGAATATTTTTTTTGATTGAAGGCTATATTTGTATTAATAAGTTATACATAGATGTACATATGTATATATGAGTACAAAAAGTCAACTTTTTTATCCTGGGAAGTGATTAACCCTTTGATCTAGCTTTTAAAATGTGGAAAAAATTTAAAACTTAAGTTATACTTCGGTATCATATGAGACTTAAAACTGAAATGATCTAGAATATAGTTTTGTCATAAGTCTGATCTCAGGCATCTGGATTAGCAGAACCAGATGCTTCTCCAACTTTCCTTTTGTCCTTTCGACCCATGCCTTTTGTTGCAGAGATGAATGAGCAGTACGGGCAGCTACATATCTGGCATTTAGCCGGGTTGAAACGACCTGTGTGGTCTACTGCTTCACATATGAGTGCTCTTCTAGCGTCCAAGCTTTGAATGCACGAACAGTCACAATGACAGTAATCTCCATGGTAAGCTGTTGGGGTGGCTCCAAATTGGTCCAGCCACATGGAGTTTACTCCAAGATTAATCCGACTCCAATTCAGCTTCTTTTGTCCAATAAGAATGTTACCTATAATTCAGAGAAACAAAAGATAGTTAGTGAATTGAGAAAATCTCTCTTATCCAAGAGATATCATATTTGGTTTGCTTGATCACTGCAATTGGCCAGATAATCTCTTGGTAAAAAATGATTGAGTTTCTTGCTTTCCAGATCCTCCAGAGGAGTATGTAGATTCTCCAGTCCTGATGATCATTAGGAAAGAGGATTTCAACCATAGGGGTAGAGGACAAGTTGGGAATTTGGAATTCCTCAGCAGCCAGCTCAAGTACCCACTCTGCCCATAAACAGTTCTTGAACAAGTGGTATTCATCTTCAGCTTCCTGTAAACATCTTTCACATAAATTAGAAGCAGCCATGTTCAATCTATATCTTTTTGCATTGGTAGCTAAAGCCTTATGCCAAAGTTGCCACATAAAGGCCTTGATTTTAGGGTTAATGGGAGAGTTCCACATGAATTTTAGATTTGCCATACATCTCTTCTCAGTGATATCCCATTTGGTATGGATAGAGATGGTGTAGCTTCTTGTCAGGAATCTGTAGGCATTTTTAACCCTATATCCTGAGTTACCATGAACATGCCATTGGGTTTCTTGGTTGTGCCAATCTCCCTCAATAAGACAGCTTCTTATGGCCTGGTAGAGTCTCTCATGATCTTCACCCATGTCTGCAAGAACTGAGTTCTGAAATTCTATAAAACCCCCATCATTGAAAAGATGAGAAATGTGAGTGATGCCTCTATCTGACCATTTTCTGCACTGAATAGGAAAATGCATAGCCAAGCAGATGTCAGGGTTATTTAAAATTAGAGAGGGATTCCAAAAAATTGTTTGATCCTTGGAAAGGCCCTCCTTCCAAGAATACATCCTGCTGATTGCTTTCCAAGCTCTGATCCATTTTTTAATGATACCAGGAGTATTATTAGGAACCTTGAACTCAAAGAATAAGCTGTCAGGGAGATGCATGTTCACATTTCTCCACCCAAAGGGTTTACACTTAGCAAGGTAATGGTTAATAAGCTTAGACACAGGGTGGTTTATTTCATCATGGCTAGCTCTGTAAATATATTTGGCTGCCAGGGCCAGTCCTTGTTTCTCAATATCCAGAACTCCCAAACCACCATGCTTCCTTTTCTTCATACATTCTTTCATGGAAACTGGGATCCAGGTTCTATTACTACCCCCACTAGCAATAAATCTCCCTAAAATGCTTTGGAGCTTAGAGGTGACCTTTTTAGGAGCTAAAAGGATAGAAGACTGGTAAACATGAGAAGAGGAAATGACAGAATTGGCTAAGATAGCTCTTCCATTTTTGGACAGATATTTACTGTTTAAAAGATCAGCCTTTCTGTGGAACTTCTCAATAATATCACCCAAAGATCACTAGCATTAATCCTTAAAGCAAAAGGAATACCCAAGATTTTGGATTTAGTAATTGGAGAGAGATACTCACAGCCAAGGGTTTGAGCAGTTTGCTGCCCTTTTACCTGATTTCTTGCAATGAGCTTGGGACTTGAGAGGGTTGATTTTACATCCCGAACAGTTACCAAAATCTTGGAGAACAGTTTGAGTGTTTGTGATGGAGTTCTCTTCCATAGTGACAAAAAGAAAAGTGTCATCTGCAAAGTGAGCATTAAGAAAGAAACATACATCTTGATTACCAGGGAGCTTAAGTCCGACAATTCTCTTCTCCTGGTCTGCTTTTTTGAAAGCACAATTCAAGGCTTCCATAATTATAAGGAAAAGAAAAGGGGCAAGAGGACAACCTTGCTTGACACCTCTCTTTATCTCAAAGAAAGGGCTGCATTCTCCATTGATCAGGACATAAGATCTTGAGTTGTGAAGAATGGCTTGAAAAATACTTATCACTTCTTGGGAGAACCCCATCTTTTGACAACATTTGAAGAGGAAATTCCAGCTGACCGTATCAAAAGCCTTAGTAATATCCAGTTTTAGCAAGGCAATGTCCTGTTTAGTTTCTTTGGCCCAATGCATGCCTATGATAGCAGTGGCAACATTATCTAAAATGGATCTATCCTTTAGGTAAGCACTTTGGGTGTTGGATATGGTAAGATCCAGAATAGGTTTCAGTCTAGAGGCTATGGTAGCAGAGATGATTTTGTAAATAACATTGGTGAGGGATATAGGTCTGAAATCGAGAAAAGTTTCGTGCTCATCTATTTTAGGAATCAAGGAAATAAAGCTGGTATTAATTCTGCAATCTAGATTCCTGAGAAGTAAGAACTCATTGCATACATTAGTAACATCATTTCCAATAATATTCCAAGTTTTTTTAAAGAATTCGACTGGGAGGCCATCAGGACCCGGAGTCTTACCATTTTCCATACCTGATACGTTTGCCCACAATTCTTCAATGGTAAAAGGAGCTTTCATGCTTTCATTCTGCTCATCTTGAATAGATCTTTGAATCTGAATGAAGTTGTCTATATCCCCTTCCATAGCAGTAGGAGAGGTTCCCATTATTCTCATAAAATGATCAGTAGCAGCCTGTTTAAGATCTTTGTCCTCAGAGATGGGATTGCCATTGACCTTTACACTATAGATCTGATTTCTCTTAATTCTCCCTTTGGCCTTGATGAAGAAATACTTGGAGTTACTCCTCTCATCATCCTTAAGTTCCCTAATTTTTGCTTTTAGCTGCCATCCTTTTGCAATTTTGAGTTCCTCTCTTTCAACCTGAATTTTAATATTCTCTTGCTGATCCAAGGGAGTTTGCTGTAGCTGAGTTCTCAAATCCATCAGATGCTGTTTTTCTTGAATGTAAATTTGCTTGCCCCAGACTTTGAGCCAATTTTTAATATTTTTGGCAGTTCTCACCCACCATTCCATCCATCCAAACTGATTTTTAGGCTTAGGGGTCTTCCTATAAACCTGTTCAAACTCATGAAGAAAGGTAGTCTGATCAAGAAGTGAGACATTTAACTTGAAGTAGGATTTTCTCTTGGCATTTGAAGTATCCCCTCTTATTTCCAGCAACTGGGGAAAGTGATCAGAGATTGTATAGCCATTTAAATTGGAAACCCTGTCACATTGGTTCCAAAGATTCTCACTGACATAGAAACGGTCATGAAGGCAGTGGATAGGGTCATCAATTCTCTGATTGAACCAGCTAAAAGTGTTTGGTTGGGTTCTAACCAGTTTAAGATCATGCATAGAAATTAAGTACCCCCAAGAATTCTGTTCTTGATTGAGGAGAGGTCTAAAATTAGTACTCCTCATGAAATCATGAGTGACCATATTAAAGTCACCAGCAAGAATGCAATTATCATAAGGAATATTAGCTAAGCTATTTCTAATTGTATTCCACATAGGACTTCTCTCACCAGGCTGATTATGAGCATAAATGTTAACAAAAGCAAAACTTTTGGTTCCGAGATCTCCATGGAGAATTTGCCATCTCCCACAGTTTCCATGCATCATCTGAATGTTGGAGATATTTAAACTGTTTTTCCAAGCTATAGAAATACCTGCATAACTATTATTTGCCCTAATAGCCCAAAGTCTAAAACTAGGGGGAAGAGTGTCAGCAATAAGTCTCTCAAAGTCATCATCATGAAGCTTATGTTCCTGGAAAAAGATCATATCAGCATTAATGGAGGAAATACAAACCTTTAGCCTATCTCGTTTGACATTCGAATTAATACCTTGGAGATTCCAAGATACACATCTGAAGTTAATATCCATAAAAATCAGTTTTTTTTTGGACCCTTGAACTTCTCCTTGAGACTTCAAAGGTTTGTTTTTTATTTCTCTTTTTTCTACAAGAAATTTATCGCGGCGGCCAAGGCCGCCGCGAACATTTCTCTTCGTCAACTCACTCTTGCGGGGGAGATTTGTGTAACTTTGGGCAGTGCAAAAGATGTTCTTAAAATATGAGACTTGATGTTCTATGATATGAGGTCCTAGTGATGTGTGCTAGCATTGCACGAGTAGATTATGGGGTATCCAACCTAAGAGCATGCATATGGATCTAGCAAAAATAATGAAAACAATTCAAACGAGACTCGTCTCATATATTTTGCATATACTCCTGGACCTCCAAATATCTACAGCTGATCTAGCTCTAGATTCAACACAAATTGCTAGAGATGTTAGGTAGAATAAGTTGCAATGATCAACTAAGCATAATTCAGAAAGGATTGGAGCCCAAATTCCAAAAGCGTTTCAAATGGCTCATTGCTTAAGTACCTGGCAGACAATTCCACGCAAGAGAACATCGAATCTCCACTTTAGATTATGTGTCTGTGCAGAGCTAAAAATCTACTATACTGGTTTTGGAAGTTCACAAGCTGCTAGGAGTAAACTTGCCTAACCTATCAAATCAAAGCAAGCTTCAATTTTTTTTGCTGGAAAAGACTAAAGATAGCTAGGAAGCCACATAGTACCCAAAAACTGAAAGAACCCAGAATGGCTTAAAAACTTAGCCTTTGTAGAGGGGCAGTACAAATACTGTTAGAATACCAACACTGGTAATATTACTGTGACAAAGATTCAAACTCTATGTATTTAATATTACTGCTTTGAGGGTATTTACACATTTGAATGTTGCCACTTTGCATCAGCAAAATATGCATGTGCTTTGCGAGCTTGAGCGCTTTACCATAGCTCTGGAAAAGTAATATGAGTTGCTCTGTGTGCAACTAGTCATTGGTCAACAATATCATACATATGGCAGTTGTTTCTCTTTGCAAAGGCTTTCATTTCCTACAGCTAGTGCAAATGCATAAACGCATCCAACATCTTGTTAAAAGCTACAGTAATCCACAATGGACCTCATAAATAAGAAACGAGTACATCCAAACCAAGCATATTGAACTTTCCCAGTATGGAATCAACTTCATCTACCTTTTTCCAAAAACTATGCAAAAAATTAGGCTTAATAATACAGTTCAACTGGATAAACAATAGACATGTGGGTGCATTTGCATGCACAATGGGCTGATCACATTGTAGCACAAAGAGGGCTTCAAAAGGCAACGGCCATAAACTTCATATCTAGCAAACTTTCAGAAAGGAGGCAACAGAAAAACAAATGGAAAGCAAACTAACTATGAATATCAAGAACACAGAAGACTCATTTGGAGCAAGTACTGCATCCCATTATTCCATGGGATTTCATTAAATATCTCTATGTCCAATTACCAGATTTCCTGACCCACCCTTGCAATGCAGTCAACATGTTATTAATGTTTCCAAGATGGCCCATGTTACCTTTATTCACATCAAAAAGGGATAAAGTCAAGGATATTTTGACTTCACTGTGACTAGTTTAAAAAAAAAGGTTCTCATCAACAAAATAACACTTACCTTTTGCAGCAAAAGTCATAAGACGTTGCTGGGCCTCGCTAGCACAGATGTCCAAAAGCTGCCGCACTTTGCAAAGACCCAACTCAATCTGGGTGTTCGAGGACTACCAAACCAATGTCGTAGGTCAGTTGTGGGAGCACTGTAACCAATTGATGCTTTCAGAAATAAGGATATTTTTATGTAACTGCAGAAATAAAGAGACCACCAGTGACAAAGAAAATCTCTATGAAAGGTAACAGACTGACACAACATAATGCGCCAGACATTGGGCTCAAATGCAAAAACCTCACCTTTTCCCCAATTCTCATCTTTTGCTAACTTGACTACATCTTTTGCATGTGATGCGATACTCAAACCCAGCAATCATCATAAGCCTAGAGCATCTGAAGCCTATGTCCAACGTCCAGCAGTTACTGTACCTAATTTTCAGATATAAAAGGCTCTGCAAGTTGTAAAGCCTTGGCATTGAAATCACAAGCAAAATATAGCATGTTTTGCATATATACAACCTGTTTTGTATCCTACATGCCGTAGAAGGTGTTTTTGCATCTTACATATTCTACTGGTAATCAGAGAGTTTCCAAAGGAGGCAGAATCCAAATGCTCCAAGTGGCAAGCACATACTTCGTATACCTTCATGCCTTGAGTAAAGATTCATCGTGAAAAGCCAAGCTTTTTATGGGGTTGTAGAATGCTCTTTCGGACCATTTAAAGATCTTATTCTAACTTGAAATAAGCATAATTGTCAAAACCTTAGAAAAAGACCCTGACATATCCAATTTATAGCATAGATCATATCTTCTTAACTAATATCAGAATTTACCAACACCTTCGTGAGCAAAGAGCATCCTCGACAAATAGACATTTTTGCGCAACATCTACCTATGTGGAAGACATATCACTTGTTACCATAATTGCAAGATGATAGAAGCTATTTATATAGAGCCTTTGTTGCTGGATCAATATATTGCAATCCCATTAAACAAACATGTTAAGTAGAAGGTGTAACTACTTTGTCAGGTCGTTTTCCTATATTGTTCTCTTCAGGGAATAAATTACTAATCGTATATTTTTTATTAGCCAAAATGACTTTAGCTAAACTTGCTCGATATTAATCCCAAAACATTCTGTGGTTTAGCTAAACTGTACACATTTTTCCCCTCATACTTTCTAGTGTTTAGCTAAACTAACCCAAACATCATCCCAAAAATTTCTATGGTGTGGCCAACAGAAAATATTAAGCCAAATTACTATACTTTTTTTTTCAATATATTCCACTTATTTTAGTCATTTGCTTTGTGAAAACATTCTAAAACAATGCTAGTTAGCAAAGTCTAGGACTCAAATTAATTCATAATGCTAGAAACTAAACTACAATCATATATTTCATATAAACTAGAATGATGTTAGCTAAACTAGCCCGAAATTCATTCCAAAAGTTTCTATGGTTTAGCTAAACAATACAAAATTTCACTCTCTTACTTTCTAGCATTTGGCTAAAGAGCTCCAGGGTTGGCGCAGTCCCGAAAAAAGTTAAGCTAAAATTATAATTTTTTTCCCAGTTTTTTCCATTTACTTTAGCCAATGTTTTTTGAAAATGTGCTAAAAAATCGCCAAATAGCTAAGTTTAGCCTTTAAATTATTCCATGGTTCTCTTCATCTCTCAAAACTATAATTTTTCTATATTGTTCTCTTCATCTCTCAAAACTACAATTTCTCCTCTCCCTAAAGCACTGAGTTCACTAGATATAATAATTGAAACAGACAACAAAAGGTGGAAAATGTTGCAGTCATTTGCCATTACCTTGCAAGATCGCTTTAGCAACCACTTTAGCTCTTCAAGGTAAGTTCTTTGTTCCTGCAGCTTGTTCTATCAGATCATATCACACAAAAGGTTAAATACAAAGCTCATTCTATACAGGATATAGGTTTAAAGGCCAGTATGGCAGAAGGATTGAGACCTATTACAGCTCTGTTCATGAAGTTTTCAGGAGTATCAAGAGCTCACAGGCCAAGTCCGGCAACTATGGAGAAGGTGAAGCAAAAAGCCAAGTCCGGCAAGCTTGGAGAAGGTGAATCGAAAAAACCTGACAGAGTATACATTGATGAAGATGTAGAAAAAAGGGGAGAAAAAACATAAGTGGAAGGAGGGGAAAGTTTAAGCAGCCACCTATCCCTACAGAATCTGAGCTTGGAGCATCCGGTGGCGACCTTCCAGAGTTCCAGCACTTTGCACAGCAAAAAGTTCCTTAAAAGGCAAGCGCCGAAAAACCACAATAGGAAGCTGCGACATGCTTCAAAAAGGGCTGGACGCCATAGCCAGAGAGATGCAGCACAAAAAACACGAAATCTTTTGTTGCCTGACTTATGGCGGCGGCCGCCTACCATCCACGGCCTCCATCGGAGCATTGGCGACAGGCAAGTTAGTCCATAGACTCTAAAGAGGAGCTGTTGGGCTTGGCAATTAAATCCGACCAGTGTTCCAATGAATCTAGTGTTGACTCCGGTTGCCTATGGCATCGGTTCCACTTGCTTGCCTTTCAAGCAACATGCGCTCAGGAATGAGAGGCAAAAACTGCAAGGTATCGCTCCTAACAGAGCTGCGTCCTATTCAATCCAAAACAGAGGACAAAGATGCAATCCTTGATGCGTTAAGAGCTGCATCCTATTCAATCCAAAACAGAGGACAAAGATGCAATCCTTGATGCACTTCGCTGAAGCCGAATGAATTTATAGCCATCGCTTCTTTCAGATTAAGGACTTCGTCGGAACAGAGACGCCGTGTCGCTGAAGCAACCTTGTCGGCACAATAATAATATGAATGGACGACCATTCTGGTAGACACCAGAATGGATGGCCGGGATTGGTGCCCCCACGAATATTCCAAGATGCTATTGTATAATAATTATACATGTTTAGATATTGGATGTGATCAATTCCCAAGATCCTTTTTCTTCTTCTTTGTCTAAGTCTCTTTCAATTACCTGTATAAACATAGTGGATTTTTTCCAAAGCTTCTCCCGTTATAACTAAGGCTTTGTCTTCCTTAATCTCTTCAATTTCCTTATTTGCCTTGATATCTTCAATTTTTCCAATATTCACATTGTTAGCACAACAAATCATAAGGGGAATGATGTTTATAATGTTTATATCCTCATCCTTTTGTTTGCTAGTTTCTCCATTTTTGCAAAGATCTTCCTCTCCCTTTTTCTTGCTGCTGTTAGGCTTTTTCTGAACCCAAACCTTTTTAGGGTCAGGGTACATTGGGGCCTTTCCTTTATTAGGGGGAGCTTTATCCTCCTTATATTCCTTCATGACAGGAATTTTCGAGTACTTGATGACAACATCTAGAAAGATGTCTTCATCAATTCTGGTGCCTATGAATTTCTCCCAATTAGAGTCAATTTCTTTCAGAATGCAGATAGAGGGGAAGTCGGTTTGAGGAATAGAGATATCAATAACCTCCCCCAGACAGCCTCCTATTGCTGTAAGGTGATTGTGAGTCCAGAACTTAGGGGGAAGATTTGGGCAGGAGACCCAAGTAGTAGTAGCAACACCAGAAAAATTGCCCGGAATATAGAGAGGATTCCAATCCATAATGTAGACCGGGCAGTTAGCTATAGAAGAGATTTTTCTAGTGAGCATAATCTTTCTGTGATTACTATCTCTGCATAAGATTTGGTATGTTTTAGAGTCCATTCTAAGGATAGAAAGGATGGGGATATTAATGGCTCTATTAAACCAATTCTTAACCTCACTGATGTTAGGACATTTAGCAGGAAAGTGAACCATAATCCCATTAGACTTTAGCCTCATTATCCTTTATAGCAAAAAGATCAACCTGAGACCCCTTAGTGTAAGTGTCATTTTCCTGTTTTTTATGACTTTTTTCTCCCCAATCAGAATTTAAAAGAACATTTTTGAATGAAGGGGACGTACCATTTAATTTGTCATACTTGCCCATAGTAGGAATCTTTGACTTGAGCTTGGAATCTGAGATCTTGGTTGACTGTTTGTCCAAGTTGAGGCTGACTATTTTTATACAATTGGGACAAGGGCATTCTCCTGCGTCTCGAGGGTTGAAGTATCCATTGCTGTCTCTGATCATACAGTACTTGGTTGGTTCAAGCTTGTGCATAACTGTATCATGATCTACTTCCACATTCTTTAGTTCCTCTGCAGCTATCAAGGACAGATCTTCTTTGAAATTTTCCTTGAATTCTATTATCTTGTGGTCATCTGCACTCTCCCAGACTCGAACCAGTCGGAAGGTGGCCTTAGATTTCCATTCCATGAGTTCTAGGTCCTCTGCCAGGTCCTTGGTCGTCTGGAGTAGGTCAGTCATCGATCTTTTGAAGACTTGGTTCTTGAGGCTGCAACAATCTTCTTTGGAGTGCCCGGATTTGACTCGAATCAGCAATAAGTCGAGTTCTTGGAGTCTATTTATCATATTCCAGACCAGATCCCTGTCATTGGCTTTCCCCTCGGCATATTGTCTTTCTAGTCTGGTGATTTCTTGTTGACAGGCAAGAATCTGACCCTCTTTCTTAATACCCATACATTCAATGGCTATCTCGGATGATATCGAATGTCGCTGTGAGTTCCCTCATCTTTTTCCATGTCAGATCGTTTTTCTCTTCCAGTTTTAAGATGAGCTTCCAATCTCTACTCTCCTGTATAAGAGATTCATTGTCATCCGGTTCATAGGCGGATCTACTACCAGAGGTTTTCCCTTTGCATGCTAGCTGCTTAGATCTCATCTTGGAGAAGCAGAATGTTTATATCTGGACCCAGGGACAATTCTTGACGAGAAGTAATTCCGAAAATTTGACAACAGAGCCTAAGGACGCTAGGCTCTGCTTCAAGAACCAAGATTTTATCTGTGAAGTTGTGAGTCCTAAGAACTGTTTCAAGACACCCGGAAGAGTTGATGTTCTGGATCAAATTTCTTCCCTCAGCCGAGAACGAAAGGATGCACAGGATGTCTCTGTCACAATCTTCGCGAAAATTAAAAAAACCTAAAGTAAGCCTATCACTAGCTGCTGTAGAAATCCAGATTTTAATGATTAGCCTGGCTTGGGGTACAAGGTTTGCTGTAGGGGCTAGATTCTGGAGAATAGCAGAGGTAAGAACCTCTGCCTCATCCATCGAATCCATCCCGTTTCCCGAGGTGCCAGCAAGTTCGCCCACGGTAGCGCCAAGTCATCCTCTCCCCCTCCACTCACGTTTTTTCAAAAAAAAAAAAAAAAGACAGGAGAATAGCCTGCAGTTATACTTACAAAAGTATTATCAGTTCACAGCTTTGAAAAATTACAGAAGGAACTTGAAATACAGAAAGTAGTTGAAGATTAAGCACATAAGATAAATTGTAACATGAAAGGAGAATGTGAGAAAGAGAACTTATATGTTGAAGTGTGAAGCAATTAAAGGATTAGGGTTACTGACTGAATGTTGCAGCGTGCAATACATCGAGAAATTAACCATTGGTCTTTCATAGACATTTATAATGTTAAAGACAATGGTTCAAAATTGGTGGAAAATCGTGGAGCCAATATTACTATGAACTAAGATAGTCAGTAGACTCCAAGACTCGTGGATCTTGGAACGGAGCCAGCGATCCTAAATTGACTCCGGTTGGTTAGTATTTAACAATAAAGAAGAAGCATTATTTGTACTGTGATTATCTGAATGATCTATTCTATTAGGATAAGCATCAGCTTCGTGAGATCAATCTTCAATTCGTTTGTAAGTTGAAATATCTTAGGTCAATACTATGTGCACAATGCATTGAATATGTAGCACAAAACAGAGCTTTCCAAGGGAATTTGATATGGATGTAAAAATTACAATTCTTGTAACCATAGACTATATATCCCTAAAACAATTGAATATAGATTCCAGATAGAAAAATCACATTAGCTCACTAGGTATATTGGTTAAAGTAGTCTTATTAGGACATTGAATTATTTTGGTAAAGGTTCGAGCCCCTGTATTTCATATTCTAAAACCTTAGGCAAAGCCGTATAAAAGTTTGATATTCCCTCAAAACTTTAGGCGAACTCGTACTCCATATTTCAAAATCATACGCTCCTCCAATCATGAATGGGTTGTTATTTAAAAAAAAACATAGATTCAAGATAGAAAATAATCACATTAGCTCACTCGTTATATCGGTTAAAGTAGTCTTATTAGGACATTGAATTGTTTTAGTAGAGGCTTGAGCCTCCGTATTTTGTATTCTAAATCCTTGGGCAAGAGGTTCGGTATTCCCTCAAAACCTTAGGCGAACTCGCATTTCATATTTCAAAATCATAGTCGCCTCCAATCATAAATGATCATAAGCGAAACGAGAGGTGCCCAAAGGCCCCAACATACAGTCTGGGCTGTAGGATCGACGGATCTGACGATTGTGGTACTCCAGGGTGCACCTTGTTTATAATATGGAGCACAATAACTAATATTGTTGTTTGAATTAAGTTCAATGTTTATCGAATTTGTGCATTAGTATCGAATGCAATATAAGTTGTTTGCCACATCTATTAGAGTATTATTTGATAAACTAGAGAAGCAAATCTAGATAGTATCATTCACTAATACTTTGTGTCAATTATTCACATGCAGAGAAAATAAAGGTGCGTGCGCTGGCACAAGCAGGTTTTAGACCTAAACTCTCCACCGTTTACTATATCTTCATCTTGTGCACCACGATGAAGACAATAGAAATAAATGACAAGATTTGTACTGCCGCTTTACAGACTTTGCCAAAGCTTTCGACATTGTTCCTCCAGAGAATCAATGGAAACAATTGATGAGGTTGGAAGTGCCCCAGGAAATGCAAAATGCAGTTTACAGATTATATGAAACATGTTCGGCATGCCATCCTTATGCAAGATTATCAATAGCAATATTGGAGTCCAGCAGGGCTGTTCAATATCTCCTATATTGTTTGGGTTTTACATTGACCAACTTGAGGATTGGCTTACACAGTATGCAGGTGGGAGGGTCAAGCTTGCTCACCATATCATCCGAGAGCTGATATATATAGATGAATTAGAACTTCTAACGTACAGTCCAGCGAGTATCCCATCGATCCGAGACATCGGATCGCCATTCTAGAATGGGACGAGCATGCATGTTTTGCATGCATGCGGGCGGCGCATGCCCATTCTGGTTGGGAGTTCGCTATTTTAGGCGCGTTTCTGCTTCGACTTCTCATCGGCGCTTCCTCTTCTCTCTCAGCAGTACCTTATTCTCTTTGAATTGTTTCCAGGCAGGGGCAGGGCTTCTTCCTGCTTGGTTTGGCCAATTTGGCGTTTCTTTCATGCTGTCCTTTTCGGCCTTTAGCCTTCATCCTGTGACCTTCGTCCTCGATCCTAGTTTGTTAAGGAAGTCCTTTGGTATTCGGGCGGTTTGTTGGTTTCATGCGAGTCCCATTCTAGAATCCCATCGATCCGAGACATCGGATCGCCATTCTAGAATGGGACGAGCATGCATGTTTTGCATGCATGCGGGCGCGATGCCCATTCAGTTGGGAGTTCGCTATTTTAGGCGCGTTTACGCCCGACTTCTCATCCGGCTTCCTCTTCTCTCTCCAGATACCTTATTCTCTTTGAACCCACCCTCCCCCCCTTCTTTGTTATTGTATTTTTATCGCGTGGCATGCGCGTAATCAGCCCCTCCACTCTGGGAGGTTTGTTTTGTCTTGTTGTTTTGTTGGTGATGTGCAGGTACAGGTTAGCGAGCGGCATCTGTTTCGACTTTTCCATTCGTGGGTTTTGGGAGCGATTTTTATGCCTTCCGTTTGTCCAAGCCCCTTGCCGAAGGCTTATCACTAGGTTTTTTCCTCGAAAACCCAAAAGAGCGGGCTTTTTTAATCCCGGTGATAAGCTTTCGGCAGGTACACTAGCCCAGTCTCTATTAGCATTGTATTTTGTTGGGGTCCAAATGATATAATTGGATTTTCCCTTTATTTTTTATGGGTAGTTCGCATGTGTGCGGCTACCCACTATCCACCATTGTAGAAAATCTGCTGAGATGAATGAGAAGCAAGTCGCGGTTTGTTGGTTTCATGCGAGTCCCATTCTAGAATGCAGCAATATCTAGATGCTCTGAGTACTTTCTACCAAGCAATTGGAATGTGTATCACCTTGGCCAACTACAAGTACCTGAGGGGTCCATCACAACAACATATTGGAAGTAGAAAATTGCTCATCTTCGGTGGGCAATCCATGTGATTGTAGATGAAGAATGTAAAAAAACTTGGTCAATAGTCAAAATAAGCTATTTTATATCTTACTCCAGGGTATTGTAATTATTATTATTATTATTATTATTATTATTATTATTATTATTATTATTATTATTATTATTATTATTATTATTATTATTATTATTATTATTATTATTATTATTATTATTATTATTATTATTATTTTGGGGGGACGTGGGGGGAGGGATCACTTTTGAGCAATTGTTATCGCATAAATTGTTGAAAATGCCTCATTTACATATTCAACATTTTTGGATTTAGAGATTAGTTTAGAATATTGATCCTTTAATGTGTCAGACATGGATTTTTTTTTTCAGTTTCATATGTAGAATCATACGTGTAAATGATAAGTGAACAATGAGAAAGAAAGAAAAAATGATTTTTATCATCCACAGAGACCAATTGGCCTATGGGACCCAATGAAGGAGTGCAACAAACTTATTATTGTCTGGGTTAAAAAACCCCCGCCCCGAAGGGTTTTCGAGGGAAAAATCGTGGCAGTAATAAGAATGCTGTCAAACTGTACAGGTATACATCATCATGAAATATATGTATATATGCATGTCAAGTGTGTGCCCGACGACATAGCTGATCTCGCATATCCATGACCTCCTGAAGGTATGATCCCAGCATCCGTACGGAAGCTGTGCTTAATGTCATATGTAGCGACTGGCCAGGCCTGACCAACTCAGCATAGCGCATTCATATGCTGGGCAACTTTGAAGGGTATGAGATTCATCCTCAATGACTCCTATTTGGTAGCATTGATAAAGCATGAGAGTGGAGTAATAAGTTTCCAGTTAAATTTTTATTGACATCTAGAATACTCATAAGAGATCTAGTAGCTTTGGTGGATATATGGTGAGTTAAAGAGCAATTTCATCCCGTAGGATCACCTTGTAGACAACATTTGGAATGATCTCCTATTGTTTTTTAGTAATGCTTCTTGTCTTGAGGTGTCTTCCATGTAAACCTTCACTCTGTGTTGTGTGCATTTGGAGAATGCGACATAGAGCTGGTCGTGCATGAAGACTGGCGTTAGTAGCTAGATGCCAAATGAAGGTCATGGACTGGCCTTGGGACTTGCTTATGGTCATCGAGAATACGAGTCATATGAGAAATTGCTTTCGCTTGAAAGGGAGGAGGTCGTTGTCTGATGGATCTAGGGTTATTTTGGTACGAGGACTCTTGTTCCTTTGTAAGTCCATGTGATTATCTCTGCATCTAAAATTTTTAGGTGTGCTTTGATGATGCAAAGACAAGTGCCATTGTAGAGATCGGACTTCGGATTCATGTTCATATTTATGTGCAGGATGATAATTGCACCGTCCTTGGTGCAACTTATATGATGGCATGCCAGAAGGGGTCAGGTGATTGATGAACTTGATTGGAAAGTCCCTTGTAGCCATCTTTTGCAGTGATGGTAACTATGCTCGTATATGTACAGAGTTGTTTGTGTACTCTTTGGAGGATTTTATTGTTGATCTTCATCGTGTCTTCATTCTTTGGTGTCAAGATGGCCTTGTCATACAACAAGTGCCCATTTGCCTCCGTTATTTCTTTGCAAAATATGCTGTTAATCAAGTCATCTTTCACAACACATTCTTCGGGTATCTCAACCAAGTCCTGGTCAAATCTATTCCCCGTTATTGAGACGCAAACCACTTTGAAAAGAGTTGCTCGCCTTTTCCGTTTCGCAAGTTTTGTGGTAGCTTGTAGGTCTTCAATTTAGTCTGTAGCAGGTGGGAGGACCCTTCAAATCATCTCCAAATTTGATTCCAAACCTATTCTCAAACTGCAATCTTGGGCAAAAGCCCCAAAAAAAAAAAAAGAAAAGAAAAAAAGAAGAAGGAAGGGGCTGGTAAATCTTATTATAATGGATTTTTGAGAAGGTCAAGCATGTAATCATGAATCGACTAACTTCAGGTCCGCGCACTCCATCAATCTCAGCCAAAGAACTTCCAAATTGAGCATAAAATTTTGGAGGGTGATGTTCAAATTTTATTTGATGCAATTCGTTGCAAAAATCTAGGGACAATATTGGAGAACCATGGCTGAGGTAAGAAGCTTCGTGCAAATGGGGAAGATTTTGCACTTTTTCTTACTGTTTTCTTATTTTTGAGAGAAAGATTGGGCAATTTTGAGTGAATGCATCTAAGAATTGCTTGCCTTACAAGAATAGGTTCAATCAAAAGGAAGACATCAGTGAGGATGCTCTCTGCAGTCAGGAGCAATAAATATTGATATTTGGGTGCGTGGAGAACTGTATCCTGTTGATCCTATTACTAAGAAACGCCCTGATTTCACTCAACATCAGAGCTTATTCATTTTTCTTGTACAGGCCAGCAAGGTTTAATTAAATATTGTAACAATCTGAATTTTGATAATTATAATCAGCATTTACAAGCAATGTACAATCAGTTGTATGGAGGTCATTGCAAAGTGTTAAATGATTATAATTATCTTCATCACTGTAATGTTACTTGTCCACAAGAAGTAAGCGTGCAGAAGAATTAGAGACTTCAAACCAAAAATTGCTTATGAAGGTGCATGAATTAAAGCATGCATTGAAGAGAGTTTCAGAAGATAATTATAATCTTCAAAAGAGATTGAAGAGATTGAAGATGATATCATTGTGGGTTAGGGAGAGGAAAATGAATTTGAAAGCTGTAAATATCCTTGCTCGGGGGGAGGAGGCTCTAAAAGAAGGATCATTGCATTGGATTAGTTCGATCCAGATGTGAGCACAGCTTCCAACACCCTTTACTCGTTATGTCTTACAAGATATATGATCCGAATTGACCTTTATATAATTATTTAACTGATTTATTTTGTATGGTTCTGCGCACTTGACTTACTGTTGTGTTGCTTATTCATAGTTACTGGCTAATTGACTAATTGTCCTACAAAAAGGCTACATACTTAAAATTTTGTGCCTAAATTCTGCCTGTACATACAACACTTCTCATTATATTTTTCAATAACATCCAGAATCTATATACACCAAAATTTTCTGTTGTTTATACAAAATTCAGGTGTCTGGCTGTGCCAGAGCACCCTTAATTAATCATCCAATTATGTTAATGGCAAAGCTCATCAGAATAAATAGTTGGGCAGATCACACAGCTGGTGGCAAACCGAAGCGGGGCAGACAGTTTGGAGCTGTTAATTAATTGAGGCAGACCAGAGTGAGGCAGACATTTGGAGCTGATAGCAACAGTTCACACAAACCTTGCTATAGTCGCCTACAAGAAGCACATGCTGGTACCTATCGGCTTTCTGTATTTCCCTTATCATCTGAAGAAGACTAAAGCACTTCAACGCTCTTTCCTTATCAGCTTGCCTTACATCATCATTTTTGTCATCTAGCACCCCCATAATGTCAAACAACTACAAATTGTATCCAGTATCCTTCATATCTTGTGCATGGTGTAACCGGTCATAATGTAGGCAGTCCATCATACCACATGCTACACAAGAGCTTAACCCTCTCTCCAAGCAGAGACACTCTCTATTACAAATGCACCCTAAACCTGCATCCACAAGATCCTTGTTATATGGGATTGTTAGATTAACCAGGGCTTTAGATCTCCTCCTTTTCTTGGTCAACTTTTGCTCATCGCCTTGCGTCGCTACATCCAGGATCCGCTTTCCCTTATCCATATTTCAATAAGGTAAGCTTTCCTACTGCAATTGCGCTTCGCCGGAGGCTGATGTAGCGGCGATATGCTCCGAGGTGCTTCTATTCCATCTCTTTTCTGAGTTATAAAGAATTGAATTTATACTGGCCCACCGTCTTGTCACCATAAGGCTTCCCGCAAAATTTTCTCCTGCTACATTGAATCATACGGTGTTATTGTGTCCGGATAGTTGCCACCCCTATTAATTTTTGTACCTCATCCATTCGCTGGCCTGTTACGTGTCCTATCTTATGTAGAGTCATAAACTCATGCCCTCCATGAGTTTACATTCTCTTTTAAGCTAATCTCTATCCTATCACTAGATTTTATATGCTGCCTAAATGTTTAATTATTCCTCAAATTGACTCCCGATATCGAGTGGGATCTACCCCCATGGCATTTTCACTCCACAAAATACGATGTCAATATTTCTTTTACCTTCATGGAGTGCCATTTTCCAGGCTCCGTACTATCCTTCCAACTCAGACGTTGTGCTTTATACATTTTATTACACATTATCCTCCATATATCTCTCCAATGGCTCCAGAATTTGAAACTCGGACCTAGCATTTCCCGCTCCATTCATTCCATGCTATTATTTTCAAATTGACTAGATTTCTGTAATCACTCTTCCGATTCCTTCCTTATACAAATATTACTATCTTGGCTTAGAACGATCCATAGACCATAATTATATCTAATATTTCTCAAGGATGGATGATATAGAAAATTCAAACAAAATACATTATTTTATATTTGATAATCACTACATCTCGATTCCTCAGACAAATTCTACCAAAACTTGTCATTCATAAGTTACAAAATGATAGATATCCTGATGGTTATTCTCCTCCTTGAAGCCTAGTAGTCACCATCCTCTCGCTGCTACCCCTTACTTTCTAAGAGTGACCATTGAAACTCCGTACCGGATAGCAGCACTCAGGAATGTGGCTGCAGTTTGCAAATGCAATATGTGAAAAGAAAGTGAGGATGAACAAACGTACTTGAGAATTGCTAGATCGCCCATCGCCATCATGTATGGAATAAGGTTGGATGAGATGGCACTCATCAAAGGTGAGAAATATGAAAGGTGTCCTTGACACTAATGAATGGAGCATTGTCAAGTTCTGTTAATGATGAAGGCTCTATTGAGTCAGAGGATCACACTGATGGATAGGGGTTTTTTAGGTGCCTGAAGAAAATTATGGTGTTCTTCGATGGATCTTTCTGCAGACACTTATTCCTACTTTGATTGCTACTCATGGAGTTGGAGAGAAGCTAAACGTTCCTGGCTATGGTGATTACGAGATGGAATGGCATTTTAGTGCTGATTTAAGGACAATCAAGTGTTTGCACAACGTGAAGCATGGATCTCGTAAGACTACTCACGCATGCCCATATTGTTTGTATGCTAGGGTAGATCAGAATAGGAAAAGAAAGAGTATTTTGGAGTGCTCTCCAGATACTGATCCAATACGAGATAAGGAAAATAAAGAATTGATTCTTGTCCTTGGAATTGCTTTGAAGAAGAGAGTGCATATATGTGCTCTACATGCTTTTTTAAGAAAGATTGACAAGATGGTATACATGCATATTCTTTTTGCCTACAATAAATCCCTTCAATCAGTTGGAGAAAGTTGCATGAAATATGTGAAAAAGGTACAATCTGACATTGATCTTCATGGAGGTAACTATAAAATACTTCAAGATCCTAAGAGGGGAGGTAAGGTACCATGCAAGCCATTGATGGGTAGGATGAAAGTAAAAAGATTTCTACCTTGCACTAAATTACGTAAGAACAGAACCTTGCCATCTGGAAGGTGGAAGGGTTACAAAGACCTGGCAGCTGTAGATGACATCACTTCGCGTGGGAGGACAAGGATTAAAAAGGCAAAGGCATGGAGGAATTTTGGCATTCTTGTGAATTTACTGGGAGAGAAGAAAATGGTGGGTGGTGGTAAGTTGGATTTATTCAAATCAAAGGTTGTTGATTTCACTAAGTCGTTTATAGAAGCATGGGGAGAATGTAATATTACTCAGTCTATCCATATACTTCAAGCCCATAGTCTATGGTTTGCAAAGGAGTATGGGTGTTTGGGAAAAGGGAATATGCAAGGAATGGAAAAATCACATAGACAAGCTAAGAATGCTTTCTTTAGGTTCACTCAACACCGAGGAGATGCGATAACTCATTGCAACAAATGTGTCAATGGTTTTACAAAAGGATTATGCATAAGCTAGAAAAGAAGAACAAGGCAAAACATGCCATGACTTTGCTAAGATGCTTAGGAAGACGGCTCAGTAGGATAAACAGAAATCAACATGGTGCAACTCAAGGGCAGCTGAGAACTTGAGATGGTAGAGATTGACCACGACCAGACAAGAAAAACGATATGTACCTGCAATGTAACTTCTGATGTTGTGAAGCTCCCAGAATCTATACGATGCTCCCATCGTATAAAGACGGGAATTCCCCTCTCGTGGCGACTACATCACCATAGTAGGGCTCTCCATCATACTCGGACCACTTGGGATGGCCAAGCGTCCGGGCAAGGAGCAGGTGTCATTCGTCCCATGTCCTCTATAGGAATCCTATACCGCGGAAGCGTACATACATGTTAGCATACAACAATCATGCTAAATAATATATTACCACGAGGGGTGGCCCATCCATCATCATCAACAAAAGGACAATATAAGCATAAAGGATATAAGTAACACATTAAGACATGGGGCTACCCTGGGCTCAGATTCCATGTGGTCGACTGATGGCCAGGGTCTCAAGATACCAAAGAAATGAGTATAACATGGCGCTATGGGGCATAAGACAATGGCTAGGGTAGTCCACTCCATCCGCCCCTCCTGTGCACACTTTACAAATAGGCTAAAACATATTATGGCATGATTGTAGCCTTCTGGAGACGCAATCTCATGGAATCACCGTATGCGACTACTCCGGGTTGCATCTCCACGGTCCAATGAGGCAGATCAGGGAAGTGTCCCCTCCCGGAACAAAAGGGATCCCTAGATGTGCTAGAGGCTACGTGCCACTAAATGCACATGCAGCCGTACCCGACTGGAACCCCCCAAAATCCATGGATTGCTAGGCGTGCCCATCGAGCCCAGGACCTCTATATAGGCACGCTCCCGTGACCTAGGAGGTGTCGGGCCTATACCCGGCCCCACCGCGAGGACCGGCTATAAGCCTAGCACAATGTAGGAGTCTTGTAGCCACGCTAGGCAAGACTCCACCCCCGTTTCACCATTGTGCTCATTGTCTGATGCCGAACCACGAGATAGCTTCCACAGCCAGGTGAGCTCTTGCGCACAAGTCGCAATTATTGGGTTTAAGGGTTCTAGCTAGAAACATCTTAGTTCTAGGAAGCTTTTAGGTCTCTACCCTTCCCTTAACCCCCAATACACAGAAGGAGCAGAAAGAAGAATATAAACACCATCAAAATATCCATCATCATCATAATAACATATAAAGAGAAAATCAAACCATTTCATCTATTCAAAGAAGTGTTAGCGGAAATACAAGCTATCTAAGGACTAATCAGTCTCTTGGCTGGACCCATTATCTCAGAAAGCATCCATTCTTCAGGTATGTTACAAGAATTGATAGCTGCTCTGGCTCTCTTCTTTTCCAATTCGAATTTGGGGCAAAAATGGGGGTAGGACCCCGATTTCTCCTCTCAATTTGGCAAGTCCCACTTGGCTTATCAATTTGGGCCAGGTGGCATTTTCCTATTGGTTCAGTTAGCTAATTATAACCTAATTATTGTAATTAAGTTATTTATCCACTTATATTTTTAGTATAGCTAATAAAATCTCTTTTAGGTGAATCCACATTATCCCCTATTGACCCTTAGAGGTCTAGTTAGATACTGGTGACGTGTCATAGTATGCATACGTACATCGTATAAATACCCGGAATGCCACATTCTCCCCCACTTGGATTAATGCTGTCCTCAGCATTAGGGTTAATAGACAATGAAATTATAGCAGATAACTCTTATTTATTGAAAGCAACGCAAAATTATATATACTTGTTGAACGACAATAATAACTTAAGAGTGCAATGATCACACAAAGTTTTAAATACAAGAGGTGGCCCCCCAAACTGAAGCCTAGGATCTTCTGCAGTACGTCAATACGCCTTGCTAGCCTGCAGAAGTAGAGTACATCAGTATTTACAACATAATTAAGTATTGTGGTTGAAGGGACTACCCCCCTTAAAGTAAAAGAAATATGAATGCAGGGATCCTATCACGCCTAAGGCTTGCATGTCGTCTCGGTGTAAGGAATGGCCATATCCCTATTATAGCCGCAGATGAATGCGTCCTATCATGAATGCCTATATGCCCATTTTTTCACCTAAGATGCATGTAACCCAACCCCTGAAATGATCGCCCATGGGATCGGCTCTCATATGATCCACATGGAAACATAACACCATGTACCCTTAGGGTTGGGTTGATCGCATCGCCAAGATAAGTTTAGAGCCACAGCATTTCATAAAAGTTTGGGTAAGTCTTATCCAAATAAAACTTTGAAAACCATGTTCGTCTTAAATTGGGTGGTATACTGACTGGTATTGCAAGATTTGAGTTTGGGCGGGTTTTGTTTATATCTTGGCGAATCAAAGGAAGAGCTTGAGGCACAATCTCCAATTGATCCTCGACCACAAAACAGTATTTGGTAGGTCAAGAATCTCTTTTGGATCAGGGTCATGCTTTTTGAGAAGACTTACATGAAAAATTTTATGGATCTTCAAATGCGCGAGTAGATTCAGCCGGTAGACTTGAGAAGCTATCCTTTCGGTTATCTCGAAAGGTCCCGCCCATCTAGGTGCAGGCTTCTTACAATTGCCAATTTTAAGTTTGGCCTACTTCACCTTAATCTTCAACTATACGGAGTCACCAACCTGAAATTCTCGTGGTGTCCGGATGTCGGCCGACAAGGCTCTTCACAAGCAATATGCTCGGACTTCTTCAACTAGTGCTTGCATCAATGATGAACAATTGGAACGAGTAGCGAGTAGATGAAGCGTTAGATTCCTGTTTTTTAATCTATGAACGGCTTTCCTTTATGGGCTTGGCCCCATCTTTGTTTGAGCTTTGCAAACATGAAAAAATGAGCCGCTTCGGTCTATATATAGAATCATTGACTTATTTTCCAAAGTCAATGGTTTTATGGGGGCTTACCAAGTTTAAATTACGGCTGGGTCTTTCACACCACCAAGGAAGAAGTCCGTAAGGCACGGAGGCGAACGAGCAATTGTTGAGACACTTCCACCTTGGAAACTGGATTATGCCACGTGTCTGGAGTGAGGCATTGATATCCATAATTGATCATGAAAGGAGACATTCTAGTGCTGTTATAGGCAAATTCCACCAAATGGATATAATCCGCCCATTGTGATTGCTTGTTCCAAACATAATTACGCAGCATATCTTCGATTATGCATTTGATATGCTCTGTTTGGCCATCCGTCTGTGCGTGATAAACTGTGCTCATGGCAAACTTAGTTTGAATAGTGCTAAAGAAATCCTTCCAGAATGCACTAACAAACTTAGGATCCCGGTCCGACATAATGGTACGGAGCATCCCATGAAGGCGAAATACCTCCTTTGTAAACAACAAGGCAGTATCCAATGCAGTGTCGATGGTACGACATGGTAGAAAGTGTGCCATTTTTGAAAGCTTGTCAACCACTACCATTAAGACATCAAAGCCCCTTAAAGTACGCGGAAGCCCCACGATAAAATCCATGGTAATAACTTCCCATTTGGCATTAGGCACATCTAGAGGTTGCAATTCTCCCGGAATGCGTAATTGTTCTGCCTTTGTTTGCTGACATATCAGACATTGCTTAATGTACTTAGCAATGTATTTCTTCATCCCTGGCCAAAAATAGCTGGAGGGGATCTTAAAATACGTCTTCATAAATCCTACATACCCCGCTATAGAACTGTTATGTGTGTCATGGAGAGTGAGCTTGCGAACTCCTGATGTCTCGGGAACACATAACTTATCCTTGTAATAAAGGAGATCACCCTCCTTTTTATAATGGCAGAAAGCCTCCCTCTCCTTATCTGTTCTGGCTTCCTTGGATAGACTTTGCCATATCTCCTGAAATTCTGGATCTGCTGGAAGAGTATGTTGAATCTGGCTACCAAACTCACTAGAGAGTGTGGATATGGCATTACAATGCATCCGAGTGACTAATGGATGTCTGAAAAGTGCGTCGGCAACAACATTATGCTTGCCTGACTTTTAGATTACTTCAAAATCATACTCTTTGAGGAACTCCATCCACCGTCGCTACCTCAAATTGAGGTGGGGTTGCGTGAAAATGTATTGGAGACTTTGGTGATCTGTATCCAATTGGAATCGTCTTCCAAGTAAATAATGTCTCCAAATGTGCAAGGCACGCACGACCACAAGCAATTCTTGGTCATGCATGGGGTATCGCTGCTCTGCATCATTCATCTTCCTAGAATCATAGGCGATTACCCGACCTTCCTGCATTAATACTCCACCGGTAGCTATCTTGCTAGCATCCGTGACAACCCACTTGTCCTTCTGAGGATCTGGCAAGGTGAGAACCAGGGCGGTTGTCAATGCATCCTTTAATGCTTGGAATCCAGCTTGGACCTTGTCTTTCCAATGTGCCATCCAATCTTTAACATTTTCATGCTTGGTTAGGTCCGTCAAGGGTGCGGCGAGTTTTGCAAAGTCTTTCACAAACTTGTGGTAATATCTGGCCAACCCTAGAAAGCTGCAAACTTCGGACACATTTGTTGGAATTGGCCAATCCTTTACTGCTTCAATCTTAGCTGGATCTATGGCTATGCCTTCTGCAGACACTATATGTCCCAGGTAGCCAACCTTGGTGGTTGCAAACTGACACTTGGAGAATTTGGCATAAAGTTGGTGGCGTCTTAATTTCTGCAAGGCCAACCGAAGATGATGCTCATGGTCCTCTAAAGTCTTACTGTATATGAGGATATCATCGAAGAAGATGATGACAAAGTCATCAAGATATTCACGAAAGACATTGTTCATTAGCCTCACGAATGTCGTTGGAGCATTAGTTAGGTCAAATGGCATGACTGTGAATTCATAATGCCCATAACGTGTCTGAAATGCTGACTTAGGATGTCATCTTCCTTAATGCGAATCTGGTGATATCCCGAACGAAGGTCAATCTTCGTAAAATACTTAGCCCCCTGTAACTGATCCATTAGATCGTCGGCACGCGGCAAGGCATACCGGTTCTTAATGGTGTGCTTATTGAGTTGGCGATAATCAATGCACACTCTCAAAGTACCATCCTTATTGTTGACAAAGAGAATTGGGGCACCAAAAGTTGACAAACTTGGTCGAATGAAGCCCAATTTAAGAAGTTCCCGCAACTGCTTCTTAAGCTCCGTTAATTCAGAGGTACTATTCGGTATGGAGCCTTACTAGTAGGCTTGGTCCCTAATTTTAAGGTAATTTCACATTCCACGCTTCTAAAATGGGGCAATCGATGAATTTCATCTGGAAAGAGGTCATAGTATTCCCGAAGAACGACTGCTATTGGTAGAGGCAGGCTATCAATAACTTCGTCTTGTTTAGACTTGGCTTCTACTGAAGCAAGTCGAATCATGCAAACAATCTGAGACTTGTCATTCATAAGTTACAAAATGATAGATATCCTGATGGTTATTCTCCTCCTTGAAGCCTAGTAGTCACCATCCTCTCGCTGCTACCCCTTACTTTCTAAGAGTGACCATTGAAACTCCGTACCGGATAGCAGCACTCAGGAATGTGGCTGCAGTTTGCAAATGCAATATGTGAAAAGAAAGTGAGGATGAACAAACGTACTTGAGAATTGCTAGATCGCCCATCGCCATCATGTATGGAATAAGGTTGGATGAGATGGCACTCATCAAAGGTGAGAAATATGAAAGGTGTCCTTGACACTAATGAATGGAGCATTGTCAAGTTCTGTTAATGATGAAGGCTCTATTGAGTCAGAGGATCACACTGATGGATAGGGGTTTTTTAGGTGCCTGAAGAAAATTATGGTGTTCTTCGATGGATCTTTCTGCAGACACTTATTCCTACTTTGATTGCTACTCATGGAGTTGGAGAGAAGCTAAACGTTCCTGGCTATGGTGATTACGAGATGGAATGGCATTTTAGTGCTGATTTAAGGACAATCAAGTGTTTGCACAACGTGAAGCATGGATCTCGTAAGACTACTCACGCATGCCCATATTGTTTGTATGCTAGGGTAGATCAGAATAGGAAAAGAAAGAGTATTTTGGAGTGCTCTCGAGATACTGATCCAATACGAGATAAGGAAAATAAAGAATTGATTCTTGTCCTTGGAATTGCTTTGAAGAAGAGAGTGCATATATGTGCTCTACATGCTTTTTTAAGAAAGATTGACAAGATGGTATACATGCATATTCTTTTTGCCTACAATAAATCCCTTCAATCAGTTGGAGAAAGTTGCATGAAATATGTGAAAAAGGTACAATCTGACATTGATCTTCATGGAGGTAACTATAAAATACTTCAAGATCCTAAGAGGGGAGGTAAGGTACCATGCAAGCCATTGATGGGTAGGATGAAAGTAAAAAGATTTCTACCTTGCACTAAATTACGTAAGAACAGAACCTTGCCATCTGGAAGGTGGAAGGGTTACAAAGACTGGGCAGCTGTAGATGACATCACTTCGCGTGGGAGGACAAGGATTAAAAAGGCAAAGGCATGGAGGAATTTTGGCATTCTTGTGAATTTACTGGGAGAGAAGAAAATGGTGGGTGGTGGTAAGTTGGATTTATTCAAATCAAAGGTTGTTGATTTCACTAAGTCGTTTATAGAAGCATGGGGAGAATGTAATATTACTCAGTCTATCCATATACTTCAAGCCCATAGTCTATGGTTTGCAAAGGAGTATGGGTGTTTGGGAAAAGGGAATATGCAAGGAATGGAAAAATCACATAGACAAGCTAAGAATGCTTTCTTTAGGTTCACTCAACACCGAGGAGATGCGATAACTCATTGCAACAAATGTGTCAATGGTTTTACAAAAGGATTATGCATAAGCTAGAAAAGAAGAACAAGGCAAAACATGCCATGACTTTGCTAAGATGCTTAGGAAGAAGGCTCAGTAGGATAAACAGAAATCAACATGGTGCAACTCAAGGGCAGCTGAGAACTTGAGATGGTAGAGATTGACCACGACCAGACAAGAAAAACGATATGTACCTGCAATGTAACTTCTGATGTTGTGAAGCTCCCAGAATCTATACGATGCTCCCATCGTATAAAGACGGGAATTCCCCTCTCGTGGCGACTACATCACCATAGTAGGGCTCTCCATCATACTCGGACCACTTGGGATGGCCAAGCGTCCGGGCAAGGAGCAGGTGTCATTCGTCCCATGTCCTCTATGGGAATCCTATACAGCGGAAGCGTACATACATGTTAGCATACAACAATCATGCTAAATAATATATTACCACGAGGGGTGGCCCATCCATCATCATCAACAAAAGGACAATATAAGCATAAAGGATATAAGTAACACATTAAGACATGGGGCTACCCTGGGCTCAGATTCCATGTGGTCGACTGATGGCCAGGGTCTCAAGATACCAGCAAACAGGAGTATAACATGGCGTTGGCTGGCATAAGACAATGGCTAGGGTAGTCCACTCCATCCGCCCCTCCTGTGCACACTTTACAAATAGGCTAAAACATACTATGGCATGATTGTAGCCTTCTGGAGACGCAATCTCATGGAATCACCGTATGCGACTACTCCGGGTTGCATCTCCACGGTCCAATGAGGCAGATCAGGGAAGTGTCCCCTCCCGGAACAAAAGGGATCCCTAGATGTGCTAGAGGCTACGTGCCACTAAATGCACATGCAGCCGTACCCGACTGGAACCCCCCAAAATCCATGGATTGCTAGGCGTGCCCATCGAGCCCAGGACCTCTATATAGGCACGCTCCCGTGACCTAGGAGGTGTCGGGCCTATACCCGGCCCCACCGCGAGGACCGGCTATAAGCCTAGCACAATGTAGGAGTCTTGTAGCCACGCTAGGCAAGACTCCACCCCCGTTTCACCATTGTGCTCATTGTCTGATGCCGAACCACGAGATAGCTTCCACAGCCAGGTGAGCTCTTGCGCACAAGTCGCAATTATTGGGTTTAAGGGTTCTAGCTAGAAACATCTTAGTTCTAGGAAGCTTTTAGGTCTCTACCCTTCCCTTAACCCCCAATACACAGAAGGAGCAGAAAGAAGAATATAAACACCATCAAAATATCCATCATCATCATAATAACATATAAAGAGAGAATCAAACCATTTCATCTATTCAAAGAAGTGTTAGCGGAAATACAAGCTATCTAAGGACTAATCAGTCTCTTGGCTGGACCCATTATCTCAGAAAGCATCCATTCTTCAGGTATGTTACAAGAATTGATAGCTGCTCTGGCTCTCTTCTTTTCCAATTCGAATTTGGGGCAAAAATGGGGGTAGGACCCCGATTTCTCCTCTCAATTTGGCAAGTCCCACTTGGCTTATCAATTTGGGCCAGGTGGCATTTTCCTATTGGTTCAGTTAGCTAATTATAACCTAATTATTGTAATTAAGTTATTTATCCACTTATATTTTTAGTATAGCTAATAAAATCTCTTTTAGGTGAATCCACATTATCCCCTATTGACCCTTAGAGGTCTAGTTAGATACTGGTGACGTGTCATAGTATGCATACGTACATCGTATAAATACCCGGAATGCCACATTCTCCCCCACTTGGATTAATGCTGTCCTCAGCATTAGGGTTAATAGACAATGAAATTATAGCAGATAACTCTTATTTATTGAAAGCAACGCAAAATTATATATACTTGTTGAACGACAATAATAACTTAAGAGTGCAATGATCACACAAAGTTTTAAATACAAGAGGTGGCCCCCCAAACTGAAGCCTAGGATCTTCTGCAGTACGTCAATACGCCTTGCTAGCCTGCAGAAGTAGAGTACATCAGTATTTACAACATAATTAAGTATTGTGGTTGAAGGGACTACCCCCCTTAAAGTAAAAGAAATATGAATGCAGGGATCCTATCACGCCTAAGGCTTGCATGTCGTCTCGGTGTAAGGAATGGCCATATCCCTATTATAGCCGCAGATGAATGCGTCCTATCATGAATGCCTATATGCCCATTTTTTCACCTAAGATGCATGTAACCCAACCCCTGAAATGATCCTTGTCGGATCGCTCTCATATGATCCCTGTCGTACCCATAACACCATGCTTACCCTTAGGGTTGGAGTTGATCGCATCTTGAATGGTTCAGCCCTGGCATTCTCGCATAAAGTTTGGGTAAGTCTTATCCAAATCCGCTTTGAAAACCCATGTTGCGTCTTCTGTGGGTAAGTGCTCCCACTAAACTAGGTATTGCAAGATTTGAGTTTGGCGGGTTTGTTTATATGCGCGATCAAGAAGAGCTTCAGGCACAATCTCCAATTGATCCTCGGCCATTTCCAGAAGTGTTGGTAGGTCAAGAATCTCTTTTGGATCAGGGTCATGCTTTTTGAGAAGACTTACATGAAAAATTTTATGGATATTCAAATGCGCGAGTAGATTCAGCCGGTAGACTTGAGAAGCTATCCTTTCGGTTATCTCGAAAGGTCCCGCCCATCTAGGTGCAGGCTTCTTACAATTGCCAATTTTAAGTTTGGCCTACTTCACCTTAATCTTCAACTATACGGAGTCACCAACCTGAAATTCTCGTGGTGTCCGATGTCGGTCGACAAGGCTCTTCTGTCAAGCAATATGCTCGGACTTCTTCAACTAGTGCTTGCATCACGATGAACAATTGGAACGAGTAGCAGTAGATGAAGCGTTAGATTCCTGTTTTTTAATCTATGAACGGCTTTCCTTTATGGGCTTGGCCCCATCTTTGTTTGAGCTTTGCAAACATGAAAAAATGAGCCGCTTCGGTCTATATATAGAATCATTGACTTATTTTCCAAAGTCAATGGTTTTATGGGGGCTTACCAAGTTTCGTCGCACGGCGGGGTCTTTCTGCGACCACCAAGGAAGAAGTCCAGAAGGCACGGAGGCCGAACTGAGCAATTGTTGAGACACTTCCACCTTGGAAACTGGATTATGCCACGTGTCTGGAGTGAGGCATTGATATCCATAATTGATCATGAAAGGAGACATTCTAGTGCTGTTATAGGCAAATTCCACCAAATGGATATAATCCGCCCATTGTGATTGCTTGTTCCAAACATAATTACGCAGCATATCTTCGATTATGCATTTGATATGCTCTGTTTGGCCATCCGTCTGTGCGTGATAAACTGTGCTCATGGCAAACTTAGTTTGAATAGTGCTAAAGAAATCCTTCCAGAATGCACTAACAAACTTAGGATCCCGGTCCGACATAATGGTACGGAGCATCCCATGAAGGCGAAATACCTCCTTTGTAAACAACAAGGCAGTATCCAATGCAGTGTCGATGGTACGACATGGTAGAAAGTGTGCCATTTTTGAAAGCTTGTCAACCACTACCATTAAGACATCAAAGCCCCTTAAAGTACGCGGAAGCCCCACGATAAAATCCATGATAATAACTTCCCATTTGGCATTAGGCACATCTAGAGGTTGCAATTCTCCCGGAATGCGTAATTGTTCTGCCTTTGTTTGCTGACATATCAGACATTGCTTAATGTACTTAGCAATGTATTTCTTCATCCCTGGCCAAAAATAGTTGGAGGGGATCTTAAAATACGTCTTCATAAATCCTACATACCCCGCTATAGAACTGTTATGTGTGTCATGGAGAGTGAGCTTGCGAACTCCTGATGTCTCGGGAACACATAACTTATCCTTGTAATAAAGGAGATCACCCTCCTTTTTATAATGGCAGAAAGCCTCCCTCTCCTTATCTGTTCTGGCTTCCTTGGATAGACTTTGCCATATCTCCTGAAATTCTGGATCTGCTGGAAGAGTATGTTGAATCTGGCTACCAAACTCACTAGAGAGTGTGGATATGGCATTACAATGCATCCGAGTGACTAATGGATGTCTGAAAAGTGCGTCGGCAACAACATTATGCTTGCCTGACTTTTAGATTACTTCAAAATCATACTCTTTGAGGAACTCCATCCACCGTCGCTACCTCAAATTGAGGTGGGGTTGCGTGAAAATGTATTGGAGACTTTGGTGATCTGTATCCAATTGGAATCGTCTTCCAAGTAAATAATGTCTCCAAATGTGCAAGGCACGCACGACCACAAGCAATTCTTGGTCATGCATGGGGTATCGCTGCTCTGCATCATTCATCTTCCTAGAATCATAGGCGATTACCCGACCTTCCTCATTTAATACTCCACCGGTAGCTATCTTGCTAGCATCCGTGACAACCCACTTGTCCTTCTGAGGATCTGGCAAGGTGAGAACCAGGGCGGTTGTCAATGCATCCTTTAATGCTTGGAATCCAGCTTGGACCTTGTCTTTCCAATGTGCCATCCAATCTTTAACATTTTCATGCTTGGTTAGGTCCGTTAAGGGTGCGGTGAGTTTTGCAAAGTCTTTCACAAACTTGTGGTAATATCTGGCCAACCCTAGAAAGCTGCAAACTTCGGACACATTTGTTGGAATTGGCCAATCCTTTACTGCTTCAATCTTAGCTGGATCTATGGCTATGCCTTCTGCAGACACTATATGTCCCAGGTAGCCAACCTTGGTGGTTGCAAACTGACACTTGGAGAATTTGGCATAAAGTTGGTGGTGTCTTAATTTCTGCAAGGCCAACCGAAGATGATGCTCATGGTCCTCTAAAGTCTTACTGTATATGAGGATATCATCGAAGAAGATGATGACAAAGTCATCAAGATATTCACGAAAGACATTATTCATTAGCCTCACGAATGTCGTTGGAGCATTAGTTAGGTCAAATGGCATGACTGTGAATTCATAATGCCCATAACGGTCTTAAAATGCTGACTTAGGATGTCATCTTCCTTAATGCGAATCTGGTGATATCCCGAACGAAGGTCAATCTTCGTAAAATACTTAGCCCCCTGTAACTGATCCATTAGATCGTCGGCACGCGGCAAGGCATACCGGTTCTTAATGGTGTGCTTATTGAGTTGGCGATAATCAATGCACACTCTCAAAGTACCATCCTTATTGTTGACAAAGAGAATTGGGGCACCAAAAGTTGACAAACTTGGTCGAATGAAGCCCAATTTAAGAAGTTCCTGCAACTGCTTCTTAAGCTCCGTTAATTCAGAGGTACTATTCGGTATGGAGCCTTACTAGTAGGCTTGGTCCCTAATTTTAAGGTAATTTCACATTCCACGCTTCTAAAATGGGGCAATCGATGAATTTCATCTGGAAAGAGGTCATAGTATTCCCGAAGAACGACTGCTATTGGTAGAGGCAGGCTATCAATAACTTCGTCTTGTTTAGACTTGGCTTCTACTGAAGCAAGTCGAATCATGCAAACAATCTGAGACTTTTTGATATCCAACCGGTGTAATGAGATACACTGAATGGTGGGAATAATTAGTTTACCTGCTGTGGTCACCCGGGCTCCATTGGCTGCATTGAAGGTAACCTCTCGCTTTTCACAATAAATATTTGCCTTTGCGGCAGCGAGAAATTCCATCCCCACAATGAGGTTACCACCACGAGGGATGGCCCATCCATCATCATCAACAAAAGGACAATATAAGCATAAAGGATATAAGTAACACATCAGGACATGGCGCTACCCTGGGCTCAGATTCCATGGGGTCGACTGACGGTCAGGATCTCAAGATACCAGCAGCCGGAAGTATAACATGGCGTTGGCTGGCATAAGACAATGGCTAGGGTAGTCCACTCCATCTGCCCCTCCTGTGCACACTTTGCAGATAGGCTGGAACATGCTATGGCGTGATTGTAGCCTTCCGGAGATGCAATCTCATGGAATCACCATATGAGACTACTCTGGGTTGCATCTCCCCAGTTCGATGAGGCAGGTCAGGGAAGTGTCCCCTCCCTTGATATTAATGGATCCCTGGGTATGCTAGAGACTACGTGCCACTAAATGCACATGCAGCTGTACCCAACTGGAACCCCCCAAAATCCATGGACTGCTAGGCGCACCCATCGAGCCCAGGACGTCCATATAGGCACGCTCCCGCGACCTAGGAGGTGTCAGGCCCATACTCGGCCCCACTGCGAGGACCGTTATAAGCCTAGCACACTATAAGAGTCTTGTAGCCACGCTAGGCAAGACTCCACCCCCGTTTCACCATTGTGCTCGTTGTCTGGTGCTGAACCACGAGATAGCTTCCACAGCCAGGTGGGCTTTTGTGCACAGGCCGCAATTATCGGGTTTTAAGGGTTCTAGCTAGAAACATCTCTAGTTCTAGGAAGCTTTTAGGTCTCTACCCTTCCCTTACCCCCAATACACGGAAGGAACAGAAAGAAGAATATAAACACCATCTAAATATCCATCATCATCATAATAACATATAAAGAGAGAATTAAACCATTCCATCTATTCAAAAAAGTGTTAGCAAAAATACAAGCTATCTAAGGACTAACCAGTCTCCTGGCTAGACCCATTATCTCAGAAAGCATCCATTCTTCAGGTCTGTTACAAGAACTGGTAGCTGCTCTGGCTCTCTTTTTTCCCAATTCGAATTTGGGGCAGAAATAGGGGTAGGTTCAATTTCTCCTCCCAATTTGGCAAGTCCCAATTGGCCAATCGATTTGGGCCAGGTGGCGCTTTCCTATTGGTTCAATTAGCTAATTATAACCTAATTATTGTAATTAAGTTATTTGTCCACTTATATTTTTAGTATAGCTATAAAATCCCTTTTAGGTGAACCCACCTTATCCCCTATTGACCTTTAGGGGTCTAGTTAGATACTGGTGACGTCACAGATGTCACGTAATAAATTAATAATTTGTATGCATTTTGTATATTTGTTGTTTACATGACTTTAGATATTAATAATGTTTTTATAGTGGCCATAATGCGAAATAGACACTTCCATAAATTGTGGAAGAGCCAATTTTGCACCGTAGCTATGGTGCAAAATAGACCCTCCCAACAATATTGGAACCGTCAATTTTCGCCAAATTGGAAGAGCCAATTTTGCAAAACAGACTTTTCACCAATATTGGAAGAGCCAGTTTTGCAACGTATCCGCGGTGCACAATATGCAATCTACTTATTTTGGAAGAGAAAATTTTCAATTGCTTTCGAAAGAGCAAAAGTTGGAATAATTTTGATGTAGAATTATGGAGGGTTATGTATACTTCTATATGTATATTAGGTACGTGTATTACAAAGGGTTATACATACATGCTGCAGGTGAATATGTATGTCATTATGTATCAACTATATATTTGTAAATTATACTCGTATATATAACCAATAATGGGTGTAAATTCTTTACCGGTGGTCAAAAAGCATTGTCCAGACAAGTGCTTTAACTGCTAAAAATCTCACATCCAACGTGAATTTGACATGCATATTGTGTTTGAAAATTGAGTATTACAAATAATAAATGTGTCTTTAAAACATTAAAGTAGGAAAAATGAGGTACCAACTAATATAATTATTTCGTAACATCAAATTTTGTATTAGCTAAGTGCTTTATGTGCTAAGTGATGTCGCGGAAAGTTGTACACCACCAAAGAATTTACACCCTAATGCTGCTATAGTACACATCAATAATTTTGATCTTATAAGTACAACTTCATTCGATGGCATAAGTCATCTATTGGCTATGTCTCGATATTCGTCTATCAATAATTTTGATCTTATAAGTACAACTTCATTCGATGGCATAAGTCATCTATTGGCCATGTCTCGATATTCGTCTTTTGCTTCCAACAGGTCTACGTTGCCTCCTCTTCCTGAGAATATCAACTCCATTACTTGCTCTATGAGGTTTAATGAGGCTTGGGTGCATATTCACACGGGGGGTGACTCCGGGCAACGAGAGCTGTTGGATAGGCATATTCACCCCTTATTCCTTAATCTACACCGTACGTAAAGTTCCTCGTTTGTGGGGTATGCAAGTACAACACAAGGCCCCCAAAAATTAATTGTTATCAGTTTTTCACAACAATTTTTGCATGAAACCACTATAGTAAAGTAATATTATTTTGTGGGTTAATATGTTGATTAACAATGAATAGTTATATAAGGTGGTTCATACTTATGATTTATTGTCCTAGTTTCTTATAACAATTCACCATCATGGTTTAATGGAAGCTAGTCTTTAATACTTGTTTTTAATAGCGCTTTACTGCCATGTTTTAAACATGTGGTCTAACTGTCTAATAGTGATGATTTCTACATTAATTTTTTGGTGCAACTCAATGAGGTTGTCTAATGAAGTTGTCTTCAGCTTTTTGTATGAGCCAAAAAGTATAATGGCTCCTTCATCAAGATAGCCAAGGCTTGTTAAGGACAAATCAATGGCATTTGGATGATGCAACTGGTATTAGTTTCATAAATATAACAATACATGCACACCTTAGAAACCATTGCCATTTAAAGACAGAAGTGGCCAATATAAACTTGTTGCATGTTTTTTTATCATATTCTTGATGTTTATATTGTGTAATTGATCTTGCTTTATATAACAAGTTAAGAAAGGTTCCTTGGACAAACCATTAAGGAAATTAATGCAAAAATCTTATATCGAAATATCAATATTTACAAACATATATATGGCCATAAACTAGCAAAAATTAGGATTTATTTGCACTATTGTGATGTCTAATAAGCTGTATATGGACTTGAATATAAGCATATAGTAGCATACACCACAAGGGCCAGGGATTTGAACCCTATTATTTCCATTTGGTCCACAAAAATTATAGAAACTTCTCTATTCTATTTTGTATTTTCTAATCCAGGTTGCCTAAAAAGAGACACAAATTTAAAAAACATCACTGGACAAGAATATCTGAGCAATCAATATATGCAAATTTTTGGAAACAAAGCCGAAGTTCAACGTTATACACCATCTTGTTTAAATAAAGACAAGCTGCACAGATTTCTACCTTTAGATGTCTGCAAATGTCAGGAGTTTTCTAGCTTTTGTGTCGGCCTTATTACAATAAATAAATGACGTAAAAAAAAAATACTCACCTCATTCATAGCAGCTTGCACAGAGGCGAGTGCAATTACTCCATAAAGAACATATCTTGATCCTCTTAAGTATCGGTATCATGTATACCAAATCAGCAAGGACATAAATCATGCTACATCAACCAAATCCCCCATGGCAAGAACACAAGAATGCACATGCCACCACATAAACCTTTTAGGTAAAAGATGCAAACAGATTATGCCAAGAAAGTAAGCGATTCTAGAATTAAGGTGTAACAGAACATACCAAAAAGCAATTAACAATTTGCAAAAACTATATTCTGCCACAAGCTAATCCTTTTAAGCAAAAGTTGCAGAATAAATCATGCCAAGAAGTAAGTGATTCCAGGTGCAGCAGAACATATGAAAAAACTACTAAGAAGTAAGTGATTCCAGGTGCAGCAGAACATATGAAAAAACTACTAAAGGTTTGTACAAACCATACCAAATGATATAGAAACAACAATCTTGCTGGATGTCTTATAATGCCTTATAATGCCGGTGAAGCACAGGCCCAGTATGATCAAATGAAATATTCTGCAAAATAGTTTAGAAATCGTTGATGTTAAATCTTTAGCCCACACTGATATAATCAATTTAATGTTCTTTAACAAATATATAGCACAACTTTGCATTGCCGAGGCATGCAAAATCGAAAAAATAGAACAAAATAAACATTGAACTCATGAAAACCACACCTGCATGGAGCGTCCAAGGTTGAGCGCAAAAAAACTGCAAGAAAGGCCTACATGGCAAACGATTATGAAAGCCCTCAAGCTCCGAATTGATTGAATCTGTTCTAAAATAAAAACCATGCAAGAGATTAAAGAACTCCAACAAAGGGGCAAGAATGAAATAAATCAAAAGGAGCCAAACGATCCCATCAAAGCCTTAAAAACCTCAATCGAAACTACAAAAGGTAACGAGGCCGGAGCGCCAAGCTAAAGCCTTAAAAACCTCAATCGAAACTACAAAAGGTAACGAGGCCGGAGCGCCAAGCTGTACCCACACAAAAGAGGCAAAGAGGCAAATGCAAAAAAAGGTCGAACTTTATCAAGCGGGAAAGGGAGCAATAAAATAAAAAAAATGGCGGGGCCCTTTGAATGTTGGCACCTCCATTAATGATGGTGCTAAACATTTTAAAATTCCATATGCCCCCAACGTAGAATTTAATATAAATTAAGCCACAAGGCACCTTTTCCCCAAACATGAGATATGAAAATAGAAACACTTGCACACACATCCCTTCCCCACCCCACAAATTCAAAGCCATAAACTATACCCAAAATGCATTCTCATCACAATAGAGATGATGAAGAACAAGATACCAAACATATCAAAGGTACAAAAGACTAAAAAAAGACAAGCCTGGCAGGCATTATAGAGAGAACCACTTCCCCAAGGCCAAATATGACATTTCTAGAAAGAATAGTAAGGTTTGCAACCTGGATGATTCTTAAATGTCTGCACAAATCCACCAGGAACTTGTAATTACTTAAATGTCTACTCAAATGATCTTAGGAAGGGTGTCGTTCTGCAATCAAATCAATTTCCCCTTGGATCTCCAAGTTATTTTATTACATATTGTATACATGTCTATAACTTCATGGCTATCTAAGTAAAACTTTATATCCCTCAATGGCATAAATTATACAAATAATATGCAAACTTCAAAGACACCTACTACATTCCATCACCTTTACATGTAACAAATCGAGTCTTCACTGGAGACCAGTAACCATGAATATGACACCAAGAGAACCTACCATGGTTAGCTTACACTTCCAATCTATTAAACATAATGTAGAATATGGAAGAGAAACAAATATATAAATGTATATCTATTACCATATTTATAATAAGAAGGACGAATAAGAGATGCAATATCAAGACGTTGTGGTATTGTTCTCCCTATAGACATTCCTTCGCATGAACATTGGCTCTTAGTGCAACTTAAAAAAAAAGGCAATTGAAGGAAAGATAGAAAACCACCAGGAGCATCATTATCTAGTCCATACTTGAAGCAGTCACCCCTCTCCAATATAAGAATTACTCAAAAACATTCCTTCATGGTAAATCCTAGAATACATATTAAAACATTCTCTAAGCCCATCTAAAATGCTGAGACTTTTCACAAGGGCCATTCCAATAATTGATTTATATCTGCAAGTTAGCTAAAAGTTCTAATTTAATCTTAAGACTCCCATACAAGAGCTTTTGGTGCAGTGGCCTTAAGGTGGCATTGGGACAATATTTCTTATTATTCATTTCACAAAACCCTATTAATCTAAACCATGTCACAGTTTAGGATAGTTTTAACATGTCATTACTAGATTAAAAAAGCCACTATTATATGCACGAAATTATCTCATAAACCATGATTAGTGAAGAAACCACTATAGCATTGATAACCACAATTGATAACCACATCACAAACCACTAATAGTCTTCATAAACCACGATTAGTGAACAAACCACTACGCTATTGAGGACCAACACTGATAACCATGTCACAAACCAATATTAGTATTGACAAACCACTACGCCATGTGGTTTTCTTCTATCAAATAAATTCATGCATAAAACACCACATATATCATGGTTTTTAGATGATTCAGTACTACTTAAACATAGTAGTTCATTTTTGGGGGCCTTGTGCAAGATTTGCTATACTGTATAACAAGGTTCACAAAATGCTATAAGATTTCAAGCGAAATACTATATGGTGTTGATTTTGTACGTGCAAAATACAATTACGAGGGCTCTCGCTGCCCTACGTCACCCCCCGTGTGAATATGCCCAAACCAAAGGGGGTTTAAGGGGGATTTTAATTTAAATGTGTTGGTTTCAATGGTTTAAATGTGTTGGAATGCAATGGTTTATGTTTGCATTAATATTATGTATTAATATTATGTGTTGTTATGTTGGGAAATTTTTTGGGCCCTTCGGGCCCTAATAAAGGGCTTTGAGCACTAAGCAAGGCATATATGCACAAAAAAGAACGACATGCAAGAGCAGAATTAAAACAATTTAAAAGTAGAATTAGGAAATGCTGAGTAATATATATTTTCGTGCTAGATATTTATCATATGTTATGAAGTTTCGCCAACCTTCAATTGCAAACCTTATCATAATTATGAAATCTATTAATATCATCAGAGTAAGGAATTATATTATGTAATCAAATTCAATCATTCACCAAATTACAAGAAATAAAACTGCAGCCTAATGATAGCCTTATCAAGTTCTTATTTCATAACTGCCAGCCCTAGTGACTGCACAAAAACCCTTGTAAGCACGATAATTTTCGCATTCCATCGGCCTCAAAGTGCAACTTCAAGAACCTTAAAGCCAGCTAGTAAAGTCTGTAGAAATTATGTGATGCCATGGTAAATTAATGACTATAGCATCCTGCATAGCCTGGTAGGCAGCCTCTATAGCTCTGGCAGCCATTTCCTCACATATTCTCCAGTGGTATCAATCTCATAGCTTTCATCCTCACCATTCACATTCTATGTTGCTGTCTACAATGGTGATATGCACCTTGTCTTGCAGGGCGCATTCTGCTAACAGATAAATACTCATGAAATAAGATCTGCCCAGAAAGGTATTGCCACAGCAGACAGCCCAGAACATGTGGCAATTGCGCATCTCTTATTATCGTATGCAAAATCCTTTCATATCCACTTCAAGCTGACTTCAACTAACAAGGATGCATTGTGTTGAGGCGGCCTAATATTGTAGCATAAGAAAACAAATGTTCAATTCCACGACCTGCCTTGCAGTGAGCAAGCTCCACGACCTGCCAGAAAAGATAAACAACAGGATATGTAAAACAAATACAAGAACCTGGTAATATTTTAATTATTCCTGCCATTCCGCGAATGCTTACAAGCTGCTTTGTTCGCAGTTGAGCTGCCATGCAGTGAGCAAGCTCCACGACCTGCAAGAGAAGATAAACACCATGATATGTAAAAGGAATACAAGAACAAACAACAGGTTTAGTTTAGGGAAGATGGACAAACAAATGGTACAGATCTGGGGAGGAGCAGCCACGACTTCAACCTGGATTTGCATCCATATTTCGTCCAAGCTCTGTCGATTCATCTACTTGAGGAGAAACATTGTGGAAAAAAAAGCCCTTTTTTATCGACCCAACCGCCGAGGGCTTTCAAAATTCAGATTGTGATGGTGGAGAGTCGTTATTCAACTTCTTGTTTCGTTAAACCGAAAGCAGATGTAACCATGTGGGGCGGACTCTCAAGGCGTAACTCTCTCATCCATTCATCTACTAAGGGAGAAACACTGTGGAAAAAAAAAGCCCTTAAAGCTAACCTTTCTGGCGAAATACTGAAGAATCAGAGGAGTAGTAGAAGCCGGATTCGCCTCGGAGCTTCTGCTGCTTCGAAATCAAAGGACATACTTGTTCCTTCCTCTTTGAAGATTCAGAGAAGTAAAAGGATTTGCCTCACAACCCTAAAGTACAGGTTCTCGAGCCCTGCATGCCATTGGTTTTTTTTTTTTTTTAATTTATTTATTTATTTGTGGAGGGTATGGGTAAACCATTGGTGATATGGAATTTAGACAATAAAATGTGGAGTGCACTCTAGATATACTGATTAGTATGCCTCATGCAATACGCCCATGAAATCATATGAAAACCATGCCAAAAAGCGTATAAAATCACAAAAAAAACCCCCCTGTTATAATGCTAGATATAGATGCAAGCAAAGCTATGAGTTGTGAGGAATTTTACATTGGGTTTTTTGTGTTGTTATTATACATCTTATTTGAGTTCCAGAGCATGATGCCTATGAGCTTAATAGGATCATTGGACCACATGCTCATGATGAGCCTTGATGGACCGCTTGATTCATGTATGATATAACTCTTATATTAGTTATACATCATATTACTAGTATAGTTCTGACACATGAGGAACTTGAGGAATCAACTACCATGCCTTTGCAACATACCCTAGTTAACCTGCCGCTGAAGCTAATCCTAATCAATCATCCCTCCTTGCTCATTTTCTAATATAATCTGCTACTCCTTGAAAGGATGCTTTGGAACTTCAAGCATATAATCCAGCTCATTACTGATGAACTGGAAGGGTCTCTTTTCTACGTCGGACATTGAAATCATCAGTCTCGGCCACATGACATATGAACTGATAACTTCTTCTACTGTCTCAGTGCCAGGAGTGGGGAAGGGCAGTTTGGCACTTGGATCTACAGCCATGTCCAACGCGACCACAATACAATCACCAAGAACTGGAATGTTATGGCAGACTGAGGCCTCACGAAAGACTCCCTCTCACACAATCTTATCGATATTTAACAAGGAGACTCGAGTAGGAAATACTGTTAGGTTCTGAAAAAAGTCATCCACATTGTTGTTAATGTTGTAGAAGATATTTCTCAGCTTTTGCTGGAACTCATTTGGAAGGATAGTGTCATCCATGTCCATGGGCCCAGTGGTAATAGGAAGAACTATAATAGACAGCATACCCGAGTTAGGACTCGTGGCGCTGCTACGAATAGTGCTTGTCAAGCACTTCATTTTGTGTAGTATCAGGGTTAGCACCTTCCATGGACATGAGCGTTTTTCACGAAGGAGAAAAAAATGAAATAACCAGTATGGTCCATCTGGTGTAAATTCTATGCTGGTGATCAAAAAAATGCAACAACACCTAACACCTAAAGCACTTAAATCCGGCCAAGCTTGTGACATGTATTAAATGCGTGCACTGCTCCTGCGTCGATGCTACTAATTATCCCATTCCTATCTCTAATCATTTGAAATAGAGCTCGAGATTGAAGCTTCTTGCGCTATGGCCATAGCCATAAGCCATAGCTGGAGCTATAGCCTTTGCCGAAACCAACAGGGAAATATCTAGAGGATTTTGTAGAAATGCATGGATTTTTTGATGAGGGACTCGTTCCCGCTCTGAAAATGAAATACATAGAGAACAGAATTTCAAGGAAAGATTGGCTATTAGTTTGGAGAGAAGAACTTGGCACATAAAAATATCGTTGGTCCAATCGTATCTAAAAGAAGAATTGAACACCTTGAGAAAAAAGCTGTATCAGAGTTAGGGGTTTGTAATAACGAGCTCAGAAAACAGATTGCCGATGCTTTTGCAAGGGAGAATTGCACATTTGCACAATGAAATCTCGAAAAGAACAAGATAAATTGGGCTGTTGCTGGAGCTCAAATCATGAAGTACAGGAATTGCAGGAAGCCAGATACAGCAGAATCAGAAAGAATTTTGGAGAAGAAGCCGGTAGAAGCCAAAGCCAAAAGGGAAAAGCAAATGGCAGAAGTTGTAGTGATGAATCAGAATATTCTACAGATAATGGAAGTGATCAAGAGTGAAGGCTAATGATTGAAAAAGAAGCCTTTGCTTTCGAGTTGAATGACATCATGGTCAACTTAGCAGCAGAGAAGTTATCAAACCGAGCTTCTTTAAGTGTCAATGTGGCAGAAGCAAACAATAATATTGAGGGAATGAAAAAGGAATTAGAAGTTAAGAAATCTTTGCCCTCAACTCCAGAGTTAGACAAAGAGATTGATGAACTTGATACAAGTATTATGCTTGAGAGTTTATATTACAAAAAGAATGGCAAGTTAGGTACAGTTTTAAGAAAGGAAGAATTGCATGGGGAAGTTCAGATAAAGGAAGCTAACTTGCCAACACTCAGATCCAATCTCACGAATCTGGAACAATTGAAAGGTGTGAAAGTTTTACTACTTATAGTCAATGTAGTTAGTAGAAACAGACCTTTTATATTTGAGGATTAGTGTGCTGCATGTGTATTAGCATTCTCCAGTGATTACAAGCTATTAGTGAAACTAAAGTGTGATCATGAGTACCACTTACTCTGCACAACTCTGTTGACCGAAGGTAAATTTACTGTTTTCAATTCAAGTATCAATTTTGCTTGATTTGTAGAGCTCGACATGCCAGTGCCTGTGAACGAGAAGCCTGAAAATACAAGATCATTTTCCAGTGTACATGATAGACATATTGGGAATTTACTTCTAGATGTTCCCACTGTGCTACCCTCAGATTCAAGATCTCCTTATAGGATTGAATTAAATGATGTTGTCTCATGCATAGGCTGGTGGTTCTACTCGATCATGATTATCCTCTAAGATTTTATTCCCGTCTGTGCATTCGTATCTGGCTTTTGGCTTCGAGTTTCAATAAAGTTTGACGTCCTTGTCTCTATAGCTCTAGGAACAATTATTTCTATATTTTTCTCCTTAATCCTGGTAGTAATACGCCTGCTGCTCTCTCTTTCTACTTGGGTCCCATAGGCCAATTGGTCTCCGTGGACGATAAAATCATATTCTATTCTATTCTATCGAACTTAGGGAGCATAATGTGTGACAAACCTAACATTTCTAATAAAGCTAGTAGTTTTATAAAAAGATGGATTAAAGGAAGGAAGGAAGTATGTTTTAACGTCCACGGAAGATGGGCATAGTCCTTTTAAAAAAAGGTAGGTACAACCTATATAATAGAAGGGTGTATTTTGGGTCTAGATCATAATTGCATGATCCTTAGCTTGTTGGAAAGCCCTTAGAGTCTAGATTCTAGATTGGGCTTAACTGTTTATAGATTCATTATTGTAATGTAAATGTAATGTAAATTAAATCACGCCAGTTGAGACCCTCAGGTCCATGGGCGAAACGATTACAAGAAAAATGTTTTTCCAGCTGGGCACTAAAAGCCTTGTGCCTCCAATGTAGTTCCTAAGAAGTATAGATCCAACAGCTCTTTTCTTTCTTTCCAATATTCTCTGAGGTATGTACCCAATTTTCTCGGGGGTAGATGTAATAAACCATTCAAAGTGGTTTCCTGAATCCCATACTGATTCCACAGATAATCAAATGCCGTGCATTGAAGCAAGGAATGTTGTTCATCCTCTACTATCGTATCCAAACAGCATGGACAGTACCGCAACTCGTGAGGAATTCCATTTGCCCTTCCAACTTCCACTTCCAGGTGGTGAGAACTGAGTCTGATTTGAGAGATTAATTTTCGTCTTCTTTGATCTAAACCTGATTTCAGATAGTCTTGCTCTCCATAGACCACCATGGGATTTATCTCTTTTCTATAAAATTCTCTTTTCGTCCCTAGATCTTGATTGGGCCATAAACGGTGCTGGGCCTTTTCCTCGACCCATTGCCTGATTCCTGCCTCTGTTTCAGGGAGTTCTTCAATCGAGATGTCCCATAGATGAGCCCATTCGATCAACTGCTTAAACCACCCAGGGCAGCATTGATGATTTGACTCTTGAAGAGCTTGATATGGCAGCCGATTTATTTCCATCCTTTTTACTCTAGCATAATACAGCAGTGTTTGGTAAAGAGCTTCTACTTCTAGTGAATACATGCCGCTTTCAGCCAAGAGCATCTCATATGGGGTCTGCAGCTTTGCACCCAATTCTTCCAATAAGAATCTTTTCAGCACCTGTTCTATTTTCTTCCATTTGTGTCTTGCAAGTCTTGGCCCCCAGGCAGGGCAAGCATACAGAACGACGGTCTGCACTAGCATGCGAAATAGAAGCTTTCTAAGTGGCCATTTCCATATACAATTTTGCGAGCAATAACTCAAACATTTATACAACGCTCTGTATCCTCCTGATATTCTTTTCTGGACCCCAGTATTCCATTTGTAGTTATTGGAGAATTCGACCCCTAGATACTTATAATCCTTCACCTGTTCCAAGCTTTTCCCATCTAGAACCATATCTATATTTTCTCGTGCCCCTATAACCATTACCTTGGTCTTTGATTTATTTACTTTCATCCCTGTTGAGCAGCAAAATTGTTCTAGTGCTAACAAGTGTTGCTGAAGGCTCTCTTTAGTTCATGCTATCAGCACCACATCATCTGCATACAGGAGGATTTTTAGCACATATTGTCCCAGTTGAGCCCCATTTCCAGCAGCCACATTGAGCCATTCTTCTAGCTTGTCTATGAAGATTCCAAAGAGAGTCGGGGATAACGGACATCCCTGCTTCACTCCTACATTGCACTCAATTTTTTCGGGCCCATCTAAAGGAAAAGAAAGCTGAATTAATACCTTCTCGTAAAGCCTTGCTACTGCCTGTGTCAGATTAGAAGGTACCTTCATATCCTGCATTCTCTCTCCCAACTTTCCTCTTGACACTCGGTCGAATGCCTTTGCGATATACTCACAATTGTTGCCTAGGGGTAGATGACTGCACTATTGTATATAGCTGTTGATTTCTCCTTGGACTTGATTTCGACTTGTATATGTGATTGGTACTCTTTTATAGTAATAACCTGGTCTTGAATCCCTGAATCTGACAAAAATTTGCTTCAAGCTCTCTTGCTTAACCTTGCAAAAGCTAGATCAAAAAGACCCGAGTCTGGTTGGGTGGTAAGCTTTAGCCATGGGGGTTATTTCTACTAACTATTGGAATGATTTGAAGGATTACTAAGGTTGAAGTTGCAGAAGATAGATCTTAATCACAACTGCTGCAACAAACATTAAAGATTGTTGTGTCAGAGTGGACAAACTTGACGTACCTTGTCACAGACATATTATTTGATGGGGCATGCACGCAGAGATATCTTTTGATAAAGCCCATTCTATAACCTATGTGAAACATCTAATTGTGACAAAATCTTCTATAACCTCTCTCTAGCGACTGTATCAGAAGGTGAGAGATTCTGTTTTTAATTGTGACTGTCTCTAATAAGATGTGTAGGCTGAGATATGGTTAGTAGTGGGGGCCTTGGGTCTGAAACCTTCATGAGCCATTGGCTAATGCTAGATGGCACTGCCAAAGATAAAGTTTAAATTTCGGTCATTATCTAGTTCATGCATAACTAGCTCAACATTGTTAAATCCCTTAGGTACAAACTAACTTATATTTAGTGAGGATCTTCCCTTTAGAACCTATTTTTGGTCCAAATAAACTACAGAGATTTCGTCCAAAAATTTGAATCTCAATTTATCCTTGGATAACCATAAATATGGTTTATTTTTGTCAAATTCCCCAAGGCATTAGAGCTTATATTCTCATCTGGAGAATATGGAAGGGGAGGAATAAGCTTATGTTCAATGACAAAATTATTTGGCCCCAAACTACCTCATCATAGACTAATTATGACATATTGTGGATTCATAAAGTTTTCTTATAATTCATTTTGCTTTGCAGGGATATTCTTCCTTGCAGGTGGATCTCTTTCCTGAACAAGAGATTTGAAGACATTGAGCAATGGGATGCTGAATTCTTGACAGGGACTTCCTCTCATCATTTTGAAAGAAGAATGTGATTGCCTCTTTTCCTATGCTTTAAAGCCAGGAATGCTTTAGAGAGATATAATTTTGCCAAATCAAGATCCTGTCTTTGTTTGTCCTGCTATCTAATGCAAGTCAGCAAAGGACTAGCTCCCTCCAATTTATCTGGAGACATATCCGAGTGACTTAGGTTTATCTCAGACGGGATGAAGATCCAACATCTCAATTCTCTTCTTTCTTTGTCCCCACTGCTTAATAAAGGATTTAATAACAGAAAGCCATTGTGAATTGTGATCAGATATAAAAATATCCAGCATATTTGTCTTTCGCAAGTTACCCAGCAAGCCATCAGTTATCGCATCATACTAATCATGATCATGTCGAGCATAAGCTCTATCTGGTACAATCCAACCACCACACCGTGTAAAGAACTGATCTCCATTAACCTCTATAAGCCTACAACCCAGCAAAAACTAGCTCCATGGCTCATGTTCAAATAAACTATCAAGAAAATAATATTTTTTTTTTCAAGAACCTTCATGACTCAAAAGTAGGCAACCCTAGTCTATAGAGATGTTGCTTAAACCAAAAACTGGGGTTCCAGGGGAATTGCATTTAGATGTATAAATGACCATTGCTAAAACCATATGCCATATCTCGAGATGTTGTCTTATAAATGTTCATTGTTAATGTATTAGATTATATGCCATTAAAAATGGTACCCAACATTGCTTGCCAAAATTATATGTATTTAACTCAACACACGAACATGATGTATCATTACATAAAATGAGATAGAAGTATCGGTTTATTGAGTTAAACATGTCCATAATTTTTTCCAGCAATGTTGGGCACCAGTTCTAAATATATATAATCTAATACATTATAAAAATGAACAAGTTGGATCCTAAAATTTGAATATTATAGTAGATGATAAGATAGTGCAACAAATCCATTGCAATTAACATCATAATTTTAGAATGTCAATGCTTGATAGTGTGCAAAGACATGTCCGAACTAAAATTACGGGTTGAAGATTCTGAAAGTAATATTTTCTATTAGGTTTTAACGACTAACGACTAGTTTTGGATTTATTGGATGGATACAAAGGCCTAATAATACTTAATAGGAGGCCAGAGTTGAAACTCAATCTATTGTTGTATTGATGATTGAGTTGTTGGATACAAATAATACAAATAAATGTGAAAAATATTGAACATCCAATCATAACCAAATCTATCGATAACGTTAACCATCATGTTGATTCTATGTAATGATTATGTAATATAAATAACCAATCATAAAGAAAATTTCTCTCCTAAAGGTTAAACAAACATTCCAATCACTTGCTTTACAAATATAATACACCTTTGTAACATACTTGAAGATTTATATTTGAACATTGTCATATGTTGCATGTGTCTCATATGAAGGGCAAATATACAATTGCCAAATAGATATCTAAAAAGGAAGTTATGTGACACGAACATGTGACTGAGAAGAGTTATATTGGATATCACTTCAAGGCAAAACTCTATCAAGCCCGCAATTAAATATCTTGAAGATTGTACACACAAATAAAATATGTGGAAAATGGTTTAGGAAGTTTAGTAATTGTGTAGTGCCAAATCTTATGACGCATACTAAAGCATCTATAATGCACATATTATATTAATATTAGTCAGATGTCTAATCTTTTAAAGCATGTGTTATTGAGAGATATACATTGTTATATTTTCATAGGATATTTTAAGTTATTTATTAATTGCGGCTTGCATTTGGTAAGGGCAGAGCTAGAAGATGACCTTGACATGCAAAAATGATTTGGCTAAATTGTTTCAGATCTTAAACGGGTTTGATTTCCAAAAAATAACAAGAATATGCACAAAGAGATCATGTTCACTACTGATTTGGCTAATTTATTCTTAAAACGGTTTGATTTTCCAGAAAATAATATCTGAACAAAGGAATCATGTCGATTTATCAAGTTTCAAGTCCATCATTAGAGCTTTCACTTCCAAAAGCAACGTTTTTATGCCGAATCTTTATTGTCAAAGAAAGTGATACCTTTTTTTGGGGGGGGAGGGAGGGGGGAGAGGGGAGGGAGAGAGAGAGGCTTTAGAGGATCACTTTTCTCATTTACCATTTTGTTAATGACGTGGGTTTTGCATTGCGAGACAAATCATCTTGCAAATATTTAAACCCTACACTTTGTTCCCCCATGGGAGCATCAAAGTTATAATTAACGAGATTGGCCATGGGCCAATGCCAATTGACTAATTACGGCCATTCTATCACATCATTTAGAAGGAAGTTGATTCAAATGCTCGTCTTTCTTTGCATGCACTTAGAGATTGTGCTAACAGGAGAACCAAGGAGGAGATCCTAGTACGGTGGACTATGTGCGAGTGAATGAGCAAGGTCTTATTATTATATGCTTGCATGTAGGGTCAAAAGTAGGTAGATTTAGACCTTCAATGCCTCTTCTTGATACTTGATTTGGAACTAGTGCAGACCCAGTGACACAGCTCTGTACATGCCTTAGCTAGATGATGCATAGGAGAGCGCTTTAGTATTTTATACCTTCTCACTTTGTAGTTTTGTCATTGTGCTTTTCAGGGCAGCTAAGAGATGTTTAAAAAAAAGAAAATCTAGGGTAACATATAGTCCCTTCTCGAAATGTATGGCTTGATGATCATTTCGTGATTAGGTGATCAATGCATAACCCTTAGTTCTATGTGTTGTATACATACCATTAAGCGGTAGAATAATAATAATAATGATGATGATGGTGATGGTGATGGTGATGGTGATGGTGATGGTGATGGTGATGGTGATGGTGATGGTGATGGTGATGGTGATGGTGATGGTGATGGTGATGGTGATGGTGATGGTGATGGTGATGGTGATGGTGATGGTGATGGTGATGGTGATGGTGATGGTGATGGTGATGGTGATGGTAATAACAATTTGGGACGAGAAAGGCTAGATACAAGAATAAAGATCAAGGTACATCATAGGTACTGTAATATGGGACTAAAAACTTAAAATAGAATATAATAGATTTTTTATCGTCCACGAGAGACCAATTGGCCATCGAACTCCCTAGTAGAATGCACCCTTACACAGTAAAAAAAATCATCTCTCTTGTACTATTTTGAGGCGTTTGGCAGCCTCATCATGATCATCTATGAGACCAAAATGGTCTATGGGACCCAATACATGAAGGCAAAATTTGGGGTAGAGCAATGGGGGTAAACGTGGGGAAGGGGGAGAATGAGGATTCTTTCTTAGAGATCGACTTATGCACATATTAGCACAAACATTGCACCAACAGGTTCTAACATCGTTCACAAAGAAAGAGGAAACTTGAAATTGAGATTTTATTATTCCACCTACAAGACCATCAGATCTATTTGTCCCAGATACATAAGTAGATCATTTAGTACCATCATAAAGTGTCTTGCTCTACTGAAGGGTCATAATCCTCTTCTTCCATACACCATTCATATTATGTAACAGATGTTTAAAGCTTTTGTGCCAAGTATCTATATGTTGTTCTTCATGGTAATTTGACGAAATTTGCAAGCATTACATTTATACCAAATTCTCACTCTCAATTGCTCATATATATGAAGATTTTTGCAGCATTACATTTATACCAAAATCTCGCTCCCAATTCCTCATACATAGGACAAGAGATTATAAAGTGAATCTCATCTTTGATTACTTCCTCATACATACCCTACAGGACCTCATATTATTCAATAAATTTCCTCATTTCTCAATCTCTATGTTAGGAGCTACACTGTATTTTGTATATAATATGCATACTATCCTTAGACCTCATGTCATTCACCCTGTCAATGCTGGATTGAAAACTTCCTAATCGTGCTTTATTTTTTTGGGATATGTTCAATGAATATTTCTCACGTCTGAAACCATCCTATAAGATAGCATACTAAACACTTTTAATGTAGTATATACATAGGCCCTTTTTCCACGACACTCCTGTCTTAAATTTGTGAAGATATGATTGGGTCACATAATCATATAAGATACCTTAGTTTTTCCACACAAACTTTTAAGACATGTCACATGTGAATACCGTACAACTTTGGAGTCCCATTTTCTTCCGGGTGAAATCCCCTGCTACAAAATAAGACATCAAAAGATGTCCAATGAGTGTCCTTCATTGCCTTCGTTTAAGCATATCGCAAAAAAAAAAGGAAGGAGGAGTAGAAGCGGCCAGGCTGGATTCCTCACTGTAATCGTCAAACTGGAATCGCTAGAACTGTAATACTTAGAATCCTTGGACTGGAATGAGAGCATCATTGTACCTTGAAGGCATGTCAATATAAAGATCAAATATAAAAGATAAACTTTTTATCGTCCACGAGAACCCAGTCGGGTTATGGGACCCAAACAAAAAGGGGGGCATAAGCCCAAACCAAAATTGGGGGACAAACCCCCATCACCAAAACAGAAGAGGGGGACTAATACCCATCACAAAATAAACAGACATTTAAGTTTCAATTTTTTACAATGAGAATCAGCTGGAGAAGACTAGGTACCAAACGCCCAGGGATCAAAAGGCCATGCATGCCATATGAGAGCTTTTCCTCCTCGGTACACTGCCAATTTCTTTAAGACATATCTTATTTATGACATGGAGCTCAAAAGGATGTCTTATAAAAATATGACAGTCATAGGATAAGATAAGATAAGGTAAGGTAAGGTAAGGTAAGGTAAGGTAAGGTAAGGTAAGATAAGATAAGATGAATTTTTATGTCATGGGAACCCAACTGGATTAAGATTACTGTGGAAAAAGGGCCATAATGGCCATGTTTTGAAAATTCTAGTCGCATCCATCTCCTATATTTTAATATGCATACGAGATTTCACAGTATAAAACCTCTGATATGAAACCTGTTTCAACCAACACCTCATGCGGGTTTTGGATCCGGCTACTAGTTTTATAAGAAGAAATTATTTTTAAATCTTTCTCAATTTTCTTGACAGCCATTATCTTGCAAAATTGGAATCAAGGCCTAATTTTCCAATGGTTTGGGGTGTTATTCTTTTAGGGTTGCTATTTTAAAATTTCTTGTTGCCAAAGTGTTATGTAAAATGAAAATTGATTTTGAGATATTTTTATACGTTTGGTATTCTGAAATTAGGGTTTTCTCAGTGTGGCAAATACTTAGCAATTGACATATGTGTGTTTGGATGTCCTGCCCCCAATAACTTTATAGTAATTGTGACTCTGGGCGGCCTCTAATCCTAGATATATTTGTGCTAGAACTAGTGTGTTACTAATACTAACATAGCTTTATCTCGTTACTTTATGTTGGATGCTCTCAAACAATTTCAACTTGAATATCTAGATATCTGAATTTCTATTCATTTAAATATTGCATATATAGTATTCTATTTCAACATAGCATAGCAAAATTTCATAACAACTATCTCTGCCATTGGTCGAAAGCATAATACGGTATATGCTAAAAAATACACAATCCAAGCAACTATCTTTTTGAAACCCTAACTTCAAATACCAAACATCCAAAGGTACTAGAAAACCCTAACCCAAATGGCATAATACACTATGATCATCCTAGATTATACAAAGCAATCTGGTGTGTGTATGTGTCATATATGTCTAGTTGGATTTTGCCAATGTGTGTCTAGTTGGATTCTGCCAATGTGACATTGCATGAAAATGTTTTTTTTTTTCTTTTGTATGCATGTTGCTTGTTAGCTTCTCTTACTCATATATACAAGAGAGTGACTTAACAGTAACCCTTTAGAGAATAAGCCTTTGGATGTGTCTAATAAGCTGATTGTATTTCTTATTTAAAAGAATAACTTGTGGTATCAAAATTTGGCCCTTGATGTGTATACCCACTTGTATTTAACTTAAAACATTCCTTGAAGTGCAATGTTGCACGGTTAATTCCATGGTACATTATGGCATGCCATTAGGCTGTTAATTCTGCTTTCATAACTGCTTTTCCTGGTGGCAATATACCTTTGGATCAAATTCTTACCATATTGTAGACAAGGGCGAGACTAGTTTATACCAAATGTTTTTCCTAAGACTCTCTTTTGTAGGAGTTGCATGGTTTCATCTGTATAGCTTGTGTGCTTCAAGTACTCCTGGAATGAGTTCTATTTTTTGACTCATTTAATTCTATTGGCACTACATAGACATAGTTAAAGGCCATGTGCAAGGAAAAACATTGGGGTTATGTTGATGGAATAATAAAGTATATCCCTTTCAAATATGGGATTCTAATTTCGTGACTCATATTCTTATTTCAAAATTATCTAAATGTATATCAATATTGTTGCTGGGAGGCTGCAAAAAATCCAACAGTCTTAGCATGGATTTGCTGGGCTATATCCAGGTAAGATTTTGCATTCTCGGCAGAATTTTGCCCTCCAAAAATACCTAATTTGTCCCGAAATTTATGATGGGAGGCTGCTTTGATATCAGGCCAGCTTTGCTGGGCTCTGCCCTATGGGTTTTTTTGCAAACCTTCTTTACTCGGAGATTTAGCCGTGACTATTATTATCATACTAAATAAGCATGGAATTTGGAGCTGTCATTTTTGAGGACGAATTTCCCTTCCAAAACTCTGTAAACAGGGCATAGATGGGACGCTCCTACACCAGGACTTGGCATTTTGCATGCACACAAAGCATTAGTCTGGAGGATTGCATGAGCAGTAAGGAAAGTGGTGACAAACGAGGCAAGCAGAGCTTTTGTACCAAATACAAATTATCAGGTGTATAGACAAGATATGTAGACAAGGATATGGTAAAGCTTCCCAATCTATTCCTGCAATCCAAAATATAGATACTGGCACTGAAGAAAACCAGGTATTTCAGTGGCTTTTAGTAATAAAGGCACTTATTAGAGCTAAAACTCTGCTTGTACATAGTGGCACTGCTATGCTAAGGTGTGAAGTAGGCTAATAAGTTTCTGATGATTTATTTCCCTAATACAGTTTGTGCTTCCCCTATATTTTAATTGTTCTGATCTTTATGATTGGTATTTTGGGTTTTTGATGCCCTTACATATAGGTTTCTTATCTGAACAATGTTACTTATAAGGATTGTTTCCATTCTGCTCATTGGTATTACTGTAACTATGTTGAGTTAGTTCTCTGGCATTAGTTCAAACTAGTTCTATAAATTTTTACACGCTCATTTGATCTTTTGATCTTAGAGTCTTGCATCGAACTAATATGGTATATACGTCTTATATGCATCATATTGGCAATTGCGATATCAAAATTCGCCTCCATGTGAGACACATGCGGCATATGGCTACAATGATCAAATATAGATATATGCTATAAACTATTGTAGTTGTAAGGTAATTATAAAGCAAGTTTTTGAAGGTAGTTTGGATGTTTAGAGCAACTTGCTCTATGAAGATTATTTAATTACTTAAAACTAACATGCGATTGATAGATTCGGTTCCCATTAGATCGTTTAGTTTATCAAGGTTGCAACTTGCACCAATAATTCAATTATCAACACATCACTAGATTGAGTTTCAACTCCAGGTTATTAAACATGTTGTGTCCATACAATAGATCCAATAATGGTAGTTAGTCGTTAGGATATAATAAGTGATTCTTTTTTTCTTTTGAATGTCCATTTTTTTGTCCCGATGTGTCTTTGCACATTGTTGGGTATTGATGTCCTTTGTTGTATCTATTCTTATCTTAACATATACTAGTTATGGTGCCGGGCATTGCCGGGCTCTAGTAATAATTTAAAAAGGTGGTTGTTTCATTGAGGCTTTTGGGAAAAGGCATGTGTGGAGCTATGGCTCACCACAGAGTTGCTAGTGCACTTTTCCTCCTTTGAATCTTAGCGAATAAGTAGACCTAATACTCATGTTAAAGATATATGCCCCATGGGCATAAGGAAGTAAGAATGTCACATATTTAGCTTGTGGTTTCATTATCTACAATGCAAGTGCAAAACAACTGCAACTCACATTAAAGAGCAATGTATAACAGGAAGAAGTGAAACACATCATAGATATGCAATGCACCGTGGAATGCTATAAAAGTGTGTAAGAGGAAAATATAAGCACATCATAGACATGCAATATGGGCTAGCAAAATGGTAGAAACTTTAGAAGAAGTTGTGCAAATGCTTCATATGGGAAAGCAAGAGGACAAAAATGAGTTATATATTTAGAAACAAATTCCGTATTTCGTAATATGTCTTTTCTGAAATCGTAGAATCTAGATCAGATTTAACATTGAGGCAAATATGCGATCTTGGAAGTTCCAAGATTAAGCTGCCAATCACATACCTATTTCAATCGACCAACATGCACTCGCATCGGATAAGGGATAAGGCATTAGCCCAGAATAAAAAAACCTAAAATCTAGGATTGAACCAAATCACTAATAAAGACCTTCTAACACTTCTTGAGCAAAGACATGCTTCTATGTCTAGCTTCATTATATCCAAAATAATTAATATCAAAACTTCATGAAGATAAGATATACAACTTCATGCTACAGATTGCCTCCTCCTCAAGTACTTTATCACCTTCTCGAAAATGGCACTTACAGACTTTGCCTTCTCAATGGCAATCCATCTAGAACCTTGTTTGGTCTAAATATAATCCTCCAAAGGTAAATGTTCTACTTTGGCAGGTGATTCATCGCTCTTTGAGAGTTAATGAGATGGTTCATCGCTTTAAGCCGGGAGTAAGCCCACTTTGCCCAATGTGTGAGCGGTGCATTGAAACATTGGAGCACTGTTTATATTTGTGTGCAGAGCTGAGTAGTCTTAGGTCCTAGCTGCATTCTCTTTTTGGAGTATCTTTGTATTTCGTACGTGCAAAATACAATTATGAGGGCTCTCGCTGCCCTACGTCACCCCCCGTGTGAATATGCACCCAAACCAAAGGGGGTTTAAGGGGGATTTTAATTTAAATGTGTTGGATCCAATGGTTATATTTATTAATGTCAATGGTAGTTATGTGTTGGTTATTATACTAAAAAAAATTTTTGGCCCTTCGGGCCATAAAAAAAAAACAGACGTGAGAATATAAAAGACATTTAAAACATAAAGATAGTGTAGGGTTGCATCTTGAACCTTGGAATCCAAATATGCACTAAGGATTTAATATTTGAAGTATACTAGATAGCCATCGTTTAAATATTTAGAAGCTCACCTTTTAGAAACTTCTTCAAATACATTAGCTTGAACATTAAAAGGCTCAACCGAGAAGATTAACTAATCTAGTAGGTTAACCAGCTGAAACAAAGGGTATAGCAAATTCACCAACAGCTATACTCAGAGGGATGCTTCTAAGAGAATTTATATTTCAAGGCTTTACAATGAATCTGACCAAATATCATTGTTTCCTCATCTAAATTGATCAGCTGTGCTTCGTGGTAACTGATGGTGAGGTTTTGACAAGCATCTAGCAGTCATCGCTTTACATACATGATAATAGAATAACAGATAATATGGTAATGACTAGAGTTATATTTGTTAGTTTCAGATCAGATACACATAATATTGAACAAGACTTCTCAAATATAAGCCATATCCAATGGATAACACACAAGATAATATTATGAAGAATTGTTAAAATAAGTTCTGGAGAGAAGCAATTTTTTTACAGAATCTATAACGTTGGAGGAAGAACAGATTGCACCTGCAGCAGCAGGTAAATCCAGCTATGACTTCTCCCCAACGAACTGGTTATTGGTATTAGTGGTCACAAGAAGGGAAAAAAGCAGAATTGCTCATGCACTCAAATATAATTCATAAACCTGGGATGTATCTGCTTTACTTATCCTTTTAAGACCTTCAAAACTCCTTTTGCTTCCAATAAATTCACATTTCTTCATTGCTACCATATTCTCAGGTTTCGCACATGCTGCACGAAGTCTGTCTGCATGCTTGGAATCAGTATGAATTGCAATCTCTAATTCTTGTGTGGACAATGGTTCCTATAAAACCACCATGCAATGTAGATCAGTTTAGGTAAATCAGTCTTTCATGGCCTAACATAAGTATCTTAGCAAGGACTGGTTGTTACCTGATAAAAGTTATAAATATTCTCAATAAGTAGTTGTGTTGTGAAACCTTTCTCACTAAAAATGTATGCGATGAAGGACCCATCTCGAAAAAATCATCCCACTTTGGGAACGAGGATTGTAAGAAATGGTCCCTTGTATATCACTTCATCTTTCTCGCTACAACCATCACAATGTTCTTGAATAAAGTGGTGAACATGCATGAGGAGAAAATAAAACCGCATCTTCTACGGGATTGAATACTTACGCATCATCCAATGTCCTCATCGAGATTGCGATGTCGTGGTGCTACTTGCTTCTTAATTTAACAACCGAGCCGTTGATGGTGGTTCTCAGAACATACCAAAGATAGGAACTCTAGCATGTACCTTGGGGTACTTGGATTAGGTCTTGTTCGATATGGCTGCAACTTTAATTGATTAAGTTGAAACCTGAACCATTTTGACAATGAGGAAAGCAAAACATGTCAAATTTTATACCTGCCCCAGGGCTCCATGCCTCTTTCTCACCCCAGCTTTGGCAGCAGACATCTTTTCTATACTCCCTTGTATTTTCTTCTCTTGCACATGGAGTTCACCTTCATGGTGAAAGGTTAAAAGCTTCTTTTGCTCCTGCCCATTTGTTTTCTAGAACACAGTAGATGGATCCTGTGTTAGTGCTCAAAGGTGAACTTTGTGTCTACTAGAAACAGTTGCTCTGAATTGGCTTCACCTCCATCACATCATTTAAGAAAAGGAAATGCGAAGAATGGAGAATTCTCCAAACCTAGAAAATATGTTCTTCACAAAATCCATCACAGAAATACCTCCAATACTTAAACTAGACCAAAGGGCCACGGAACTGTCTCCATGCTCCCCAGTAATATAACCATGCACATTTAGGGCATTAACATCCAGCCGATCTGCTATCAAAAACCTATCTTGAAGAGTCTAAATTTGTGCCGCTGCCTATAACTCTATTTGGAGGAAGGCCGGAAACTTTCCATGAAATCCTTTCTGCTGTAGTTGAGTAGCCGTGGAGTATTGAGCAGCAAACCTAAATCCCTTGCTAAATCCATGAAAATCTGCACAAGCACTCAGGTAGCTCTCTGCTGGAACCGGTTAAGCTCTGCCCAAATCCGATGCTGCCAGAAGCATAAGAAACATAAAACGTAACTTTGCCCACATAACCACGCCCCCTGTTATAAGATCTGCCACCATTTTTTATGAAGAAGCTACTCTCTGCAACGACGATCTGTTTAAATGGTAGCTTAATCATCGAGATCCCTTACAGCAAAAAACCCTAAAATGAGCTGCTCGAGCTTTGCATGTCGAGCAAAATAAAATATAATACGAAAAATAAAACTTAACTGAAAAATATATGATATGTATGGGTCTACACTATTGAAAAGAGGCATTAAAATTAATTCAAGCGTATGCAAATACAATGGGCACTCTAGATGTACTAATTAGTACGCCTTGTGAAATACGCCCATCAAATCATATAAAAACCATTGGAAAAACCGTACAAAAATACAAAAAAAACCCCCTGTTATTATGCTACATATTCAGCACTTTCCTTTGGGTATTTATCCAAATCAGTGGACTGCTTCTAAAAGGATTGCATTTCACATGGCAAAGTCTTGGCTAATATGGAGTGTATGGAAGCGAAGGCGAAGAAAGATCTTTTATGATAAGCGTATTTCTTCTCAGGTGGTGCTTCAAGAAATTCGTAAGAAGTTGTATAATTGCTTTCAGTTCTCCAATTGGCCTGATCGTATTCAAATTCCAATATGGAGTGATCATCTAAAAGTGATTGATGCTTCAGAGACATTTCTTACTTCTGGAAGTACTTTGTAATATTTTGAGTGTATAATATGAAGCAAAACACGTTCTTCAAAAAAAAACTATGTTAAGTAGAATAAATGAAGAAAACTTAAGAGATGCAAGATTGAGAATTTATGCCTTTCGTTCCTAGTTCTTGCCCTGCATATGCGAAGACCCACTTCAATGTAAGTCAATGGACCTTTCTTCATGCATTTTGATGGCAAGCATACACGTAACTATAGAACTCAAGTTGAATGCCCCTACTTGAACTATGAACTAAAGTTTTTTTTTTTTTGAGGGCAAGGTTGTTCCAAAACTCATGATCCTTGCACAAAGGATTCATGATGCCAAAATTTGATACATGGTCCTTATAAAAGGGATCCATGAACCATAATAAAACAGCCAAATAACTAAGATTAAGACATGGCAGAGTTGAAGAAAATTACATTGAACATATCTCTCAGTTTGCACTAATAAAGATAACCCCACAAACATGCGAACTTGCCTTCATAACAATTGCTCCTCATTGCAAAACACATAACGTTGGTATATACAACAAATGTAAGGCACCTACATAGAAGACACACTTCAACATAAGTCTACGAACTATTTTTCATGCATTTTGATGGCAAGCCTACACGTAACTATATAACTCAAACTGAATGCTCTTAATTGAACAATGTTAAGAATAAAACATAGCAAAGTTGAAGAAAATTGCGTTCAATGTATCTCTATCTGGTCCTGCCAATAAATTGTGATATTGAGAATGCAGACATATTACAATCCCATAGGATGTTTATAAACCATTCATCACTAGATAATAACAAAGATAACCCCACAAAGATGACAACTTGCTTTTATAACGGAGCAACCCCAGAAACATGAGAACTTGCTTTCCTAACAACGGGTTCTCATTGCAAAACACATAACCTTGGTATATACAGCAAATGTAAAACTCCTACATACATTACCAAAGACACCTACATACACTACTATTCTATCGATATCAGGCAAAGATAACTTAATTGATTCAAGTATGCATTCAAGAATCCCTCATAGGCAAACCACCATCTACATAATAGATATATAGTTTATGCCTTCCAATTTTTTTATAACTGCCCATTGATATTCTACGAGGAGATCAGACAATATCTATCCAAAAGGTTGGCTTTGATACTGAAAGAAGATGGATATCCTAAAAATAAATGCTTTGAAAAGCATCTTATAGTCTTTTCGATAATAACATGTTTTATTTATGACAGCCAGCATCATTAGCACACTGACAATGGGTAAGCGACAAATTTGGGGTTGTTTATAGTTTTAATAAGCCGCATGCCATGGAGAAAGTGAACTTAAATACAATAGCAAGAACTAACACTCACCAAAGGCTGATGGATTAGTTGTTTTTATCCAGCTAACCAAAGTTTAACTCGTGTTATTTTGCTCAAATGGTGCAAAATCCCTGCTTCATGCAAACTTAGACAAAACCAACTAGCAAAGAAAAGGATATTAGAGCATGGATGTCCAGCATTGCCAAACCTAAGCACAATCCCACAAGCCCTTTTTGTCTACACTTCCATTGGTTTGGTAATTTGGTTCTTATAATTCTTCTTCAAACATAATAGCATCTGCTCCGGGGCGGGGGTTTTTTAATCCTGGTAGTAATACGCCTGCTGCTCTCTCTTTGTACTTGGGTCCCATAGGCCAGTTGGTCTCCGTGGACGATAAAATCATATTCTATTCTATTCTATTCCATCGCCTTAAGCTAAAACAATCCCAAATTCAAGTTCGCTTATGACTATAAGTCACTCTAAATAGCCACATTGCCTTTATATTTTGGGCGAAAAGAGCAACCTACAAGGATGAGCATATAGAATTAAGGCACATACAGGAAATATCTGATTGACAATGTATATAGACCAATTGGTAAGAATTATGACCATGCAATCATTAAAATTTTCCTGTTGCCAAAGGTCCTTTAGGCATTCGGCAAATCACCTGAAGTCCAAGAAGCATAAAGCTTCTGCAACTGTTGCACCTACAACTTGTACTTGATCGCATTCTAGTAGTTTAATATATTCCTATATTCTTCAAAAAAAAAAAAGACAAACGTGAGGAACTCACAATGCTTACATGGGCAACTATTGCAAACATGATAGGTAATGGCTTCACCGCATAGGAACTCACCAAATCTATAAGACCATGCCCATCTAAACTCCTATTCTATGCCTTTAGACTCTTTCTAATATGACTGCACATCAATAATAGAATGAGATTAGAAGCTCTAAAATGTCTTTCTGTCAAGATTTAGTTATTTTAATCAGGAACGCCAGCGATGATGGTTGAGAGAGCTCGAGCCAAATATATCATTTGATAGTAATACACCTAAAGGTGAAACTTCTCCCTTGATGATGTGATGAGAACCATGTTATTAAAATGCACAATATTTATCCAATTTTTGTGCTGGAGATTAGTAAAAAGGATCCGTGTTTTGATATGTTGTTCCCCTAGATAGTCAGTGATTTAAGCAGTAAGTTGCAGTCTATATATACAGGGGATGGTAAGTATGATAATGAAACATTTGATTAAAACCCCTACAAATGGCAGTGTTTTCACGTATTACTTTTAGTTAGAGTGTTGCATTTCAGTCTTCTGGATTTCTGCTAGCAGGATTAATATCTTGGATGCATTTCCAGGATGTGGCAACAAATCTAGCAGACAAAGAAATAACCTTCAATAATTGTATAGAATAATAGTTTTGTTACAGCTACAAATGATCTGATCATGTTCATTTACCTCTCAAATCAACTTACTTTGCAAACATTCAGAAGCATTAGTTACACAGAGATGATGATTGCTATCAATACTCAAACATTTTCAGAGTTATCTAGATATCCAAGTCGTCATGTCGGAAATATCCTTTACGTTGTAATTGAAATGCCATCTAGGTAGTACATAATCAGGTTCTAATTAGCAAATGGCACATTGATTGCATAGCTAAATCATGATGGAACACTAAATGCACGATTGCATCATGCAACACCTCTCTGGCACATAAGTTGTTAATCCAAGGCATGTATAGTTGACATAAATCTACATTTATTTCATCTCATTCTTTGCCCCTAATGTTTTTTCGTGAAAAGCCTTGCTTTCTTTGCTCTTCTTCATAACTTTCTACAATATAAATGATATCTTTTGATAAATTCCCATATATACTTTCTTCTGCGGCTATCATTTGACTATAATGTTACTCAATTAGCTACATTCTTTCTGCTACTTCAACTTCTATGGCCCTCTTCTTAACTTCAAAATCCAATTCATTAGAGTTAATGCGATTTCCTGTAGCTTGCTCCGTCTCAATTTCTGTCTCAATGGCACTACATGCACTCACAAAGACATTCTCGAACGATCAAGCCTTTTAGCTCAAGTCTTAAAGCTATGACTTGAGCCTGCTAGCTCTTATGTTGGGCTACATGGAATGAACACATAATTTGTGCACGTACATGTAATGTACTCGTGACTTCCTGATGGTTGCAGGCCAGATAAAAGAGGGGATAGACGCATAAGATAAATACATGCAGGTAGAATTAGCGAGTATGCGGAACAATATGTAGTATGTTACATGTTACTGAAGATGCAAACTACTTTTATTGTTTGAGATGTCTGAGTCGAACGAACTTAAACATGATAGTCAAGAGTTTATCCAATAGAAATGTCGTGCGAACTACTTTTATTGTTTGAGATGTCTGAGTCGAAGAACTTAAACATGATTGTCAAGAGTTTAGCAACGTTGTACCTGGGCCAAAGTACCTTTATATTAAAACATTAACCTGCCATGAATAGTTCAAAATCTATACTAATAAGTGATTGTCTGCATTTTCAGTTGTGCAGGCTTCTTTGGACGCAAAGATACAGCTTGAAAAAATCTCAAGAACTTTCAAACCACAGCGATAGCCTGAAACACACAGAGTGGCAAAAATAAAAGCAACAAAATTGAAGCACCTCTCTTGTCTCTAATTGTAGAGTCTACAAATCACACCTACTTCCTTCATAGCATCTGCAGTTGCCATATTTCTACATGTAATAACAGAGCGGGGTGCTTAGAACCTGCAAATAAACCTAGAAAAGTTTACAGCCATTGAAGTTATATAATATATAAAACTTCCAACGACAAAAACATGCATTTGCAATATCAAAAGCCTCCATAAACAAGCTTAAACAAAACCTTGTTAACTTATGAGAACTTATTTACTCACCATGGTGAAAATATTGAGGAAATTACAATAGGTGGGTCACAGAAAGTGTTGCTTGAGATGCACCTGCATGTAAGACAAATGCAGAGAAGCTCTTAGAATGCTTCAGATTTGCAAGGAAAACTATGTAAATCTGAACTCAATCATGGATAGTTTCTGCATATACAATAGCATTCTCATCTATATCACAGATAACATTATGCGCAAAAAATGTTCAATGACTATGTGTCTCACTGCTACCCCTAACCAAGAAGTAGAGTTTGGATTGATGTACCTCTAAAACATAGATAGTGTTATCTGGGCTCGAGTGGCAAATACTCTGCCGCTGAACCCTCCTCAAGGGATGGGTCGAGTGTGGCAGTGTCATCCGAAGGTTGACCACTCAAACTTTGTGAAGTCCTATTACGAGCTTCTGGCAATTCAGATGAGCTTCCCCCCGCAGACGGCTGGGATCTATAGGTGCCCGGAGATGTGTGGGGCAAGATTTGGAAATGGGTGTGGAACCCTATTTCGCCCCCCGAGATTCGCGTATTATTGTGCAGATAGTACACCGATTGTGGCAGATAGTACACAGATTCGCGTGTTATTGTGGCAGATTGTGGTAGTTTAGTTTGTAGCCAATACAGATTGTTGGGAAGGAGAAATCCTAGCCCTTGAAATTTTTGCAATTAATAAAGGGCAATAAAAAAACATCATTGTTATGCCACATTTAACACAAAATAACAAGGTGCCAATGTACTACGGATTGCCCAAGTGTCCTATCTGATTGTTTTGTGTATTGTGAATTTCTCTCTTTATTCTTTTCTTATCTTTATATATCATTCTCTCTCTATTCTCTTCTCTCTTTATATTCTCTTTCTATACTCTTTATTGTTGTCTATCTAGGTGGTAATGCTACCCAAAAAGTAACATCTGAACAAGTGTTTTAGGTGTCTTAGATCATATATGCTCGATGAACTTTCGCACAATGCGGCCTTGGGAGGTTGTTACACCAAAAATAGTATGTATGTTGCATTGGGGCAGCGATTGATGATATAGATCTCCTTTGAAGGAGCACACGAATTATGAGAGCAATTCTCATATTTGGCAGGATCTCTAGGTGGAGGGATTCTGGAGGAAATTTTTCTTTCCCGAAATGTCATTGTAGTCATTGCTGAGAATTCGATGCAGGTATTGCAACAATTCCAACCTCAAATTCAACTCTCATTGCAATTTGCAATTCCCAATCCCAATCCTTTATTGCACGTCTATTTTATGGCCAATCCCAAAAGTGAATTGCAGTAGGAAAAATTACCTGGAGTTCGAAGCCAAGAGAAAAAAGAATCGAGAAAGAGAACAAAACGAAAAGAAAAGGAAAGTATTCAAACATTGGAGAATAAGAGAAAACAATGACTTAGTGAAAGACGATTGCATGAATTTGTAAAAGAGTTATATGTTTATTTTAATCACATTGTCAGGTTTGTTGTTAAGAAGTTGGATAAAGTGAGAGTACTTAAAGGACTGTTCAAAAGAAAGACAAACATGTAGACACATAGACATTATTTACGTCTATGGAGATCGCAGCAGGCCATGGGACATCATGGAATGTGAGCCCAAAATTACAGAAGACAATAACAGATATAAAGTATAATAACGATAATGACAATGCTGATATGGTGCTACTGAGATTTCCTGGACATAGCCTATCCATAAATTTGAAGGCTATTGGTCTAGAATAATCGCCGTGCTTCTTTGATAAACTGTCCATTTCTTGTGTTGGCGCGCTTCCCTCACTTTGTAAAGCTTGTCCTTGCACTTGCACAGCTACATCGAAGAAAGATCCTCTTGTGCTGAGAATGTAGTGCCTTTTAGGTGGTTGCTGTGGTGAAGATTATGTAGATGATTTAGCACATCCTAAAAATGAATTAAAAGGTGGTGAGGACAATTAGGACATGTAGCCCCGACCCTAGTTGCATACGCAATTCCTGTAGCAGGAATGTGCATCAGTAAATGTGTAGCCACATCCAAATCTGTCTGACCCTTTGTATCTGTCTTGACGACCCCTATGATGTGCAGATTTAGCGACTTGGTGTCAGACACGGAAAACTCCTGGGGTGATGGCTTCATTGTGCCTGAAGAAGATGCCTGGCTGCTGTTGGCCGAAACCCTATGTGGTATCCATAATAGTAAGTCCAACCGTGATATCTAGATCTTCACATTAGCATAATGTTTTTCAGGTGAATTTAAAACTGTTGTCTAGATCTCTGCATCAACACAATCTTAATTCACTAGCACCCGTAGCCTTGTCTTCGATGTTTGACTGAAGCATCAACCGTACACACTATCCATTGGAATCTCGAGCCAAGACTGAATTATTTATAACAATTCTATCCATCTAGAAATAGACATAGTCATAGCCCTAGCTGTCATCCCTCCCCGGCCCGGGCAAATGAATAGTCTGCACATGGAGTGCAGGGAGCAACAATTGAACATGCCAATCCAAAGAACCCTGGACATCTTGACAGTCCTTGAGAGTGAACATTACCAGCCCTAACTATGCCAATCGTAAGAGGCTGCTGTGGATCGAAAAGGAAAGGTGGCAAAACCATTTGAACTTTGAGTTTAGCTTGTCCTTGACCATGAAGTTGTTCCTTAGACCAAGCACTTGGTTTGCGGGCTACCTTCTGTCTAAGCAGTGATCCCTTAGAAGGAGGATTCTTTGGCTTATCATCTGCTATTTGTGTACTGAACCTCTTTTTATTGGCGACCCTTGCTCAAAAGCAGGATAGAAAATTAAGCCAAGACAGAGAAGTTGCAGAAGCGCGTTTTAAATGTTTGGAATCAAAATGGTGGCTCAAAAAATCCTTCTTGCAACTATTTGCCAATTTGGACAAAACTCTAGTGAGAGAAACTAGACAAAACCCTCGTGAGAGAAGGAAGAGTACCAATGAGAGAACTAGGGAGGGTGCTAGAAACAAACATTTGCCAATGCAAGCCTGTGTCCAATGCAAGCCTGTGTGTACCAAATCCAAAGGATATTGCTGTCATGAAAAGCATGATTGGGAATGTTAGAGAGACAATGCAAGCAGAAAAGATGCAAAGAACAATTGGTGTCTTGCAAGCAAGAAAGGCACCCTCCAAATGGCAACACGTGCCTCAGATCCAAGAAAGGGCCAATGAAGTGACAAACCACCGAACATCCAACTAGCTCCTCCACATGACGCCGATGATCTTCATGGATAATCTGCACCATTGGGGCCCCAAAACGATAAAAAATGGACCTAGACTCCTGAACTTCATAAAAGATTTCGTTCGTTGGTAGCTTGATATCTGTAAAGTCCTACTTGGCGTGCAATTGTTGAAGATATGATACAACTTCTTTCCTATCATTATCCATCATGGTGGAAATGGCCTCTAAGACCTGAGATGAGGTATCTAGAGTTGATAAACCTTTGCATAGCCCCTCAGAAAAACGAACATCCCTAACTCATGCCACCGTGTCAGAGGATCTCCAAGGTGTAGATGTCGATATAGGTAGAGGGATAGAAGAAGGCGTCACTCCGGGAAACTCCCCTTGCCCTCAGGAATCTCGAGTGCATGTTGAACGTATTATGCCATTTTATAAGAATGGCACCACCACCCGAGCATTACCTCCACAATTAGTTGGTGTCAAGAAACCTTCAACACCTATGCCACATTATTCTGAACAAGTGCTAATAATCTCATTTGTTTTAGAGAGCTTCCAATCTCATTTGTTTTGTTGTAGGTGCAACCTGTCTGGAGAAACATTCCTTAGGCACGTGGGATGTCAACTCATATGAGGAGCCTCCAACATATGTTAGAGGTGCCGCTAGTCCAAAGAAAGCTCAATTGGATAAAGAGAGCCTTACTTGACCCGCAGAGCTTTCAAGAGAGCTTTCAATATGTGTTAGAAGGCTTATTGCCTAGAGCACATTGCCCAACTCGAGGAATAGCCACATATGTTGCAGGTACGATATTATTAGAAGAGCTTCTCAAGCATGGTGTCAACACAACCTCTAGTATCACTAGACATATGGGCAGAGGCACAAACTTTAGTCGAGACTGCTACATTTGGAGCGGAGACTGGAGCAACTAACTGAGAAGATGAGAGATTGAAACTCCTGCCTCGATTGAACCAACCAAATGATTGAGATGCACTGACGAGATCTAACTATCGAGAGCAGAAGCATCCTCATGAATCTTTTTTGTCTGCAACACGGACACCAATTCTGGGAAAGTCTATTCTAATTGCACCATGTATCCCACTAGAATTACCAAAAGAGCTTTTTCTTGGAGGACTGCGACTGGATCTTTTCATCTCCATCGAAAGGGGGTCAAAGTTTTAGAGCTGAACAGTCCTTCCAAATGGGTCAACAAAATTAAACACCATCGAAAAGAGTGCACAAGGATCTTTCTAATGAGCCCAAACACACCCAAAACTGCCACCAAATGCAAGAATTATAGCCAAACCTTAGCACCCCGAAGAAAAGGCTGGAACTGTCAGGCGACTTTCTTCCACCAGGGAATTACAATCACCATGAAAATCTTACATCAATAGAATGGGCATGCGACAAGCTTTCTAACGAGCCTAAAAACACCCAAACATGGCACCAAAATCCTGAAACCCTAGGCGTCATCAGTCCACGCCTCAAACCCTAATTATATTAGTAATTGGCGTATATTTTAATAAGTATCTGGTTGTTTTTGTCTTTAGAAAAAGCATGATCTGGTCAAATGCAAGAGTTAAGAGCTTGCTAACCTCATAGCAGGAGTTTCCTTGTTCAATAGCTGGGTCAGATCATAAACTGTATGGGTATATTTGTGTATCCATCCCTATATGTAGTTACCTAAAAGTCATTTAGTAGAAGTCAGTTAGTTGTTGTTAGTATCGTGGAATGAAGGAAGTTAAGGTTTAGGGTCTCTCCATAGTGTTGAATTTGAAACTTAGTGTCGTTATGTAGTAGGGGTTTTTGAGTCAAAGTTAATTACTTTAGGGTTTATGGTGTCGATGAACACTAAGTTGGAGGGTTTATTTTGCTTTTTTTGTAGGTATCGTTGTTGTTGTTGTTGTTGCATTCTGCTAGCTAGACACTTACTAAGACAATCATCATGAATCCGCAAGAGGGGGCAGAAGTTAAGTCGGAGCCAAGGACCCAGCCGTCGATGTCGCAAATCGAGCCACATGTTCAGCCAAAAGCTGAGTCTTCTTCTGCAATGCAGAGGAAAAGAATTAGAGCACAACAACCATAGTCTACGTTAAGAGCCGAGTTGATGAACTGACTCTGTAATTGACTTTGCAAATTGAATTGGAGTAGAGTACTAGTAATGAGGAAGGATGGCTAGACTTTCATGCAAGGTTCATGAAAGATATCGATAAAGCTTTTAAACCTGAAAGATCTCGAGCCTGGAAAGGGCGATTCTGAGAGGAGGTACATTTATATAGCGGGCAATGTTAGATGCACGATGGGAAATATGGTCACAGAGGTTGCAAACCTGACGAGTCCTCCCTTGAGGATCTGAAAGAAAAGGCTATTCTGTAGAATGTTGCTTGGACCCATAGAGGGCTAAGGAAGGAAGCCCATCCCCCTCCCTCCCCCCTCCCCTTCCCCCCCCTTTTAATCTTATCAGGAAAGCGTTGGCACAAACAATCAGAGCAAACATGTTAGTGAGATCGAGATCGTAAAAGGGCGGATGCCAAGGAAACTTGGTTTGCAATGGTAGATTCATCGGAGATAATCCATATATAATTAGGTCCAGTACATATGGATGTTATACAGATTTAACATTTAGGTTCTAGTTATTTTAGAAATGAATCGTATTGTGTGAAGTTCCAAAATTCCAAACGAGAATGTGCGGCCAGGTAGTATCGATCCTAATATGCTAGTGAAGGTTATGATGAAAAATATAAGGAAGTATGCAATGCAGGTTAGACATAGATCTATAATACATTGTATTGTTGTACAAGCGACTTTGAGAGACATGGCTTGATATTTCCCTTTTGGAACGGGGTTCTTTTGCAAGTTTTTTTCACAAACTATGAGGACAGTACCTTTCCTGAGCATGCATTTCAAAGATTAGGAGTGAAACCCAAAGTGGAAACAGACCTGTGAAGCTTGAGCAATGCAAGAAGAAAGAGTTATTCGTTGCTCAAAATGTTGGCAACTTGGCTACTGCATTTTGTAATGGCTTCCGAAAACTTTATCAAGCAAGGCAATTGCACATGGACTTGCATTTGGGCAATGTCTTGCTTCATTTCGACTTTGGAAAGGATAAGGATTGCGCGAACTTTCAAACTATTAATATTAATATATGTGACTAGCTTGAATCAAAGTTTGTAGGTGAGCAGGTGGAACTAAAGCGGTGGAAATACAAAGGCATGGATGGCGATATTAAAAAAGACATCGAGACTGAAAAGCATCAATTTTTGTATATGCATTTAGACTTGCTTTCTTGGTCTAGCAAATGGAGCGAAAATGTTGCCCTCAAAGGTTGAGTTCGACGGGGTAGGGGCAACATGGTTGGTTTATTAGGGCCGCTTCACACTGGCCGTTAAAGTGCCGTTAGGTTAAAAAAAATTAACTTAACTGTGCTTCACATTGGCTTCTGTTAAAAAATTCCGTTAAAATTATGGGGTTAAAAAATAACGGCACAATTAAGGTAACGGTGCAAGATAACTGGGGTTCACACTGTATTCCATTAGGTTAAATTTTAACAGAGGACTTAACGGGCCATAATTTTTCCCTTCAAATTTAAGGGTAGGGGGACCCCATCCCTTAAACTCCATTTGCAACTCATTTTTTAACTTAACGGCGTGATAGTCAGTGTGAAGCAATATTTAACTGTTTTCGTTATGTTAACTCTTAACATAACAGCAAGACAATCAGTGTGAAGTAATATTTAACGGTTTTCGTTATGTTAATTTTTAACCCAACGGCGTGACCATCAGTGTGAAGCAAGATTTAACAATTTTTATTATGTTAAATTTTAATCTAATGGCGAATGTGAAGTGAAATCTTTATGTTATGTTACCCTAACATAAAGGGCATCCCGTTATGTTAGCAATTTAACCTAACATAACGGCCAGTGTGTGGCCCTTAGTTGGCCAATTTTGCAAATAACCAGTCCTACATGGAGCAAATGGGTAGTGTTGTACAACAGGATAAGCACCAAAAACTTTGGGACTACCTGAAGCATTGTGCAGAAGGACCAATGAGGGAACCCAAGACTCCTCTGTTTGATATGGCCCAACTGCTTGAAGTCATGCAGAACACATGTCATTGCTCTCCAATACCATGCACAAGGCCTCAAACAGAATGAAATTGGCTTATTATGTCAAGTCAGTCATTGTGGGGATGATACAGACTAAGCTGGGCCTAGCCACGCTTAGCGTGCATGTCCTATTATACTTTAGTGTATGTTACATCTGTTAATTGATTGAACGATATCATTGAATAAATAAATTTGATGAACATATTTTAATACCATCTCCACTACTTAAGACGAGATCGTTGAACATTATCGACGAATTGTTGCGTCCTGTTCTTTCTCGTGTTTCTTGATTCTTTTGTATTTGTGGATTATTTATTGAGAAGATGGCTCGGCAAGAACTAAGTCTCGATAAAATCGGGATCTGTTGGCAACTACTAAACCTTGACCTTGAAAATCTACGTTCACCATACCTAATCTCACTAGCTGTAAGCAAAGGGATGGTTGTAATGAAAAAATAGGAAACAAATGGGGTGAAAACCCTGAGATGTATGCTCTCGAGCCATGCAAAGATAAACCATTAGGAACTGTCGTCATGAATGTTAAGAATCCTATCCATCCATCCATCCATCCATCCGTCTATCCATCCATCTATATATCTATCTATCAATCTATCATAAAACTACATCCAAATGGGTGAAAGCATGCTATGGTGTTCTTTTTAGACCCTTTTGAGTACTTTTTCTGCAAGTTACCTAATCAATATTAAAGTACATGAGTCCTATTTATAATGTCAAAAGTTTTTAACCTAGCATGGAAGTGGTAGAATCAAAATCCCCCAAGGAATTGTTCATATCAATCCTTGTCATGAAGAAAATGTTATTGCATCATGTATAAATACCAAGAGTGCTTTTGGATAAGGCTCCAAAAATGGTACACCTTAGCATGCTTTTATCCAAGTGTATACACACTCTAGATATATACAACTTTCTGAAACACAGCTACCAAATTATATGAAAACCACATCAAAAAACTACACTATCTATATACCCCAAGTTACTGTGTTGCATATAGATAATGTAACTCGTAATACAAGAATAATCAAATATTTGAATGGGTGATCTTTACAGTGCTACAATAGAGGGAATGTGAGAATATATATGTAGAAATAATTCTTCTAGATAATATAATTACATGGGTTCCTCATCCTTCTCTTCGAACAATGCCAATTGTAAATTCGGCTTATGAATGCCATAAAGCGATTGGTGTTGTTCCATTGCACTCGTAGATGGAACATGCAAGTCAATAATTAAGATTGGAATTCAAAGATGTGTAGATGAATTTCATTTCCAAAGGTATGCTTATTTCTTTGGCTAATGGTGCATAGGACCCTTCAGATGCAATAGTTACTATCTTCAAGAAAGATGCGGCCCATGCAAACCTAGTGATTTTTGGTACACTGCCTGTTTGTATGTGTTGGACTGCAGCTATAGTGTGGTGTGTGGAGCTGACTCGTGGAAAGATTTGGTGATGTGCTAGGAAACAATCATTTTCTTTTAGGTGTCTATACATTGGAAATGGGTACACTCTAAATACATTGGTATAGGAGGGTGTGTATCTGCTCTACAATCTAATTCCCATTTGCTATTGATATAATTCTTTATTTCTGCAAAGATAAGAAGGGTCATAGATGAGACAATCAAAGTGCAGTCTTGTCCAATGGTTGTACCGATCATCTAGATCTGCTACATGGATGCTGTCATACTGCATGAAACTTTACAGTGAGGTTCGGCAATTATGCTAAATGATGAATATGTCGTGCCACAGTGTCCACTAGAATTGATTTTGCTTTGCTCACATCCACTAGAATTTGTGGCTACCTTTGGACATACTTCAAACTGGAGTTAAACAATTGAATTTGATGTTGATGTGGCCGGAGAGGACATGGGTGAGCTATCCAAATCTGGGGATTTACCAGTGATATGATCTTTCTGTCCTTTCTGATGAAGCAATAAAAAAACGTGCCCACAACAAATATAGCTATCTAAAATGAAAAATAATGTCAGGTTCACCAAAAACAATCCTATAATATTTAAAATTTTTATACAAATTTAGAGCCCCTAGCCTCCCTTCTCATGGGGGGAGAGATATAAATTCACCTAACTAGAATGCATGTCTAAGTTGGCATTTGGGTGTTTTGTATGAGCTAATGGAGGTGGCTATGATTTTAAAACCCTCCTTTAATCATGGAGAGTACTTGCTGCATCAATGACATTCTTACACTATATATGCTAAGATTAAGTAAAGATTCTTAACAAGAACAATCCTAAATGTAATACGATTGCTTAATGGTATTCCTTATTCCCTTCTGTACAATGATGCCTAGAAGAGGAACAGAGGTGGTTAACAATGATGGGACTAAGGAGAAGACAGGAGCATTGCATCATCGACATTTGAATAGTTTAAAGTTGGTTGGTTGTTAGCATACACATACACAGAAGTTGGAATGCGAGTGGTTCAAAAGAAAATCCAATTAAATATCACAAAGTTTATAGGACAAGGAAGGAAGGGCATATAATATGCATGAGAGGGGTACGTGGCAAGCAAAGAGACAAACACATACACAGTGAAGGACGAAGTCAACTGTAAAATATGGATGGGGAGACAAAGGAGCAATAGTTGAGATAGAGGAAGGTGGCAAGATGCAAGAGGTAACACGAGATATCAAGATCAATGCATGAAACACGAAGTGGGGAAATGTGGCAGACAAGGTGTAGTGCACAAGAGAAGGTCACATGCAAGGACCAACCTAGGGATGCACATACACAAGTAACTTAAGCGTAAGGTTTAAAAGACACTAGGGAGGGTTCAAGGACCGATGTGCATATAAACCTTAGGCCACAGTTCCAACAACATGGTGCCAAGAATAGGGGCACCTGGCCACGTATATCCATGTGTAGAACATGCAAAAAGGACAAGGAAAAAGGGCCCGGAAGATATCCTCCACAACTTAGATATTTTGCGGCTTTCCACGCGGGACACGAGGTTTTGTTTCTGCCCCGTAATCCCCGCCGGAATGTCCACGTGACAGCTCCCGAATACGCGCCGGAATGTGCAGCATGTAAGGCACCATGTCGAAGCAGTTGCTTCAGTTGTAGGCGCCGCTCCATTTTTATGGCAGCCGTCGGTTTTGGGCTTTTGTCTTTTGGCAGATGCCAGTTTTTATTGCGCTGATTTTGCCCATGTGACGTGTGGGTCCTGCCCTCTCCCTAGGCAATCTACCTTGTCTTCTTTTATTCTTTAAATATTGTGTTCTTTTGGAGAACGATCTCCCCTTGTCCCATTCGCCCCCTAGGCCTAATCTCCTTTAGATTTCTTTCTCATAACCACTACATTACACCTCTAGAATTTTGAGATCTCGTATGTTTTATCTTTTCTCGTTGGATTTCCTAAGTAGTTTCTTCCTCACTTTCATCACACAAGTGTGCGCTTTCGTCTTCAAACTCATCATGGATCTCAGACCTAAATGAACCATCCTTTAATTTGTCCTTACATGGTCAAGCGTCTCGTTCTCCTCCACCTCGACGTGGTCAAACCTACAGCCATGCTCCGAAATTATGTTGCATGTGTCTAAAGGTGCTTTAACCACATCCCTCAAAAGGGAATGGCGTGGACAGATTTCATAAGTTTAACAAAGGAATGACATGGGACATGGACATTCCCCACTTCTTATATTCGTGTCTCTTTCCGAGCTAGAAAGAAGTAGTTTTGTTGTGCAGTTTTTTGTTCTGATTATGCTTAGGTATTATTTCGAAGTTTCATTGTGATGGTGATAGTAGTGACTCTAGCTAGATACCACATGGGTGTTGGACCACAATTGAATATGTCGTCGTCCTCACCCTTTATGTTTTAATATGTCGTCTTCACCCATTAGAGGATCAATTAAGCGCCCCCGGCAAAAAAAAACCAACGAATACTCAAAAACATACTGATAGTGTGGCATTAATCGAATAAATGATAAAAAAGAGGGTCAAAGGTGCATAGCCTAATGGATAGAAGATAACCAAATGGTCAAAGAATTGCAAAGATTCCTAGCCTTGACTAATTAATTACAATGATTGCCATCCATATATTTCATTATATAAGCCCATAATAAATTTCCTTCGAAAATAGAAGTCACCGAATTTAAAACATGTTGGCTGGCATATGAATTTTGTCCAACTTCCGTAACTAACTTGAATATGAACACGTAAGCTATGTAGTTTATCAATTAGCAATGTTTTTAGAGGTTATCATACTGCATCATTATTGAGGGATGACAATCATGGAATGTATGGAAGCTCATATACTCCTAGTTTTTGTAAGGCATATCAGCTTATATATAAAAATTTGACTGTACAGGTATATCATGAAACTTTCCTATATAAACATCAACATGGCAACTGGGGAGCTAGTAGTAATGATTGTACTAGCCCATTGTATGGGTCCCATGACCTATTGGTCTCCGTGGACGTTAAAAAAACTATTCTATTCTATTCTATTCCGTCTCCGGAATGGAAAACGGCACTCCAATTCCGTTCAGCAGGCAGGGTAGCCCTTAAGGACGAAAGTTCGCCAAAAGGCTATTTTTTAAGGTTATTGAGAAACTTTGACGCTATGGTTTAGTAGGGCCCGTTATAGATGAAAAAAATAAAATTAGCCAACTTTTCTACAAACAAATCTCATTCCACTTGAAAATTTGCCACATCCACTAAGCGTCATAACTATGGATTCGCCTTATCCTCTACCCTCCTTCTTGAAGGTTTCTTAAGGAATCGCCTAATATTCTAGGCTTTCTTCATAACCCATTCTATTCTCCATATCCATCCAGGTACATATGATAATTTTAAAAGTTATTTTTGTAGCTATTGTGTTTCAAATACTTCTAAGGATGCACTGGAGAGCATTTTTTTACAGACCTCCCTTTTAATATATTTGTTTTATCTACAAGGATAAGCCACGTTCTCATCTGCAAAGGTTAAGTTGTGGTATTGCATCATGCAACTATTGTTAGAATGTGTTTGCGTCCTTGATTAAATATGGATGCCGGTAAATAAAATTTCACCACAGAAATTGCACTTGGAAAATAAAGACACTTAAATCTTGGCAAAATAATATTGGCCATGATTCGCCTAGATTTCTATAAAAAACATTCATGTCTAGAAAACATTCGCCAGCATAACTAATCTTGCAACTCTATTATTCGCCCGACCTTCTAAATTATGCTTAGACAAATTTGGCCTTAAGGGCAACCCTGTTAGCAGGTCATGAACAGGTAATCAGCCGCTAAATCCTTTCTCCCCAGTTGCCATGTTGTGGGGGGATGAAGCTGGGTCGCTGATTCCAGGACCCGCTCCCAGCTCCCACCGGTCGCAGGACCCCCTGGAATCAGCTTCCCAACTTCCATCCCCCCATACATCAGATGCCGTCCATTTAAGTGGGACCAGCCAAGTGGCAGCATCCAAGCCATCCATTTTTTATGGGCATGCATGGGTCATCCATGAGGCATGCGCCATGTCTCTAAGCCATTGGATCAAAAGTGTGGGAAAAATCCTAGCCCTTAATACATGGGGGTCATGCACCATGTCTCTAAGCCGTCGTATCAAAGGGGAAGGCGAAATCATAGCCCTTGAAGGGCAAGGAAGTATGGCGGCATGGAATCTGGGGAGCGGATTCCAGGGAGTCCCGCGACTGGCAGGAGCCGAGAATCCCGCGACCAGCGGGAGCCCAGAGCGGGTCCTGGAATCAGCGACCCAGTTCCAGGCTGCCACAACATGGTAACTGGGTCGCATCTTCAAATTTACCTTCTAATTACCTGCTGAGCAGAATCGCCATGCCATTTTCCATTCTGAAGGCGGAACGAGCGAGCCAGTTTCCATGTTGGTCTCTGGAAAATTTTTATTAAATTGCAATTTCTTTTATTAAAAGAGGTGAGATGGCACCATTATTTAATAAAAAGGTAACGAGGTGGCACCAGCAGTAATGGATCCGTCGTAGTTGGAGCGAATGTGATCTTTTTGGAATCTTAGAATTTTACAAAATCTATGGGAATTTAAGAGAATGTAGGGGAATCTTCATATGATCGTAGAGAATGTAGAGGAATCGCAAGAGAATCTTTGGGAATCTATGAGAATCATAAGAGAATCTTTGAGATTCTATGGGAAGCTTTATAAAACCTTTGAGAATCTAGGGGAATCTTCATAGAATCTAAGGGGATCTAGGAGAATCTACATAGAAGCTTGGGGAATCTAGAGGAATCTTGAGATAATATTTAGGAAGCTAGGGGAATTTCAACAAAATTAGGGAATTTATGGGAATCTCAAGAGAATCGTAGAAAATCTAAGCGCGCACCTTCATGAAATCTTTGAGAATCTAGGGGAATCTTGCTAGAATCTTCGAGAATCTAAGTGAATCTATGTAGAATCTAGGGGAATCTAGGGGTATCTACGTAAAATCTAAGGGAATCTACATAGAATCTAACGAAATGTAGGAGGATCTATATAGAATTTTGGAGAATCTAGAGGATTCTTGTGATAACGTTTGAAAATCTAGAGGAATTTTTGTAGAATCTTAAGAATCCAGGGGAAGCTTTGTGAAATCTTAGGGAAGCTTTTACACTGTGTGTTTTGTAGGGGAATCTTGATAGAATCTAAGCAAATCTAGAGAAAATTTGGGATAATCTTTGAAAATCTAGGGGAATCTAAAGAGAATCTTAAGTAGTCTATGGAAATATTAATAGCATCTAAGAAAATCTTCATTGGAATCTGGGAGGCATTTTCTTAAATCTTAGAAAATCTAAAAGGATCTTTATAGAATCTTCATTGGATGGCTCAGAATTTGTACACCTCCTCATAGTACAACCACTTGTATATATATAGTGGACTAATAGATCATAGTCCATCGATATTACGTAATTGCAAGTATCTAACGTTGTGATTCAATATCAGGGAACATATAATCTGTAATTGATAATTTTAACCGTTACATTTTTACGCCTATCTCTTATGAATTTATGTGAGCAACTCTACATCCTCCAGAATGTCATGTGAGGTTTGCTTCAAAACACCTATATCACATGCATAATAGTTGTAAATCCTTGTAATAGTCATTCTTATGAGGGCATGTTAGCAATATAGATACATTTCACAACCGCACAACTCAATAGCCACCCCATGTTCCAATCTCGTGGTGGTGCAAACATACAAGTATCTTGGTGGAGTTCACACTTAATGTCCATTGGGGTACTTGTATTCAAAATGTGTGGCTGATTAATTCAAACTATGTATGCTATGTAGAATAATTGCCTCAAACTAGAGCTCTATTGTTGGTTCACCAGACAAATTGCTTATGTTGCCATTTTCTTTTATGACATATTAGTATTTATAAGTCCGAGGAAGACCATTACTTGCATTTACGAGAGGTTTTCCGTTAGCTGAGGGAGGAGTCTATTACTCTTAATCCTAAGAAGAGTGTCTTTTTCAAATCAAAAATTGAATATTTGCATCATATTATTTCTGTTGATGGTCTTAAAGTGGATTCCAATAAGGTACAAGCAATTGTGGATTGGCTAGTACCTACTTTGGTTGTAGAAACGAGTATTCATGTATTGCCTTCAATTAAGTGAGATCTGCATATTCAACTGTATACAGATGTTCCTGGATGGTTTTGTCTCATTGACATTTCTCTTTCCAACAAGTCTTTTAGTTGGTGTTTACCATGGTGAGTCTATGCGTAAGTTTGTTAAGCGTGTGTATCACCTTTTGCAACTTTTTTTACTCCATTACAACATAGACATGGAAGGTGATAAATACCATCTAGTTTGAACTTATTCAAGACAAATGCACCACTTGGTACGTCTTGTATAAGAGATGATCCCTTGAAAATCTAGTGTCGACCAAGTCATGTGTGCATTGGATTTGTGCAACATTTGGATCTATTATAAAGAATGGTGCCATTTGAAGGACAAGTTGGGAAAAGACCCAGCTAAGATTGCAACTTGAAATCAAGCTTTAATCATGTTTGTTGCTCTCTTGCTCTTCACCAGGTCATACTCAAAAACAATTTCATCATGGTCGACTTTGAAATGACTTGGATTCCTATTGGTTAAACTAAATACAAACTTTCAATGTGGTAGGTTATTCAAGATGAATTGAATTGAATTGAATTGAATTGAACTGGTTTTTAACGTCCTCGGAGACCAATTGGTCTATGGGACATGTCCCGACCACCAACACCATTAAGATGTCGCCATTTGCATTGGAAGTTTTGGCACCCATCTCTGTCGTGGGATAAGGTAGGCTTAAGCTCTCCATATAGCTATTCAGGCTGTCTTACGACCACGATCATCTATGTTATTGGATTGCTTACTGCCACTAGCATTGCATGCATCTCCATCATCAAGCACAATCATTAAGCAAAGATAGCTTGGGATGTGGTCCATTAGCAAGACATAAAATGTTACCTAAGAAGTGAAAGTGGAAGATATATACACAATCAAAGAAGAACGAAAACCCACAAAAATACCTCTAACAAGTTTTCATAATTACTAAGATTCTCTTTCATTTTTTAAAATTACCAGATTGCTTCTAAGGAGAGGCAATATGAATTGCATTGAGTTGAATGATTTTATGGTAATTTGAAACACGTAAGGGCATTGTGGTAATTATCAAAACTCTTAAAAGACATTTTGGTAGTTTTCCTAAAAAGAAACTCATACATAGGATAAGCTGCAGTGGTTACTTCACTAGCCCCAAGATCATAACAAGCATGTCCAATAATACCATAGCTTTTTATGACATGATTTATGTTCAAAATTGTAGATGTTCATCAAGAAGTAGACATGCAGATGCAAATAGAAAATCCCATAAATAGAATAGAAATATAGCTTCATACAATTTAGAGGGCACACAGAGGTCTAATGTAGGATTAATTGGTCTCCAAATTTGTTTTGATGCATGTAGACTAAAGACGGCTTTCAGGCCAATATACCTTTCCCGAATGCATGGATCTTCCGTAGCAAGTAGTGTCACTTGAGTATTCCTCCTATCTCCCTGTTTCAAGTTATATAAGTTTAACTTTATAAGGTCAATGGTGTCATTAATCCGACAAGAGGAGAGGAGAACTTTTTACATATATTATTCCATTGCATACAAAACTTTAGTGTCCACATTCAAGACTAGGGTAATAAATACCATCTAGCTTGAACATATTCAGGACAAGTGCACCATTGGGTACTTTTTGCATAAGAGATGATCCAATAAAAATCTACTATAGACCATTTCATGTGTGCATTGGATTTGCGCAGCATTTCTATTATAACCAATGGAAGGACAAATTGCAAAAAGAATCAAGTAAGGTTGCTACTTGGAATCCGGCTTTAATCATGTTTGTTGTTCTCTTGCTCTTCACTAGGTCATAAATAACAATTTTATCGTGGTTGTGAAATGACTTAAATTCTTATTTGTTAGACTAGATCCAAGCTTCCAATGTGATTGGTTATTCAAGATGATTATGGCCCGATGATCATCACCATTGAGATGTGGCCACATGCATTGAAAAATCCATTTTTGTCATGGTATAACGTAGGCTTAAGCTCTCCACATAGTTATTCAGGTTGTCGCGCGACCACGATCATCTATATGATTGGATTGCTTACTACCACTTGCGTTGCATGCATCTCCATCATCTAGAACAATCGTTCAGCAAAGATAGCCCCAGTTGTGGTCCATCATTAAGATGTAAACTATACCTAAGAAGCGGAAGTAAAAGATTAGAAGAATGAGTTTTTGCATGTAGATCATTAACTAATTTTCAAAGACGAGGGTTTTTTCATATAGATCATTGTTTTTTTAGAAGATAAGCAACTTTTCTTCTAGAGGATGATATTTTTTTGCAACCAATTCTTGTAGAAGACAAGCATATTTTGCATGAGATTCTTCTTAAACACTACATTGTGATAGAAGACGAGCATGTTTTTTATGACACTAGCATTTCATACCCATTTCACTTAAGTTTTGCCTGTAAATCATGTTTTCTTAGACCACTAAGGATTGACTACTCTATGAGATGCATACATCGCACCAGCATTTGCTCTAAGTTTCTTGCTCCTATTCGCCTGACGTTGCACACATTACAAATCACTGACATTGCAACGTTGCTCCATATTTCTTGCCCTCCTATTCACTTACATTGCATGTTCATTCGCAAGCTGGAGAGCATATAGAACAACTCGGATTGAGTAAACCCCCGAACTAACCCTTATAGAACTTGGTCGAATAACCAATTAACTAGCGTTCAATCGCGAAAAAATATTATAACTATACCTTGGACACTAACAACCAATTCAGTTCAATTCATTTTAAGAAACTAATCCAATATTCACTATTTGTTCAGGCTTAAAACTCATAAACTTAAAAAAGCAAGTGCATAGAAATATAAAATGTTTTTCTTATATCCAAATTGGATAACCTCTAGTGTCTATTTCACTAGCCCCACGACGGTATCAATGTCTTTGTATGTTTCTATGTGCAAAGTCTTAACACCGCTCTATTCCTATTGGTGAGCGTTGTAATAAAAAGGGATGTTCATTAGTGATGGATTTGTCACCATATGTGTCGTCGAAAGGGCGGCATGATGCCACATTAGCTTGGAACCTTGGGGTCACCTTGCAACGTTTTGCAATTTCATTGGTGGCAAGTGTTCTCGATTGTAATTGGTTACAACTTTGTACATGCAAGTCCCAAAAACACGACGAGCACCGCGATTGGTCGGGTTTGCACAACTTGCTTGCATGCTGTGAAAGCAAACAAACAATGCAAAGATTGCCATGGTATAAGACACCATACCCTATGTGCCCATGGAACTTTAGTGCAAATACGCCGAATAGATGGGGCAAGGGAATTGAATGAGAAAGAAGGAGAGAAAGCAACAGAGGGCTAGTGGAGGACAAGGGGGAGTAGATGAAGGCGAAGAAAGTGGGGAGGAAACTGAATGAAATGCGGGAGGATAAACTGCCCATGGGTATGGGACCACTAGGGACACAGAGTGATGCAAAAAAGAGGGGCGCTATGGGCGGGGTTATGATGAGTTTGAAAGAAGGAAAAATGGCGGAAGGATCATGGAGCGATACAGAGGTGGACACATGCACAATGCAGATGCGGAGATGATAATGATGATGGAATTTTAACGTCCACTGTGAGGAAGGAAGAAGAGAAAATAGAATACAATATAGGCTATAGGAATAGTTTTTTTTGTATCATAGAAGAAGTGCATTTTTTAAGTCTAGAGGAGAAGGAAAAATATGGAGAGAGAAAAAACATCCCCCCCAATGGTCCAAAATCCTAGGTAGTGGGGCTAAGGTATTGCGTCTGTATGGGAGTTTTTGTTTTCCTTTTAAAAAAATATGACCTTGGGCGAACGGAGGTTAATTCCGCGTAATCCGCCGACCATAGACACGTGTCGAGATGTGATGCGCGAGGATTCACTCCCAGAAACCACCTGATGGGCCCCAGGCGACACGTGTCCTTTCATGTTGCCTTCATATTGAGGCCCTCGCGCCCTTTGTTCTTCGTCAGAACCGATCAGCGCTCCTCCAGAGTTGCAAAGGCCACCAATTTTTTTAGCTTCTACATCCAAATTCTTCATATTTCTAAGCTGCCGGATCCCCGTGACAGATTCTACACCTGTTTTGCTCAAAAACAGCCATTTGGGCTCCTTCAATTGGGCCTCGTGCCTCCAATCCCCTTCTGATACAAGCATTACATGTTATTCTTGCATTTCTCCAACAAATCCGACATTCATGGCCGCATTACACCCCAAATTCTTGCCTTCTTCTTTCTGCTCAAATCAAATTAGTATTGGGTCCATATCCCCTGCTTCCAATCCGCTCAGAAATGGCGCTTTTCCTCGCAAAAACAGCTCCTCTGTAGCCTACACACCGCTTTCTCTCAGATCAAAACTTGCAAATCCATCCATGGCGGATTCATTTCATTCAATTGAGCATGTGCTTCACAGTTTGATTCCGGGCCCAAAAATCCAGAATCCCAAACCTACCTCCTTTGCTTCAAATTCACCAAATTTGAATTGGAATCCTCTGCAGAAGCTTGCTGCCCTTGCTTTGGATAAAATCGAGAAGGATTTCATCCCCAAATTGGAAGGCCAAACTCTTCCTTCTACTGCCGATCCAAGAGTACAGTTGGAAGGGAATTTTGCACCAGTTCCTGAGATGTCTGTTCATCACAAATTAGAAATCGAAGGCACCCTTCCTGCCTGTTTGGAAGGCTTGTATTTAAGAAATGGTGCCAATCCTCGGTTCGAGCCAACGGCAGGGCACCATTTTTTCGACGGAGATGGAATGCTTCATGCAGTTCAGTTCAAGGACGGAGTTGCCAGCTATTGCTGCAGATACACACAAACCCACAGATTGATGGAAGAAGAAAAAATTGGAAGAGCAATTTTTCCGAAAGCAATTGGCGAGCTCCACGGCCATGGAGGAGCTGCCAGATTGATGGTCTTTTGTGCCAGAAATTTATTTGGGCTTGTTGATGGAAGCAAAGGAATGGGTCCGGCGAATGCAGGGGTTATTTTCTTCGATGGCCATGTTCTAGCCATGTCGGAAGATGATCAGCCCTATGCTGTGAAGGTTTTAGAAAATGGAGATCTTCAAACTCTGGGCCGGTATGATTTTAATGGGCAATTGGGTGCCTCTATGATCGCCCATCCAAAAAAAGACCCCAAAACAGGGGAATTGTTTGCTCTGAGCTACGACGTTGTGAAGAAACCATATCTGAAATATTTCTACTTCTCCAAGGAAGGAGTAAAAGGGCCGGATGTGGAAATTACTCTGAATGAGCCAACCATGATGCATGATTTTGCCATTACAGAGAATTATGCAGTTATTCCTGATCAGCAACTCGTTTTCAGGCTTGAAAAAATGCTTAAGGGTGGTTCTCCGGTAGAAAGGGATGCGGGAAAAACTTCGAGATTTGGGGTTTTGCCCAAATATGCAAAGGATGAGAAGGATCTCAAATGGATCGATGTGCCGGATTGCTTCTGCTTCCATGTCTGGAATGCCTGGGAGGAAAACGAAGAAGAAATTGTGGTTCTGGGCTCTTGCATGACTCCGGCAGATTGTGTCTTCAACGAGTCTCAGGAAGAAATGAATAGCATTCTGTGCGAGATTAGACTTAATCTCAAAACCGGAACTTCTACAAGAAACAAGATTGCCGGATTAAACCTGGAAGCTGGGCAGGTTAATAGGCAATATTTGGGCAGAAAAGCAAGGTTTTTGTACCTTGCCGTAGCTGGTCCTTGGCCAAAAATTTGTGGGATTGCCAAGATCGACATGGAAAAAGGTGGGGAAGATCGAGTTGTTTGTACGAAAATTCATGGCGATGGATGCTATGGAGGGGAGCCATTTTTTGTGCCCAGATCGACGGATCCCTCTGCTGCAGAAGATGATGGTTATGTTTTATCCTTTGTCCATAACGAAAAAACAGGGGAGTCCAAATTGGTGGTTTTGGATGCCAAATCGCCGGATTTGGCTATGGTGGCTTCTATCAAATTGCCTGGCCGGGTTCCTTATGGATTCCATGGCACATTTGTTACTCCAGATGAATTGATGAACCAGAAGCAATCTCTGTGAATCAAGCTGAAGCCGGTGCTTTCAATTCGAAGCTCTGGGTCGGAACAGAGCAATCAAGGTTAAAGCTTGCAGATTCAGGCAACCCATTTGGATCAATTGAAGATCCGGTAGGCCGTGGAGCTGCCCCCTTGTACAAAAAATTCAATTGGGCACCCCGCCTTTCTGGGCCATAGCTTTTAATTCAAAGCTTGGCTTTACCGGATTTATGTTGCTGTAGATTAAGCATGTTTCTATGGCCATTTGCTTCCGGAAGAGCTGTCATATCATGTATGTGCCTCCGGAAGCAAGATTGGGCTGTTTGGTTTCATTATTCGGCCGGATCTACCATATCCAGTGCTGGATTTTGTTTGTAATCAAATTTTTCAAAAATACAGTCTTATTCTATACAAATCTGTTCGCCAAAAAAGTGCCCATTTCTGTCTAACTTTTGAATATTTGTTTGATCGATCTCTTTGCATTAATGCCAAAAGACAGCTTCTAACCAACAAAGAAAGCTTCTTCTTGGCTTTTATGTTTTCTGTGGTTTATAATTTGCTATTGAACAGAACAGTCAAGGTCATGAATCTGGGGATTGATATCCTGGACTGAACTTGCTTTTTCCCATTCAAAGTTGGGCACTTTTTCTCTTCCTTCTAAAACCCTAGAAATAGAATCTTTAACAGTACAGAAAAGGTTTCCTTCACTTTCTACTTTCTTTGTTCCAAACCCAAAGCCTTGTGAACCTAGTAAATATTGGCCAATGGCCAGTGTCAACCGCTGCTATACTGAAATCATAGTGTATTTCTTATGTTGTAAGGATATGCCATAGATTTACTTGTTGGCAAACTTTTTAGAATTCGTCAGAAAATTTCCTATGGCTACTTTGGCCACTGGGGTGTTTAGAGCCGGAACTTTATTGTCTTAAAAGAAAACCACAAGAGAAGTTACCAAAAATATTCCTACAGTACACTAACTTAACTACAAAATTTTCAATTTCAACCGGTTGGTTTCTAGTGTTCCCTCTTTTTTCCCAACATTGCCTGTGGTTCTAACATTGCTCGTGGTTCTAACTTGACACTTGCCAACATTTAAGATGCTTGTAATGGATTGTAATGAGGATTTCATTTTCCCATTTTCAATGATGCTTGTAATGGGATTGTAATGAGGATTTTATTTTCCCATTTTCAATGTTACTTGGAATGAGATCCTCATTCCTCTCTACCCCACCTCTTTAATACATTTCATTGCATAACTCACCAAGCATAATACAATCTATCCAGAGTGCATAGGTCCTTAGGTAGGTCCTCTGGGTTGCCAATTACTAACTTCCCCGCTAACATAGCCTATACTTGCGGGCCTAGTGACATCTTTCCTACCCAATACTGTCTCGTTGTTTGTTAAGATGGAAAGGGACAAGATTTCTATTGTTTTCATTTATCATCCTTGTGATCTATGTATTGAGCATAAGAATGATTTCCATGCTAGCCTACTAATTACTTCATTGTCTCAGTCCCATCACATGGTGTGGCAGGCAATTCTTATGCCCACGTGTCCTCATTTCACTGAAACGTTTATGTAAAGTGAGATAGAGAAGTGTGAAAACCAAATTCGAGATCCACATTAGTTTTCTCGTCTACCTCTCTAAGAAACCTAATATTTTTCATTACATAATTACAGCTTTATATCATTCTTTCTAGTGAATTGTCTTGTAAGGACATGTAAGGGAGGGCATGCAGATCATCACATATCTTTAGAATCCTTGTATTAAGGCTTGTGGTGGCATAATCCTATTTAAAGAAATATCTAAACGTTGGAGAACACAGGTTTTTCTTGTGCTACAACCATGTACCTTTCGATGGCGACACGTCCTCTCAAAATCTGTGGGTATGTGTTTGACAATCAAGTGCGTGTTTTCACACCTGCTCGCCTTCCCAGCAAACAATGGGGCTTTGTTATTTCCCTCTGTGCCAATGACACTCAGGAGTTGATTATCAGGTGGTGGGGATTAGAACTTGTCATGATTGCAGTAACTCAAACTATTGTTGGATTCATTTAACTGGTATATCATAAATCATTCAATTGCCTCTCCATGTTGCATGTAATCAGTAATATTGGCAACAAGAAATACAAAAACAAGAGGAGAGATATCCATACAAGCGTCTATATAATACCCCGTTTGCATATTCCTATTATAATATCTGCCGCTAGATTCCATCTAACTTGTTAAAAATAGTTGATTCTGACTTGCTAGACTTAACGATCTGCATACCATGAAGGGATCCGTTGATCAGTGTATAGTTAATTGTTACATGGTTGTCATGCTGAAAGTTGTCATTTGCAATATTGATGGTTGTTCGAGTGACTCTTGATGGCACTACCATAATTCATAAGACAACCTCACTTAGAGTTAATAGTCTAGAAACATGTTTAAGTCTAAGGAAGCATGATGCCATCATATCCCTCCTATATAAAGCAGTTTCCTTTTCTTTTCTCATCTATTTTCTTCCTTACTCATTCTTTCGCCATTTATGTGTGTCTTCGAATTAAAATGTGATTTAGGATGCATTTATGGCGCCTATATAAATCTTTTGGGTTTCTCGTTTCAATTTTTTCTTCCTTATCATCACCTGATGACATCGATCTTCAAATTAAAGGCCGATTTATGGACTCTTACCAATTGGGCGTAGAGCCACGGCACTTCTTGCCTCAATATTCCAAAATCGTGGAAAATTCCAGGATTCCATCATCCGGTGACATCGGATCGTATTCTAGAATGGGGCGAGCATGCATGTCTTGCATGCATGCACGCCACACATGCCCTTCGGGTTGGGAGTTCGGCTATTTTAGGCACGGCTCGCATCAACGCCTCATCGACGCTTCCTCTTCTCTCGCAAGCATCTTTATTCTTTTGAATTGTTTCCTGGGGAGGGGCTTCTTCCCCGCTTGGTTTGGCCAATTTTACGCTTTCACATGCATGTCCTTTTCGCCTTGGTTCTTTTAGAATTTCATCCCGTGGACTCTACCCCATCTCCAGCTTGTTAAGGAAGTTCTCTCGGTATTCCCAAGTGCTTGTTGAGCCAGCCCCCATTCTAGATCCCATCGCATCCTGGCAGACACTCCGGACGCATATTCTAGAATGGGCTTGCATGCATGTCTTGCATGCATGCATGCATGCGCGCATGACCTTCGCTGGGAGTTCAAGATTTTAAAGGGTTCCTATCATCAACGCCCCACGGCGCTTCCCTCCTCGCTAGCATCTTTTATTTCTTTGAACCCACCCTCCCCTTCTTTATTTATTGTATTTGTCGCCCCGGCACGCTGAACTAGCCCCTCTATTTGAAGAGGTTTTTGTTTTTGTCGCTGCGGGCGCAAACTCTCCACTGAGGTTTGTTTTGTCTCGCTTTGTTGTGTTGGTGATGTGCGCATGTGCTGACGAAATGCGATATATGTTTCCTCGACTTTAACGCGGTTTTTGAGCTTATTTATGCCTTACGCTTGTCCAAGTCCTCGTCACGGCTTATCACTAGGTTTTCCCCAAAACCCAAAGGGCATGGGATTTTTAATCCTCGCGATAAGCTTTCTACAGTACAATCTGCACACATCTATTAGCATTGTATTTTTTGGGGTCCAAAATGATATAAATTGATTTTCCTTTATTTTTCGTGGGTAGTTCGTGACAAAAGGCCACCCAAATGTTTGGTTTCATGCGAGCCCCATTCTAGAATGTAGATATTACACAAAACCTAAGCCTTGTGATTGATACGTGGCATATCCGGCCTTGGGTATATATGCACATGGCATATCCACCATTAATTATGTAATGTACAAATTGGCATGTGCCGTAATTCATCATTTGAAAATGTACGAATCATCATGGGTTTAAAATATTGAATTGACACATAGTTTATTTGGTGTAAATTATGATAGATTTGTATTGATATGTGTTTTATTTCATTTATGATAGTGATTTTGAATGATTACTTTTTTTCCCTTACTAATTAGGCGAGAGCGACACATGTCTTGGTTTCAATATTCCAACCGCCAGGTACAGCTTTATCGCACCTTGTTGGTGGATCCTCCGTAGACAATCAACCACTTTGCTTTACAAAGGCACCCATTGACCTCAAAGACGCTTGGAAAAGTGCCGGAATCTTAACTATTGCAAAGATGGTATGACTCAAAGCCTTACGTCGACATGGGAGGCTTTTTCAAATAAAGTTTCTATTGGGGCGAATGGGATAGAGTTTTTGGCAAAAGTTGCTGATTTTCTACGTACCATTCTCGCCACACCCGCAAGATATTTTGGTATGGGTTTGTCATGAAGAAATTAAGGAGTGCAACTTGTGGAACTCTATGTATCGCTTGTTGCTTGATACCGATATTCTTCCCTCCGCCTAATAAGTGGTCTCTTCAACTTCCTCCTCTTCAATGGCGTATGTGTGGTCTTGGGCATGGGACAAGCTTACTTCATCCCAAAGTGGCGCTTTCTTGGTGGCGATTCTTCATAGGTGTCCGGGGTTAATGTGCTTGTCCATAAGTTTAACCCTAGAATATCAAATCGTCCAAAGATGCAAGCGGATCCGAGACCATTGAGCATTGCTTTTTCATGTGTGAACACCTTAGACAAAATGGGACTGTTGTTTTCCCTTTTCGTGCTTTCACTAACAAGTCAACAAACCGCTTGGGCAATTTACCCAAGTACCGGACAGAAAGTTACAAGGCCGCTTTTCATCTAACAAATAGGATGGTTGCTTTGGACTATTCTCGAAAAGACGCAAGATTGGTAATCTTCAAAGGTCCGGATGTGGCGTATAATCGTGGTTCTCCAAGAAGCTCAAGGTTACATTGTAAAGTCAGATTATTGTTCTTTCACTTGCCCTCGAAGAGGCGCATTGATTTTGAGGAGTTTTTGATGTGCACTCTTATGCTTAGGCAAAAGCTGTTTCACTCTCTAAGGGTCTCCGCTTATCCTACCAGATTTTATTCCCCGCTTCTGATTATACTTGTATTTGACTCTTTGATTGAATAAAGTCTGACGTCCTTCAACAAAAAAAATATTCCAAAATCGTGGAAAACCTAAGTGATGTAGACATTAGACTAATCCTTGCTATTGTCACATGGCTGATCCGGCCTTGGGTATATATGCACATGGCATATCCAACATTAATTATGTAACGTACAAATCGATATGTGCCTTAATTCATCGTTTACAAATGTATGAATCATTATGAAATTAATGTGTTGAATTGACACACGGTTTATTTGGTATAGATTACAATGGATTTGTATTGACATATGCCTTATTTCATTTATGAGAATGAAATGATTATGCCTATTATATTATATTAATGATAGTTGATATTATTTACATGTGGCTTAAAATGCGAACACGTGCCGGAAGGAAGGCAATGACATATGTCGATCGTCTAGATAGACTTCATTTTAACGATTGCCTATGAAAGATATATACAATATATGTGGCTTAGAATGTAAACAAGTGGCATAAAAATAGCCTTTGAATAGTGACCTAAAGGAACTTTCATCCTATAAATGAAAGATGTTCTTAGCATTTTACCACATTGAAAGCAATTAAGGTATTAATGTGAGTGCTTCGCCCTTGCTTCATTCCTTGCATTCAAGGTACATATTTTGCCAATACGTGACATTGTTAAAGTTTTAAAATTAGCTATGATATTATCCATCAATCATTATGTACATACATGTAGAAATGTTGCTCACGTGATTATATATATATTGATTGATTTCGATGGGGAGTTGGGAAAGAGAAATGTTCACGACGGCCTTAGCCGCCGCAATAAAGTTCTTGTCCTTCCTATATAATTGTGTTAGGTTTTCTGTTCTCGCCGTATTTTAGGTGGAGCCGACACGTGTGTTGATAATAATATGTAACTGACATGTAACTCTTTTGGGATCCGTGCTCAGATCTTCATGCTACCACATGTTCATGTTTAGAAACTATTAATTCTGCGCCCGATTTTGGGGCAAAAACAGAGATGCACCTGCATCTCCGCCTAGTGCTCCTCCTGCCTGGAGCTCCAAGCTATAGAGGAAATGCTGCAACCCACGACAGTCCTCCACCACCTGGGGCGCCCAACTATGGAGGAAATCCTGGAGATTTTGCTGCATAGGGAGGTCCTGAGAATATGCACCTCAAGAATAACTTTCTAGATAACTTATTGATTGCAGCTCATTGTTTGTGGTGATCAATGCCCGAAATATTGTGGCATTCAATTGTCCTTGAACAATGCAACATCGTTAAAAGGAATATCTTTTTGTGCTAGCGTAACATTGTATGCCACAACTTCAAGAAACAATGCCAATTAATGTATGTGGGTGTACTTCAGTGTGCGCACGTCTCCAATGTAAGTACGAAATAAAGTACTTATTTTGCAAATTTGGTGCAAGCAGGTCGAGATGTTGCATTTGCAAGTTTTTTTATGACATTAGAGCTCCTGTGCAAATGTTGGTTTGTGTACATGTAGAAAGAATAAAGACATTGATGATGATCAAATCTATTCAGGAAGCTGAGGAGAAAGGGCACAGGTGATATCAGCTGATAGGGTGTTTCTCTTAGGTTAGGTCAGATTGCGAAGGAAGGAGATCACTATGACATCTATGACATGCAAGCCATAGTCATGCACCGTCATGCGTTGGCATTTTAATGAGCCCTACTTAAGTCATATGGTACTTTGTATGTGTTGTCTTTGTTGAAAATCAACAGGCATGTCCTGCATATAGCATGTTCTGGATTTCCTGCATCTTGGTGTGCTGTAACAAATGGAAGGCTTCAGCCTATGACATTTGACTCAATAGTCATTGTCTGTATAGATTTATTCTATAACTTTTATTAATGGTTATTAATCTATATTTCAATATTCAAACATATGCTTTTTATAATTGATCTTTGATTGATGTCAATGACGAGATGACAACCTTGGAAATATATTTTGTTTGCCGAAAGATGTGGAAGAGACTTTAATGATCTCGGAAATCTGCTTGTCATTACCTACCTCTCAAGGTACCAAAAAATGGAATATTTATAGTAAACTAAATATGATAGCTAGAATCCAGTTGTGGAAATTGCATAAGTGATTAGCATGTGTAAGATTTGATCAGGTGTTGCAGAAGAAACATTTTTTTTATGTTGTGAAGGTTTTTTAATTTATTTCAATTGTCAAAAGAGCATTACTTTTTTAGGCCATGGAGAGGACACATCGATACTAAGGATTAATACAAGTAATGCTTGCAATATAACAATTATTGTAGTTTATATAAAATAAGGAACACCAATAAGCCCTAGCTTAAGATGGAACGTGACACAAGATAATCATGCACCATAGAGAACATGGCCACAACATTGAATACTGGGTCTCTCAAACAAAATTCTAAACCGACATAAACTTTCTTTTGTAGTGGCTACATTTTGCACTATTTCTTCTTTTGCACCAAGTATCTTTTATGCCTAATTTCTTTTGTGCCGAGCCGAATATAGAATAGAATAGAATAGAATAAAAGAAATGTTCGCGGCCACCGCGATAAATTTCTTGTATACAATTATTTTTATTCGAAATAACCCTGCACAAACCATTATCCATTATAACCCCCTTTTGTTTGGGATACGAGGGGTGCATTCAGAGATCGAGCCCTTTTGTTTGGAATACGAGGGGTGCATTCAGAGATCGAAAGAGCAGTTAGATGGGCACACTCATGAGTTATGCCAATTTTGGGCCATAGATAACGATCCTCGTTGTGGGGTATGACCCACAAATTGGGGTATAATATATAGCAAAATTGACGAAGTATTGAGGCAAATGTACTTGATGGTGTAAATATTTTACATGTATGCTCTCACTACTCTATATCAACTTTCGTACGCATATGCAAGTCATTCCTCGATCTAATCCATATATTATATAATGAGATTTGCGAAATACTATAAGGTTTGAGACAATGTACTAAATGGTGTTGATTTTATACATGTATTATATAGTTTTAGCACAAAAGGGGCTCTCCCTGCCTTACGTCACCCCCCGTGTGAATATGCACCCAAACCAAAGGGGGTTTCAGGGGGATTTAATTTGAAGGTATTGGATGTAATGATTTGTGTTAATGTAAAAAGTTTGTAGCCCCTTCGGGGCCCCAGAAATTGTGTAGGGATGTTTTGTACATTTCTATAGCGCTCGTGCCTAAGACAATGTAGCCTTGAAGACCATTTGCATTGCACCACACTATCCTTTGCCATGGCACCTATGTTGCCATATATAAAAAAGATACTTAAAAATATGAACTTATCATATATATGTAACAATATATTCCAAGACACTCCAAAGCTTTGAATTTGGCGTAATACCCATATCACTGATGCAACACCTCATTGAAACCATTTTTTTATAATGTGAAATGAAAATGAAATGAAAATGAAAATATATTGATCACGCTCTTTAGGACCCTAAAAGGTCATAGAGCGACAAAGAAACATACAATGTCAATCATGTAAATGTTTAAAGTTTTCAATTTCTCTAAAGAAGCCGCTTTTAGTCCGGGTAGGTTCTATCCGAGTAGAGTGTAAAAGTTTGATAATCAATGCCAAATCGCTCTTTATGTCCGAATAAAGTGGGCAAAGCGTAAAAACATGTGACTCGCCTTCAACCTTATCTACACAAACCGTGGTAAACTCGGTCTTCTCCGGGAGCTTTTCCCACCTTCCCTCGCTTCTACCCTTAATTGATGTGAACTTGTCCTCAGACTTTGCTATCGTGCCCCCGTTGTATCTTGATACGCGGTGCATTTAAGTATTCCGAGCTTGTGTATGTCACCATTGATTTATTTCTTCTCTCAGATATCTTCATCCTTGATCCCGGATTATGCCACATCTTGTTTAGCACTTTTTCTTGAACAAGTTCTCTAATTCCACTTCTCGTGTTGGCCACCATCAATCCCCCATTTGAGACCCAATCTTTCACCTCTTTGTACCAACCTTTTTGTGCGGATTGAAGTACGTACCATCTTTGGTAATCATTATCATCCATCTCACAGACTCTATTTACATAATTTATTGTCATACAGAGAGCTTCGGCTTCAAGAGGGATGAAGCCCACTTCAGCCAACATGATCGCGATAAGGGGTTTGTTTTTTATCCCAAGTTCCTCTTGTATGAATGTTTTAAGGATACTTCAACTTGTCGCCACTGCTTTTCGTAAAATTAGAGCTCCCAAATAGGCCATACAACACAAACCGCTTGAACAAATATTTTAAACAACATCTTCCTCAATCCCCAATTGTTAAGTGAGACTTTTGACATCTTCTCAACATTCCGCATACAAATACCGCTTTTCCACCTGCTATCCTCTTCTTAATGCACTCGCCCATCCAGAATTTGAATTGAATTCCAGCCCCAAGTATTTATAAACTTCCACAACCTCGCACCGCCTCCCTTTATACCAGAACTGACGCTGCATCGTACAAATATCATGACTTTTGTCTTCCAAGTTGACTTTCATTTGTTTCTTTCACGTAAAGATGCTAATGCATCCAGTGAGATTGTAGACCACCGATTATCCGATATAAGTACCACATCATCTCGCATAAAGAAGCAAAATTGCACCACAAATTCCTCCCAACCTGGTGCCTTCTATGCTTCTATCTCTGAGCCATGTCTCCAATTCATCTATGTAAAGGCCAAATAATGTAGGCTTAAGGGCAACCTTGCCCTCGACCCCGATGGTGCTCCTAATCTCCTCGACTTCATCTCCACCGAAATCTTAGCTATCACCTCTTCATATAGTCTTGCTACCGCACTCTTAACGTGATAGGAACCCCAATTTGTTCCATCCTTGTACCTAATTTGTCACGGGAATTGTATCAAAAGCCTTAGAAAAAATCTACAAATGCCAAGCATACCACCTTTCTGACCTTTTAGCTCTTCTATCATCACTCCAGAGTTAAAGCATGATCTAAGGTGCAATGGCTCTCCTAATCCCGCTTGGCATTTTGCTCTTACACCTTTTTTCATCCGCCCATATGCTGATTTTTTTTCTCCAACAAATTCACCTACAAGCTTTGCAAAGGTGTTTCCTACCATAATTGTCCTGTGAATTAGTGCTCACCTTCTTGCCGCCGTGACTTATGAACTGTACAACCTTGTTTTCCTTCCATTCTCTTTGGTAGACCGTGAACATACCGGGCTTATTTAATAAGATCTCATACGCTTTTAACAATTCATCTCCCACCACTTTAATAGCTCTCATGGAGATTCCGTGATGTGTCAGCTTGCCTTGCCATTCTCGCATCTCTCCGAAAGTTTGTTTCTACTTCCTCCATTGTGAACAATCCTTCATTGCCTCCGTGGCATCCCTTTTGCAGATTCTTTTGTAGTACAAGGAATGTACTAGTTGGGTAAATCCTCCATTGAGAGTTCTCGGGCCGAGAGGATTTCTTTTTCAGATGGAATAGAAGGATCTCGATTCTCTATGAACATCCGTCCTAACATTTCATTCTTAGATCTCATGTAGAGCCTTTTTCTTGCTTCGACCGCTTTCTTATACCATTTTGGTTTCAAGATACATCCTTTAGAGTCAGGCGCTGTCGCAAAGACACTCTTTCGGCCCCACCAACTATTTGAAGGGCGCCCTTTGCGCTTTTCCTAGTGCTACCAAACGCCGCCATAGTCGCATCTTTCATTATTTCAATTAGTTTGCTTTGATATCTCAAGTATCTCACCGTCCAAGACATTTGTTGCATCATTGTTTCCAACGCCGCCTTGTAATTGTCCCTTTTCTTATGATTCAGCTTTAAGTTTTGGTGACCATGTTTTTGTCAGAACTCTTCCTCGCATATATCCTTCTATTTCAAAGACCAAGGGAACGGATCTCGATTCTATCACCTTGTTTCCAAGTTGGAAGTTATATACTCCATCTATCTCTCGATGTTAAGCAAGTAATCAACCGTGCTTTCTCCCATATGGTTTAAGCATGTTGATCCGCTAGTGTTGCAGAATTTGTTGATGCCATTCAGAATTTTGAGTCCACATACCGTACAAATTCCACTAAATAGTCCCCATGGCATTCTTAACACTATCAACTCCATTTTTCTTTTCAGATTCAAGGTAATTTCCTCTTCTAAAAGTATATCTCCATCATTCACATATGAGACTGCTTTGTTTTCCTTTTGTTCTCGCATTAAAATCCCCAACCACGCTACATAGCCTTGTTCTTTAAATTGTAGAACATCCTTTGTGAGCTCATGTAGAGGTTTTTCGAATCAAACTCTCTATTATGATACACGTGTATTATAGAAAGCGGAGCAAAATAGCATGATGCTAAGTACCACATTTTGTATTTCGCTTTTAACTGAGCCATATGTATTGGTTGGCAAAGATGTTTTTTTTCACCGATATGTCTCATTGAGATGATGCTTTTACATAAACTGCTAGGACCTCCAAATCCCCCCTCACCCCCCCGCTCTTTCCAATTCCAAAGAAGAATCTAGCAAATTGAAATCCATGTATTTCTCGGGTGAGATGTTTACTCGTGTTCCTAAGTTTCGTAGAGGAGCAAATAGATCAACAAGATTCCATGTGTCATGCATTGCATCTACTTTTGTTTGATTGAGACCATGGATGTTCCATGCCATGATCTTTAGGGTCCCAGATTCCCTATTTCCTTCTTTCTTGTTTGTGACTACATGCCTTTTCCCCCGCTTCTATCTAGAAATGCCATGAAACCTTCATCTCTAGCGCTTCTAACCTTCCCATTCAACCTTTCTCTGATCTCCTCATAGCCGGTGTTAGATCCTGGTCTAACCAAATCTTATGCCCTTTTAGAACGGCTCTATTGTGCATGACCCGATCTTTTAGCCTCCTGTTTCAAATGTAACCAAGATGGGTCTCAGATCCCCCCGGTTTACCAATGCGCCGCTTCCTGAACTACTTGGGGTTCATGCAGTTTCATAGTGTCTTTGAAAAAGTCTTCCACAATTTGGTTGATATCTTCACTTTCATGTTCAGCAATTCCAGATATTTTCAAATTCCTTGCTCTTGCCTGAATCTGTTGGTTTTCTGCCATAATTCGTTCTTGATTTTCTGCCATCAGAGCTGGGAGTCTTGATTCCAAACTAGTCATGGTTTCTGCTATCAAAACTGGGATTGTTGATTCTAGAGTCGAATCCTGCAATATTGGCTTTGGTTTTGTGATCAGAGCTTGGAGTTCCAAGTTTTGGGCTGCTAAGTCACGATTCTGTTCACTCAAGGCTTTATTTTGTTCAATCACCACTTCTACGAATTTCTTCAGTTCTCTAATTTCTTGCATACAGGTCGCAAAGGAGGCTGGGTCTCCATCGGATTCCTCACCTTTGCTTGGCGATCCCATTTTCTTCTTCCCCATATGGGATCTCTTCTGCCCAACGGAACAGAACTGAGAGCCAATTAGGGTTCGCGGACTGCTGGCGGCTAGGTTCCGGCTAGGTTCCGGCTCATGACTTCCACTTCCTTGTTCTATGGTTGCATATCTTCAAGTTTGTATAAAAAATGTGAATGTATTGGATATTGCATTTTCTAATTGCATAAAATGCAAAGGCAAGGGAGGCTTCATATTGCTCTACATATGCTGCACGATTGCATTGCATTCTAGATTACTGCACTATAGGCCCAATTTTTTTTTCTCATGCATGTGTGAAAGCATTGAGGGCCAAAGTGCATTTGCCATATTAAGAATTTTCTATAATGATTTTTTCCCAGATTACATCTTGCTTCTTTGAAGCATACCGCTTGCCCCTGAATATCCACCATGCATGTGGCATGGAACAAGTGGTTTATACCATGAGTTTGTGTGATTATTGCTAGATAGCATAGTTCAGGCAATAAGAATGGTTGTTGTCGTATACTTTGGCAAGAATAATACTTGGCATATGGCAAAGTAAGGCTGAGCTATAAAAATATACCATCTTCATTTCTTTAAAATTGGCGAAGAAATCGTCAAACCCACATTAGAGCATATTCTACTTATCCAAAATCCATTATTAGGCATCAGAAATAACAATATTCATATTGCAGCAATAAGTTAGAAACCTAGGCAGATCGATGGGCTGTAGCAAATAAATGTACCTTCCAATTTAGAGTCGGGTTTAAAAGCCTTTAAAACATAAATATAGTTTGTAAAAGAGAATTTCTGCTGGGAAAGGCATGCAAATGGTTAACTAGAGCCCCTCTACTAGATGTGGATGCTGCAATACATAGCACACCAAACCAAACTATACCAGACACACAAAAATCGAGTCGCTTTGTGAAATTAGTTTCACGCTTGCACATATTCTAGCCATTTCTTCTTGTAGCCATTTTGCTGCACATCCTCGGCTACTTTCTTTGTTTTTGCAATTCATATGCTTTTTCCCTCTCCCTTAAATCTTGCATCATTTCTAGGCGCTTGAAACTATGATTCTCTTTCCACCCTTGCCTTATTAACCATCAAAAAATCATCATAAGCCTCTCGTGCCTTCTAGATAAAACTTCATAGGCACGCTGAAGTCTTAGCAAATTCATTAGCTGAAAGCACAACAGACAAATACATCAAAATCGTGTCCCATTCATCTTTTATATCTATTTGAATATGCAGACTAGGTTCATTACATAACTTATTGCCATCGATCCGAGCCCTCGGATCGACATTCTAGAAGGAGCGAGCATGCATGTTTTGCATGCATGCATGCCTTCTCTGGGTGATCGCAATATTAGGCGGGGTTCTTCATCGATGTCTCATCGGCGCTTCCTCTTCTCTCTCAGCAGTACCCTATTCTCTTTTCTTTGAAACCCATCCTCTCCCCCTTAATTGTTTAATGTATTTATCGCCTGGCACGCGTGACCAGTCCCTCTATTTGAAGAGGTTTTTATTTTGTTGTCGCGTGCGTGATCAGCCCCTCCACTTTGGGAGGTTTGTTTTGTCACATTTGTTTTCGTGTTGGTGTTGTGCAGGTACAGGTTGGCAAGCGGCAGCGGCTTCGACTTCTCCATTCGTGGGTTTTTTTGGGAGCGAATTCTCAGCCTTACGTTTGTCCAAGCCCCTTGCCGAAGGCTTATCACTAGGGTTTTTCCTGGAAAAAGGGCGGGGTTTTTTAATCCCGGTGATAAGCTTTCGGCAGGTACACAAACAAACATCTATTAGCATTGTATTTCATGGGGTCTAAGTTGTATAATTGGACGTTCCCTTTATTTTTCTTCGTGGGTAGTTCGCATGTGCGCGGCTACCCACTATCCACCATTGTAGAAAATCTGCTGAGATGAATGGGAAGCCTATCTATGAGGTTTTTGTCGTTTTCATGTGAGCTCCTTCTAGAATTCAATGTTAATCATCAAGAAAGCATTCATTTACCCGCAATAGGCCCGGTTTCAATAGGCATTTCGAATTTCTACGGTCTAGACTTTTGACACCAGAATCTTCTTCCATGCCCTAAAAAAGGGTCTGTGTTAGGGCAATCCAACCGAGAAACCAGATCAAAACCTGAGAGAATAAGCCACCGGAAGAGTCATGTACTCTGTTTTAGAGCATCTTCCAAACTCAATAGAAAAGGTAGGTCACGAAATCCTAAACTGAAATAAGAAAAAATTCTATGTATTTATTGTTTAAATTTGGTTTTTCCGATAAGTGGAAAATTTTTGGATTTCTTTTTTAAGCTTGGTTTTCTAAGGTTTTAAAGGTTTTGATCACCGGAAAATATTTCCATTTTTTCCAAAAATTGGGAAGATTTCTGGGTTCGAGATATGATACATAGATAGATTTGGGCATAGGCGGCATGGACGCCATGTGGAAGACAGAAAATAGTAGTTTTTCTTATCTCCATGGAATTTCGAGCAGTATAGATTTGCTTCTGTACATTCGGTATGTTGTGGCCAGGGTCCGCTTGATATCTTTTATATTATGCTTTTTCATCCACATGAGAGCAGCAGATGCCTTTTCGTTCACATGAAAGCAGCAGTATTTGTATTGTTACATGATCTTAACTAGCATAGGATATTATACTTCTGCTTTGCTTCGGGCTCAACCTAATCAGATAACGGAGTATATTCTCCTATTTTTTCTCAGGTCCGGCATTAGTTTACAGTGATTGGAGCAGATAGTGATAAGATCAAGTTTTTCTGCTCATCGACAAGCGATGGCTACATTCATATCAGATAATATCTAATGTTTTGTGCTTCCCTACATCTGAGTTAGAATAGATGAGACAAGCAACAGTCTCCAGAATATAGATACTTTGTGCACCATTTTTAATAGTGAGAACATTTACATCCCAAGTATTTGAAAAACACTTGGATTTTTTCTCTTTGCATAACTGTATAAATCCTTGGCTTTATTGCATTTTGCACAAGTAACATTCCATTGCTTCCTCTGAGGCCACTTTCTTATATTGTTTGCTGTTTGTTTTATATCTCAGTTTCAGATATGGCTCTTAAAGGGAAGCTCTTTAAATAAAAGCCTTTAATATACTAGTTATGGTGCCCGGCGTTGCCGGGCTTTCGTACAATTTGAAAGGGTAGTGTTTGATTGTTTGCTAGAATAAAGAATGTGGTGATCTTTGCATTTGACATGAACCTAAAAAGGAAGGTGTGGATGTGAGTGTGGGTGTAAGGGGCATTATTGCATGTTTTGTGTTGATTTGCTATGTAATAGAAATGCCAAAGAAGATGCCTTCTAGCATAGTCCATCCTTTGATTGAGGCATCGACCACATACATAAATCCATGATTATAACAATAAAGAACGATGTCCTATTCATTGTGATCACATCTGGGCAATATGCTTTGGTTGGTCATATGTATGTTGGCCAATCCATATACATGTAGTAATGGTGGACATGCACATCCATGTTTATGCCGTTTATTTTTCTCATATTTTATAGGTCAAAATGTCTTCGAAACCTATTCACATTTTTAGTTTAGAAAATGTCTTTTAAACCTATGTAAGTAGATGAGCATAATATTAAGTGCACATACACATTCAAAAGTTGTGAAGGTGGGATAAAAAGTTGTAACATCGATACTGAATGATAGGGAGTACATATATAGAGGTTTGAAAGGATATATAGGTTTGCAAGAGTTGTGTTTGAAATAATTGATGAACGAATTTTGTGCTTCAATGAAAATCCTAAATAATGTACAGTAGACATGAAGAGTACAATAGACATGAAGAGAAGTTTAACATGATCTAAAACCAAACCCCAAAGCTAAATCTTTCTCCTCATAATGCATACGTTAGTCTATACGATGCAACCTAAAAATATACCAACTTTAGGATAGCTTCTTGGAGGTGGGCATGTAATGCAAAAGCTATGCCCTATGACTTTTAGACTTGGCAGATAAGCTAATAATAAGTTGGTTTTAAAAGATAAGCTAATAATAAGTTGGTTTTAAAAGATAAAACAACATACCATTTTCATGTAAGATCCAAGTGTCATAGAACCCATTTTATTATCCACATGAAGCATAGAAGCCATTTTATTATCCACATGAAGCTATTAAAACCCACCTAATTTTTGCGATGCTCAGCACCTAAAGTAGCTCTTGTGATCTTAACTAAATACGAAACAGATGTTGAAAGTGGAATTATTACAATGCAATGAGTGAGGCATTGTACTTGCTTGACAATTTATGGGCTCAACCCTGCGTATTAAGAAAATCTGGGCAGCAAAACAGAGGGGAAAATTTGAACACCATTTCTCAAAAAGTAAAATGTTTAAGCTTTGTAAGTACCTTGTTGCCCTATGGATCGTGCTTAGCAGGCGAGATCAAATGCACAGCAGTCTGAGTCAGTAATGAAAAAGCCACAACACACTGGTGTTGTGACTTTTTCATTCAGTGGAAGTAACGACCTATTAATGGGTTTATCTTTATTGAATTCTCATGCAATTAAGGTTTTCCTTGCAGATCAATAACTTGCAACATGTTCACTATGTGCTATGTTTGCGAGGATCAAGCCCACGAGCGTATCTACTTTTAAAAGGTTAGATATGCATCTCAAACAAAGTTTTGCATGCCTGATAAGTAGCATTGAGCAAGGAATGGTGCCCAGAAAATGTTTGTAGTCCTCTATAACAATGAATATCTATGATTGAAGTGTTTGTTGTTTATTACCCAGGATAAAAATCTGTACAATGCCGTTACACCTTTGCATTGGCATGTTGCCAAATGGAAAGTATGGCTGAAGCATAGACATCACTTCTTTCATCCGATGACCTAGCAGCGGAGGTATATGTGGCTCTGTCATTTCAAATGTGAGGATATTTTGAAAGGGTAATAATTTCCTTTCTTGACAGGTGCTCAATGGAGCTACATGACATTATATGAGGACATTATATGCTGCAATTAATTTGTAGGTATGCTACTTCTTTCCATGCATATAATAATGGACAATAATTATGTTCGTTGAGGTTCTCAGGGTCGCAGAACTGAATGGCGGGGCTTTTAAACAGTGGTTTGCATGAGGGAGATCCTGCAGGTTACTTTATCTTTTGGAACGGCTTTGCCATCCATAGTCAGTCAGGTTTGGTGGTGCTTAGGTACTGGTTTGTCAACTACATTGCCTATTCGAAATTTGTGCTATTTCTCAAAATGCATTTGCTATAAATTTCAACTGCTAGAAGACCACTATTCCCCTGTATCAAAATCAATGTTATCGCTATTTCTCAAAACAAATTCACCTTAAGAATGCTCTTATAATATATTTATTATATGCATTTTTACATAATGGCTCTGTACAACAATATGCATTTTTATATATGGCTCTTCTATTGCATGTATATTTGTGTTTACGGTTTTGAAACTTGCCTCTAGCATTTATACATTCAATGTTGAGAAATTTGAGCACTAGACTTTTATCCCAAAGGCAGGTTCATGCTATTTTGAATATTCACATAAACAATTTTGGTAGCGAGTAATAATTCAATACATAAGAGGACCACATGAAAGAATATAAGCATATACAAACATAAAACGTGTCTTGATATGGACCATGTCATGGACCTAAAGCCATGTAATGATGAAATACATTGAAATGATACTTTCAGTAGGGGGGCTTTGAGTTACAACTTTATAGGATCAAACAAAGGTTCTTTGTGGAGGTTTTAACAAATGGGATTCCCTTCTCTTGCCCGAGTTTATTGCCTCCCTTTTTAATTGTAGAAAGAGCATTTGCGCACGCTCTCCAAAAAGCGTTGATATTCTAGCTCCGAACAATGAACCATTACAACCACCAATTATATCGTCTATGCACTCTATTAAGATCAACTACTTCTAACCTCTTCATCCAATCCGCATTCCATCATACATATTCTTCCATTGTAGGCACCCACGGATACATTTATTAATAATTTTTCGTATTGATAGATGCACAAGAGGATGCCGTCGCTCTTTATGGAGACATTGGTCTTTTTACGTTTATAACAGCAATGTTAATAGGCTCTTTGGAATCAATGGTCACAACAATTAGTATTTGCCTTCACAGCCAACGATACAACAACAATAATAGGACAAATGTTACGATCTTCGTATTCAATTGACGAAACTTTTAAGCACATAATAAATTGTGAATTGGAGTGGTAACTGGCAATGCCAATGGTGTAGTTAGTCGTGCACCTTAGAACTCCCATTTTTCAAGTGCCACATCCTCATACAACACTCCGTTTGAAGTTCTCCATGTTGTTTACATATATCACTTTGCTATTGTTCTATCCTAATCATTGTAGCAGTGAGTTCTTACTTGGTCCTTTGTATGGTTTCCTAGGTGATATCTTGATAGTGATTGAAGTGCTTATTAATTTTTTGTCATTGCATGTACTAAGGAGATCCGCTGTGATAAAAAACAAATGATAGGCATCTAGCTTGAATTCTGTAGTGCCATGAGTGAGGATTTTGAACGAAATCAAAATTGCTTGCCAAGGTCTTGCTGGAGGTTTGCAGATAGATAAATGATTTCAATTGCTGTCATGTGCTTGGCATATGTAAGAGATTTGTATGTACATGGCGGGAGTGTCCTTGAGTTTCAGCAAGCTATGCACCTGAACTTCTCACAAAATATGCTATTCTTTATCATTTTGCATTTTCTAAGCCTTCAAATATATGAAGAAAGTTGTAGCTAGCAGTAAAAAAAAAAAAAAAAAAAAAACCTGTACGTCTATATAGACTAAGTGATATATAGATTGTTTGATTGCCTGTTGCACACTTGGGAAGATCGATGATTTTTGCTATTTCAATTTTGTTAACCTCATTCATAATAGCAATCTGTGAGAAGTTCTACTATATGTGATGGTGTGTTCACGGCATTAGGTATCAAATTAAGTCCTTCACAATGATCTTCATTCGTAATTTGTGAAATATAAGTCAATAATAGATTTCATTCCTTATAAGTATGCTTACCCTTTCGTGCAATAACTAAGAATCACATAGAAACATGCCCAATTTTCGGAATTTTCGGAGAAGGTCTAGGTCAAAGGGTTAAGATAGAATCCGTCGGGCAGCCCGCTGGTAGCAACCGAAATGCACCCTTCCCCAAGTCAAACGAGGCCAGACCTTGCAGGATCCCTCACAAGAGGGGAGAGTCCTGACCCCGTGAGGCGGATCCAAAAGTTCCCCAGGCAGCCTCTTTTCCCGGGCCCGGGCCCCCGGGTCGCACGCTAATGACCACCCTCCCGAGCCCTGCTTCCCCTATCCGACCGCTGATCCTCCGCTCGTGGGCCCCTCTTCTGAAGGTCCAAAAGATTCCGTGATCGGTCCCGGAGAACTTGTCAAACCACAAGATGTCGGCCTTGTAGAAACCGTGACCGCTTTGTGGGTAAAGCATGTTAGGGTGTACCACTTTTGAAACCCGCAAAAGTACATACACTAGGTACTTCAGACCGGAATCCTGTACTTTCATTTTTCTTTCATTAAAACCAATACAAAAATCCAAAATAAAAACGTCAAGGACATGGTAATATTCAAAGTTAAGATAAAGATAATGCTATCTGAGACCAATATATATATAAAAAAGTTCTAAAACATACCTTATATTGAATATTATACAAAAATTCCCAAGACTCCAATTCCCTACCTTTTTAACCTTTTAGTCACCAAATAATACTTTTAAGGGACACCCTAACATGCTTTTACCCCTCGCTCGGGCACCGGGGATGTCAAACCGGGCCCCGATTAATGGCAAATAGACCCCGCCAAATCGTCCGAATGGCGAAATTACCCTAGGGAGCAAGTTACACCTGGCCGGTTTTATGAAAAGAAGGAAACACTCACGCCTCCACGACAAGATCCCGCATGCACATCCTAGGCCAATTGACTACGAGTGTGATGGAAGTGAGCTACTTTGGCTTCTTGAGTTCGGGTGGTCTTCCGCCACTTTAACTTGGTCCCCGTGGCAATGTCGACGCTCGAGTCCATTGGCAGAGTCGATCAGCGATTCCTCGAGAGCTGAGGTCGCCCGGCCCGCCCCCGTGGCCTTGGGGAGAGGAAATTTGGGGCAAGCAGCCCCAGGGATTTTAGGGTCCGCAAGGCCAACCAACACCCCAACCCCACTTTCAAGACACGGCCAGCAAGGTCCCTACCGACCGACAAGGAGAGGGCCTCCAAACGTGAAACCCCGTGGGCTGCCGTGCTCTAGAAGGGTTTACGCTTTTGGGGCCGAAGTCCCGGTCTGCTGCACTTGGGACCTGGCCGAAGCAAAGAAATGAATACGGGAGCAAGGGGAACCGACGGAGCGGAGTTTGGGCCTTTCCTCCTCCCCGCATGTGGCAAGTAGAAGTCTGGGGGCGCTTTGCAGCTGGCAAGACATTCGTAGAATTCGCAATTAATGCATTGCACGAAAATAAATTCCTTTTTGCCACCGGATCCCTAATTCATCTCCAAAGACACGGCCCAATTTTCTTCGGAATTTTCTGAGAAGGTCTAGGTCAAAGGGTTAGTATTAGAACCGCCGGCAGCCCGCTGCTGTATAAACCGAGCCGCACCCTTCCCCAAGTCAAACGAGGCCAGACCTTGCAGGATCCCTCACAAGAGGGGAGAGTCCCACCCCGTGAGGCGGGATCCAAAAGTTCCCGAGGCGCTCTTCCCCGGCAAGCCGGGCCCTGGCTGGTCACGCTAATGACCACCCCTCCCGAGCCCTGCCTCTATCCCACCGCTGATCCTCCGCTCAGGGCCCCTCTTCGAAGGTCCAAAAGATTCCAGATCGGGTCCGAGAACTTGTCAAACCGCTGGGCCCCCCGATGCCTCCGCCTTTGTAGAAACCGCGACCGCTTTTGTCGCTCGCACCGGGATGTTCCTAATGGCAAATAGACCCCGCCAAATCGTCCGAATGGCGAAATTACCCTAGGGAGCAAGTTACACCTGGCCGGTTTTTATAAAGAAGGAAACACTCACGCCTCCACGACAAGATCCCGCATGCACATCCTAGGCCAATTGACTACGAGTGTGATGGAAGTGAGCTACTTTGGCGCTTTGGAGTTCGGTGGTCTTCCTCGCCACGGAACTTGGTCCCCAGTGGCAATGTCGACGCTCGAGTCCATTGGCAGAGTCGATCACTGATTCCTGAGAGGGGAGGTCACCCGGGCCCCTGTGGCCTTGGGAGAGGAAATTTGGGGCAAGCAGCCTGAGGGATTTTAGGGTCCAAGGCCTCAAGGCCAACACCCCAACCCCACTTCAAGACACTCCGCAAGGTCCCTACCGACCGACAAGGAGAGGGCTCCAAACGTAAACCCCGTGGGCTGCCGTGCCTAGAAGGGTTTACGCTTTTGGGGCCGAAGTCCCTCGGTCTCAAGCTGCACTTTGGGACCCGGCCGAGTAGCGCCAAAATGGTGAATACGGAGCAAGGGGAACCGACGGAGCGAGTTTGGGCCTTTCCTCCTCCCCGCGTGGCAAGTAGAAGTCTGGGGCGCTTTTGCAGGCAAGACATTCGTAAATTCGCAATTAATGCATTGCACGAAAATAAATTCCCGCTTTTTGCCACCGATCCCTAATTCATCTCCAAAGACACGCCCACCCTTTCGGAATTTTCTGAGAAGGTCTAGGTCAAAGGGTTAGATTAGAACGGCCGGGCAGCCCGCTGCGGTGGCAACCGAGCCGGGCACCCTTCCCCAAGTCAAACGAGGCCGACCTTTGCGTGGATCCCTCACAAGAGGGGGAGAGTCCCACCCCGTGAGGCGGGATCCAAAAAGTTCCCCGAGGCAGCCCCTTCCCCGCAGCCAGCTTCCCTGGTCGCACGCCAATGACCACCCTCCCGAGAGCCCTGCCCCTATCCCACCGCTGGATCCTCCGCTCAGGGCCCCTCTTCGAAGGTCCAAAAGATTCCAGATCGGGTCCCGAGAACTTGTCAAACACGGGCGCCCCCGATGTCTACCAGGTAGAAACCGCGACTGCTTTTGTCGTCGGGCACCGGGATGTTCCTAATGGCAAATAGACCCCGCCAAATCGTCCTGAATGGCTGGTAAATTACCCTAGGGAGCAAGTTACACCTACCGGTTTTATGAAAGAAGGAAACACTCACGCCTCCACGACAAGATCCCGCATGCACATCCTAGGCCAATTGACTACGAAAGTGTGATGGAAGTGAGCTACTTTGGCTTCTTGGAGTTCGGGTGGTCTTCCTCGCCACACGGAACTTGGTCCCCGTGGCAATGTCGACGCTCTCGAGTCCATTGGCGAGTCGATCGCGATTCCTGAGAGGGAGGTCGCCCGGCCCGGCCCCGTGGCCTTGGGGAGAGGAAATTTGGGGCAAGCAGCCTCCTGAGGGATTTTAGGGTCCAAGGCCCGGCCAACACCCCAACCCCACTTCAAGACACGCAAGGCAAGGTCCCTACCGACCGACAAGGAGAGGGCTCCAAACGTAAAACCCCGGTGGGTTGCCGTGCTCTAGAAGGGTTTACGCTTTGGGGCCGAAGTCCCGGTCTGCTGCACTTGGGACCCGGCCGAAAGCAAAGAATGCCGGTGAATACGGAGCAAGGGGAACCGACGGAGCGGAGTTTGGGCCTTTCCTCCTCCCGATGTGGCAAGTAGAAGTCGGGGGCTTTGCGCTGGCAAGACATTCGTGAATTCGCAATTAATGCATTGCACGAAAATAAATTCCGGTTTTGCCAGGGATCCCTAATTCATCTCCAAAGACACGCCCACTTTTCGAATTTTCTGGAGAAGGTCTAGGTCAAAGGGTTAAGATTAGAACGGTCGGGGCAGCCCGCTGTAGCAAACCGAAGCCGGCACCCCTTCCCCAAGTCAAACGAGGCCGACCTTGGCAGGGATCCTCACAAGAGGGGAGAGTCCCGGACCCCGTGAGGCGATCCAAAAGTTCCCCAGGCAGCCTCTTCCCCGCGCCCCCTGGCTGCACGCTTAATGACCACCCTCCCCGAGCCCCTGCCCCTATCCCACCGCTGATCCTCCGCTCGGGGCCCCTCGAAGGTCCAAAAGATTCCGTGATCGGGTCCGAGAGAACTTGTCAAACCACTGGGCGCCCCGATGTCTACCTTGTAGAAACCGCACTGCTTTGTCGCTCGGCACCGGGATGCTCCTAATGGCAAATAGACCCCGCCAAATCGTCCGAATGGCTAAATTACCCTAGGGAGCAAGTTACACCTGGCCGGTTTTGGCGAAAAGAAGGAAACACTCACGCCTCCACGACAAGATCCCCGCATGCACATCCTAGGCCAATTGACTACGAGTGTGATGGAAGTGAGCTACTTTGGCGCTTCTTGAGTTCGGGTGGTCTTCGCCACGAACTTGGTCCCTGTGGCAATGTCGACGCTCGAGTCCATTGGCAGAGTCGATCACATTCCTGAGAGGGGAGGTCGCCTCGTCCCCTCCTGTGGCCTTGGGGAGAGGAAATTTGGGGCAAGCAGCCCCCAGGGGATTTTAGGGTCCGGGCTCAAGGCCAACACCCCAACTCCACTTCAAGACACCCGCAAGGTCCCTACCGACCGACAAGGAGAGGGCCTCCAAACGTAAACCCCGCGGGCTGCCGTGCCTCTAGAAGGGTTTACGCTTTGGGGGCCGAGTCCCGGTCCGCTGCACTTGGGACCCGGCCGGTAGCAGCAGCCCGAGAATACGGAGCAAGGGGAACCGACGGAGCGAGTTTGGGCCTTTCCTCCTCCCGATGTGGCAAGTAGAAGTCGGGGGCGCTTTGCAATGGCAAGACATTCGTAAATTCGCAATTAATGCATTGCACGAAAATAAATTCCTTTTTTTGCCACCGATCCCTAATTCATCTCCAAAGACACGGCCCAATTTTCGGAATTTTCTGAGAAGGTCTAGGTCAAAGGGTTAGCATTAGAACGGCTTCGGGCAGCCCGCTGGTGGCAACCGAGCCGGCACCCTTCCCCAAGTCAAACGAGGCCGACCTTGCGTGGATCCCTCACAAGAGGGGAGAGTCCTGACCCCGTGAGGCGGATCCAAAAGTTCCCGAGGCAGCCTCTTCCCGGCGAATGCCCCCCCGGTCGACGCACGCCACCACCCCTCCCGAGCCCTGCCTCCCCTATCCCACCGCTGGATCCTCCGCTCAGGGCCCTCTTCGAAGGTCCAAAAGATTCCAGATCGGGTCCTGAGAAACTTGTCAAACCAAGGGCCCCCGATGTCCGGGCTTTGTAGAAACCGTGACTGCTTTGTCGTCGCACCGGGATGCTCCTAATGGCAAATAGACCCCGCCAAATCGTCCGAATGGCTAAATTACCCTAGGGAGCAAGTTACACCTGGCCGGTTTTGGCGAAGAAGGAAACACTCACGCCTCCACGACAAGATCCCGCATGCACATCCTAGGCCAATTGACTACGAGTGTGATGGAAGTGAGCTACTTTGGCGCTTCTTGAGTTCGGGTGGTCTTCTGGCCACCTAACTTGGTCCCTGTGGCAATGTCGACGCTCCGAGTCCATTGGCGTAGTCAGATCGCGATTCCTGAGAGGGGAGGTCGCCTGGCCCGGCCCCGTGGCCTTGGGGAGAGGAAATTTGGGGCAAGCAGCCCCCTGAGGGATTTTAGGGTCCAAGGCCTCAAGGCCAACACCCCAACTCCACTTCAAGACACCTAAAAGGTCCCGCCGACCGACAAGGAGAGGGCCTCCAAACGTGAAACCCCGTGGGCTGCCGTGCTCTAGAAGGGTTTACGCTTTGGGGCCGAGTCCCCGGGTCTGCTGCACTTGGGACCCGGGCCGAAGCAAAGAGCCGGTGAATACGGAGCAAGGGGAACCGACGGAGCGGAGTTTGGGCCTTCCTCCTCCCGATGTGGCAAGTAGAAGTCGGGGGCTTTGCAAAGCAAGACATTCGTAATTCGCAATTAATGCATTGCACGAAAATAAATTCGATTTTTTTGCCACCGATCCCTAATTCATCTCCAAAGACACGCCCAATTTTCGGAATTTTCTGAGAAGGTCTAGGTCAAAGGGTTAGATTAGAACGGTCGGGCAGCCCGCTGTGGCAACCGAGCCGGCACCCTTCCCCAAGTCAAACGAGGCCAGTGACCTGCGGGATCCCTCACAAGAGGGGAGAGTCCCACCCCCGTGAGGCGGATCCAAAAGTTCCCAGGCAGCCCTTCCCTCGGCCGGCCCCCTGGGTCGCACGCTAATGACCACCTCCCGAGCCCGGTTCCCCTATCCCACCGCTGATCCTCCGCTCAGGGCCCCTTTCGAAGGTCCAAAGATTCCAGATCGGTCCGAGAACTTGTCAAACCGCTGGCCCCCGATGCCTGGGCCTTTGTAGAAACCGGGTGACTGCTTTTGTCGTCGCACCGGGATGTTCCTAATGGGTAAATAGACCCCCCAAATCGTCCCAATGGCTAAATTACCCTAGGGAGCAAGTTACACCTGGCCGGTTTTGGCGAAAGAAGGAAACACTCACGCCCCACGACAAGATCCCCGCATGCACATCCTAGGCCAATTGACTACGAAAGTGTGATGGAAGTGAGCTACTTTGGCGCTTCTTGAGTTCGGGTGGTCTTCTCGCCACGGAACTTGGTCCCCAAGGCAATGTCGACGCTCGAGTCCATTGGCGTAGTCGATCGCATTCCCGAGAGGGGGGAGGTCGCCTGGCCCCGGCCCCCTGTGGCCTTGGGGAGAGGAAATTTGGGGCAAGCAGCCCCCGAGGGATTTTAGGGTCCGCTGCCTCAAGGCCAACACCCCAACCCCACTTCAAGACACGGGCGAAGGTCCCGCCGACCGACAAGGAGAGGGCTCCAAACGAAACCCCCGTGGGCTGCCGTGCTCTAGAAGGGTTTACGCTTTGGGGCCGAGTCCCCGGTCCGCTGGAGCACTTGGGACCTGGCCGAAGAAGCAAAGAGAAATACGGAGCAAGGGGAACCGACGGAGCGGAGTTTGGGCCTTTCCTCCTCCGATGTGGCAAGTAGAAGTCTGGGGCGCTTTTGCGCTGGCAAGACATTCAGAATTCGCAATTAATGCATTGCACTAAAATAAATTCCGTTTTTGCCACCGATCCCTAATTCATCTCCAAAGACACGGCCCAATTTTCGGAATTTTCTGAGAAGGTCTAGGTCAAAGGGTTAAGATAGAACGGGGGCCGGGCAGCCCGCTGTGGGCAACCGAAGCCGCACCCTTCCCCAAGTCAAACGAGGCCGACCTTGCAGGATCCCTCACAAGAGGGGAGAGTCCTGACCCCGTGAGGCGGGATCCAAAAAAGTTCCCCCCCAGGCAGCCCTTCCCCGGCAACCCCCCTGGTCGCGACGCTAATGACCACCCCTCCCGAGCCCTGCCTCCCCTATCCGACCGCTGATCCTCCGCTCAGGCCCCTCTTCGAAGGTCCAAAAGATTCCAGATCGGGCCCCGAGAACTTGTCAAACCGCTGGGCCCCGATGTCTGGGCCTTTGTAGAAACCGCGACCGCTTTTGTCGCTCGCACCGGGATGCTCCTGAATGGCAAATAGACCCCGCCAAATCGTCCGAATGGCGAAAATTACCCTAGGGAGCAAGTTACACCTGGCCGGTTTTTATGAAAGAAGGAAACACTCACGCCCACGACAAGATCCCGCATGCACATCCTAGGCCAATTGACTACGAAAGTGTGATGGAAGTGAGCTACTTTGGCGCTTCTTGAGTTCGGGTGGTCTTCCGCCACGGAACTTGGTCCCCGTGGCAATGTCGACGCTCCGAGTCCATTGGCAGAGTCGATCGCGATTCCGAGAGGGGAGGTCGCCCCGCCCGGGCCCCGTGGCCTTGGGGAGAGGAAATTTGGGGCAAGCAGCCCCGAGGGATTTTAGGGTCCGGCCTCAAGGCCAACACCCCAACCCACTTCAAGACACCTGGCCAAAGGTCCCTACCGACCGACAAGGAGAGGGCCTCCAAACGTAAAACCCCGTGGGCTGCCGTGCTCTAGAAGGGTTTACGCTTTGGGGCCGAAGTCCCGGGTCTCTGCTGCACTTGGGACCTCGGCCGAGAAGCAGCAAATGGTGAATACGGAGCAAGGGGAACCGACGGAGCGGAGTTTGGGCCTTTCCTCCTCCCCGATGTGGCAAGTAGAAGTCTGGGGCGCTTTTGGCAAAGGGCAAGACATTCAGAATTCGCAATTAATGCATTGCACCTAAAATAAATTCGCTTTTTGCCGATCCCTAATTCATCTCCAAAGACACGCCCAATTTTTTCGAATTTTCTGAGAAGGTCTAGGTCAAAGGGTTAGCATTAGAACGGCCGGGCAGCCCGCTGCGTGGCAACCGAAGCCGGGCACCCTTCCCCAAGTCAAACGAGGCCAGACCTTGCAGGGATCCTCACAAGAGGGGAGAGTCCCACCCCCGTGAGGCGGATCCAAAAAAGTTCCCGAGGCAGCTCCCTTCCCCGGCGCCGCCCCCCGGCCGACGCTAATGACCACCCTCCCGAGCCCTGCCCCTATCCCACCGCTGATCCTCCGCTCGTGGGCCCCTCTTCGAAGGTCCAAAAGATTCCAGATCGGGTCCCGAGAACTTGTCAAACCATGGGCGCCCCCGATGTCGGCCTTTGTAGAAACCGCATCTGCTTTTGTCGTCGCACCGGGATGTTCCGAATGGCAAATAGACCCCCTCGCAAAATCGTCCGAATGGCGAAATTACCCTAGGGAGCAAGTTACACTGGCCGGTTTTATGAAAGAAGGAAACACTCACGCCTCCACGACAAGATCCCGCATGCACATCCTAGGCCAATTGACTACGAGTGTGATGGAAGTGAGCTACTTTGGCGCTTCTTGAGTTCGGGTGGTCTTCCGGCCACTAACTTGGTCCCTGTGGCAATGTCGACGCTCTCGAGTCCATTGGCGAGTCGATCGCATTCCTGAGAGGGAGGTCGCCTCGTCCCGGCCCCCGTGGCCTTGGGGAGAGGAAATTTGGGGCAAGCAGCCCCCTGAGGGATTTTAGGGTCCGCGCCTCAAGGCCAACACCCCAACCCCACTTCAAGACACGGCGCAAGGTCCCTACGAACCCTGACAAGGAGAGGGCCTCCAAACGAAACCCCGTGGGCTGCCGTGCTCTAGAAGGGTTTACGCTTTGGGGCCGAGTCCCGGGTCTGTTGCACTTGGGACCTGGCCGAGAAGCAAAGAAATGGTGAATACGGAGCAAGGGGAACCGACGGAGCGGAGTTTGGGCCTTTCCTCCTCCCGATGTGGCAAGTAGAAGTCGGGGCGCTTTGCGCTGGGCAAGACATTCAGAATTCGCAATTAATGCATTGCACCTAAAAATAAATTCCTGCTTTTTGCCGATCCCTAATTCATCTCCAAAGACACGCCCAATTTTCGAATTTTCTGAGAAGGTCTAGGTCAAAGGGTTAGCATAGAACGGCCGGGGCAGCCCGCTGTGGCAACCGAGCCGGCCCCTTCCCCAAGTCAAACGAGGCCAGACCTTGCGTGGATCCTCACAAGAGGGGAGAGTCCCACCCCGTGAGGCGGATCCAAAAGTTCCCCGAGGCAGCCCTTCCCCGGCACAAGCCCCGGTCGCACGCTAATGACCACCCTCCCGAGCCCTGCCCCCTATCCCACCGCTGATCCTCCGCTCAAAATTCCCCTTCGAAGGTCCAAAAGATTCCGTGATCGGTCCGAGAACTTGTCAAACCGCTGGGCGCCCCGATGTCTACTTTGTAGAAACCGCGACTGCTTTTGTCGCTCGCACCGGGATGCTCCTAATGGCAAATAGACCCCGCCAAATCGTCCTAATGGCGAAATTACCCTAGGGAGCAAGTTACACCTGGCCGGTTTTATAAAGAAGGAAACACTCACGCCTCCACGACAAGATCCCGCATGCACATCCTAGGCCAATTGACTACGAGTGTGATGGAAGTGAGCTACTTTGGCTTCTTGGAGTTCGGGTGGTCTTCCGCCACGGAACTTGGTCCCTGTGGCAATGTCGACGCTCGAGTCCATTGGCAGAGTCGATCACATTCCGGAGAGGGAGGTCGCCTGGGCCCCGGCCCCCGTGGCCTTGGGAGAGGAAATTTGGGGCAAGCAGCCCCGAGGGATTTTAGGGTCCGCAAGGCCTCAAGGCCAACACCCCAACCCCACTTCAAGACACGGGCCAAGGTCCCTACCGACCGGACAAGGAGAGGGCCTCTTCAAACGTAAACCCCGTGGGCTGCCGTGCTCTAGAAGGGTTTACGCTTTGGGGGGCCGAGTCCCGGGTCTGCTGCACTTGGGACCGCCGAGAAGCAGCAGAGCGGAGAATACGGAGCAAGGGGAACCGACGGAGCGGAGTTTGGGCCTTTCCTCCTCCCCGTGGCAAGTAGAAGTCGGGGGCGCTTTTGCAAAGGGCAAGACATTCGTGAAATTCGCAATTAATGCATTGCACGAAAAATAAATTCGGGTTTTTGCCACCGATCCCTAATTCATCTCCAAAGACACGCCCCCAATTTTCGAATTTTCTGAGAAGGTCTAGGTCAAAGGGTTAGCATTAGAACGGCCGGCAGCCCGCTGGTGGCAACCGAAGCCGGCACCCTTCCCCAAGTCAAACGAGGCCAGACCTTGCAGGATCCCTCACAAGAGGGGAGAGTCCCACCCCGTGAGGCGGATCCAAAAGTTCCCCAGGCAGCTCTTCCCCGGGCGCCCCCGGGTCGCACGCTAATGACCACCCTCCCGAGCCCTGCCTCCCCTATCCCACCGCTGATCCTCCGCTCGTGGGCCCTTCTTCGAAGGTCCAAAAGATTCCAGATCGGGTCCGAGAACTTGTCAAACCATGGGCGCCCCGATGCGATCCGCCTTTGTAGAAACCGGGCAGACTGCTTTTGTCGCTCGCACCGGGATGTTCCTAATGGCAAATAGACCCCGCCAAATCGTCCGAATGGCGAAATTACCCTAGGGAGCAAGTTACACCTGGCCGGTTTTGGCGAAGAAGGAAACACTCACGCCTCCACGACAAGATCCCGCATGCACATCCTAGGCCAATTGACTACGAAAGTGTGATGGAAGTGAGCTACTTTGGCGCTTTTGGAGTTCGGGTGGTCTTCTCGCCACGGAACTTGGTCCCTGTGGCAATGTCGACGCTCGAGTCCATTGGCGAGTCGATCAAGGATTCCGAGAGGGGAGGTCGCCCGTCCGGCCCCGTGGCCTTGGGGAGAGGAAATTTGGGGTAAGCAGCCCCCGAGGGGATTTTAGGGTCAAGGCCAGGCGGCCAACACCCCAACCCCACTTCAAGACACCTAAGGGTCCCTACCGACCGACAAGGAGAGGGCCTCCAAACGTAAACCCCGTGGGCTGCCGTGCCTAGAAGGGTTTACGCTTTGGGGGCCGAGTCCCGGTCTGCTGCACTTGGGACCCGGGCCGAGAAGCAAAGCAGGAGAATACGGAAAGCAAGGGGAACCGACGAGCGGAGTTTGGGCCTTTCCTCCTCCCCGATGTGGCAAGTAGAAGTCGGGGGCTTTTGCAAAGGGCAAGACATTCGTGAATTCGCAATTAATGCATTGCACCGAAAATAAATTCGCTTTTTGCCACCGATCCCTAATTCATCTCCAAAGACACGCCCAATTTTTCGAATTTTCTGAGAAGGTCTAGGTCAAAGGGTTAGATTAGAATCGGGCCGGGCAGCCCGCTGCGTGGCAACCGAGCCGCACCCTTCCCCAAGTCAAACGAGGCCGTGACCTTGTGGATCCCTCACAAGAGGGGAGAGTCCCGACCCCGTGAGGCGGGATCCAAAAGTTCCCGAGGCAGCCTCTTCCTCGGCAGCCAAGCCCCTGGTCGCGACGCTTAATGACCACCCTCCCTGAGCCCTGCCTCTATCCCACCGCTGATCCTCCGCTCAGGGCCCTCTTCTGAAGGTCCAAAAGATTCCAGATCGTCCCCGAGAACTTGTCAAACCACTGGGCGCCCCGATGTCTACCTTGTAGAAACCGCAAGACTGCTTTTGTCGCTCGGCACCGGGATGCTCCTGAATGGCAAATAGACCCCGCCAAATCGTCCTAATGGCTTAAATTACCCTAGGGAGCAAGTTACACTACCGGTTTTGGCGAAAAGAAGGAAACACTCACGCCCCACGACAAGATCCCGCATGCACATCCTAGGCCAATTGACTACGAGTGTGATGGAAGTGAGCTACTTTGGCGCTTTGGAGTTCGGGTGGTCTTCGCCACGAACTTGGTCCCTGTGGCAATGTCGACGCTCGAGTCCATTGGCGAGTCGATCGCGATTCCCGAGAGGGGAGGTCGCCTCGTCCGGCCCCTGTGGCCTTGGGGAGAGGAAATTTGGGGCAAGCAGCCCCTGAGGGATTTTAGGGTCCATACGCGGGCTCAAGGCCAACACCCCAACCCCACTTCAAGACACCTGGCAAGGTCCCTACCGACCGGACAAGGAGAGGGCCTCCAAACGTGAAACCCCGTGGGCTGCCGTGCTCTAGAAGGGTTTACGCTTTTGGGGCCGAGTCCCCGGTCCTGCTGCACTTGGGACCCGGCCGAGAAGCAGCAAATGAGAATACGGAGCAAGGGGAACCGACGGAGCGAGTTTGGGCCTTTCCTCCTCCCGATGTGGCAAGTAGAAGTCGGGGGCGCTTTTGCAGGGGCAAGACATTCAGAATTCGCAATTAATGCATTGCACGAAAATAAATTCCTGTTTTTTGCCACGGATCCCTAATTCATCTCCAAAGACACGCCCAATTTTCGGAATTTTCTGAGAAGGTCTAGGTCAAAGGGTTAGATAGAACGGGCCGGGCAGCCCGCTGTGGCAACCGAGCCGCACCCTTCCCCAAGTCAAACGAGGCCGACCTTGCAGGATCCCTCACAAGAGGGGAGAGTCCTGACCCCGTGAGGCGGATCCAAAAAAGTTCCCGAGGCAGCCCTTCCCCGGCAGGCCCCCTGGCCGCACGCTAATGACCACCCTCCCGAGTCCTGCCTCTATCCCACCGCTGATCCTCCGCTCGTGGGCCCCTTCTTCGAAGGTCCAAAAGATTCCAGATCGGCCCGAGAACTTGTCAAACCGCTGGGCGCCCCGATGTCTACTTTGTAGAAACCGCATCGCTTTTGTCGCTCGCACCGGGATGTTCCTAATGGCAAATAGACCCCCGCCAAATCGTCCTAATGGCGAAATTACCCTAGGGAGCAAGTTACACCTACCGGTTTTGCGAAAAGAAGGAAACACTCACGCCCACACGACAAGATCCCCGCATGCACATCCTAGGCCAATTGACTACGAGTGTGATGGAAGTGAGCTACTTTGGCGCTTCTTGGAGTTCGGGTGGTCTTCTCGCCACGAACTTGGTCCCCGTGGCAATGTCGACGCTCCGAGTCCATTGGCAGAGTCGATCACACCCCGAGAGGGAGGTCGCCTCGGCCCGGCCCCCCTTGGGGGAGAGGAAATTTGGGGCAGGAAATTTGGGGCAAGCAGCCCCGGAGGGGATTTTAGGGTCCGGCCTTTGGGGGCAGCCAACACCCCAACCCCACTTCAAGACACCTCCTCCCGGGCAAGCAAGGTCCCTAACCGACAAGGAGAGGGCCTCAAACGAAAACCCCGTGGGCTGCCGTGCTCTAGAAGGGTTTACGCTTTGGGGCCGAAGTCCCGGCCTCCTCGGCCACCTAACTTGATCCCTGTGGCAATGGGAACCGGACGGATTCCGGAGTCCATTGGCAGAGCCAAATCGCTCGGGTTCCGGGTGAGGGGAGGTTGCCCGGCCCTTCCCCGTGGCCTTGGGGAGGGAAATTCGGCAAGCCCCGAGGGATTTTAGTGTCCGCGCCCAAGGCCAACACCCCAACTCCACTTCAAGACATGGCGGTCAAAGTCCCTACCCGACCGGGCACAAGGAGAGGGCCCCTCCCCAAACGTAAACCCCGTGGGCTGCCGTGCTCTAGAAGGGTTTACGCTTTGGGGCCGAAAAAGTCCCGGCCTTCCTCGCCACGAACTTGATCCCCGTGGCAATGTCGGCATTCTCGAGTCCATTGGCGCAGCCAAATCGCTGCCTGGGAGGGGAGGTTGCCCGGCCCTTCCCCAGTGGCCTTGGGGAGAGGGAAATTCGGGCAAGCAGCCCGGAGGGGATTTTAGTGTCCGCCTCAAGGCCAACACCCCAACTCCACTTCAAGACATGGCGCAAAAGTCCCTACCGACCGACAAGGAGAGGGCCTCCAAACGAAAACCCCGTGGGCTGCCGTGCTCTAGAAGGGTTTACGCTTTGGGGGCCGAAGTCCTCGGGTGGCCTTTGGCCACCTGAACTTGGTTTCCGTGAGCAATGTCAACGCTTCGAGTCCATTGGCAGAGCCAAATCGCGGGTTCCGGGAGAGGGAGGTTGCCCGCTCTTCCCCGTGGCCTTAGGGAGAGGAAATTTGGGGAAAGCAGCCTCCTGAGGGATTTTAGGGTCCGCCTCAAGGCCAAGCGCCAACACCCCAACTCCACTTCAAGACACGCCGCTAGGTCCCTACCGACCGACAAGGAGAGGGGGCTCCAAACGTAAAACCCCGTGGAGCTGCCGTGCTCTAGAAGGGTTTACGCTTTGGGGCCGAAGTCCTAGTCTCGCTGCAGCTTGAACGCGGGTCGTGAAGCCGCGCCGGTGAACGCATAGCAAGGGGAACCGACGAACGGAGTTTGGACCGCCCTCCTCCCCCCGATGTGGCAATTAGAAGTCTGGGGCTTTTGGCAAAGGGCAACACACGACATTAAATTCATAATTAATGCATTGCACGAAAATAAATTCTGATTTTTTGCCACCGATCCCTAATTCATCTCCAAAGACACGCCCAATTTTCGAATTTTTGAGAAGGTCTAGGTCAAAGGGTTAGCATTAGAACTGTTTGGGCAGCCCGCTATGCAGGCAACCGAAATGATTTGGAAGATTTGAAGATGCATTGACTTCAAGCCACAAAGAAACATAAATTTAGTGGTCGCTTCTATCACGTTGGAGAAAAATCCAAGCCGACCGGCCCATCACAAACTTCTAAGAATGTGCATTTGAAAGATTTAGAACATGGAAGTGTCCCATTTGTAAGAGCTACAGAGAGTCCAAACCACAAATAATCTCGTAAGCCGGTTCTACCAAATTAAGTCGAAATGTCGCAGAAACCCTCAGTTCAAAATGGCAAATCGAATCAAGAAGGCGATATCCAAATGTAAGAATGCAAAATATCTTCAAGAATCCTTCGATCATGTTCATGCATATGTATCAATGCTAGATTGTACCCAAGAGAAAATATAACAATGTACAAAACATAGGTTTATTGAACAAAAGATCACTTGAACAATTCAAAGATACCCTCCCCGAAGCTTGGCTTATGGTTTCTATCGTGAAGTCCTCCACTTGTCCATCCCCTTTGAACCATAGCTCCATGTCAGTATGTCCGGGCGCCACCATGCATATGTCGACGCTAGTATCATGTTAATGTCGCTTTTTCCCCGGTGGTGCTTCCAAACCCCGACCATCTTTTCAAGAAGCACCCTCATCATGCTAGGGCAGCTCACCGGTTCCTAGCAATTTGGTCGCTGCCTTCTCACCAATCACATACTTTTTTAACACTTTCATCCCATGGATCGTTGTTTCATAGTCCCTCATCTTCGAAAGTGGAGGAGGGGGTTCACTGAGGATTCCCTTCCTTCTCATGCCCCTCGACGGCCCTACACCAAGCTATAGATTAGAAAATAGATAAAATACAATAAAGTGTATAAACTACGAGTGTAGCCTTACTTGTGAAGACAGTTTCCATATCTCTCTCGCTTGAATCCTCATCTCCTCCCCTCAATCCGGTTCAAGCGCCAAGCATACCTTCCATGGCCATGTATCCCAAAAAGCAATAAAGAAAAAACTCACAATAATAACCGAATGAAAAACTAGGATCCGAGGATCGCTCGCAATACTCAAATCATAAAAGAAATGGGAAAAATGAAAGCCTACCGATGACTTTTTAAAGAACAGTAGACGCCGCTTTTAAGACGATAGACGCCGCTTAACGACGCTTAAAGGTCGCTTAACGACGCCTATAACGACGCTTCGGGCTATAACGACGCCGCATTTAAATTTGTTTTGTTTTCGTGATGCCGAGATGCCATATATATTGCCCTATTAGTCCTCCAGCCTTTCTCCGCCGCCCTTCCGCCTCCCGCCCTCGGGCCCAGCCTTCCTCCTCCTCCTCCTTCGCCGGAGCTCCTCACCTACATCCGCCATGGCCGCTTCTCCCCGATGCATGCCCGCTGATGCCGCACTGTAGGCCGCGGCAGGCGCCGCTGAGCACCTGAACCGCCTTCCGGGCCCGAGTGGCTAGAGACGAACCTAACCCAAGAAAGGCCGAGTTCAAGCAAGCCATGACAAAGCCGCATGATAGGGGCAAGAAAGACCTCGCCAGATATCGGGAGGCCGAACCTTCCTCAATACAGCTCGAAAGTGCCCCAAGAAATGCATGGTGAGCTCATTGTGCTTGGCCCGCATGCTAGAGGATAGGGGCCTTTGGGAAGGGAAACATTTGTCAAGCCCTACTTTCAAAAGTTGCACCGCACCAACCGTGGCATGCGGAAGTGCTCGTATTACGAATTCCTTTGGGGAAATGTGACACCACGCCGGAGGGCTTGGATTCCATGCTTCGAGGCTTGTTCGACGGGTGGAGGAAATCACCGCCGAAAGCACCTTCGAGCTCAAGAAAGTGGGATCACACCGATGCCGATATATACCACTAGATGTGCACCGCATCCACTTTGTTTTGTGTATTTGAATTGTGTATGGGTTTTTATATGAATTTTGTATTTTGAAGGGAATACATATATGATTTTTGTATATGAATCTTGCATTTTGAAGGGAATCTTCACATTTTATGATTAATTAAACATAAAGCGTAACTAAATCAGATGTAGAACTGCCCTCGACGGCGCTTTGCAAGCCATAGGTCTATACTAGGATGCCAATTAACTTGGCATAAATGTCTATGATAACTTCGGTTGCAATACTAATGTTGCCTAATATGGTTTGTAGTATACACAAATTCGCATGCCAAAGTATTTTCTTATTCATATGTGGGAAGAAAATATAATAATCATAATAAAGTAATGAAGGTTCAATCGATGGTAGTCTTCTATCATGACAATAGTCCGCCCCCAACCCCCAACCTCCCTATTCGACCGCCATCTCTTCTTCACCTTCAAATATGCTGAGCGAGCCTTACATGGAACTACGAACCAACCACCACCGATCTTGCAAAGGATCCGAACGAAGGTGACCTACAAAACCCTATTACATTAGTTCCTTTGTTAATGACATATATAAATTTTATTGCATCCAAGTAAACATACTTGTTCACATTGCTCAACCCTCACGAAAGTGTGTCTTGACCACGATACCGACGAAGTTGAATCTAGTGAATACAAAGCCACTCGATCTTTATGCGATCGTGGCATGAGCACCAAGACACACAAGATCAAACCATTCTCGCATCAAACAACATTGTTTTGAATGCACTACCGACATCAACCTCCATGATAGTCTTTATAGTACCAATCCATTCCAACATTGCCTCGATTGGGTTTGGTCTCCGCACTACCACCGGGTAAACCGTATTAAACTTTGCTGATATACCACAATCATAAGTGCTTTGCCATGATCCACACTTTGTCGCCGAAAGTGAGCACCGTAAGACCATATTGATGCATATGAATTATACTACAAAGTAAAGGAACAAATGTTCAAAATAACGAACTAAAACTCGTGGAATTATATGCTATTAAGTTGCACTTACAAATAGTGACACGCCTTTAGCATATGCAAATTCTTCGCTAGAAACATGTTCGCCACGCTGTTTTGCCATCTCTAGTTGTTCGAGCAGCCATTTATTGTTTATCTCACTTGGCAGACCCCTAGATGATCCGAAGTGGTTGTTTATGCATTCTTTTGTCGATAGCGCCTTCTCTCCTCATCTCTTTTATTTTTTTCTTCCTCGTATTTTTTATCCATTTCTCCATGGGAGTGGAGTTGTAGATGAGAAACTTATTGACTTTTGCCCTGCTCTTCTAGTGTGAACAATTTCTTCTCGGGGTCTTCCTTCGAACTTCTCCAACTATAGTTGGAGTGTCTTCATCGGGTCCATAATCGTGGAGCATTGGGGTGTAGATCGCCAAGAACTCTAAGGACATAGAATAATGACTCTCGTATAACCAACCCCTCGCCATGCAACCCTTCTCGCCTTGCCTTTCGACGCATCTAAGTCCTTGAGGACCTTCGTAAAGCCGCTCTATAAAAACATCCATCTAGGATTTGTTGTGCCCGCAAGCTCTACTGGCCCACTAAATGCACTAGTAAGTGAGTTTGTATGTCCGTAAAACTTGTTGGGAATTCTTTCTAGCATACAACATGCCTCAACGACCTTAGTTCGCATGTCCCGCAATTTCATTTGTCTGCATCTCCTTCCTTGTAATCCATCTAAATATCATTTAAGAAAGAAAAAAGTTAAGGAGAGTTCAAAGATCGAAAGTGTTTTCTAAACTGCATCGAACCTCGAAAAAACTCGATAGGAGACATATTGCATGTAGTGGACCGCCTACAGACGACCCCTAACAACAATAGGCATAACAAACCGCAACATCTTATGCCAATCATGAGATTTCAACCCGCTTAACTCCCCTTCGCTAGAGAAACAATTACGCAACTAATGCATATATCCCGCTTCTGAAGTCTTTATTGCCTTGATCGCCGAACGGGGGTTTCATACATTTTCTAGGCACGATCCAATCCACTTGTGGCCTTATTCCTTCTTCTCGACATTTAACCATGCTTTAGATTTTGATCCAGCTTTTCTTGTAGATCTTCTCGTCGTCGTGATCTCAGGTCCCACGTCCCGCGACATGCTTCCAAATAGACGCCAAACGCTTTTAAAGATGTGCATGGGATCAAGAAGATGATGGATCTTCAATTCGCCCAATAGGGTATGAAGGAAGAAGGATGCTTTCCACTTCATTCCTTAACCTTATTTCCTTCAAAAGATCCCACATGTTACCCCAATCTCTCATTGTCAACCTTTTGGGAGGCTCTTCAAGGTAATGTTTTTCTCTTTGACCTACGTGATCGTAAGTCGATTTTCCATTGGCGATATCTCTTTGAAGTTTGCATAGACATTTTTGTGCAATGCCGCTGACCGGGCGAGTTCAACTGCTCAAACCCACACAAGTGACATGCCGCATATCCGCATTAATTTTGAGTCCGTGAGTTCATACAAACCAGCCAATCGCCGTTGTCCACATTAAGATTGTTTCAAGGTAAATCTTCGCTCAAAGACGAAAGTTCTCTTTGAGACATCGTGAACTTCAATACCTTCACTCCACAATGTCAAAAGCTCATCAATAACTATTTTCGATATGGATCTAGACTTTCCCGCTTCTTCGGTCCTCGAACTAATAGTACTACCATTAAATGGCTAGTCTTCATGAGTAACCACTGTGGTAAATTATAGTTGATCAACACTACCGCCAAGTTGACCACGCCGGCCGATTGACGCCCATAAGGATTAACACCATCCGCTGCCAACCCTAATCTGAGATTTCGCGGGTTTCTTCCAAATTCGCCATGTTTCATCAATATGCTTCCATTGCTTGCAGTCACTAACCACGCTGAGTACATTGTCACCGACGCATTAGCGCACACCAACCCATGAGCTGGCTAGAGATTCACATCGAAACAATAGCCTTATGCGAGGGATCAATGGAAAGTAGCGAACCACCTTCATCTGGACGCCTTTCCCTTGGCATCCGTGATTGTACCTAGAGGCACCACATTTAGGGCATGTTTCTGTTCTTGTAGATGTCATCCCGATAATATACCATGCAATCATTTGGACAAGCTGAATCTTATGGTAGCCTAAACCAAGAGTCGCCAATATATTTTTTATTTCAAAGCGACTTTTTGGGCATAGTGTTCCCTTTGTGGGAGTATTTTCTTTGCAATAACCTCAGATAAAAAGTATCTTTTACGATACATTCAACTACAAATTCAATAAGTCAAGTGATTGCAATTGTACTTACTCTAAACAAAGCCGTAAATACCGCATTGCTCCATTTGAATTTGGCTTGAAGGTTTAATATCAATAAAGATGTCGCCAATCTAGATATGCTTGCACCGATATAATGCTTTATGCGCCTCCTCCAATAAAACGTGATCTTCATGACCATCGTTAGGAGTATTTATATCGCCATCTAGGTCGTTGTCGAAGATTGGGCCAAATGCATCTAACATGTCGGCTATGGGTTCTTCAACTTCCATGAAGTCGCCCATAGGGGCATTGTCATCATCTTCATCATCGTATTCCTGCTCATCATCTTCATCATTGTACTTTCATTATGCTGTGCCCATGTTTGTACCATACCGCCAATGTATTCTAATTCTCGCTATCCGCAATGACTTTTGATGTCGCCAATTCAAGACGCTTTGATGTGGTCTTATATCCACTTGCCTACCCCGCACGCCGATTAAACGAAATATATGCGTGATTGATACATACATTGAGAGCCCGTGTTTGTTAAATTTTAAGCATTTAATAACGAATCTAAATATAAAATTTTATGTCATAATCAAAGCATATATTGAAGATATAATACACATTTATCTTCAATATGTGCAATCTCATTCCAAGAGAAGAAGAAGAAGAATTCAAGAAGAAGAAGAAAAATGGTGCATTCCGACAAAAATTATATGAGTAATTTGAGTACATCATCAAAGGACCTCCCAGATTGGTCTACCGTGATTCATATTCAATGAACAATTCATCACCAATACACAAAGTTTTTATAGCATAAACCATGATATATCTCCCACAATTTTACTTCGCTAAAAAAATCTTCTTGGTCTTTTGTTTGCCCTCGACAAATTCACAATTGGTAGCTTCAGATTCTCGATAGAGCTATTAATAAAAGCAAAGAAGGTTTCCATGCAACCGAGGACTACCATCAATATATGTGAAGCTTGGCGTAGTCACCGGGCTTGATATTGTTCGCATTTGAATTTAGGCCATAGATGAGCATGCGCCAATCGATGCTTACTCAATTTATGCCAAGTGTCCGAAAGTTATATTCGTGACCTACATATGGCATTAAAGGAACAAATGTACATTCATCTTTGACTTTCACACTAGTCATAATATATAATCCCAGTGCCAGCACCGGGACCCGACTATTTTAATCATGTAATCGCCACCCCAATATGTAAATTGCTCCCCATAAATAATTGGCTTGCCTCTAGGCCATGCATTGAATTTCTTACGATCTTTATCCAGAAGGGTCGGACCAAATGGACTAGTGAAGGTGGAAGATTATTTTCTTCGACATGATCTAGTACATTCCAATTTTGATGAACATTGTCATTCCTCCAATCTTGGCAACGGCCATTGCACGACGAAGTTCTATCAATGAATGGGATACTTTTGAGGAAGTTGATGGCTTTTTTTTGTAGGGTTTTCTATGAACGATTCATAGTATCAACATCATCTACTTCCAATGACAACATAACCCCAAAATCTATATATAATCGCTTCGAAGCTCACTTCATTCTCAATTTCTTCCTAACAAAATACAAGCAAACTAAGTTAAGACATCGATTCAAGTACATGAGAGTAGTTGATTATCGCTCATAAGATTCGTATTATACCTCGCTGAATACCCCCACATGTGCGGCCCGAGAGCACCGGATTTGTTCCGCATTCACCATATTTCAACATGGTCGAGGACGCCTTTTCATCCGCTTTATTTGTCCTTTGCACATCGAACAATTGCAATATAACCGCCTCACAAAGTACAACCGCAAAAAAAAAAGTAACATCAAGATATAAAGTTAACTAATCATTCAAACATGTTTATGGTACATACATCGGGCGCATTCATTTCATGCACACCACCCCAAAATTTCTAGGAAGACTAGGTCCACCGGGTCTAATTGGACTATTTGTGGCAATTGTTGGGGTAACATTCTTGGCGCAAGTCGCCATGTAACTTTCAAAGCTTTCTCTCACTTTTTTACGCTCAAATTCTTTCCGACGTCATTCCATGTTGTTTTTCTAGTAAACAATAAAAATATTAATAAAACCATGTAATAATATAATAATTATAAATATCCATGTTTTTTTTTCATGATTTTATCAAATGTTTATTCTTAAGATTCGCATTCATACAACGCTTATGATATTTAGAAAGCATTTGATTGAAGGGTGCCGAACCCGATACATCTAGTCCCTTCCATTTGAAATGGAGTCCACTCAAGCACCTTTATATTCACGCAACCTTTCAAATCTTTTGTAATCTATGAAGATTGAAACTTCGCTCGAGGTGCATAAACCCGATACATTTAGTCTTCCATTCTGGATGGAACCCACCAAGATCTTTGATCATGCATCCCTCAAGTTTTTAACATACTTTCAAGATTCAATCTTCTAATCTATTAGCATTTGAGGTGTTTAACTCTAACACAAAGATTAAAGCGTAGATCTTACCTTATGAAGACCCACCTCGCAAAAAAATCCAAAACAAACGAAAGAAAAATAACAAGTAAATAACCCGAAATGCCGGTTCCCGCCATATTTGACGCCGCTTATCGACGCCCGTAGTGACGCCGCTTAACGACGCCAAGCCGACGCCGCCCCGACACCTAGGCATGCCACATCGCCTTTGCGCCGCCGATGCCCCTCATATGCCACGCCGATGATCATGACGCCGCTTAACGACGCCAAATGATCATAACGCCGTTAAACGACCAACCGTGGATTGTTTAACATAACGTAAAACAACATACAATACAAATAACACAAATAAATAAAAATACCGATTGTTCCCATTCATAAAATAAGCTTATACAACGACAACACAAATAGATAAAAACTTATTGTTTCCATTCATAAAAAAGCTTATACATTACTTATGTCCATCCCGAGGACGGATGCTTTGATGCAACCATTTGCATCATTATCCGCACCATTAATGTCGCTTTCTTTGTTTGGCTCTGCGGAGCCATTCTACCGCCGCTCCCCGCATGGAACGCCGATGTTAGTGCAATCGAAGCTCTTTTCACTCATCTTTGCCACGATGGTGAAGGGAGGGTTCTCACGGAGAAGCAGTGGGGTTGCCGGAGTTGTCTTCCCTTGAGGAGGAGGATTACCGCTAGAAGGAACATATCGCCGGTTGGTGGTCTTCAACCGCCGGACCATTATAGCAAGATAGGGAAGAACACTCAAAAAATAAGAATAACAAAGAGCCATCGATGGATCCACTTATAACGGGATGTAGGGTTAGGGTTAGGGTTAGGGTTTTATTTGGCAAAAAAAAAAAAAAAAAAAAAAGTCGCCGTTAAACGACGCTTAAGCCGACGCGACGCCGTTAAACGACGCCGGGCCAGCAGCGCCGAACGACGGACGCCGGGCGCTCTTGACACGCAGTCGCCAGCCTTTGGCAACCGCCTATTTCACGCATGACGCCGGGCCATGCCAAACGGCACATCGCCACCGATGACCGCCGTTGAACGACGCCGAACGACGTCGCCGTTGAACGACGATGTCGCTTGATCAACGACGACGCCTAATAGTACCACCATTAAATGGCTAGTCTTCATGAGTAACCACTCTGCGGTAAATTATAGTTGATCAACACTATCGGCCAAGTTGACCACGTCGACCGGGATTGACGCCCATAAGGGATTAACACCATCCGCTGCAACCCTAACTGAGATTTCGCGGGTTTCTTCCAAATTCGCCATGTTTCATCAATATGCTTCCATTGCTTGCAGTCACTAACCACGCTGAGTACATTGTCACTGACGATTAGCGTTACACCAACCCATGAGCGGCTAGAGATTCACATCGAAACAATAGCCTTATGCCAGGGATCAAATGGAAAGTAGCTTAACCAATCTCATCGACTCCGCCTTTCCCTTGGCATTCGTGATTGTACCTAGAGGCACCACATTTAGGGCATGTGTTCTTGTAGATGTCATCCGATAATATACCATGCAATCATTTGGACAAGCTGAATCTTATGGTAGCTCTAAACCAAGAGTCGCCAATATATTTTTTATTTCATGCACTTTTGGCATGTTCCCTTGTGGGAGTATTTTTTGCAATAACCCTCGTATAAAATGCATCTTTACGTGATACATTCAACTACAAATTCAATAAGTCAAGGATTGCAATTTGTACTTTCCTACTCTAACAAAGCCGCGAACACCGCATTGCTCCATTTGAATTTGGCTTGAAGGTTTAATATCACCAAAGATGTCGCCAATCTAGATATGCTTGCACTGGATATAATGCTTTATGCGCCCCTCCAATAAAACGTGATCTTGACCATCGTTAGGAGAGTATTTATATCATTATCTAGGTCGTCGTCGAAGATTGGGCCAAATCTAACATGTCGACTATGGGTTCTTCAACTTCCATGAAGTCGTCCATAGGGGCATTGTCATCTTCATCATCGTATTTCCCGCTCATTCATCATTGTACTCCTTCATTATGCGCTGTGCCCATGTTTGTACCATATACCAATGTATTCCACCCCGCTATCCAAGAATGACTTTGATGTCGCCAATTCAAGACGCTTTGATGTGGTCTTATATCCACTTGCCTACCCATCGCCGATTAAACGAAATATATGCGATTGATACATACATTGAGAGCCCGCGGTTTGTTAAATTTTAAGTATTTAATAACGAACTTAAATATAAAAATTTTATGTCATAATCAAAGCATATATTGAAGATATAATACACATTTATCTTCAATATGTGCAATCTCATTCCAAGAGAAGAAGAAGAAGAATTCAAGAAGAAGAAGAAAAATGGTGCATCTCGACAAAAATTCTATGAGTAATTTGAGTACATCATCAAAGGACCTCCTATTGGTCTACCAGATTCATATTCAATGGTAACAATTCATCACCAATACACAAAGTTTTTATAGCATAAACCATGATATATCTCCACAATTTTAATGGGCTTAAAAAATCTTCTCGTCTGTCATTTCTAATAAATTCCACAATTGGTACTCTCTCGTGATTCTATAGAGCTATTAATAAAAGAAGGTTTCCATGCAACCGAGGATCTAATTCATCAATATATGTGAAGCTTCATGTAGTCACCGGGCTTGATATTGTTCGCATTTGAATTGCCATAGATGAGCATACTAACGGGATGTTACTCAATTTATGCTGCGTCTCGAAGTTATATTCAGACCTACATATGGCATTAAAGGAACAGCTGTACCATCTGGAATTTCTCTCACACTAGTCATATTATATAATCCCAAAGCCAAAGACCGGACCACTATTTTTAATCAAGTGTAACGCTTCTACCCCAATATGTAAATTGCTCCTATAAATAATTGGCTTGCCTCTAGGCCATGCATTGAATTTCTACTTATCTTGGCCCTCAGAAGGGTCGGACCAAATGGACTAGTGAAGGTGAAGATTATTTTCTTCACATGATCTAGTACATTCCAATTTTGATGAACATTGTCATTCCTCCAATCTTTAAGTAAATCTACGCATTGCACGTAATGGAAGTTCTATCAATGCATCGGGATACCCGTCGCACCGGGATGCTCCTGAATGGCAAATAGGACCCCGCCATCGTCTGAATGGCGTAAATTGCCCTAGGGAGCAAGTTACACTTTTGGCCGGTTTTATAAAGAAGGAAACACTCACGCTCTCCACGACAAGATCCCGCGATCCACATCCTAAAGCCAACTGACTACTTAGTGTGATGGAAGTGAGCTACTTTGGCGCTTGGAGTTCGGTGGTCTTCTGCCACTTTTAACTTGGTCCTCAGGCAATGTCGACGCTCGAGTCCATTGGCAGAGTCAGATCGCTGATTCCAGGGAGGGGAGGTCGCCCTCCGGCCCCGGGTCCTCAGGCCTTGGGGAGAGGAAATTTGGGGCAAGCAGCCCTGAGGGGATTTTAGGGTCCAAGGCTCAAGGCCAACACCCCAACCCCACTTCAAGACACGGCGCAAGGTCCCGGCCGAATTCCGGACAAGGAGAGGGCCTCCAAACGTAAAACCCCGCGGGTTGCCGTGCTCAGAAGGGTTTACGCTTTGGGGCCGAGTCCCCGGTCTGCTGCACTTCCTGGGACCTCGCCGAAGCAGCAGCCAAGAATACGGAGCAAGGGGAACCGACGGAGCGGGAGTTTGGGCCTTTCCTCCTCCCGATGTGGCAAGTAGAAGCCGGGGGCGCTTTTGCAAAGGGCAAGACATTCGTGAATTCTAATTAATGCATTGCACCAAAAATAAATTCATTTTTTTTTGCCGGGATCCCTAATTCATCCCCAAAGACGCCCAATTCTTCGGAATTTTCTGAGAAGGTCTAGGTCAAAGGGTTAGCATTAGAACGGGTCGGGCAGCCCGCTGTGGCAACCGAAATGCACCCTTCCCCAAGTCAAACGAGGCCGGGGACCTTGCAGGATCCCTCACAAGAGGGGAGAGTCCTGACCCCGTGAGGCGGGATCCAAAAGTTCCCGAGGCAGCTCTTCCCCGGCGCCCCCGGTCGCACGCTAATGACCACCTCCCTGAGCCCTGCTCTATCCGGACCGCTGGATCCTCCGCTCTGGGCCCCTTCGGGAAGGTCCAAAGATTCCTAGATCGGCCCCGAGAACTTGTCAAACCAAGGGCGCCCCGGATGTCTACTTTGTAGAAACCGCGACTGCTTTTGTCGTTTCTGGCACCGGGGATGCTCCTGAATGGCAATAGACCCCCGCCAAATCGTCCGAATGGCGGTAAATTACCCTAGGGAGCAAGTTACACGGCCGGTTTTTTGTAAAGAAGGAAACACTCACGCCTCCACGACAAGATCCCGCGATGCACATCCTAGGCCAATTGACTCACGAGTGTGATGGAAGTGAGCTACTTTGGGCGCTTCTTGGAGTTCTGGGTGGTCTTCGCCAATTTTAACTTGGTCCCTGTGGCAATGTCGACGCTCTCGAGTCCATTGGCGAGTCGATCGCGATTCGAGAGAGGGAGGTCGCCCGGTCCGGCCCCTGTGGCCTTGGGGAGAGGAAATTTGGGGCAAAGCACCGGAGGGATTTTAGGGTCCAAGGCCTCAAGGCCAACACCCCAACCCCACTTCAAGACACTCCGCCGCAAAGGTCCCTACCGACCGGGACAAGGAGAGGGCCTCCCAAACGAACCCCCCCGGGCTGCCGTGCTCTAGAAGGGTTTACGCTTTTGGGGCCGAGTCCCTGGTCTGCTGCACTTGGGACCTCGGCCGGAAGCGCAATGCCGGTGAATACGGAGCAAGGGGAACCGGACGGAGCGGAGTTTGGGCCTTCCTCCTCCCCGATGTGGCAAGTAGAAGTCGGGGGCTTTTGCAAAGGGCAAGACATTCGTGAATTTAATTAATGCATTGCACCTAAAATAAATTCTCGTTTTTGCTACGGATCCCTAATTCATCTCCAAAGACACGCCCAATTTTTCGAATTTTCTGAGAAGGTCTAGGTCAAAGGGTTAAGATAGAACGGCCGGGCAGCCCGCTGTGGCAAACCGAAGCCGCACCCTTCCCCAAGTCAAACGAGGCCAGACCTTGGTGGATCCCTCACAAGAGGGGAGAGTCCTGACCCCGTGAGGCGGGATCCAAAAGTTCCCGAGGCAGCCTCTCTTCCTCTCGGCCGGCCTCCCCCGGGTCGACGCTTAACGACCACCTCCCGAGCCCTGCCTCTATCCGACCGCTGGATCCTCCGCTCAGGGCCCCTCTTCGAAGGTCCAAAAGATTCCAGATCGGCCCGGGAGAACTTGTCAAACCGCGGGCGCCCCGATGTCCGCCTTTGTAGAAACCGCGACTGCTTTTGTCGTCGGCACCGGGATGCTCGGAATGGCAAATAGACCCCGCCAAATCGTCCTGAATGGCTAAATTACCCTAGGGAGCAAGTTACACGGCCGGTTTTTGTAAAGAAGGAAACACTCACGCCTCCACGACAAGATCCCCGCATGCACATCCTAGGGCCAATTGACTACGAAAGTGTGATGGAAGTGAGCTACTTTGGCGCTTCTTGGAGTTCGGGTGGTCTTCCGGCCACGGAACTTGGTCCCTGTGGCAATGTCGACGTTCCGAGTCCATTGGCAGAGTCAGATCGCGATTCCTGAGAGAGGGAGGTCGCCCGTCCGTCCCTGTGGCCTTGGGGAGAGGAAATTTGGGGCAAGCTCCGGAGGGATTTTAGGGTCCCGCCAAGGCCAACACCCCAACCCCACTTCAAGACACGGGCAAAAGGTCCCGCCGAACCGACAAGGAGAGGGCCTCCTCAAACGAAAACCCTCAGGTGGGCTGCCGTGCTCTAGAAGGGTTTACGCTTTGGGGCCGAGTCCCCGGTCTGCTGCACTTGGGACCCGCCGAGAAGCAGCAGCCGGAGAATATACGGAGCAAGGGGAACTGACGGAATGGAGTTTGGGCCTTCCTCCTCCCGATGTGGCAAGTAGAAGTCGGGGGCTTTTGGCAAAGTGGCAAGACATTCAGAATTCGCAATTAATGCATTGCACTAAAAATAAATTCCGGTTTTTGCCGGGATCCCTAATTCATCTCCAAAGACACGGCCCAATTTTTCGGAATTTTCTGAGAAGGTCTAGGTCAAAGGGTTAAGATTAGAACGGTCGGGCAGCCCGCTGTGGCAACCGAAAGCCGCACCCTTCCCCAAGTCAAACGAGGCCGTGACCTTGCGGTGGATCCCTCACAAGAGGGGAGAGTCCTGACCCCGTGAGGCTGATCCAAAAGTTCCCGAGGCAGCTCTTCCCTCGGGCCGCCCCTGGTCGCGACGCTATCGACCACCCTCCCGGAGCCCTGCTCCCCTATCCGGACCGTTGATCCTCCGCTCAGGGCCCCCTTCGAAGGTCCAAAAGATTCCAGATCGGGTCCGAGAACTTGTCAAACCGCTGGGCGCCCCGGGATGTCTACTTTGTAGAAACCGGGCAGATCGCTTTTGTCGTCTCGCACCGGGGATGCTCCTGAATGGCAAATAGACCCCCGCCAAATCGTCCGAATGGCTAAATTACCCTAGGGAGCAAGTTACACTGGCCGGTTTTATAAAGAAGGAAACACTCACGCCTCCACGACAAGATCCCCCGCATGCACATCCTAGGCCAATTGACTACGAAAGTGTGATGGAAGTGAGCTACTTTGGCTTTTGGAGTTCGGGTGGTCTTCTGGCCACTTTAACTTGGTCCCTGTGGCAATGTCGACGCTCGAGTCCATTGGCGAGTCGATCGCGATTCCCCGGAGAGAGGGAGGTCGCCTGGCCGGGCCCCCGTGGCCTTGGGAGAGGAAATTTGGGGCAAGCAGCCCGGAGGGATTTTAGGGTCCAAGGCCAAGGCCAACACCCCAACCCCATCTTCAAGACACGGCAAGGTCCCTACCGACCGACAAGGAGAGGGGCCTCCCAAACGAAACCCCGTGGGCTGCCGTGCTCTAGAAGGGTTTACGCTTTGGGGCCGAGTCCCGGTCTGCTGCACTTGGGACCCCGGCCGCCGAAGAAGCAACCGAGAATACGGAGCAAGGGGAACCGGGACTCTGAGCGGAGTTTGGGCCTTTCCTCCTCCCGATGTGGCAAGTAGAAGTCGGGGCTTTTTTGCGCTGGCAAGACATTCTCAGAATTCGCAATTAATGCATTGCACCTAAAAAAATAAATTCCTTTTGCCGGGATCCCTAATTCATCTCCAAAGACACGCCCAATTCTTCGAATTTTCTGGAGAAGGTCTAGGTCAAAGGGTTAAGATAGAACGGCCGGGGCAGCCCGCTGGGTGGCAACCGAAGCTGGCACCCTTCCCCAAGTCAAACGAGGCCAGGACCTTGCAGGATCCTCACAAGAGGGGGAGAGTCCGACCCCGTGAGGCGGATCCAAAAGTTCCCGAGGCAGCCTCTTCCCCGGCAGCCCCCCTCGGGCCGCACGCCACGACCACCCTCCCTGAGCCCTGTTCCCCTATCCGACCGCTGATCCTCCGCTCGGGGGCCCCTTCGAAGGTCCAAAAGATTCCGTGATCGGGCCCGGGAGAACTTGTCAAACCGCTGGGCCCCGATGTCCGCCTTTGTAGAAACCGCGACCGCTTTTGTCGCTCGGCACCGGGATGTTCCGAATGGCAAATAGACCCCGCCAAATCGTCCGAATGGCTTAAATTACCCTAGGGAGCAAGTTACACCTGGCCGGTTTTATAAAGAAGGAAACACTCACGCCTCCACGACAAGATCCCCGCATGCACATCCTAGGCCAATTGACTACGAAAGTGTGATGGAAGTGAGCTACTTTGGCGCTCTTGGAGTTCGGTGGTCTTCTCGCCACCGAACTTGGTCCTGTGGCAATGTCGACGCTCGAGTCCATTGGCGTAGTCGATCGCTGATTCCGAGAGGGAGGTCGCCTCGGCCCGCCCCCGTGGCCTTGGGAGAGGAAATTTGGGGCAAGCAGCCTCCGGAGGGATTTTAGGGTCCAAGGCTCAAGGCCAACACCCCAACCCCACTTCAAGACACGGGCGCAAGGTCCCGCCGACCGACAAGGAGAGGGCCTCCTCAAACGAAAACCCCGTGGGCTGCCGTGCTCTAGAAGGGTTTACGCTTTTGGGGCCGAGTCCTGGTCTGCTGCACTTGGGACTGCCGGAGAAGCAAGCAGCCGAGAATACGGAGCAAGGGGAACCGACGAGCGAGTTTGGGCCTTTCCTCCTCCTCCCCGATGTGGCAAGTAGAAGTCGGGGGCTTTGGTGTTGGCAAGACATTCAAATTCGCAATTAATGCATTGCACGAAAAATAAATTCCTGCTTTTTGCCGTACCGGATCCCTAATTCATCTCCAAAGACACGGCCCAATTTTCGAATTTTCTGAGAAGGTCTAGGTCAAAGGGTTAGCATTAGAACGGTCGGGCAGCCCGCTGGTGGCAACCGAAGCCGCACCCTTCCCCAAGTCAAACGAGGCCGACCTTGCAGGATCCCTCACAAGAGGGGAGAGTCCGGACCCCGTGAGGCGGGATCCAAAAGTTCCCCGAGGCAGCTCCTTCCCCGGCAGGCCCCTGGTCGCACGCACGACCACCCTCCCTGAGCCCTGCTCCCCTATCCGACCGCTGATCCTCCGCTCGTGGCCCCTCTTCGAAGGTCCAAAAGATTCCAGACGGGTCCGGGAGAACTTGTCAAACCGCTGGGCGCCCGGGATGTCGGCCTTTGTAGAAACCGACCGCTTTTGTCGCTCGGGCACCGGGATGCTCCCGGAATGGCAAATAGACCCTGCCAAATCGTCCTGAATGGCGTAAATTACCCTAGGGAGCAAGTTACACCTGGCCGGTTTTGGTGAAAGAAGGAAACACTCACGCCTCCACGACAAGATCCCGCATGCACATCCTAGGCCAATTGACTACGAAAGTGTGATGGAAGTGAGCTACTTTGGCGCTTGGAGTTCGGGTGGTCTTCGCCACGGAACTTGGTCCCTGTGGCAATGTCGACGCTCCGAGTCCATTGGCGAGTCGATCGCGATTCCGGAGAGGGAGGTCGCCTCGCCCGGCCCCTGTGGCCTTGGGGAGAGGAAATTTGGGGCAAGCAGCCCCGAGGGATTTTAGGGTCCAAGGCCCTCAAGGCCAACACCCCAACCCCATCTTCAAGACACGGGCGCAAGGTCCCGGCCGACCCGACAAGGAGAGGGCCTCCTCAAACGAAAACCCCGTGGGCTGCCGTGCTCTAGAAGGGTTTACGCTTTTGGGGCCGAGTCCTGGTCTGCTGCACTTGGGACTGGCCGAAGCAAGCAGTCCGAGAATACGGAGCAAGGGGAACCGACGGAGCGGAGTTTGGGCCTTTCCTCCTCCCCGATGTGGCAAGTAGAAGTCGGGGCTTTTTTTTTGCAAGCTGGCAAGACATTCAGAATTCGCAATTAATGCATTGCACCTAAAATAAATTCGGGTTTTTTGCCACGGATCCCTAATTCATCTCCAAAGACACGCCCAATTTTCGAATTTTGGAGAAGGTCTAGGTCAAAGGGTTAAGATAGAACGGTCGGGCAGCCCGCTGTAGGCAACCGAAAGCCGCACCCCTTCCCCAAGTCAAACGAGGCCGTGACCTTGCGGTGGATCCCTCACAAGAGGGGAGAGTCCCGGACCCCGTGAGGCTGGATCCAAAAGTTCCCCGAGGCCCTTCTTCCTCGCCCGCCCCGGGTCGACGCTTAATGACCACCCTCCCCTGAGCCCTGCCCCTATCCGACCGCTGATCCTCCGCTCAGGCCCCCTTTCGAAGGTCCAAAAGATTCCGTGATCGGGTCCGAGAACTTGTCAAACCGGCTGGGCGCCCCGATGTCCGCCTTTGTAGAAACCGTGACTGTTTTTGTCGTCGGCACCGGGATGCTCCTGAATGGCAAATAGACCCCCCGCCAAATCGTCCGAATGGCTAAATTACCCTAGGGAGCAAGTTACACCTGGCCGGGTTTGGCGAAAAGAAGGAAACACTCACGCCTCCACGACAAGATCCCCGCATGCACATCCTAGGCCAATTGACTACGAAAGTGTGATGGAAGTGAGCTACTTTGGGCTTCTTGGAGTTCGGGTGGTCTTCCGCCACCTGAACTTGGTCCCCTGTGGCAATGTCGACGCTCGAGTCCATTGGCAGAGTCGATCGCGATTCCTCGAGAGGGAGGTCGCCCGCCCGTCCCCGTGGCCTTGGGGAGAGGAAATTTGGGGCAAGCAGCCTCCGGAGGGATTTTAGGGTCCGGCCAAGGCCAACACCCCAACCCCACTTCAAGACACCGGGCTAAAGGTCCCCGCCGACCGGACAAGGAGAGGGCCTCCCAAACGTGAAACCCCGTGGGTTGCCGTGCTCTAGAAGGGTTTACGCTTTTTGGGGCCGAAGTCCCGGTCCGCTGCACTTGGGACCTGGCCGAGAAGCAAAGAGCCGAGAATACGGAGCAAGGGGAACCGACGGAGCGGAGTTTGGGCCTTTCCTCCTCCCCGATGTGGCAAGTAGAAGTCGGGGGCTTTTGGTAAAGGGCAAGACATTCAGAATTCGGCAATTAATGCATTGCACGAAAAATAAATTCCCGCTTTTTGCCACCGGGATCCCTAATTCATCTCCAAAGACACGCCCAATTTTCGGAATTTTCGAGAAGGTCTAGGTCAAAGGGTTAAGATAGAACCGCCGGGCAGCCCGCTGTGGCAACCGAAAGCTGGCACCCTTCCCCAAGTCAAACGAGGCCGTGACCTTGCAGGATCCTCACAAGAGGGGAGAGTCCCGGACCCCGTGAGGCGGGATCCAAAAGTTCCCCGAGGCAGCTCTTCCTCGCGGCGCCCTGGCCGTGACGCTTAATGACCACTCCTCCCTGAGCCCTGCCTCCCCTATCCGACCGCTGGATCCTCCGCTCGTGGCCCCTCTTTCGAAGGTCCAAAAGATTCCAGATCGTCCCGGGAGAACTTGTCAAACCGCGGGCGCCCCGATGTCGGCCTTTGTAGAAACCCAAGATGCTTTTGTCGCTCGCACCGGGATGTTCCGAATGGCAAATAGACCCCCGCCAAATCGTCCTGAATGGCTAAATTACCCTAGGGGAGCAAGTTACACGGTCGGTTTTTGGTAAAGAAGGAAACACTCACGCCTCCACGACAAGATCCCCGCATGCACATCCTAGGCCAATTGACTACGAAAGTGTGATGGAAGTGAGCTACTTTGGCGCTTTTGAGTTCGGGTGGTCTTCTCGCCACTTTAACTTGGTCCCTGTGGCAATGTCGACGCTTCCGAGTCCATTGGCAGAGTCGATCGCGATTCCCGGAGAGGGAGGTCGCCTGGCCCCCGTCCCCGTGGCCTTGGGGAGAGGAAATTTGGGGCAAGCAGCCTCCTGAGGGATTTTAGGGTCCGCCTCAAGGCCAACACCCCAACCCCACTTCAAGACACGCTGCAAGGTCCCTACCGACCGACAAGGAGAGGGCCTCCCAAACGAAACCCCGTGGGCTGCCGTGCTCTAGAAGGGTTTACGCTTTGGGGGCCGAAGTCCCGGGTCTTCTCGCCGCCTTTTAACTTGATCCCCAGGGCAATGTCGGGATTCCGAGTCCATTGGCAGAGCCAAATCGCTGTTCCGGTGGAGGGGAGGTTGCCCGGCCCTTCCCCTGTGGCTTGGGGAGAGGAAATTTGGGCAAGCAGCTTCCTGAGGGATTTTAGTGTCCAAGGCCTCAAGGCCAACACCCCAACTCCACTTCAAGACATGGCGCAAAGTCCCTACCGACCGACAAGGAGAGGGCTCCCAAACGAAACCCCGTGGGTTGCCGTGCTCTAGAAGGGTTTACGCTTTGGGGCCGAAGTCCCCGGCCTCTCGCCACCTTAACTTGATCCCCTGTGGCAATGCCCGGGTGATTTCGAGTCCATTGGCGTGAGCCAAATCATGTTCCAAAGTGGAGGGGAGGTTGCCCGGCCCTTCCCTGTGGCCTTGGGGAGAGGAAATTCGGGCAAGCAGCCTTCCTGAGGGATTTTAGTGTCCAAGGCTCAAGGCCAACACCCCAACTCCACTTCAAGACATGGCGAAAAGTCCCTACCGACCGACAAGGAGAGGGCTCAAACGTAAACCCCCCCGTGGGTTGCCGTGCTCTAGAAGGGTTTACGCTTTGGGGCCAAGTCCCCGGTCTTTTGGCCACTTTAACTTGGTTTCCGTGAGCAATGTCAACGCTTCGAGTCCATTGGCGTGAGCCAAATCGTGGTTCCCGAGAGGGGGAGGTTGCCCGCTCTTCCCCGTGGCCTTAGGGAGAGGAAATTTGGGGAAAGCAGCCTCCTGAGGGATTTTAGGGTCCAAGGCCCAAGGCCAACACCCCAACTCCACTTCAAGACACGCCGCTAGGTCCCTACCGACCGGGACAAGGAGAGGGCCTCCCAAACGAAACCCCGTGGAGTTGCCGTGCTCTAGAAGGGTTTACGCTTTGGGGCCGCAGTCCTAGTCCGTTGTAGCTTGGAACGGGTCGGTGAAGCCGCTACCGGTGAACGATAGCAAGGGGAATCGACGGAACGGAGTTTGGACCTGTCCTCCTCCGATGTGGCAATTAGAAGCTCTGGGGCTTTGGCAGCTGGCAAACACACCATTAAATTCATAATTAATGCATTGCACGAAAATAAATTCTGATTTTTTTTGCCACCTGGATCCCTAATTCATCTCCAAAGACACGCCCAATTTCGGAATTTTTGGAGAAGGTCTAGGTCAAAGGGTTAGCATTAGAATCGGTTTGGGCAGCCCGCTATGCAGGCAACCGAAGTTGATTTGGAAGATTTGGAAGATGCGCTTGACTTCAAGCCACAAAGAAACATAAATTTAGTGGTTGCTTCTATCGGGCCAAAGTTGGAGAAAAATCCAAGCCGACCGGTCCATCACAAACTTCTAAGAATGTGCATTTGAAAGATTTAGAACATGGAAGTGTCCCATTTGTAAGAGCTACGTGAGAGTCCAAACCACAAATAATCTCGTCGGGTTCTACCAAATTCAAGTCGAAATGTTGCAGTAAAACCTCAGTTCAAATGGCAAATCGAATCAAGAAGGCTTATATCCAACGTAAGAATGCAAAATATCTTCAAGAATCCTTTCAGATCATGTTCATGCATATGTATCAATGCTAGATTGTACCCAAGAGAAAAATATAACAATGTACAAAACATAGGTTTATTGAACAAAAGATCACTTGAACAATTCAAAGATACTCCTCCCGAAAGCTTGGCTTATGGTTTCTATCGGAAGTCCTCCACTTGTCCATCCCCTTTGAACCATAGCTCCATGTCGGTATGTCCAAGGCCGCCCATGCATATGTCGACGCTTAGTATCATGTTAATGCCGTTTTTCCCCGTGGTGCTTCCAAACCCCGACCATCTTTTCAAGAAGCACCCTCATCATGCTAGGCAGCCATCGGGTTCCTAGCAATTTGGTCGCTGCCTTCTCACCAATCACATACTTTTTAACACTTTCATCCGATGGATCGTTGTTTCATAGTCCTCATCTTCGAAAGTGGAGGAGGGGGTTCACTTGAGGATTCCCTTCCTTCTCATGCCCTCGACGGCTCCTACACCAAGCTATAGATTAGAAAATAGATAAAATACAATAAAGTGTATAAACTACGAGTGTAGCCTTACTTGTGAAGACAGTTCCATATCTCTCGCTTCGAATCCTCATCTCCTCCCCAACCGGGTTCAAGCGCCAAGCATACCTTCCATGGCCATGTATCCCAAAAGCAATAAAAAAAAAAAAACTCACAATAACCGCAATGAAAACTAGGATCCGAGGATCGCTCGCAATACTCAAATCATAAAAGAAATGGGAAAAATGAAAGCCGGCCGATGACTTTAAAGAACGTAGACGCCGCTTTAAGACGCGATAAACGCCGCTTAACGACGTTTTAAAGGTCGCTCAACGACGCCTATAACGACGTTAACGGCTATAACGACGCCGCATTTTAAATTTGTTTTGTTTTCGTGATGCCGAGATGCCATATATATTGCCCTATTAGTCCTCCAAATTTTCTCCCGCCCCCTCCGCCCTCGCCGCTTCCTCAAGGCCCTCCAGCTTCCTCCTCCTCCTCCTTCGCTTCGGAGCTCCTCACCTACATCCGCCATGGCCGCTTCTCCCGATGCATGCCCGCTTGATGCCGCACTGCAGGCCGCGGCAGCGCCGCTGAGCACCTGAACCGCCTCCGGGCGAAAGTGGCTAGAGAGATCTAACCTAACCCAAGAAAGGCCGGAGTTCAAGCAAGCCATGACAAAGCCGCATGATAGGGGCAAGAAAGACCTCGCCAGACATCGGGAGGCCGGAACCTTCCTCAATACGTGCTCGAAAGTGCCTCAAGAAATGCATGGTGAACTCATTGTGTTTGGCCCGTATGCTAGAGGATAGGGGCCTTTGGGAAGGGAAACATTTGGTCGAAGCCCTACTTTCAAAAGTTGCACCGCACCAAACCTGTGGCATGCGGGAAGTGCTCGCATACGAATTCCTTTGGGGAAATGTGACACCACGCCGGAGGGCTTGGATTCCATGCTTCTGGGAGGCTTGTTTCGACGGGTGGAGGAAATCACCGCCGAGCACCTTCGAGCCTCGCGAAAGTGGATCACACCGATGCCGATATATACCACTAGATGTGCACCGGCATCCACTTTGTTTTGTGTATTTGAATTGTGTATGGGTTTTTATATGAATTTTGTATTTTGAAGGGAATACATATATGATTTTTGTATATGAATCTTGCATTTTGAAGGGAATCTTCACATTTTATGATTAATTAAACATAAAGCGTGTACTCAATCAGATGTAGAACTGCCTCGACGGCTTGCAAGCCATAGGTCTATACTAGGATGCCAATTAACTTGGCATAAATGTCTATGATAACTTCAAGTTGCAATACTAATGTTGCCTAATATGGTTTGTAGTATACACAAATTCAAGATGCCAAAGTATTTTCTTATTCATATGTGGGAAGAAAATATAATAATCATAATAAAGTAATGAAGGTTCAATCGATGGTAGTCTTCTATCATGACAATAGTCTCCCCCAACCCCCAACCTCCCTATTCGACCGCCATCTCTTTCTTCACCTTCAAATATGCGGGCGGGAGCTTAGCCTTACATGGAACTACTTAACCACCACCGATCTTGCAAAGGATCCGAACTAAGGTGACCTACAAAACCTCTATTACATTAGTTCCTTTGTTAATGACATATATAAATTTTATTGCATCCAAGTAAACATACTTGTTCACATTGCTCAACCCTCACGAAAGTGTGTCTTGACCACGATACCGACGAAGTTGAATCTAGTGAATACAGCCACTCAGATCTTTTGGCGATCGTGGCATGAGCACCAGTAACACACAAGATCAAACCATTCGCATCAAACAACATTGTTTTGAATGCACTACCGACATCAACCTCCATGATAGTCTTTATAGTACCAATCCATTCCAACATTGCCTCGATTGGGTTTGGGTCCAAGACTACCAACCCGCAAACCTGACTAAACTTTGCTGATATACCACAATCATAAGTGCGCTTTTGCCATGATCCACACTTTGTCGCCGAAAGTGAGCACCGTAAGACCATATTGATGCATATGAATTATACTACAAAGTAAAGGAACAAATGTTCAAAATAACGAACTTAAACTCGCGGAATTATATGCTATTAAGTTGCACTTACAAATAGTGACACGCCTTTAGCATATGCAAATTCTTCGCTAGAAACATGTTCGCCACGTTGCCTTGCCATCTCTAGTTGTTCGAGCAGCCATTTATTGTTTATCTCACTTGGCGCAGACCCCTAGATGATCCGAAGTGGTTGTTTGCATTCTTTTGTCGATAGCGCCTTCTCTCCTCATCTCTCTTTATTTTTCTTCCTCGTATTTTTTATCCATTTCTCCATGGGAGTGGAGTTGTAGATGAGAAACTTATTGACTTTTGCCCTGTTCTTCTAGTGTGAACAATTTCTTCGTGGTCTTCCTTTCGAACTTCTCCAACTATAGTTGGAGTGTCTTCACCATAATCGTGGAGCATTGGGGTGTAGATCGCCAAGAACTCGGTGACATAGAATAATGACTCTCGCTAACCAACCCTCGCCATGCAACCCTCTCCGGGCCTTGCCTTTCGACGCATTTAAGTCCTTGAGGACCTTCGTAAAGCGTTCTATAAAAACATCCATCTAGGATTTGTTGTGCCTGCAAGCTCTACTTGGCCCACTAAATGCACTAGTAAGTGAGTTTGTATGTCCGTAAAACTTGTTGGGAATTCTTTCTCTAGCATACAACATGCCTCAACGACCTTAGTTCGCATGTCCGCAATTTCATTTGTCGGTATCTCCTTCCTTGTAATCCATCTAAATATGATTTAAGAAAGAAAAAAAGTTAAGTGAGAGTTCAAGATCGAAAGTGTTTTCTAAACTGCATTTAACCTCGAAAACTCGATAGGAGACATATTGCATGTAGTGGACCGCTTGGCGAGACGACCCTCGTAACAATAGGCATAACAAACCGCAACATCTTATGCCAATCATGAGATTTCAACCCGCTTAACTCCCCTTCGTTGGAGAAACAATTACGCGAACGAATGCATATATCCCGCCGGAGTCTTTATTGCCTTGATCGCTTCTAACGGGTTTCATACATTTTCTAGGCACGATCCAATCCACTTGTGGCCTTATTCCTTCTTCGACATTTAACCATGCTTTAGATTTTGATCCAGCTTCTTGTAGATCTTCTCATTTTTTGATTCCGTGTTCCACGTCCCGGTGACATGCTTCCAAATAGACGCTAAACGTTTTTAAAGATGTGCATGGGATCAAGAAGATGATGAATCTTCAATTCTGGGTCCAATAGGGTAGAAGGAAGAAGGATGCTTTCCACTTCATTCCCTTAACCTTATTTCCTTCAATGCATCCCACATGTTACCCCAATCTCTCATTGTCAACCTTTTGGGAGGCTCTTCAAAGGCAATGTTTTTCTCTTTGACCTACGTGATAAGCTTCCATTTTCCATTGGCAGATATCTCTTGAAGTTTGCATAGACATTTTTGTGCAATGCCGTTGACCGGGCGAGAGTTCAATCAATTTCAAACCCACACAAGTGACATGCCGCATATCCGACACTTGGAGTCCGGAGAGTTCATACAAACCAGGCCAATCGCCGTTGTCCACATTAAGATTGCTCTCAAGGTAAATCTTCGCAAAGACGGTTCTCTTGAGACATCGTGAACTTCAATACCTTCACTCCACAATGTCAAAAGCTCATCAATAACTATTTTCAGATATGGATCTAGACTTTCCGGCTTCTTCGGGTCCTCGAACTAATAGTACTACCATTAAATGGCTAGTCTTCATGAGTAAACCGGTGGTAAATTATAGTTGATCAACACTACCGCCAAGTTGACCACGCCGGGCTGATTGACGCCCATAAGGATTAACACCATCCGTTGCCAACCCTAATCTGAGATTTCGTGGGCTCTTCCAAATTCCGCCATGTTTCATCAATATGCTTCCATTGCTTGCAGTCACTAACCACGCTGAGTACATTGTCACCGACGCATTAGCGCACACCAACCCATGAGCCGAAGCTAGAGATTCACATCAAAACAATAGCCTTATGCGAGGGATCAATGGAAAGTAGCGAACCACCTTCGGGACGCTTTCCCTTGGCATCCGTGATTGTACCTAGAGGCACCACATTTAGGGCATGTTTCGTGTTCTTGTAGATGTCATCCGGATAATATACCATGCAATCATTTGGACAAGCGTGAATCTTATGGTAGCCTAAACCAAAGAGTCGCCAATATATTTTTTATTTCAAAGGACTTTTGGGCATAGTGTTCCCTTGTGGGAGTATTTTCTCTTGCAATAACCTCGTATAAAACAGACTTTTACGTGATACATTCAACTACAAATTCAATAAGTCAAGTGATTGCAATTGTACTTACTCTAACAAAGCCGTGAATACCGGCATTGCTCCATTTGAATTTGGCTTGAAGGTTTAATATCAATAAAGATGTCGCCAATCTAGATATGCTTGCACTCGGATATAATGCTTTATGCGCCTCCTCCAATAAAACGTGATCTTCATGACCATCGTTAGGAGTATTTATATCGTCATCTAGGTCGTTGTCGAAGATTGGGCCAAATGCATCTAACATGTCGACTATGGGTTCTTCAACTTCCATGAAGTCGCCCATAGGGGGCATTGTCATCATCTTCATCATCGTATTCCTGTTCATCTTCATCATTGTACTCTTCATTATCGTTGTGCCCATGTTTGTACCATACCGCTCAATGTATTCTAATTCTCGCTATCCGCAATGACTTTTGATGTCGCCAATTCAAGACGCTTTGATGTGGTCTTATATCCACTTGCCTACCCCCGCGTCGCCGATTAAACGTAAATATATGCGTGATTGATACATACATTGAGAGCCCGTGTTTGTTAAATTTTAAGCATTTAATAACGAATCTAAATATAAAATTTTATGTCATAATCAAAGCATATATTGAAGATATAATACACATTTATCTTCAATATGTGCAATCTCATTCCAAGAGAAGAAGAAGAAGAATTCAAGAAGAAGAAGAAAAATGGTGCATTCCGACAAAAAATTATATGAGTAATTTGAGTACATCATCAAAGGACCTCCTGTATTGGTCTACCGTATTCATATTCAATGAACAATTCATCACCAATACACAAAGTTTTTATAGCATAAACCATGATATATCTCCCGGCCAATTTTACACGGCTTAAAAAATCTTCTTGGTCTTTGTTTGCCTCGACAAATTCACAATTGGTAGCTTCGTGGATTCTCGATAGAGCTATTAATAAAAGCAAAGAAGGTTTCCATGCAATCGAGGACTCCACCATCAATATATGTGAAGCTTATGAGTCACCGGGCTTGGATATTGTTCGTGCATTTGAATTTAGGCCATAGATGAGCATGCGCCATCGATGCTTACTCAATTTATGCCAAGTGTCCGAAAGTTATATTCGGGACCTACATATGGCATTAAAGGAACAAATCGCACCATCTTTGACTTTCACACTAGTCATAATATATAATCCTGTGCCAAGCACCGGGACCCGACTATTTTTAATCATGTCTTGCCTACCCCAATATGTAAATTGCTCCCCATAAATAATTGGCTTGCCTCTAGGCCATGCATTGAATTTCTTACGATCTTTATCTCAGAAGGGTCGGACCAAATGGACTAGTGAAGGTGGAAGATTATTTTCTTCGACATGATCTAGTACATTCCAATTTTGATGAACATTGTCATTCCCTCCAATCTTGGCAACGGCCATTGCACGACGAAGTTCTATCACGTAATGGGATACTTTTGAGGAAGTTGATGGCTTTCTTTTGTAGGGTTTTCTATGAACGCATTCATAGTATCAACATCATCTACTTCCAATGACAACATAACCCCAAAATCTATATACCGCTCGAGCTCACTTCATTCTCAATTTCTTCCTAACAAAATACAAGCAAACTAAGTTAAGACATCGATTCAAGTACATGAGAGTAGTTGATTATCGCTCATAAGATTCGCGGTATTATACCTCGTTGGAATACCCCACATGTGCGCCCGAGAGCACCGGATTTGTTTCCGCATTCACCATATTTCTCAACATGGTCGAGGATGTCTTTCTCATCCGCTTTATTTGTCCTTTGCACATCGAACAATTGCAATATAACCGCTCGTCAAGTACAACCGCAAAAAAAAAAAGTAACATCAAGATATAAAGTTAACTAATCATTCAAACATGTTTATGGTACATACATCGCATGCATTCATTTCATGCACACCACCCCAAAGCCTCTAGGAAGACTAGGTCCACCGGGTCTAATTGGACTATTTGTGGCAATTGTTGGGGTAACATTCTTGCGCGCAAGTCGCCATGTAACTTTCTCAAAGTTTGTCTCACTTTACGCTCAAATTCTTTCGACGCTCGGCCCATGTTGTTTTTCTAGTAAACAATAAAAATATTAATAAAAACCATGTAATAATATAATAATTATAAATATCCATGTTTTTTCATGATTTTATCAAATGTTTATTCTTAAGATTCAGATTCATACAACGCTTATGATATTTAAAAGCATTTGATTGAAGGGTGCCCTAACCCCATACATCTAGTCCTCTCCATTTGAAATGGAGTCGACCAAGACCTTTATATTCACGCGAACCTTTCAAATCTTTTGTAATCTATGAAGATTGAAACTTCGCTCGAGGTGCATAAACCCGATACATTTAGTCTTCTCCATTCGGGATGGAACCGACCAGTACCTTGATCATGCATCCCTCAAGTTTTTAACATACTTTCAAGATTCAATCTTCTAATCTATTAGCATTTGGAGGTGTTTAACTCTAACACAAAGATTAAAGCAGAGATCTTACCTTATGAAGACCCACGGGCGCAAAAAAATCCGAAACAAACGAGTGAAAATAACAAGTAAATAACCCGAGCGGCCGGGTTCCCGCCATATGTGACGTCGTTTATCGACGTCTGTGTGACGTCGTTTAACGACGCCAAGCCGACGCCGACCGACACCCAGGCATGCCACATCAGCTCGCGCGCGTCGATGCCCCTCATATGCCACGCCGATGATCATGACGCCGCTTAACGACGCCAAATGATCATAACGCCGTTAAACGACCAACCGTGGATTGTTTAACATAACGTAAACAACATACAATACAAATAACACAAATAAATAAAAATACTGATTGTTCCCATTCATAAAATAAGCTTATACAACGACAACACAAATAGATAAAAAAACTTATTGTTTCCATTCATAAAAAAAAGCTTATACATTACTTATGTCCATCCTGAGGACGTGACAGTTTGATGCAACCATTTGCATCATTATCTGCACCATTAATGTCGTTTTTTCTTTGTTTGGCTCGGTGAGCCATTCTACTACCGCTCGTTCCCGCATGGAACGCCAGATGTTAGTGCAATCAAAGCTCCTTTTCACTCATCTTTGCCACGATGGTGAAGGGAGGGTTCTCACGGAGAAGTGGGGGTTGGCCGGAGTTGTCTTCCTTGGAGGAGGAGGATTACCGCTAGAAGGAACATATCGCCGAAGGTGGTCTTCAATCACGGACCATTATAGCAAGATAGGAAGAACACTCAAAAATAAGAATATGGTGAGCTATCGAGGGATCCACTTATAACGTGGATGTAGGGTTAGGGTTAGGGTTAGGGTTTTATTTGGAAAAAAAAAAAAAATTCTTTCTGGCGGACGCCGTTAAACGACGTTTAAGCCGACGCGGTCTTGACACGCAGCAGCCTTGGCACCAGCACCATGCCACGCAGTGCACGCGACACGCCGGCAAGCAGTAACGCCGCTCGTTCACGGCGACGGGCGCTGGTCTTGACACGCAGGCCGCCAGCTTGGCAATCGCCCATTTCCACGCATGACGGTAGCGACGTCAGATTCTGTAAAACGCCGCTCGACGACGTTTAGCCGACGCGATGTTTGACACGAAGGTCGCTTGCGGGCGGCAGCATCCATGCCACGCAAAGCGGGGTTACACGCCACCGATGACCGCCGTTGAACGACGCCGAACGACGTTGTCGCCGTTGAGCAGCGATGTCGTTGATCAACCACGACGGTCCGGCGTTCATCTCATCGACGCGACGCCGTTGACGCCGTTGGACGCCGTTGGACGCCGGCAATGTTTTTCTCTTGGACCTACGATCGGGTTTTTCCATTTTCCATTGGCGATATCTCTTGAAGTTTGCATAGACATTTTTGTGCAATGCCGCTGACCGGCCATGAGAGTTCAACTGTTCAAACCCACACAAGTGACATGCCGCATATCCGCATTAACTTGGAGTCCAGAGAGTTCATACAAACCAGCCAATCGCCGTTGTCCACATTAAGATTGCTCTCAAGGTAAATCTTCGCTCAAAGACGAAAGTTCTCTTGAGACATCAGAACTTCAATACCTTCACTCCACAATGTCAAAAGCTCATCAATAACTATTTTCAGATATGGATCTAGACTTTCGGAAGCTTCTTCGTCCCGAACTAATAGTACTACCATTAAATGGCTAGTCTTCATGAGTAACCACGGTGGTAAATTATAGTTGATCAACACCATCGCCAAGTTGACCACGCGGTGATTGACGTCCATAAGGATTAACACCATCCGTTGCCAACCCTAATCTGAGATTTCGCGGGCTCTTCCAAATTCCGCCATGTTTCATCAATATGCTTCCATTGCTTGCGGTCACTAACCACGCTGAGTACATTGTCACCGACGATTAGCGCACACCAACCCATGAGCTTAAGCTAGAGATTCACATCGAAACAATAGCCTTATGCGAGGGATCAATGGAAAGTAGCGAACCACCTTCATCGGGGACGGTCTTTCCCTTGGCATCCGCATTGTACCTAGAGGCACCACATTTAGGGCATGTTTCGTGTTCTTGTAGATGTCATCCGGATAATATACCATGCAATCATTTGGACAAGCGTGAATCTTATGGTAGCCTAAACCAAAGAGTCGCCAATATATTTTTTATTTCAAAGGCGACTTTGGGCATAGTGTTCCCTTGTGGGAGTATTTTCTCTTGCAATAACTCGTATAAAATGCACCTTTACGTATACATTCAACTACAAATTCAATAAGTCAAGTGATTGCAATTGTACTTTACTCTAACAAAGCCGTAATAACCGGCATTGCTCCATTTGAATTTGGCTTGAAGGTTTAATATCAATAAAGATGTCGCCAATCTAGATATGCTTGCACCGGATATAATGCTTTATGCGCCTCCTCCAATAAAACGTGATCTTCATGACCATCGTTAGGAGTATTTATATCGCCATCTAGGTCGTTGTCGAAGATTGGGCCAAATGCATCTAACATGTCGACTATGGGTTCTTCAACTTCCATGAAGTCGCCCATAGGGGCATTGTCATCATCTTCATCATCGTATTCCTCGCTTCATCTTCATCATTGTACTCTTCATTATGCGTTGTGCCCATGTTTGTACCATACCGCTTCAATGTATTCTAATTCTGCTATCCGCAATGACTTTTGATGTCGCCAATTCAGTACGCTTGGATGTGGTCTTATATCCACTTGCCTACCCTGCACGTCAGATTAAACGAAATATATGCGTGATTGATACATACATTGAGAGCCCGTGTTTGTTAAATTTTAAGCATTTAATAACGAACTAAATATAAAATTTTATGTCATAATCAAAGCATATATTGAAGATATAATACACATTTATCTTCAATATGTGCAATCTCATTCCAAGAGAAGAAGAAGAAGAATTCAAGAAGAAGAAGAAAAATGGTGCATTCCGACAAAAATTATATGAGTAATTTGAGTACATCATCAAAGGACCTCCGGTATTGGTCTACCGTATTCATATTCAATGAACAATTCATCACCAATACACAAAGTTTTTATAGCATAAACCATGATATATCTCCGGCCAATTTTACGGCTAAAAAATCTTCTTGGTCTTTGTTTGCCTCGACAAATTCACAATTGGTAGCTTCAGATTCTCGATAGAGCTATTAATAAAAGCAAAGAAGGTTTCCATGCAACCGAGGGGCCACCATCAATATATGTGAAGCTTGCGTGAGTCACCGGGCTTGGATATTGTTCGTGCATTTGAATTTAGGCCATAGATGAGCATGCGCCATCGATGCTTACTCAATTTATGCCAAGTGTCCGAAGTTATATTCGGGACCTACATATGGCATTAAAGGAACAAGTCGTACCATCTTTGACTTTCACACTAGTCATAATATATAATCCTGTGCCAGCACCGGGGACCCGACTATTTTTAATCATGTACTGCCTACCCCAATATGTAAATTGCTCCCCATAAATAATTGGCTTGCCTCTAGGCCATGCATTGAATTTCTTACGATCTTTATCTGTAAAGGGCTGGACCAAATGGACTAGTGAAGGTGGAAGATTATTTTCTTCGACATGATCTAGTACATTCCAATTTTGATGAACATTGTCATTCCCTCCAATCTTGGCAACGGCCATTGCACGACGAAGTTCTATCAACGTAATGGGATACTCTTTGAGGAAGTTGATGGCTTTCTTTTTGTAGGGTTTTCTATGAACGCATTCATAGTATCAACATCATCTACTTCCAATGACAACATAACCCCAAAATCTATATACTGCTTCGAGCTCACTTCATTCTCAATTTCTTCCTAACAAAATACAAGCAAACTAAGTTAAGACATCGATTCAAGTACATGAGAGTAGTTGATTATCGCTCATAAGATTCGTATTATACCTCGTTGGAATACCCCACATGTGCGCCCGAGAGCACCGGATTTGTCCGCATTCACCATATTTCTCAACATGGTCGAGGACAGTCTTTTCTCATCCGCTTTATTTGTCCTTTGCACATCGAACAATTGCAATATAACCGCTCTGTCAAGTACAAAAAAAAAAAAAAGTAACATCAAGATATAAAGTTAACTAATCATTCGAAACATGTTTATGGTACATACATCGGCGGCATTCATTTCATGCACACCACCCCAACCTCTAGGAAGACTAGGTCCTTTGGGTCTAATTGGACTATTTGTGGCAATTGTTGGGGTAACATTCTTGCTAAAGTCGCCATGTAACTTTCTCAAAGCTTTCACGTCTCACTTTACGTTCAAATTCCTTCGACGTTCGTCCATGTTGTTTTTCTAGTAAACAATAAAAATATTAATAAAAACCATGTAATAATATAATAATTATAAATATCCATGTTTTTTCATGATTTTATCAAATGTTTATTCTTAAGATTCAGATTCATACAACGTTTATGATATTTAAAAGCATTTGATTGAAGGGTGCTCGAACCCGATATATCTAGTCCTCTCCATTTGAAATGGAGTCGACCAAGCACCTTTATATTCACGCAACCTTTCAAATCTTTTGTAATCTATGAAGATTGAAACTTCGCTCGAGGTGCATAAACCCGATACATTTAGTCTTCTCCATTCGGGATGGAACCGACCAGTACTTTGATCATGCATCCTCAAGTTTTTAACATACTTTCAAGATTCAATCTTCTAATCTATTAGCATTTGGAGGTGTTTAACTCTAACACAAAGATTAAAGCAGTAGATCTTACCTTATGAAGACCCACGGGCGCAAAAAATCCAAAACAAACGAAAGTGAAAATAACAAGTAAATAACCCGAAGCGGGTTCCGCCATATGTGACGTCGTTTATCGACGCCGTCTGCGGTGACGCCGTTTAACGACGCCAAGCCGACGCCGACCGACACCTAGGCATGCCACATCAGCCTTGCGCCGTCGATGCCCCTCATATGCCACGCCGATGATCATGACGCCGTTTAACGACGCCAAATGATCATAACGCCGTTAAACGACCAACCGTGATTGTTTAACATAACGTAAAACAACATACAATACAAATAACACAAATAAATAAAAATACCGATTGTTCCCATTCATAAAATAAGCTTATACAACGACAACACAAATAGATAAAAAAACTTATTGTTTCCATTCAAAAAAAAGCTTATACATTACTTATGTCCATCCCGAGGGACGGGCAGTTTGATGCAACCATTTGCATCATTATCCGCACCATTAATGTCGTTTTCTCTTTGTTTGGCTCGGTGAGCCATTCTACCGCCGTCCCCGCATGGAACGCCCGGATGTTAGTGCAATCAAAGCTCCTTTTCACTCATCTTTGCCACGATGGTGAAGGGAGGGTTCTCGTGCGGGAGAAGCGGGGGTTTGCCGGAGTTGTCTTCCCTTGGAGGAGGAGGATTACCGCTAGAAGGAACATATCAGCGAAGGTGGTCTTCAACTGCTTAGGACCATTATAGCAAGATAGGGAAGAACACTCAAAAATAAGAATAATAAATAGCCTATCGAGGGATCCACTTATAACGTGGATGTAGGGTTAGGGTTAGGGTTAGGGTTTTTATTTGGAAAAAAAAAAAAAAATTCCTTCTGCGTGGACGCCGTTAAACGACGTTTAAGCCGACGATGTCTTGACACGCAGCAGCCAACTTGGCACCGGCACCATGCCACGCAGGCGGGCGTGACACGCCGGCGCAGTAACGCCGTTCAACGACGGCACGCTGGCGCGTCTTGACACGCAGGCTGCCAGCTTGGCAACTGCCCATTTCCACGCATGACGCGGCGCGACGTCAGATCTGTAAAACGTCGTTCGACGACGTTTAGCTGACGTGTTTGACACGAAGGCCTGCCAGCTTGGCAGCAGTACCCATGCCACGCAGGCAGGGCCGACACGTCAGCCCTGATGACCGTCGTTGAACGACGTCGAAACGACGTTGTCGTCGTTGAACGACGATGTCGTTGATCAACGACGACGGTCCGGCGTTCATCGACGACGCGACGTCGTTGGACGTCGTTGGACGTCGTTGGACGTCGGCAATGTTTTTCTCTTGGACCTACGTATCGAAGTCGATTTTCCATTGGCAGATATCTCTTGAAGTTTGCATAGACATTTTTGTGCAATGCCGTTGACCGGCGAGAGTTCAACTGTTCAAACCCACACAAGTGACATGCCGCATATCCAGACACTTGGAGTCCAGAGAGTTCATACAAACCAGGCCAATCGCTCGTTGTCCACATTAAGATTGCTCTCAAGGTAAATCTTCGTTCAGCACGAAGTTCTCTTGAGACATCGTAAACTTCAATACCTTCACTCCACAATGTCAAAAGCTCATCAATAACTATTTTCAGATATGGATCTAGACTTTTCGGCTTCTTCGGTCCTGGAACTAATAGTACTACCATTAAATGGCTAGTCTTCATGAGTAACCACGGTGGTAAATTATAGTTGATCAACACACACCGCCAAGTTGACCACGCGGTGATTGACGCCCATAAGGATTAACACCATCCGTTGCCAACCCTAATCGAGATTTCGCGGGCTCTCTTCCAAATTCGCCATGTTTCATCAATATGCTTCCATTGCTTGCGGTCACTAACCACGCTGAGTACATTGTCACTTTCGACGCATTAGCTGCACACCAACCCATGAGTTTAAGCTAGAGATTCACATCGAAACAATAGCCTTATGCGAGGGATCAATGGAAAGTAGCGAACCACCTTCATCGGGACGGTCTTCCCTTGGCATCGTGCATTGTACCTAGAGGCACCACATTTAGGCATGTTTTACGTGTTCTTGTAGATGTCATCCAGGATAATATACCATGCAATCATTTGGACAAGCGTGAATCTTATGGTAGCCTAAACCAAAGAGTCTGCCAATATATTTTTTTATTTCGTCGCGACTTTTGGGCATAGTGTTCCCTTGTGGGAGTATTTTCTCTTGCAATAACCTGTATAAAAAACAGACCTTTACGTATACATTCAACTACAAATTCAATAAGTCAAGTGATTGCAATTGTACTTACTCTAACAAAGCCGTAACACTGGCATTGCTCCATTTGAATTTGGCTTGAAGGTTTAATATCAATAAAGATGTCGTCAATCTAGATATGCTTGCACCTGGATATAATGCTTTATGCGCCTCCTCCAATAAAACGTGATCTTCATGACCATCGTTAGGAGTATTTATATCGTCATCTAGGTCGTTGTCGAAGATTGGGCCAAATGCATCTAACATGTCGACTATGGGTTCTTCAACTTCCATGAAGTCGTCCATAGGGGCATTGTCATCATCTTCATCATCGTATTCCTGTTCATCTTCATCATTGTACTCTTCATTATGCGTTGTGCCCATGTTTGTACCATACTGCTCAATGTATTCTAATTCTGCTATCCGCAATGACTTTTGATGTCGCCAATTCAGTACGCTTGGATGTGGTCTTATATCCACTTGCCTACCCTGCACGTCAGATTAAACGAAATATATGCGTGATTGATACATACATTGAGAGCCCGTGTTTGTTAAATTTTAAGCATTTAATAACGAACGAAATATAAAATTTTATGTCATAATCAAAGCATATATTGAAGATATAATACACATTTATCTTCAATATGTGCAATCTCATTCCAAGAGAAGAAGAAGAAGAATTCGAAGAAGAAGAAGAAAAATGGTGCATTCCGACAAAAATTATATGAGTAATTTGAGTACATCATCAAAGGACCTCCGGTATTGGTCTACCGTATTCATATTCAATGAACAATTCATCACCAATACACAAAGTTTTTATAGCATAAACCATGATATATCTCCCGTCAATTTTACGGCTAAAAAAATCTTCTTGGTCTTTGTTTGCCTCGACAAATTCACAATTGGTAGCTTCAGGATTCTCGATAGAGCTATTAATAAAAGCAGCAAGGTTTCCATGCAACTGAGGGGCGACCATCAATATATGTGAAGCTTGCGTGAAGTCACCGGGCTTGGATATTGTTCGTGCATTTGAATTTAGGCCATAGATGAGCATGCGCCACTGATGCTTACTCAATTTATGCCAAGTGTCTGAGTTATATTCAGGACCTACATATGGCATTAAAGGAACGGTCGTACCATCTTTGACTTTCACACTAGTCATAATATATAATCCCAGGCCAGCACCGGGGACCCGACTATTTTTAATCATGTACTGCCTACCCCAATATGTAAATTGCTCCCCATAAATAATTGGCTTGCCTCTAGGCCATGCATTGAATTTCTTACGATCTTTATCTGTAAAGGGTTGGACCAAATGGACTAGTGAAGGTGGAAGATTATTTTCTTCGACATGATCTAGTACATTCCAATTTTGATGAACATTGTCATTCCCTCCAATCTTGGCAACGGCCATTGCACGACGAGTTCTATCACGTAATGGGATACTCTTTGAGGAAGTTGATGGCTTTCTTTTTGTAGGGTTTTCTATGAACGCATTCATAGTATCAACATCATCTACTTCCAATGACAACATAACCCCAAAATCTATATCGCTCGAGCTCACTTCATTCTCAATTTCTTCCTAACAAAATACAAGCAAACTAAGTTAAGACATCGATTCAAGTACATGAGAGTAGTTGATTATCGTTCATAAGATTAAGTGTATTATACCTCGTTGGAATACCCCACACAATGCGTCCGAGAGCACCGGATTTGTCGGGCATTCACCATATTTCTCAACATGGTCGAGGGCAGTCTTTCTCATCCGTTTTATTTGTCCTTTGCACATCGAACAATTGCAATATAACCGCCTCTGTCAGTACAACCGCAAAAAAAAAAAAAAAGTAACATCAAGATATAAAGTTAACTAATCATTCAAACATGTTTATGGTACATACATCATGCATTCATTTCATGCACACCACCCCAGCCTCTAGGAAGACTAGGTCCCTTTGGGTCTAATTGGACTATTTGTGGCAATTGTTGGGGTAAACATTCTTGCGCAAGTCGCCATGTAACTTTCTCAAAGCTTTTCGCCTCACTTTACGTTCAAATTCCTTCCGACGTTCGTCCATGTTGTTTTTCTAGTAAACAATAAAAATATTAATAAAAAACCATGTAATAATATAATAATTATAAATATCCATGTTTTTTTTTCATGATTTTATCAAATGTTTATTCTTAAGATTGATTCATACAACGTTTATGATATTTAAAAAGCATTTGATTGAAGGGTGCCCTGAACCCGATACATCTAGTCCTCTCCATTTGAAATGGAGTCGACCAGTACCTTATATTCACGCAACCTTTCAAATCTTTTGTAATCTATGAAGATTGAAACTTCTGTTCTGAGGTGCATAAACCCGATACATTTAGTCTTCTCCATTCGGGATGGAACCGACCAATTACTTTGATCATGCATCCCTCAAGTTTTTAACATACTTTCAAGATTCAATCTTCTAATCTATTAGCATTTGGAGGTGTTTAACTCTAACACAAAGATTAAAGCGTAGATCTTACCTTATGAAGACCCACGCGCAAAAAATCCGAAACAAACGAGTGAAAATAACAAGTAAATAACCCGAGCGGCCGGGTTCCCGCCATATGTGACGTCGTTTATCGACGTCTGTGTGACGTCGTTTAACGACGCCAAGCTGACGTCGACCTGACACCTAGGCATGCCACATCAGCTTGCGCCGTCTGATGCCCCCTCATATGCCACGTCAGATGATCATGACGTCGTTTAACGACGTCAAATGATCATAACGTCGTTAAACGACCAACTGTGATTGTTTAACATAACAGAAACAACATACAATACAAATAACACAAATAAATAAAAATACTGATTGTTCCCATTCATAAAATAAGCTTATACAACGACAACACAAATAGATAAAAAAACTTATTGTTTCCATTCATAAAAAAAAGCTTATACATTACTTATGTCCATCGAGGGCGTCGGCAGTTTGATGCAACCATTTGCATCATTATCCGCGCACCATTAATGTCGTTTTTCTCTTTGTTTGGCTCGGTGAGCCATTCTACGATCGTTCCCGCATGGAACGCCGGATGTTAGTGCAATCGAAGCTCCTTTTCACTCATCTTTGCCACGATGGTGAAGGGAGGGTTCTCGGGAGAAGTGGGGGTTCTTTGGAGTTGTCTTCCCTTGGAGGAGGAGGATTACTACTAGAAGGAACATATCGCGAAGGTGGTCTTCAATTTGCCGGACCATTATAGCAAGATAAGGAAGAACACTCAAAAATAAGAATAACAAAGAACTCATCGATGGATCCACTTATAACGTGGATGTAGGGTTAGGGTTAGGGTTAGGGTTTTTATTTGGCAAAAAAAAAAAAAAAAATTCCTCTGCGTGACGTCGTTAAACGACGTTTAAGCCGACGCGGTCTTGACACGCTTGGCGGCCGACTTGGCACCAAGCACCATGCCACGCAGCGGGCGTGACACGTCGGCGTTATTAACGTCGTTCAACGGCGGCCGACACCGGGCGCTGTCTTGACACGCGGTGCCCGGCAAAATTTTGCCCATTTCCACGCATGGCGCGTAGCGGCGCGGATCTGTAAAGCGCCGTTCAACGACGCGTTTAGCCGACGCGGTTTGACACGAAGGCCTGCCGGCTTGGCGGCCCAGTACCCATGCCCGCGGCGGGGCGACACGTCGCCACGATGACCGTCGTTGAACGACGTCGAAACGACGTTGTCGTCGTTGAACGACGATGTCGTTGATCAACGACGACGGTCCGGCGTTCATCGACGACGCGACGTCGTTGGACGTCGACGATCCCTTGTAGTGAATTGAGCAATGGCGGCAAAATGATCATTTCAGAATCGACGAAGAGGTCTATGCAAGGCCATTTGTTTATGTTTGTATGGCTGCCTATTTTTCTGGATGCCAGAAGCCACGGGTAGAGACGCCCTTCTAGAAATTCATAGATTGGATGTACCCTGCTTCTTCAACAAATTAGTTTGATACAAATTAGAAATCGACCACACCATTGGTACAAATCAATTCAGGTGAAATTACGCAGAACGTGATTTTAGAATCCTTTAGACCCAGGTGCAATGTGATTTTGATTCCCTCAGATACAGATACACTGCAAATCACGCCTCGCATGATTTTGGAATCCTTCAGACACAGGTGCAACTAACGCCTAGCTGATTTTGGAATCCTTCAGATACAGCTGCAAGTCACGCCGAGCATGATTTTCGATGCCCTCACATATAGTTGCAAATCACGCCTAACGCGATTGAAATTCCACTCACTCATAGGTGGAGATCATGCCAGGAACAATTTAAGACTCTCACAATTTACAAGCCATAGGTGCAAATAATGCTAAATCATGCTTAAGGATTTTCTTAGCAATGTCCAAATCAGTGTTGTTGTGATGAAAATGAAGTCAGAAAAGAATAGTAGACCACGTTCGGCCTGGTTTGGGATTTCATCTTATGCTCTCTTTATTCTTGTTAAATAGGGACATATTCAGAGACATCAAGTCTTCATCAAGCTTGAGTTTCCTGGCTATCTATATATCTGGTTTTAGATGCTATAGCAAAGTCAGGAAGCTATGGATGACTAGCCATAAGAGTGCATGTGTTTGACATAACTAGGTTGAGCAGGCATAGACATAGGCAAGTAGGCATAGGCAGCCATACAGATAAATGCGTTTCGTGAAATGGATCATTTTATGCATGTGCTCAACTAGATGGAGGAAACTTTGCGTCGAATGCAATGGTTTTAGGATTCAAACCAGTCAAGAATAATAAAGTACACAGTATTGATTCTTACCTCTCAAGGATGCAAGGATGGCAACTTCCATAACCATTTTGTGGCACCCTGGACTACCACAGTCGTCGAATTCGTCGATCCTACGACCCAGATCGTATGTTGGGGCCTATTAGCACCTCTCGTTTCACTTATAGTCATTTATGATTAGAGGCACCTATGATTTTGAAATATGAAATACGATTTCGCCTAAGGTTTTGAGGGAATATCGAACCCCTACACGGCTTTGCCTAAGATTTTAGAATATGAAATACGGGGGCTCAAACCTTTTACCAAAATAACTCAATATCCTAATAAGACTACTTTAACCAATATACCCATTGAGACAATGTGATTATTTTTTATCTTAAATTTATGCATATTTTTTATAGCAACCCATTCAATTGTTTCAGGGATATATGGTCTATGGTTTCAGGAATTGTTATTTTTTACATCCATATCAAATCCCCCTGGAACCCCCTGTTATTTTGCTACATATTACGTCCAGGCCCCAAAGAATCATCCAATCCCTCAAAGTAAAACATCTTGTGCTTATACGTCCATGCGGCAAAGAAACATTCCGTAACTGTTTTTGTAAGTGTTAAAATTTCAAACTGTTTTTTTCCCGCTGAAGTGCATTTATTACTTATTTTCCCGCTCATGCATAAGAAAAACCCCTTTTCTTTTCTTGCCCAGACGCACGGTTCATATGCAGAGATCCATATGAAAAGATTAACTTGGCTTCCCAAGATCAAATATGTAGAAATAAACGTCATTCCAAAGAAGTTCGAAAGGTCTACTTTGTAATACTAGATACCAGAGGGAAAAGCGGATATGGAGAAAGGCAAGCGGATTTCATTCAACACAACCATGGGCACCATTTTACAGCGAAGATGCGGTCCGCAACATTGTAAAGCTTCTTCCTCTTCCATTATCGTAACTGTGCTGGCTTTGCCGAGGTTGCAGTCGGAGTTGCCAAGTTAGACCTCCTCTTTGGAAATGGATTTTTCCTTCTCTTTGTGGATCCATTTTTTGTAACAATTATTCTTCTGTAATAGAATAGAATAGATTTTTTATCGTCCACGGAGACTAAAGGTCAATTCCCACTGGCAGTTAGGTTAGGTTAAATAGGGTAAATAACGGAAACTTGCTTTCACACTAGCATTTAAGTTACTACCAGTTAGGTTAGGACTTGGTTAAATTTTAACTATGGTTAACTTAACCAGGTCAATTTCATCCTGATAATAGTTAAGTTAAGTTAAGTTAAAACTTTAACTGGACCCCTTATTTTAAACTAGAAGTTAAGTGACCCAGGAAAGGTACACTTAACTCAGTTAAGAACTAACTTAACCTAACTGTTAAGTATTATTATTATTTTTTTTTAATATGAAAATGGCTTATTTCATCTCTTTGAACAGCTAGAGTAGCTTGAGGATCAAAAGCTTTTTGGATTTCCTCCGCTCAAGGGACAATTCATTAGAATCGAATTGAATCTAGAGTAGTTTTTGCACCTTAGAGCATATTTTGGGCATATTTGAACATCTAATGACTAGAATTTGTAGTTCCTTTTTCGATAATGGAAACATTTCTTAGATTATTTTCAGGGAGCGTGTACCTACGCTTTTTCCAATGCCAAGAAAAATGTGACACCCACTAAAAATAATGAGACATCCAAATTAAGGTTAAAAAAGAGAGAAATACAGAGAAAGAAAAAATAGAGACAGATAAAGAATATCGAAAATATAGAAAGAGAAGAGATCGAAAATAAACCTTGTATCTCTTCATGGATTGTTGGTTTCAAAAACTAAGAAATACTTTAGATATCTTTAACTTAATGGCATCTCTTAACTAAAGTGGGAAATGGAGTTAGTTATCTCTAACCTAACAAAGCCTCTTAACTACTAGTGTGAAAGATCAATTCATTGTAAATGTTAGGTTAAGTTGATTTTTTGAATTTAACCTAAGTGATCCCTAACAAGTCTAGTGGGAATGTATATCTTCATAATCCGTTAAGTTAGTCTTAACTTAACGACCTTAATGGGAAAGCATAATCTCTTTTCGGTTAAGTTAAAAGATAACCAACCGGTTAAATTAACTTAACTTAATGGCGAGTGGGAAATGGCCCTAATTGGCCTATGGGACCCAAACAAAAAGAGAGCAGCAAGCGTATTACTGTCAGGATTAAAAAACCCCCGCCCCGAAGGGTTTTCGAGGGAAAAACCTTAGCAGTAATAAGTATGCTGGTACACTGTACAATTGTATAGGACAATTCAATACTGTCCCGGAGGACACAACTGAGTCCTTATATCCATAGAAGGTATGACCCCAACAAGCCCACGAACGCCATATTCAATAACCCATGCAGCGGCTGGCCAGGCACTACTAACTGAACATACTGTGCTCGGATATGGCCAAACGCTGGGCAGATCTAGAGGGCATGACATTCATCTTCAATGGCGCCCTGGTGGCAACACTGACAAAGCCTCTCCTCCCGTGCTTCCTGAGTCCAACGCCCTGTCTCAATGCGGAGACGATGTGCACCCGTGCGAATGGAAGTTATAAGTCTGCGCTTTTTCATGGGCAAATGGGTGTACAAATACTGGTGTGGGCCTTTTATGAGCCTAGGATTATAGTGTGCCATCTTAACGTGCGTCAGAGCACCTGCATCCCAGAGCTTGCGAAGGAAAGTAGCATCTACAGCTTTAGTGCATTATGATCCTTCTTTGTCCATACCTGTACGCATCTGTTTGCCTGTACATCCCAATGTGAGAAACACTGAGCTTGCTTGTCCTTCCAGCAGGTTTTGAGGCATTGGGGACCCATTGCTACGGCCAAAGCAAGGTTGGGAAAACGTGTATAACCCATAGCGACCACCTTTTGAAAGTAAATAATATGGCGTTCCAATGCAGCCCTTTAATGAAGGGGTAGAAAACCTGTCTCCTAGAGCAGGATCTGATATGGAACTGTGGATTTTTACCCCAAGGGATCGTGCCAAGAAGGCGTTTTGCACCTGCTCGAGATCATTCCAGGTGGTGAGAGATATCATCGGACCCCACACTTCTGCCCCGTACAAGAGGACCGGCTCGACCAAGGCCCTAAACAGGTGTGACTGGTGGCTCCAGGCATATAACTCTGCCTTGTGGCTGTTGTTCTGCATGGCATATAGTGCTCTCTAACCCGCTGTGACCCGCAACCTGATGGCAGCATCCCAGTGGGTGGTAGTAGAGAACTCGATCCCCAAGTACTTATAGGTCGGAGCCACCTCTACATCTTGTCCCTGGTAAGTGAATGAGGGAAGCCTTGGCTGACAGGATGACGAAACTAGCAGCACCCTAGTTTTGGCCAAGTTAACTTGCATGCCAGTGAACCGGCAAAAAGTGTCAAGTGCATCCAGGTGATGTTGCATGCCCTCTGGAGTATAGGCCAGGAGGTCGACATCGTCAGCATATATGAGTTGCAGGATTTTGTGATGCATGAGATGGGCGCCCGTCGCTCTGTGCTCAGAAAGCTAGTCTTTCAGCTGATCAATGTATAGGCCGAAGAGTGTGGGAGAGAGGGGGCAACCCTGACGTACTCCAATATTACTGATTAACGGCTGTCCTGATGATGTGATACAGCCTGAACATGCCTCTATAGCCTGTATATCGCGTTCTGCAAGTCGAGGGGGATCCCCAGCTACCGCAATCTATCCCATAATTTGTCCCGAGGCACTGTGTCAAAAGCTTTTGTAAAATCCACGAAACAACAGTACAGGTTTTGCCGGCGATTCCTGTTATCCTCAATCAATGTGCGCAGAGTGAAGATATGATCAATGGTGGAAAGCCTGGGCCGGAAGCTTGCTTGTGTGAGAGCTCGCACATCTGCCTCCTCTGCCCATATCATCAGCCGCTGCTCAAGGATGCCATCCAACAGTTTTGCAAAGAGAGAGCTGACCATAATAGTGCGATATTGGCTAGCATTGAGGGTCCCCTGCCTTGTATATGGGCACAACTCTACTAGTGGTCCACTGCGAAGGGAAGCCTTCTTGCAATGCTTTATTGAATAGTGCCGTGAGGACAAGCACCAGTGTCGACCCAGCCCACTTCAGAAGTTCCGTCTGCATGCCATATAAATCTACTGCCTTCCCATTAGCTAGGCGTTGCAGGCCCATAATGAGTTTTATGCATCTTCGAGTCTATACATAAAAACAAAAAGTTATATTGGTTGCTTTTTCCCAATTCTATTTTTTAAGGTATCTATTATTTTACCTTTTATGTTTTAGGTAAATTCATCCCTTTTATCTTGTTTTTTACGTGATTGGATGCATCCTAATGTGATCCACTTTTGAAGTAAACCCAGCGTTTTCGACTTATTTTTCAGTTTCTTTGACTTATTTTCAAAATTTTGTTATTACACCATTATTTTGATAATATCTGGTTTTTATAAGTTTATTCATGATATCGTGTTTATGCAATAGGTATCGTGAGAAGCATGCCTAGCATTCTTGTCCTACAATATATATAGTAGTCGTTTCCTATATAGTAGTTGTTTCCTATTAGACTTCCTGGAACATGTTTTGGTGTGATAGCATAATCAAATGAGTGGTGCCATTTTGGAAATGTGAATCTTACATGTCCTCCCCTTATCAATTTAGGACTAATTCTCATTTTTTGAATATTGTAGTTTTGCTGGAAATGACATGGTGCTTGGTGCTATTATACGAGAAGCTATATACTGGGATGAGTTTGTCTTTAGACCACTGAAGAAAGTGCATCGATGAAGCTAGGAAGTATGAAAGGTTTTGGCTAAAAGGTGGAGGAGAAAGATTGTAGATTTTACAAAAGATAATAACTTGAGCTTGTCTTTCTTTCCCTTTTCAATGTAATTGGAGCTTATCTCATTTCACGAAACTCAATAATCGTATCTTCAAAAAGTGAATGGGCAAAAGTTCTCTCTTTATGAAATATGATATCTTGCTATATTGTGAAATATTGTCTATTCTATAAGTAACATCATATTACGTTTTCATACTTTTGACATGAAATGTGTGAATTTGAATGTGCTACTAAAACATGCAATCTAAAATTTGTCCCAAAATCAAGACGAGGTGCACCCTGGACTACCATCGTCGTCAGATTCGTCGATCGTATGACCCAGATCGTATGTTGAGGCCTTTGGGCACCTCTCGTTTTGCTTATAATCATTTATGATTGGAGGCGCCCATGATTTTTGAAATATGAAATACGATTTCGCCTAAGGTTTTGAGGGAATATCGAACCTCTATACGGCTTTGCCTAAGATTTTAGAATATGAAATACGGGGGCTTGAACCTCTACCAAAATAACTCAATGTCCTAATAAGACTACTTTAACCAATGTACCCAGTTTGGTTATTTTTTATCTTGAATCTATATTTTTTTTATAACAACCCATTCAATTGATTTAGGGATATATGGTCTATGGTTTCAGGAATTGTTATTTTTACATCCATATCAAATCCCCCTGAAACCCCCCGTTATTTAGCTACATATTCCCAATTTAATTGAATGATGATTATATTAAATATAACAATCTTCTTGGTGCAAATCCCTTTGCTATCATTTTCTTTTAATGGCTTGGTATCCACCTTTTCCCAATAGTCCTTGGAGCATCTCTTCTATGAGCATCGAGCCCCAATCTTTGAACTGTAATGTGTAGAAATTGATAAAGATAGATCCATTTATAAAGACAAGTCAAATGGTCTGATATTACAAAGGAAAGTTATATATATATAACATATGCAGGTTTTGCATAGGTATAATGCTTACTTTTGAAAGAAGAAATAAATGCCTCTGTATTACAAGGATAGCTTATTTTTTGATAGGATGACATGATGCTTTAATGTGCACTATTACTTTGATCTTACAACGTACCAATATCCATGAATCTTTTTTTTCTTTACGATTCCCTACCAAGAAAACCTTTTACTTTGGTATCACTTTGTGTATAATGTATTAAAATCCCATATTTATTGCTTTTAATTCTATTCAGTGTGGTCATGGACATATCCACCCTTATATTATATTCAATCATAGTTAAAACAAACAAATGCCCCCGTGTCATGTTCAAATCATAGTTATAACGAACAAAAAAGGAAGAAAAATGTACTAAGAAGAAAAACGTACTAACATATTGACGACAAGAAACTAGATTTCATTGGATTTCATTTGTGTAGTATGAATTCAGGGCAAAGTATAATATTGTACTTTCCCATGTCATTTACAGTAACCTTTGCACAGCAACGCTGAGCACTATTACTAGTATAATAGAAGAGAATAGAATAGAGTTTTTATTGTCCACAGAGACCAATCAGCCTATGGGACCCAAAAGAGAGCGCACCAGACTTATTACTGCTGGGGTTAAAAAACCCTGCCCCAAAGGTTTTTGAAGGAAAAACCATGGCATTGTATGCCTTGGCATTAGCGACTATGGTTGCAATTGTACTTGAATTTCCTTCATTAATGAAAAAACCTATTGATTATTAGATATAAGTCTCCTCGTATGTGGTGGTAGTGAACTCTACTACAAGATTCATCGTCCTCATGCCTGCACACAACCAATGAAATGAGAAAGATTAATATTTTTCTTCTGATAAGTGCAAAACAAATTATGATCTTTATCCAAAGTGGATGTAGTAAAGACTGAAAGGATTAGGTTAGGTCAGCTAGAATTGAATTTATATGATAGTACAAGAAAATACCCCTAAGGACCCATTAGGAATCGCACCTATAAATTGACGAGTAATCTATACGACAAGTGGGTAGACGTTTCTTTGATATTCTAACATAGGGCTTTGCAAGCAAGACTAACCATTATGGTGCACTAATTGGAAGGGCAGTTTCTATCCCCAGCCTTGCAAATTGGCACCGTTATTCATTGTCCAGTCTAAAAGGAATTCTTCATGAAGAGCTCTGTTAAACATGTTGGTGAATACTGGAATGACCTCAGGTTCTTGCCGTTTCAAAAAATCTGCAAGTAACTTTTGTAAGCCTCATTCGAGGGAATATGGGGGTTAAAGGCCAGCAAAAGGCTATGGTTCATTTAACTTGAATCTTGATCTACATGAAAGGTGCACTTTGCCATGTGACCAACCTAGCAGCTCCGCCAGCTTGTCAGATATCTTTGACTCATTCTAACTCAGGACTTCTAGTTTCCTGCAAAGGAATGACAAACGTCCCCTTGAGCTTTACATTGAATAGACATGTGCAATGCAACATTGAATAAATATGTGAAACTGGATACTAGTAGATATAGTACACAAAAAAGGTAGTGTATCCTGCATTTTGCTATCTACTATCATATAATCAATGGGCTGGTTGTTGAGGCTATCCGATCCAAATCTTGCTTATTCATGTCAATCATCTGCATTGGAATGAGCCCAGGCTAATAGCAGCATGGCATATTTGAATTTTGGATTTTCCTGGTTCCTTTCCAAGGTTCAGATAATGGACGTGTCTTTTGGTGGTGATTGTCATGGACCTACGCAAAAAGAAGTATGGTTGTCACTGTGATAATGTCTGATGGCATGTTACGGTTGGGGATGAATCCATTGATTTGACACCATGTCTGACAATCCCAAGTCCTATGACATGTAAGAGAACACAACCTGCACGTTCCAAAAACTCGTTGACAGACATTGGCACCCCATGTTTCGTTGGCAACCCATTAACCTTTCATTCTTATGCAAATCATATCATGGACATGTGGAATGATGTACAATCCTCTAATGGCAATTTCTGATGTCTGCACTATATCATGAATCATATCAAGATCTTGAATTTCTTTTCCTTTTCAAAAATAACTTTTTGAATGAGCATCTAGAAGAGAGAAGTTTTTTATTCAACTTTTACATACTCTAATTTGCAAATAGTTACATGATGCCAAGTTTCTAGCAATCAAAAGGCAATTGTACTAAGATATGTACCTAAGATATACATATAAAAAGAGCCAAGAACTCCTGTTTAAAGTAGCAAGTCATTGCAAAGTACTAGGGACTGTCGAATTATTTAAAGGGGGAGGGTGATGGGAGATGGTACTTGATAAATTCTTCAAAGGCCTGCTAATGATGTTGTCTGGATGGCACATGAGGTAGAACATATAATGGAAAACAAAGAATGATGGTCCATACATATAATGTTGACACCGAGATTGAACATTCAGATTAAAATAAATTTAAATCTTGTACTGCAGGTTGGACATATAAAACTATTGGTCAAACTTGGATCCCATAAAAAAAAAAATTGTACTTCTATTTAAGCAGCATATTACAGATGCATATATATTCAAGAATTTGATGCATTCCTAAATTTGGGTTGGCACATGGTTCAAAACATTTTATTTGCAAGATTTATGTTCTAGAACATTTTATTTTAGTATCTTCTATAAGGGATCCTACTAAATTCTTCTTGAAAGATCTTTTAAGAGTTTTTATTTGTGCTTAGGGTGTTATTGACACTCTACAACATTCTCCGTATAAGGTTTTTGGGCTCAAAGTGCGTATCTGCTTGCCCATGGATATCTAGAACATTCTATACTATATTGAATCTAAAGCCATATTGCCATTCTAGATTTGAGGTTACAACATTCTAGAAGACATTGTCAAAACTTTCTTTGGACTTCCCTAGTGTCGAACATGCCTCAGGCCGCAAAAACATGCCATCTAGGCTCAAACATGACACGTGGGTCAAACATGCCATCCAGGCTCAAGCATGATATGTGGCTCAAACATGATCAGGAAGACGTGGGGCTATTTTCCAGTGCACCAATATTGCATATCCACAATGAAGCAGCAGAGCTGGCAGAGCTTGTTGAGCAGCAGAGCTGGCACCCTTCCTCGACTCAAACAGAGCCAGGACTTTGCAGGTACCTCTACCAACAAAACGAGTAGAGCTCGACTGTCAAGCTCCCGGCTACCACACCCACGAGCCCACATCAGAAAGAGGATCTTGACCCCTTCACCGACTCGGCGCATATGAGTTTCAAAAGGAAGAACGCAAGGCAGAAACATATAGGTCTGAGAGCATAATCTTCAGTAGAGAGGAGAATTCATAACGACACAGGAGCACATATATAGAAACTGGAGGGAAGACCACAACGATCTTGCAGCCCAGCAGCTCAAGGGGATGTCACGCAATGTCAAGGAGAAACCAAGATAGACAACTACAAAACACCCAAGGCTGACCAGGACGAGCTTCTAACTCCCTTGCACTAGTACAATAACTTTCATGACTTCATCGGTTCCAAACCTAGGAGATCCTGATGGAAAGGGGACACATATTAGGAACATCTCTGACTTAAAGGCCTATATCATCATCAGAGGCAATATCAAGGAGGAGCTCAGATCCAGAAACACCTAGAAAATAAAGGAAGGACGACTTTACCGCTTCAGTTGAGTAATGCGAGGCTCGAGTGCACCAGACCCAAAGGACAGAGGAGATGACACAGCCAGCAGATACAGATCACTCAAAGGTGATTAGAAGGAGGTGCAATGGGGACGATCACACTTCTAGGCACAGTGGAAGCATCTTTCAATGAAGCAAAGTCCAAGCAACAGAAGTCGCGCTAAGAAATTCAACCTGTGGAGAAATGACATTGTCTATCTGCTGATTGCCATCTCAGAGCTTCGAAGGCATGCAAGACTGGCCGACCACATCAACCAGGTGATCCTAATCGGGAGCAATCAAGGGCACTGCACATCTTCAACCTTGCAATTGCATACCGCATGTAAGGATGTTGAGTAGTTACCGCATTCCACACAACAGGTAAACACATTAAGGAGGAGTAATTTCTACTCAAGGGGTCACATCAAGGAACTTTCTTCGCAACTTGGAATGAAGAGCTCAGATTTGACAGGAAGGTCAACTATAGTAGTAGCATCCCGCGGAGTCTCGGAGTCAACTAGAATGAGGAATATACAATGAGTAAGAAGAATCAAACGTGATAGGAGGAAGGAAAACCCTAAAGGAGTATAAGCATTTAAGTATACCCTCTTATGTAATTTGGAAAAGTGGCACCAATGTAAGTGTGTATATGTCTATTGTATATCTTGGATGCCCACACATATAGTGTAGTATGGGTTTAGCATTTAGATAACACCGATCGTATCAAGTTCACTAGCACTGTACCATCTAGGTTTTGCACCAGGACATCTTCAGGATGCAACTTTGCCTCTTGTGGGAGCGGCAACACTTGATGACCTTATGATACAAGTATCCTCAATAATAGAAGGAGGAATGTCCAGACATCTTCAAAAAACCGCGGCCACGACCTCAAGCCGACAGATGTCGAGAAAGTCTTCAAGACAACCCGACATCAACGAACGAACTGAGAAGGCAACATCTCGATGATCATAATCCCACCTTGTAGTGATGTATGGTGATGCTTGTAACATGCGTTTTAGGAGATACACTTACAAAAGATTTATCCCATGGTTTGTTTGTTCCATAGTTTGAGCCTAGGTGGCATGTTTGTCCCTTGGTTTATCCCATGTGTCATGTTTGAGCTGGGTTGCATGTTTGAGCGTATGTAGCATGCTTGAGCCTAGGTGGCATGGTTGAGCCACGTGTCATGCTTGAGCCTAGGTGGCATGTTCGCAACTTGTTTTCCGCTTTGACTACAATGATTGGAAGTACATGCAAGAAAAGTTTGATGATTCTCATAAACCTTCTTCCAAGAACCTTCTGTTAGGAAAGACAATCAACTAAAGTCTTGTCTAGCCACCAGTGTTCAGGTCTGTGCTCCAGTCAGGTAATAACAATTATGTAGTGGAACTAGCTTTTGCTTCTCCATAATCATTTATCTTCATTCTACTAGTTCTGTCGATGCTCTTATTTTCAATTCAATCTAAGATCAAGTCTAACATCTAGTCAAAGTCAACTCTAAGTAGAATGATCCCAAACAATGTCTTGCTACTGTAAAAGCGGCTCTTGATGACTTCTAATTGCAACACCGGGAGGAGTACAGATCTGAACTCCATTCTGTCAGTTTCTATTGCTTCAATTTTCCAGCGGTGGCTTCTTCGCCATGTCCCAAGTGCAAAAGATGAAAATCGACCCCCCAAAATGCAAACAATTCAAGAACTTGCCAGTTCATAGGGTTTACATTTCAGAGGCCCTATTCTTGTCATATTCGACTAGGACCTTGCGCCATGTCTTGATTGGGGGGAGGGGGGGGGAGGTGTCAACGCCAGATCATGGACCCTTGAAACTCCCCGGAAGCAGCTTGCCCCAAAAGTCCTCTCCCAAAGGCCCTGACGACGGACATGAAACAAAGAAAGGACGACAGATCCAAACTTCATTCTGTCAGCTCCACTTGCTTTGTGTTCCCAAAGAGCATCGTTTTGGCCAGGTCCCAAGTGCAAAAGACCAAAATTTGACATCCAAAATGCAAACCCTTCACGAATCTAGCAACTCAAAAGGTTTATATTTCGGAGGCCCTATCCTTGTCAGATTCGACCAGGACCTTGTGTTGTATCTTTACATACGGGGGGTGTTTGAGATCATAGCACAGACCCTTGAAACCACCCCAGAAGCATCTTACCCCAAAACTCCTCTCCCGAAGGCCCTGGAGATGGACGAGCAACATTCCCTCTCGGAAACTAGTATCGCTCGTCTTGTATTTATTCTGGATTAATATTAGTTAACTTGATCTTTCAAAAAAAAAAAAAAAAAAAAAATCCCCTCTCGAAAATTGTGATCTAGCTCTATCAATGGGCTCAAAATGCCGACATTGCCCTGGGGACCAATTTCGTGGCCAGAAGACCACCCCTTCTCCAAGAAGCAAAAAACTAGCCCATGTCTAGCACATTCCTAGTCAATTGGCGTCATGTAAGGCATAGGTGTTTCTTTTTACAAAACTGACTGTGTAACTTAGTCCCTAGGGTAATTTTGCCATTCCGGCAACGTGGTGAAGTCGAATCGCCATTTTGAAGCCTTTGTTATGCTCGAACAACAAAAGACTTCGGTTTGGTCGCCGCACGATGCTTCGCGGTTTTGTAAGTTCTCCCAGGCTGATATTGGATTTTTGTTTTTGGACCTACTCGAGGCAGAATCCTTGAACGGAGGGTTTAACGGTCGGATAGGGGAACCGAGCTCTGGAAGGGTGGCCATTAGCATGCCCCCAAAAAAAAAAAAAAAAAAATCGTTGCCAGGAAAGACTGCCATGGGAACTTCTTTAAGGCCCATCTCCGAGGGTTTGGACTCTCCCCTCTGATTTGCCGTTGTGCTTCTCTCTCTCGGGTTTGCCTTTTCAGTGTCCTCTCTTTGTCTGCCAGTATGTCGCCTGGGTCTTCAACGTCTTCACGAAGTTCTGCCTCTTTCTCTTTTGTGGATCTGGCCTCGTACTCCGAAAGAAAAAACTCAGAATACTGGAATGACCTCAGGTTCTTGCCGTTTCAAAAAATCTGCAAGTAACTTTTGCAATTCTATGGATGTTTACCATCGAGGTGTTGTAAGCTTCATTCCACATCTTCTACAGAGTCGAGACTGGACATGTCTATACTATCTGAGACCCTACTAGCAACTTCAACTTGCATATGTTTGATGATATGAAAAATCATTCTAACTGGCAGAAGCGTATATTCCACCATAGTAGCCATTGCAAGAGACCACTGCAAATGATCAGATAAAAAATGTTGAGGTAGAAGCTTTTGAAAGAGGCAGAGACCAATGCAAAAGACCACTACCTCTTCGATGATGAAGCAGCATTGGCTATAGGAGCGACAATATTCCCATTTGGATCAACCATATTAGTAGCAACTGGATCGACCTTTGAGGTAGAAGCAGTAGCATTTCTATCATACTCATACGAAGCAGCAGTAAGAGTACGAGGGGAAATATCAGAGGGAATTGTTGCCCGAGTTGTAGGATTGAGATAAAAAAGGGAATATGGGGGTTAAAGGCCAGCAAAAGGCTATGGTTCATTTAACTTGAATCTTGATAGACATGAAAGGTGCACTTTGCCATGTGACCAACCTAGCAGCTCCGCTAGCCTGTCAGATATCTTTGACTCATTCTAACTCAGGACTTCTAGTTTCCTGCAAAGGAATGACAAACGTCCCCTTGAGCTTTACATTGAATTGACATGTGCAATGTACAACATTGAATAAACATGTGGAACTGGATACTAGTAGATATAGTACACAAAAAAAGTAGTGTGTCCTGCATTTTGCTATCTACTATCATATAATCAATGGGCTGGTTGTTGAGGGTATCAGATCCAAATCTTGCTTATTCGTGTCAATCATCTGCATTGGAATGAGCCCAGGCTAATAGCAGCATGGCATATTTGAATTTTGGATTTTTTTGGTTCCTTTCCAAGGTCAGATAATGGACGTGTCTTTGGTGGTGATTGTCATGGACCTACGCAAAAAGAAGTATGGTCGTGACTGTGATAATGTCTGATGGCATGTTATGGTTGGGGATGAATCCATTGATTTGACACCATATCTGACAATCCCAAGTCTTATGACATGTAAGAGAACACAACCTGCACGTTCCAAAAACTCGTTGACAGACATTGGCACCCCATGTTTCGTTGGCAACCCATTAACCTTTCATTCTTATGCAAATCATATCATGGACATGTGGAATGATGTACAATCCTCTAATGGCAATTTCTGATGTCTGCACTATATCATGAATCATATCAAGATCTTGAATTTCTTTTCCTTTTCAAAAATAACTTTTTGAATGAGCATCTAGAAGAGAGGAGTTTTTTATTCAACTTTTACATACTCTAATTTGCAAATAGTTACATGATGCCAAGTTTCTAGCAATCAAAAGGCAATTGTACTAAAATATGTACCTAAGATATACATATAAAAAGAGCCAGGAACACCTGTTTAAAGTAGCAAGTCATTGCAAAGTACTAGGGACTGTCGAATTATTTAAAGGGGGAGGGTGATGGGAGATGGTACTTGATAAATTCTTCAAAGGCCTGCTAATGATGTTGTCTGGATGGCACATGAGGTAGAACATATAATGGAAAACAAAGAATGATGGTCCATACATATAAGGTTGACACCGAGATTGAACATTCAGATTAAAATAAATTTAAATCTTGCAAGTTGGACATATAAAACTATTGGTCAAACTTGGATCCCATCTAAAAAAAAAAAATTGTACTTCTATTTAAGCAGTCATATTACAGATGCATATATACACAAGAATTTGATGCATTCCTACGACGTAAATTTGGGTTGGCACATGGTTCAAAACATTTTATTTCCAAGATTTATGTTCTAGAACATTTTATTTGAGTATCTTCTATAAGGGATCCTACTAAATTCTTCTTGAAAAATCTTTGAAGAGTTTCTATCTGTGCTTAGGGTGTTATTAACACTCTACAACATTCTCCTATAAGGTTTTTGGGCTCAAAGTGCATATCTGCTTGCCCATGGATATCTAGAACATTCTATACTATATTGAATCTAAAGCCATATTGCCATTCTAGATTTGAGGTTACAACATTCTAGAAGACATTGTCAAAACTTTCTTTGGACTTCCCTAGTGTCGAACATGCCTCAGGCCGCAAAAACATGCCACCTAGGCTCAAACATGACACGTGGGTCAAACATGCCACCCAGGCTCAAGCATGATATGTGGCTCAAACATGATCAGGAAGACGTGGGGCTATTTCCCAGTGCACCAATATTGCATATCCCAATGAAATGTTTTTCTCGTGTCTGCACTGCACGTTGCACCCCTTGTCAAAATGTATTTTTTTTTCATTTATGCTTTGTGAATTCGTAATTAATGCATAGTACGAAATTAGATTCTGATTTTTTGTCAGTTGGCTTCCTAAGTCATTACCATCATACATGGCAATTTTCTGAATTTCTAGATAAGGTTTAGATCAAAGAATTGGCATTAGAATAGTCTAAGCAACTTATTGTTGAGAAGCAGAGCTGGCACCCTTCCTCAACTCAAACAGAGCCAGGACTTTGCAGGACCCCCTCACCAGAGGGGAGAGTCCAAACCCTAGGAGATGGGCCTTAAAGAAGTTCTCGTGGTAGTCTTTCCTGGCAACGATTCTTGGGAGGAGGGAAGGGCATGCTAATGGCCACCCTTTTAGAGCTCGGTTCCCCTATCCGACTGTTAAACCCTCCGTTCAAGGATCCTGCCTCGAGTAGGTCCAAAAAAAAAAAAATCCAATATCAGCCTGGGAGAACTTACAAAATTGCGAAGCGTCCTGCGGGCGACCAAACCGAAGTCTTTTGTTGTTCGGGCATAGCAAAGGCTTCAGAATGGCGATTCGACTTCACCACGTTGCCGGAATGGCGAAATTACCCTAGGGACTAAGTTACACGGTCAGTTTTGTAAAAGAAAGAAACACTTACACCTTACATGGCAGTATTCAGCATCCACCTCCTAGGCCAATTGACTAGGAATGTGCTAGATATGGGCTAGTTTTTTGCTTCTTGGAGAAGGGGTGGTCTTCTGGCCATGAAACTTGGTCCCCAGGGCAATGTTGACATTTTGAGCCCATTGACAGAGCTAGATCACAATTTTCGAGAGGGAATGTTTTTTTTTTTTTGAAAGATCAAGTTAACTAATATTAATCCAGAATAAATACAAGACGAGCGATAGTAGTTTCCGAGAGGGAATATTGCTCGTCCATCTCCAGGGCCTTCGGGAGAGGAGTTTTGGGGTAAGCTGCTTCTGGGGGGGTTTCAAGGGTCTGTGCTATGATCTCAAACACCCCCGTTATGTAAAGATACAACACAAGGTCCTGATCGAATCTGACAAGGATAGGACCTCCGAAATATAAACCTTCTGAGTTGCTAGATTCTTGAAGGGTTTATATTTTGGAGATCAAATTTTGGTCTTTTGCACTTGGGACCTGGCCAAGACGATGCAGTTGGGAACACAAAGCAAGTGGAACTGACAGAATGAAGTTTGGATCTGTCATCCTATCTTTGTTGCAATTAGAAGTCATCACCTCCGTCGTCAGGGCCTTTGGGAGAGGACTTTTGGGGCAAGCTGCTTCCGGGGAGTTTCAAAGGTCCATGATCTCGGCGTTGATACCCCCAATTAAGAAATGATGCAAGGTCCTAGTCGAATATGACAAGAATAGGGCCTCTGAAATGTAAACGCTATGAGCTGCCAAGTTCTTGAATTGTTTGCATTTTGGGGGGTCGAATTTTCATCTTTTGCACTTGGGACATGGCCAAGAAGCCGCAGCTAGAAAATTGAAGCAATAGGAACTGACAAAATGGAGTTCAGATCTGTACTCCTCCCGGTGTTGCAATTAGAAGTCATCAAGAGCCCTTTTACAGTAGCAAGACATTGTTTGAGATCGTTCTACTTAGAGTTGACCTTGACTAGAGGTTAGACTTGATCTTAGATTGAATTGAAAATAAAAGCATCGACAGAACTAGTAGAATGAAGATAAATGATTACGGAGAAGCAAAAGCTAGTTCCACTACATAATTTTTATTATCTGACTGGAGCACAGGCCTGAACACTGGTGGCTAGACAAGACTTTAGTTGATTGTCTTTCGTAGCAGAAGGTTGTTGGAAGAAGGTTTATGAGAATCATCAAACTTTTCTTGCATGTACTTCCAATCGTTGTAGTCAAAGCGGAAAACAAGTTGCGAACATGCCACCTAGGCTCAAGCATGACACATGGCTCAACCATGCCGCCTAGGCTCAAAGCATGCTACATACGCTCAAACATGCAACCCAGGCTCAAACATGACACATGGGATAAACCAAGGGACAAACATGCCACCTAGGCTCAAACTATGGAACAAACAAACCATGGGATAAATCTTTTGTAAGTGTATCTCCATCTAAAACGCATGTTACAAGCATCACCATACATCACTACAAGGCGGGATTATGATCATCGAGATGTTGCCTTCTCAGTTTGTTCGTTGATGGGTCATCTCGAAGACTTTCTCGATGTCTGTCGGCTTGAGGTCGTGGCTGCGGTTTTTTGAAGATGTCTGAACATTCCTCCTTCTATTGTTGAGGACACTCATATCATAAGGTCGTCAAGTGTTGCCGCTCCCACAAGAGGCAGAGTTGCATCCTGAAGATGTCCTGGTGCAAAACCTAGATGGTACAGTGCTAGTGAACTTGACACGACCGGCATTATCTCTCATCCTTACATTATGCTAGACGAGTGGTCTTCTACTTAAAGGCACTTCTCGAAGTGTTTGGAGTCGAAGATTTACTTGGGCTCTATTAAACTTGACCTTGGACTATAGTTGTGCTTTTTTTGCTTTATCCTTTGGCAGTGGAAGTGATGGAGTTTCTTGATCTAAATGCTAAACCCATAAAAGATGACTCTAAACTCATGTTTCTACACTATATGTGTGGGCACCCAAGATATATAATAGACATATACACACTGACATTGGTGCCACTTTTCCAAATTACATAAGAGGGTATACTTAAATGCTTATACTCCTTTAGGGTTTTCCTTCCTCCTATCACGTTTGATTCTTCTTACTCATCGTATATTCCTCGTTCTAGTTGACTCCCGGACTCCTCGAAATGCTACTACTATAGTTGACCTTCCTGTCAAATCTGAGCTCTTCATTCCAAGTTGCGAAGAAAGTTCCTTGATGTGACCCCTTGAGTAGAAATTACTCCTCCTTAATGTGTTTACCCGTTGTGTGGAATGCGTTAACTACTCAACATCCTTACATGCGGTATGCAATTGCAAGGTTGAAGATGTGCAGTGCCCTTGATCGCTCCCGTTAGGATCACCTGGTTGACGTGGTCGGCCAGTCTTGCATGCCTTCGAAGCTCTGAGATGGCGATCAGCAGATAGACAATGTCATTTCTCCACAGGTTGAATTTCTTAGCGCGACTTCTATTGCTTGGACTTTGCTTCGTTGCGAGATGCTTCCCCTGTGCCTAGAAGTGTGGTCGTCCCCATTGCACCTCCTTCTAATCACCTTTGAGTGATCTATATCTGCTGGCTATGTCATCTCCGCTGTCCTTTGGTTCTGGTCCACTCGAGCCTCGCATTACTCGGCTGAAGCGGTAAAGTCGTCCTTCCTTTATTTTCTAGGTGTTTCTGGATCTGAGCTCCTCCTTGATCTTGCCTCTGATGATGATATAGGCCTTTAAGTCGGAGATGTTCCTCCCCTAATATGTGTCCTCTCTCCATCATGATCTCCTAGGTTTGGAACCGATGAAGTCATGAAAGTTATTGTACTAGTGCAAGGGAGTTAGAAGCTCGTCCTGGCCAGCCTTTGGTGCTTTGTAGTTGTCTATCTTGGTTTCTCCTTTTGTTGACGTTGCGTGACATCCCCTTGAGCTGCTGGGCTGCAAGATCGTTGTGGTCCTTCCTCCAGTTTCTGTATATGCGCTCCTGTGTCGTTATGAATTCTCCTCTCTACTGAAGATTATGCTCTCAGACCTATATGTTTCTGCCTTGCGTTCTTCCTTTTGAAACTCATGTGGGCCGAGTCGGTGAAGGGGTCAAGATCCTCTGTGACGGCCCCAGCTCATATACGATGCCCCGATCGTATACAAACTGGAGATCATCCCTCAAACCAGCATCTGCTCGCTGACATGAGGCCGTCCACCTAACATTGGGCCCTTGATGGTGGCCAAGAACCCGACGGGGAAGAATGGACGTGTCATTCATCCCGTCTCCCTCGGGATCGTCCTAGCTGTGGAAGCGTAAGCAAACATGAGCACATGACAACAACAATAACATACCCACCTCGAAGGGTGGTCCACCATATCACAGAGCTGCAACAACACATCAGTAACATCAACATAACATGGGGAAATCCTACCCAGGCTCAGACTCATGGGAAAAGACTGACGGCTTGGGTCTCCGGATAACAATGCAGACAGAATTCATGGCAAATGGATTTGGCTGGCATAGGAACATGGCCGTTGGGTAGTCCACTCCATCTGCCCCTCCTGTGCATACTTTGCAGATAGGCTGAAAAGTATTGGAGCCTGACCATAGCCTGCCGGGTTCATAGCCGAGGGGGCTATTACTGGGTTGCATCTCCCCAGCTCCCGATGAGGCAGGAGGAGATCATTCCCCTCCAGAAGGTTCATGCCAATCACAGGCGAGCTAGAGAGCCACCGTCAGATTATCGACTTGAACCCCTAGAAGATGACGCATCACCCAAGAGGTGTCGAGCCCATACCCTGCCCTCACGCAGTGCCAGGGTATTAGGCCTAGCTCACAATGTTCCCCGGCCGTCGCTACGCACCAAAAGGATCAACTGTGATCAGACAAGCCCTTCCTTGCCAGCCGGTCTAGCTCCGCCACCCACAGCCAGGCGGGCTCTTATGCACAAGCCGCATTAATTGGGAATTAATGGGCTAAAACTATGATCATACAACTACTTGGGCTCTGGGTCTCTACCCCCCTTCCCAATACACAAGAGTGGCGCATAGAATGTCGAAACATCATCACAACAGAACTGAAAATAATAGAATACATCTATTCTAATCTACCTAATCATACATGGTTAGGTTCCTTTGTTAGTGTCTATCATTCTTAGGTCGTAGGGGGCCTATAGCTAAGAATGAATGCTAAACCCTTGAAAGAGGCGATAACTCGGATCTACCTATCGAATCAATCGCTCATCCGCATCTTGGCGGCTCCCACTCCCCGAAAGCGTCCATCTTTGCTGATCTCGGTCTGGCTGATCTTGGATCGGAAGCAGCAACTGGGAGATCCGACTTCTCCTTCCGATTCAGCGAAATGCATCCTCTGCTGCTCCAATCGAGACTCGGGGGTCGGTGAACCGAAAGGGTTTCCCTTTTAGGGTTTATGCCCCTTTATCTCCACGCATTTAGGGCTGGTCCCTTTTTGGTCAATGGGTCATTGCCACGTGGCAAAAAGGGATTATATTCACATGTTGCTTTAACATGTGCAATATAATGGTTCACAAGGTCGTACCCTAGGGTACTACCCTTTACAGTCGCCGTGTACATGTCGTCTGAGTCGACATGTACTAGTGATGTGTCAGTATAATATACGTATTCATACCGTATGTTATGCTGGAACGGCACATTCTCCCCACCTTGAATTGATCTTTCCCGCAAGATCGTGAGCCTCCCCCACCTTGGGATCTTCCTGTCCTGCAACCAACTTGATGCATACAATTTATTACTATTATACTTACACAATTATTAGAATTACTCTAAGGTCATATTTTTAAAGCATTACTAGGACATTGCATTATCCCAATAACTTATCAATTCATAACTCTATTAAAGCAAGGTACTTATTAGCCTTACTTAATACGACATTTAAGTTTATCAAGATTTAATAATTTCATATACAATTATCCTTCGAGGTACTCTTCATTCCTTGCAACACATTCCAACAAAACTTGTGTTGCAAGTCTTAAATTCTTCGACCTCCTTGCCCTCCGAAGCGCTCTATTGGCCCGCAGGTCGACACTACATTAATACCATTTTAATTATTAACAAAATTATGTTTATAAGGTAACCACCCATCTAATTAACTAAATGGATGCATGACTAATCTCCCGGCGTAGGAAGAGGATGCTTCTTCCGTCGTGGCCGTGGAGTCTTAACCCATACCTAGCATAGGCTGCATGCGTAGATTAACTTGAAACCTGCATGATTTCTGCTGGCTCTTTTAATGCATGCGATTAACATAATTACCCTAAGGTAATATTTATGAATTAACATTATCATAGTATCGGATACATTACTTCCGATAGTACAATTATATTTACTCTAAGCTTTGCAATATTTAAGGACTTTTAGATCGCGATTATTTTAACAATAACCCTGGTTTAGACCTATTGTTACATAGACAAGGTTTTAATTATCATACACAAGAATTAGATGTGCTTCTTATTCTCTTCCTTGGGTCCTGCATTACCCTTTTAAGTATATCCCTAAGATGCACTTAAGTATATCTGAATTCTATTTTCTATTTATATTTATAAGGACCCGAGGTCATATAGCTATCCTTGGAAGGAATTGCATCCTTGCGAAGGATTAATTAACATGCTACCTCACATTACCTGTTGTTATTTAACTTATTTCCCTATGATACATATACGTACAACAATTTCTATGTGGTTATTAGGATCTATATTTAACTTGTCAATAAGACACATTAAAGCTTATTATACATGGGCAAACCTTTCCTAAGGCTAGGGCGCATCCCGCCCATTGAGCCGGCGTGGAGTAATTTGGAGATGACTTGGTCGTTGCATTGCTCTCATATTTTTGCTCCACTTCCTTGGTGTAGTTAGCTACTACGTTAGTCTCGCACGTTGAAGGCCTCCTGAGCACTAAGGTATTTATCTATCTTACGCTCTATTCGCTTCGGCCATTGCCGGAGTGAACTCTATTCTACGGGTCGGTCAATTCGATACAAGTACGTTCAATCATAAGATTGAGCCCTCCCACTTTCTTCGAAAAGAAAATGGTCCTGCACCCCTTCAATGACGTTGTACACAACGTCATATCTATTCTCTCCCCTTAAGAGGTTATATGCTTCTTACTTAGCGCATTAATTTACTATCCTTAGATAACATATATAACCATCTAAGATGGATGCACATATTATGTTATCATTTATTTCAATATAGTTATAGTTATGGGTTACCTACTTAGTTAGAACGATTTTAAACCACAAGGTTTTGTCATCATGACAATTCCTTTTGTCTCAAAAGACTGTTTGATTACTATAATTTTTTTATTTTAGATGTACTTTGCATGTACTATTCTTTTATATTCTAGAGATTCCCCCTTTCTTAGTTATTTAAACTCTTGGAATATTTCTACCAATCGAATTGATGTCATCGTAACAAGTTGGCCGGACTTGTTAGATTACTTCTTTTCTTTTTGTTGGATTATTCTTTGGAGGTACTAAATTTATACATGGTCAACAATTATCCTAGTAATGATTCCTTCTTAGCGAGGTGATCAATCTCACCAAGTGGTTTCAATATGTTGGATGTCTGTTAACAATCTTGTATAATTTTAGTTACTCTTATGTGTTTCCTTCCCAATCCTTGACGCTTAGCTCAATATTGTATCTTGAACTCTCTTTTTGCCGAAGGTGCTTCAGTTGCTATCCTTGTCGTTAAGGTGTCGAGTGCTTCTACCTTGGGCGTTTGATGTCCCTCATGTCGGAGATACGATCGGCTTCTTTTCTTCTAATTACTGGTAGGAGTACCTGACGAAGCCATCACCTAGTTGTTGAAGGCATATCTCCTCGTCGCAGTGCCTTTCGTAAGTGCCTCTCTATCTAATACACGTGTCATAGCGCATCACCCTATATTACCACAAGGTGGAATTATGGTCGTCGAGATGTTTCCTTCTTAGTTGGCTCATTGATGTCGGGTCGTTCCTCCTTCGATTGTTGAGGCCACTCGTGTCGTAAGTTCATCAAGTGTTGCCGCTGCCACAAGAGGTAGTGTTGCGTCCTGACGATGTCCTGGTGCAGCGCTGATGATCTTGACATGACCGGTGTTGTCTCTTGTTCTGACATTGGGTGGACGAGAGGTCTTCTACTTGAGGGCACTTCCGGAAGTGTCTTGGTCTCTGGTCATTTCTCCCTCGTACTTGCTCTTCCATTTTGATCTTGGGCTATAGTTGTGCTTCCTTGCTTCCTCATTTGGTAGTCGAAGTGAAGGAGCTTCCTGATCTACGCGCTAAATCCGTAAAACATGACTTTAAACTCATGTTTCTCCACTATATCTGTGAGCACCCGAGATATACAATAGACATATACACATTTACATTGGGATTTTAATTCATCCACTTTTTCAAAACAACTACGAAGATCTACTTAAATGTTTACACTCCTTTAGGGTTTCCCCTCCTCCTATCGCGTTTGATCCTTCGGTTTTGCTACATCTTCTTCGTTCTGGTTGACTCCGGGATTCCTTGAGATGCTGCTACTATTGTTGAGCTTCATGTCTGATCCGAGCTCGTCACCCCAAGTTGCGAAGAGTGTTCGTCGATGTGATCCCTTGAAAAAGATGCTCCTCCTTAATGTGTATGTCCGTCGTAAGGAATGCGGTGACCGCTCAACGTCCCTATATGCAGTGTGTCGTTGCAAGGTTGCCGATGTGCGGTGCCATTGATCGTTGATCACCTGGCTATTGCAGTCGGGCGTTCTTGAATGTCATCGAAGCTCTGAGATCGTGGTCGGTAGGCAGGCATTGTCATTCCTCCGTAGGTTGAATTTCTGAGTGCGCCCCTGTTGATTGGGCTTTGCTTCATTCCGAGGTGCCTCTCCTGTGCTTGTAAGTGTGGTCATCTCCATTGCACCTACCCTAGCTCCTTCTGGTTGCCTTTGCGTGATTTGTACCTGCTGGCTAGGTCGTCTCCTCCGTCCTTTGGGTCCTATCCATTCGAGTCTCGCACTCCTTGGCTGACGTAGTAAAGTCGTCCTTCCTTTGGTTTCTAGGTGTTTCTGGGTCCGGAATTCTTGTTTGAGCGGAATATTCTCCTCCTTGATCTTGCCCCTAATGCTGATATAGGCCTTCAAGTCGGAGATGTTCCCTGATATGCGTCTCCTCCCCCTCATGGTCTCCTACCTTTTGGAACCGATGAAAGTTCTTCTGCTGGTGCAAGGGAGCTGGAAGTTCGTCCGGGTCAGCCTTAGGTGCTTTGTGGTTGCCTAGCTTGGTTGCTCCTTTTGTTGACGTTGCATGACATTCGCTTGAGCTACTGGGCTGCAAGGTCGTGGTTGTCTTCCCTCCGGTTTCTATACGCTCCTGTGTCGCCATGACTTCTCTCCTCGACGGAAGATTATGCCCTCTGGCCCTAGCTCGTGATGCCAACGTGGCATCTATGTCTAACGTCATCCTGCACCTGTATTTTGCTGCCTTGCATTCTTCCATTTGAACTCATGTGCGTCGAGTTGGTGAAGGCGTCGAGATCCTCTTTCTGATGTGACCTCGTGGACGTGGTAGCCGGGAGGTTGACATCTAGAAAATTCTTGATGCCGTTGGTTACCAAATATTCTTCCCATTTGATGAAGATTGATGATAGGCCGGTGGTGTCCTGTTCTACTTGTTTGTCAGTTGAGGTGTTTGTCGTTGTGCTTCCCTCCCTTATCTGTCTGTACATCGGCTGGGACCTTGATGTCTTCAAGAAGTTGCGCCTCTAGCTCTTCTGTGGCTCTGGCCCTGTACTTCGAAAGCAACGCTCGTATATTCTAGAGTCTAAGGGTCCACTTGAAGGGCTCTCCTACAACATTTTGGGCTCTATAAGCAAGCAAGATGGTACTGGAGACATATCTATAATCTCCAAGTCTATGGACATTAGGATGTGTGGTATGGCATGAAATGAGGGTTGTTTTACAAAGCCTTCATGATGTTTGAGGCATACTCTAAGGTCCTAGCAAAGTTGGTTTGGGGGAGTCCATTCTCTACACATGGAGTGACTTGGGCAGCTCTAGACTCTGGCTCCTTTCTAGTTATCCTGGCAATAGGGAGTGTCAATGTGGCGGCTGTATAGGTCAAATTCTATTAGAAGGACACAAAATTAGGTCAAGGTTTATGCCTTTGGCATGAGCAGAGGTGATGTACCAACAGTTGGACTTGGGTTGCTATGCTGAGGTCTAGATGACTATAACAAAGGGGTGTTCTTGGGCACTTTTATCTAGGAGTAAGGCATCAGCTTTGAGCCGAGAGCAATACTTGTGAGGTACTAATGGGGTATGCTTCTATTTACAAACCGCAGTTTGGAAAAACAATTCAAGGGTTTGAGCAATTTTGGTCATTTTGAGCTGGAATTTGACATTTCTAGCCTAATTTGAGGTCATAAATGGATTCTAGGCTGTCTAACAGTCCTATTGCAACAAATTTCAGGCGATTTGAAGCTCTGTAGCTCAAGTTATAGGGTTTGAAAAATCGGACCCCTCTAAGAGTGCGCGAGGAGGGTGTTAGGTTGGGACCTAAGTGGCCTCTAGCGCACTCTTGGAGGTGTTGGTCTATCTATGCCTAATGGATGCCAAGAACAAGTTCAAAGACGTGAATTCCTACTTATTTTCCTCTTAACTGCAAGTTTCTTTGCTTATTTACTTCAATTGGAGCAGGTAAGTGGCTGATCAAGGGCCCAGTTGGCTGGACCCCTCTAAGAGTGCGCGAGGAGGGGGTTAGGTTGGGACCTAAGTGTGCCCTGGCGCACCCTTAGAGGTGTTGGCCAAAATTCGACATTTGCTCCTTAACTACTCCAATGCACGTTTAAACAACTACATATCCTTTTTATTCAAAATTTTCATACATCATATATAAGCCTGTTAGTTACAAAAAGCAGCTTCTGTTCTATTTATCTGTCCTCTTGATGTACTCCGCCAGTCTCATGTCTTTCGGTGTCTTTTGCGTGGAGCGTGCACGCCAATGAGTCTTCAAAGTGTTGCACGACCTCCATCTCTGCCTTGCTTAATTTCTTGGTTTGTTGATGAAATCCTCCATATCTCGAATCGAAGCTAGGTCTTCTTCAACTATTTTCTCTCGAACCCCTCTGAGCATGCGCGAGGAGGGTGTTAGGTCCAGACCTAACTATGCCCTGGCGCACCCTTAGAGGTGTTGTCCCTTTCCGCTCTAAACTTATCCAATTTACACAATTTAACATGCGTTTCCCACTAATTTAATCATTCTAAATCATTCTAAACAAGATTCTATTATTACTTTTACAATTTGAGTAAGTTTTAATCAAATTCCGAGGTCACTTTTAGGGGACCCCTCCAAGAGTGCGCGAGGAGGGTGTTAGGTCATGACCTAACTATGCTCTGGCGCACCCTTAGAGGTGTTGCTCCAAATTTAATTTTTACTTACTACTTTTCTGTGTGTTAGCATACAAAGTTAGCTAATTCGAGCTTTTTAAATGGGATTTCATCTTTTCTTTTACAATTTAGGGTTCCTAAGGCCGAGTTCTAGAGCTCATATTGGGTGACCCCTCTAAGAGTGCGCGAGAGACCAATTAGGTATGGACCTAACATGCTCCTGGCGCACCCTTGGAGGTGTCGGCTAAAAAGTGACTAAAATTTATTAAGCTTTCCTAGGAAACTTTTCTCCTGTCTATTTCATCTTAATTATGTTCTCTAATTATCCTAATTCTAAATAATTACTAACTCTACCCCGGAAGAAAAAAATTTCTCACTACTCGAGGTTCGTGCTTGGGCTTTTATCTCCAAGACTGAATGTCTAGATTAGTTAGTTCCTATAGGATTACGGTCGATTGCTTTCGATCCCGGTGCGCCAAGATCAAAGCTCGATACCATTGTGGACGGCCCGGCTCATATCACGATGCCCGATCGTATACAAACTGGAGATCATCCCTCAAACCAGCATCTGCTCGCTGACATGAGGCCGTCCACCTAACATCGGGCCCTTGATGGTGGCCAAGAACCCGACGGGGAAGAATGGACGTGTCATTCATTCCGTCTCCCTCAGGATCGTCCTAGCTGCGGAAGCGTAAGCAAACATGAGCACATGACAACAACAATAACATACCCACCTCGAAGGGTGGTCCACCATATCACAGAGCTGCAACAACACATCAGTAACATCAACATAACATGGGGAAATCCTATCATGGGGAAAGACTGACGGCTTGGGTCTCCCGATAACAATGCAGACAGAATTCATGGCAAATGGATTTGGCTGGCATAGGAACATGGTCGTTGGGTAGTCCACTCCATCCGCCCCTCCTGTGCATACTTTGCAGATAGGCTGAAAAGTATTGGAGCTGACAGTAACTTCGCCGGGTTCATAGCGAGGGGCTATTCTCGGGTTGCATCTCCCGGCTCCCGATGAGGCAGGAGGAGATCACTCCCCTCCAGAAGGTTCATGCCAATCACAGGCGAGCTAGAGAGCCACTGCTCGTATACGACTTGAACCCCTAGAAGATGACGCATCACCCAAGAGGTGTCGAGCCCATACCCTGCCCTCACGTAGTGCCAGGGTATTAGGCCTAGCTCACAATGTTCCCTACCGCCGCTCACGCCGGAAGGATCAAGCGTGATCGGACAAGCCCTTCCTTGTCGGCCGGTCTAGCTCCAGCCACCCCGGCCAGGCGGGGCTCTTATGCAGGCCGCATTAATTGGGAATTAATGGGCTAAAACTATGATCATACAACTACTTGGGCTCTGGGTCTCTACCCCCCTTCCCAATACACAAGAGTGGCGCATAGAATGTCGAAACATCATCACAACAGAACTGAAAATAATAGAATACATCTATTCTAATCTACCTAATCATACATGGTTAGGTTCCTTTGTTAGTGTCTATCATTCTTAGGCTGTAGGGGTCGCCTATAGCTAAGAATGAATGCTAAACTCTTGAAAAGAGGCGATAACTCGGATCTACCTATCGAATCAACTGCTCACCCGCATCTTGGCGGCTCCCACTCCCCGAAAGCGTCCATCTTTGCTGATCTCGGTCTGGCGATCTTGGATCGAAGCCGCAACACGGGAGATCCGACTTCTCTCGCTTCGATTCGGCGGAAATGCATCCCTCTGCTCCAATCCGGAGACTCGGGGGGCCGAACCGAAAGGGTTTCCCTTTTAGGGTTTATGCCCCTTTATCTCCACGCATTTAGGGCTGGTCCCTTTTTGGTCAATGGGTCATTGCCACGTGGCAAAAAGGGATTATATTCACATGTTGCTTTAACATGTGCAATATAATGGTTCACAAGGTCGTACCCTAGGGTACTACCCTTTACGGTCGCCGTGTACATGTCGTCTGAGTCGACATGTACTAGTGGCGTGTCAGTATAATATACGTACTCATACCGTATGTTATGCTGGAACGTCACATCCTCTTTCTGATGTGGGCTCGTGGGTGTGGTAGCTGGGAGCTTGACAGTCGAGCTCTACTCGTTTTGTTGGTAGAGGTATTCGTCGTTGTGCTTCTCTCTCTCTCGGGTTTGCCTTTTCAGTCTCCTCTCTTTGTCTGCCAATACATCGCCTGGGTCTTCAACGTCTTCAAGAAGTTGTGCCTCTTTCTCTTTTGTGGGTCCGGCCTCGTACTCCGAAAGCAAAAACTCAGAATACTGGAATGACCTTAGGTTCTTGCCGTTTCAAAAAATCTGCAAGTAACGTTTGCAAGTCTATGGATGTTTACCATCGAGGTGTTGTAAGCTTCATTCCACATCTTCTACAGAGTCGAGACTGAACATGTCTATGCTATCTGAGACCCTACTAGCAACTTCAACTTGCATATGTTTGATGATATGAAAAATCATTCTAACTGGCAGAAGCATATATCCATAGTAGCCATTGCAAGAGACCACTGCAAATGATCAGATAAAAAACGTTGAGGTAGAAGCTATTGAAAGAGGCAGAGACCAATGCAAAAGACCACTACCTCTTCGATGATCAAGCAGCATTGGCTATAGGAGCGACAATATTCCCATTTGGATCAACCATATCAGTAGCAACTGGATCGACCTTTGAGGTAGAAGCAGTAGCATTTCTATCATACTCATACGAAGCAGCAGTAAGAGTACGAGGGCAAATATCAGAGGGAATTGTTGCCCGAGTTGTAGGATTGAGATAAAAAAGGGAATATGGGGGTTAAAGGCCAGCAAAAGGCTATGGTTCATTTAACTTGAATCTTGATAGACATGAAAGGTGCACTTTGCCATGTGACCAACCTAGCAGCTCCGCTAGCCTGTCAGATATCTTTGACTCATTCTAACTCAGGACTTCTAGTTTCCTGCAAAGGAATGACAAACGTCCCCTTGAGCTTTACATTGAATTGACATGTGCAATGTGCAACATTGAATAAACATGTGGAACTGGATACTAGTAGATATAGTACACAAAAAAAGTAGTGTGTCCTGCATTTTGCTATCTACTATCATATAATCAATGGGCTGGTTGTTGAGGGTATCAGATCCAAATCTTGCTTATTCGTGTCAATCATCTGCATTGGAATGAGCCCAGCTAATAGCAGCATGGCATATTTGAATTTTGGATTTTTTTGGTTCCTTTCCAAGGTCAGATAATGGACGTGTCTTTGGTGGTGATTGTCATGGACCTACGCAAAAACAAGTATGGTCCAGGGAAAAAATTAAGGAACTTTTATTTTCGAAGTGGTGAAATAGACTTGGCTAAAGTATGCCAAAAATTGAGATGAAAGCTTCTAATGTTTAGCTAAACTTTCTAAATTTTGCCAACTGTACTTTCTTACGTTTGGCTAAACTTTTATTTAAAAAAAAAAAAAATCTTCTATCTTTTGACTATTTTGCACTAATTCAAGACCTAAATATTAACTGATCATAATAAATATAACGGCTATAGGATAATTTGGCTAAAGTACACTAAAATTTGACGTAAAAGCTTCTAAGCTTTGGCTAAATTTTCCAAATTTTGGCAGTTACACTTTCTTGTGATTAGCTAAAGTCGGACGAAATGGAGGTGGAGACTTGGCTAAAATTTTATTTTTTTTAGCCCCAAAAGGGCTATAGTTTAGCCAATTTTTTTCCAAACAAGGTCAAAATTTCGCCATTTAGCTAAGTTTAGCCATTAATTTTTTCCATGGTATGGTCATCACTGTGATAATGTCTGATGGCATGTTATGGTTGGGGCTGAATCCATTGATTTGACACCATATCTGACAATCCCAAGTCCTATGACATGTAAGAGAACACAACCTGCACGTTCCAAAAACTCGTTGACAGACATTGGTATCCCATGTTTCGTTGGCAACCCATTAACCTTTCATTCTTATGCAAATCATATCATGGACATGTGGAATGATGTACAATCCTCTAATGGCAATTTTTGATGTCTGCACTATATCATGAATCATATCAAGATCTTGAATTTCTTTTCCTTTTCAAAAATAACTTTTTGAATGAGCATCTAGAAGAGAGGAGTTTTTGATATTCAACTTTTACATACTCTAATTTGCAAATAGTTACATGATGCCAAGTTTCTAGCAATCAAAAGGCAATTGTACTAAGATATGTACCTAAGATATACATATAAAAAGAGCCAGGAACACCTATTTAAAGTAGCAACTCATTGCAAAGTACTAGGGACTGTCGAATTATTTAAAGGGGGAGGGTGATGGGAGATGGTACTTGATAAATTCTTCAAATGCCTGCTAATGATGTTGTCGGAATGGCCCATGAGGTAGAACATATAATGGAAAACAAAGAATGATGGTCCATACATATAATGTTGACACCGAGATTGAACATTCAGATTAAAATAAACTAGTTATGGTGCCCGGCGTTGCCGGGCTTTAGATCCATGTGAACTCTAAATGGGGCTTTGGGCAATTTGTGTTAAAATATATAGTGGAAGAGGACTAAATAGTTTGATATCTATTTTTTAAATTTAATTTTTCTGATGTGTGTCTAGAGCAGACAGCTGATGCGTTCCACTTCTTGAATCGAGTTCTATGGTCGGTCTGTGGCCCCTAGGAAACTAACGTTTGTGACTTGCAATGTTCTAAAAATATATAGCACTCCATTCATATTTCATGGATCAATTAAAATTGTGGATGGCTATTCTAATCAGCCCTCGAATAAATAGCATGTGGTTTTTGATGGAAAAACATGAGTTTATACATATTTATTGTTTGTTCTCCTTGTGTTGTTTATCATTTCTGATTCTTTTGTCTAGTGCTAATAATGTATTTTGTTAAGGTGTGCATTAATGTTTCTGAGTAGATTAACAAATCATTGAACCACCAAACTTGAAGAGTTATTAGACATAGACATGAAAAGCTACGTGCAAGCCGCGGTACTACTTATATTATATCCAGCCACGGAGTTATAGTTGTAGTATAGTTGCAATTTTGTTGACGTGAACAAAAATAGTTGCATTATTAGACAATAGGATAAAAGTACCCTACTCGTCTTTGGTGGCATCGGAAACCATTCAAAAGACACTCTCTTGCTTATGGTCCATCAATGAGTGCGGCCATGTCACATCATATCGAGTTTAGCATTGAAAGTCGATCCTAGAAGGGGGAGTGAAGCTCGAAAAACTATTGTGTGGTAGGGCGACACAATGTATACTTGTTCAATGAAGAATTTATGCCAATCGTAATTTTTTTTGTTAGAGCAAAGCCCAATTTATTAAATAGAGCTATAAACTTATGCACCATAGCACCACACTTATACACCTATCGTATATATTGGAAGGAAGGAAGGAAGGAAGTTGGTATCTATTAATTATAAAGGACATATATTAGAAAAAATGTATTGAACTTACTAAGTTGCACAACCACGAAAATGTAGTCAGTATAAAAGGTTTAGACACTTCCAATCTAGGCAGCCTTTTCCACCACAAAAAGACCAAAAATGTCTATGAAAATTAGAGATTGACATTGAATGGAGTCAAGTAAATGCTGGGCAATATGCTACAATACTTGCACATCATTCAATGCACCACTACACACTTGGCTCTATGACAAATATGACACTGTGATTTTTCAATTACACATTTGCATCACATGAACAGTTAAATTGCCAACATCATCAAGTAGATGCTGGGCACACTTGGCTTTGTAATTTTTCAACTTCACATTCACTTCACATAAACAGTTGAAGCAATAAATAAACAGTTGAAGCAATAAATGTTGTTCCACAACACCAAGTAGATGCTAAGCAATATGCTAAAATACTTATTACACACCTGGCTCTGGCTCTGTGATTCTTCAACTAAACATTTACATCACATAAAATAGTTGGATGCAATAGCTTGCCATTCCACAACATCAAGTAGAAGTTGGCATCAAGTAGATGCTGGGCGATAGCAGAACATCAAGTAAATTCTCTCCAATACATGTTGGCCAATCTCTAGCTAAAGGAGATGCTTATAAATAACGAACAAATGTGCAGATGAACATGCCTGTTAGATTTTTGAAGATCAGGAGGTTAGATTTTTCTAGATCAGGAGGATAACAAACAAAAATGCAGGCGAACATCCTTAGATTTTTGAAGATCAGGAGTATAAAAACGTAATAAACTTACCAAGTTTCACAACCACGAAACTGTAGTCATATAAAAGATTCAGACAGTTCCAATCTAGAAGTTCTCTCCCACCACAAAAAGACCAGAAATGTTTATGAAAATTGGAGATTGACATTGAATGGAGTCAAGTAAATGCTGGGCAATATGCTGCAATACTTGCACAGCATTCCATGCACAACTGCACACTTGGCTCTATGACACTGTGATTTTTCAACTACAGATTTACATCACAAACAGTTAAATTGCCTACAACAGCAAGTTTACCATTAAAACACTCGCTTAGCGGCACAAAGATGAAGCCAATAACCCTACTATAAATTTCTAATGCATGTATCATGGATGCATTTTGATCAGATAATATTTGGCCACTTTAAGCCATAAAATAGGCACGCTATGATTTAGGTGTAAAAGCCAATTCAAATAGGAACCTTTGTATCATTAATTTATTTGGGCACTTAAGCCATAAAATAGTATAGCATGCTATGATTTAGCAGTACCCCATCTCAATTCAAACATAGGCATTCTACGATGCAGCAGTAAGAACATTAAAAGAGAAAGAAGTATCAGCTCACTTCAAATCCACAGCGTCGTGGCCAAACTTCATGAAGCTTTTATTGAATCCTTGAATTCATAATCCACTCCAAGTTGTCCAAGCCAGTAATAAACACTATACAGAGATAACTAAGATCTATGATGCCAAGACTTCAATCACATATCAAAAAATGCAGGATCCAGCGGATCCAGCGTCTTCATTTTCTACATAGAAAGTTGCAAACCACATAGAAAGTTGCAGAGTCTGCAAACCACATAGAAGTTTGCAGAGTTTATGGTTATGCCACAATCTTTGCGAAGCCTAATCATGTACGTAAAGCTAGGCCTTGGGCTTCCAGACTAAGATAGACATAGAAACTGATGTGATAAAGACATAGAAACTGGTGTGATAATGACAAATGCAAATCTATTATGGTGCACATATCAGCCTTGGAGTATAAGCCAATGGACATTTCTCAGCAGGTATTTCAACCTACTAATTCAGAATAGATCTATGAGCAAACAGTTGCAATATCATTAAATGCATCCTCTCCTTTTACTCACGTCCATAATAATGGCTTTCAGATATTCTAAATGTTGTCGATATGGCCAAGGGCTAATTAAATGTGTCCTAAGCCTAGCCCTAAATGTCATGTGGATTAGCCTCTGCCCTTTGGGCACGTGGAAAATGCACGATTCACTGGGTAGACTTCAAATATGGTTCAGACCTACTTCATATACTCATGCACAAAGTACATTTGATGTGAATGACATACCAAAGTCATTGTAGGATGGGCGCAAGAAGATAATCTTTGAGAGACCCCTGTAGCATCTGCATGACCTAGGGAAAAAGACACACAAATCAGAAATAATTTAAGTAACATTCAATCTAGAATGGCTCGTTGAGCTCCGTTACTTTGAATGTTATGAAGCGCACATCACCCTATCTCACTTTTGATTGTAAGTAAATAACAAACCCAACTGTAAGCAGACATAAATTTAATGGCTTTACGTTTCTGCATCCCTGCCAGAAATTGATGTTTGAAATGTACATGGATCAACACGTCATTGAATGAAGCTCGTAAACACATTAAGTGCCACAAGCTGAAAATTGGATGAGTGAGTAGAAGATTGAAATGGAGGCAATAAAATACTGCCTGCATATAGATAATGAGATACTTAACATGAACAAATAGATTTGACAAATTAGCAGTGTAAAACTTCTATTTTGTTTTATTGTATCTACAACTTGTATTTATGTGCACATGGACTCAAAATCCACATGGACTCAAACTAAGTATGGATCATCAGTCACAATCCAGAATATGAACTAACATGCAAGTAATAAGACATAAGAAACATCCAACACTATAGCCTAAACGTGACTTGAGTGCATCTAACGTAACAAAAATAAGTATGGGCTATGAAGCAAGCTGAGTTCCTCAAAGAATTGCAAGTAGAAACCAAGAGCATCAAATGTGTAGCAGTTGTAGCAATTCTTGCCTAACCGAGCCTCTAATCCAAGTGTTCCATCCATCTGTGCCATGTCATTTGAAAAATTGCAGACATCTGGTAAATTTGGGGCAGATCTACAGGGTCTGTCATATGCTTATAATGCTTTGGGGAGAGACAATTATTGCATGCAAGCAGAGATGAAATAAGACTGCAATTAACTTAGTCAGAAAGTGATGCAGAAAGTGATGCTTCACAGGCACATGAGGATGTCTATGAAATTTGCTCTCTCTAAAAAGCATCAGATTTACAATACAGATTTAGAAAAACAACTTACATAGAACATGTTGTAAACTTCAGTCTCATCAAGGCATCCAACAGAGAATGCCTGTTTTGAAGCATATAAATGGTCATGTAAAGAAATGGGAAAGTTTAAAACTTCTACGATTCAGCCATTCTGAGAGATTCAGATCTTGAGGGTGTTGGATTTTTACCTGTTTATGAAGGAAAGAAGGCAAATCAGGCATGAGCAGCAGCCTCAGTATTTTAGCCATATCTCAACATAGCTCCTTGCCACATACCTTTTAGAATCCAGTGGACAAATACCTCACACGGAAAACTGTCCAATTTTTGTTGCAAACATGGAGTTTCTCTGATCGGAGAGAGCTTGCATATAGATCCTCCATAAATAATAATATTGATAAATCTTAAAAATCAGGGCTGGGAACCCATGTTGATATGCCTTATTCCTTCAATAAGATCTGCATGGATTTGCTTGTGCAATTAATATATTGTAGAACGTACAAATAGCTAGCATTATCTACAACATCAACTCAAACATCAGATGCATTCACATGTATAAAGAACTTCTCTTGCATGAATCAAAGATCTGTACCCTGCTCAAAGCAAAAATATGCACCCAAGCAGCTGACTGTGTAAGCATGCAATCCGTTAAGCATGCATCCCTATATGAACAGAGCACCTGAAACATGGAACACTTAAAACCCATCAAAGGAAAAATTTGTGCAAGAATATTTGAAGTCTATATAACGTCTCTGCAATAAGGAGGGCATAAATGTTAGGCAATGCAATTGCTAAGGCCCCAGCGGACATAAAATGTCCGAAATGGCAGAAACTGTCAAGCAGAAAATTTGTATGCAGTGAAATCAACATCAGAACTTTAGATAATGCATCATTGTTTCAGTCAAATGTGAGAAATGTGATAGTTTACCTGTAGTGACACTCCAGGGATCCAGGCATTAGTTACAAAATACTTTCCTCTTGTTGCAGAACTACAACTGCACTCGGACGTCCATAATAAGCTCTTGTTGAATGCTCACAATATTTAGATAGTAAGGACTCTCAAGATTCTTGGACTCTCAATATTTAGATAGTAATAAGGATAAAATCTATTTGCTGAGCATTTATAACATGTGTTAATATTACCTCAAGTTCCCTGCCACCCAAAATGAGAAAACCATTTCTATTATGGTGAGGAAAAAAGGAGGACCTAACCTAAGCTATATTATTGGTGTTTTTTAACATGATAATGCACAATTTTCCTATCTTAGCTTACAGAACTGGGTGTGGAAATTTAAACCATAAAGTGCCACAGGGCAAAAGCATAAACATAACAAACTGATAGGATACACTCATTATTTACCTCAATTGCGAAAATTTGAAGGCCATTCTAGTCCCTCCTTTACTCTCTGCACAACCTGTGATTCCATGCAATGGGGGACAGATCCTTGAAATTAATGGCTCCGTTTAAGGAGATGAATACTACAAACTATATGCTTCTAAACCTGGAGAGCCTGCGTGCCATGACAGAAGACCCGAAACTCTTCATGCAACTAAGGAAGCATTTAAATTCTGCATTGGCCATAGCGAGTTTCAGAAAGAACCTGAAACGACATAACAAAAGTGAACTATTTAGCTCCAAGGAAAAAGAAATAAAAAGCCACCATGAATTCACTTTGCTTAATCATCTGATGCAAAAGCCCTAAAAGAATGGATCCGAAAACCTAAGAAAAGGGATATAGACGCGAAACTTGAATACAGAAGCAGAAGCCCAAAGATCTACCTGGAGCTTTGGCCAAACGACTCGAACTCCATCGCACGCATCCATCAACAAAAATCTTTGCATGCCAGACTGACTTACATCGACCAATCCATCCACCCTTTCTTTCTAATTGGGTTCGGATCAACAATATGCATGCCCTCTGCAATCACACCCCATTTCGATTGCCAAAAAAAAGTTTTCCAGTTTTTGGGAAATCGGAAAATTTTTCCAGATAAGAACCCCAAAGCGTAAAATCATACGAAGGGAATTTCTTCGATTTTTGGAAAGCCGGAAATTTATTCCGGCATCTAAACTCTCAAAAAACCTTAGAAAAATAACATAAAAATATTCCAAAAACATTTTCCACCAAGCCGGAAAATCCCAAATTAACAAGATTGATTGATTTAAATCTTGTACTGCAGGTTGGATTATATGTGCCGTTTTGAGTTTCGTATTGTTTTAGGGTATTCTGGCAATGGTTTTGACTATGATTCTTCTATAGTATTGTATTGAAAACGGTATATTTTACCACATGAGAGCTGCTTAGAAGGATCTTTCTATTTTTGGGTGTTTAATTTGTGGTTTTTTTTTTCCCTGGGTTGTGAAGGTCTTGACATCGAGCATGTGACATTCCAAATTTGGTTTGCATGCCAAAATTGTCCGGGGGGGGATCAAAAGCATGCGTGGAAGGGGCGCCGGTTTTTCGGCCTTTCGGTCCGCGGCAGATCGATCAAAGGAGGGAGGAAGGCCCGAGGTCGAGATCTGTGCGGGTGTTCGGTGCTTAAGCGGCAAAATCCGGCGTTTCCTTACAAATCTTCAATTCTTCTTCATGCAGGGGGGGACGGCGGGATCAAATAGGGCACAAGGCATACCGTGTAGGTAATGGCGGCCGGTTATGGCATGGCCAAATCGACTCTTCTTCTCATCTCGGGTTTCCGCAGATTAGGTTTTCAAAGGAAAAGGCAATTTCCTGAAAAGAACTGGGCCGATTCTTGGCTCTTGCACAGATTGAGTGGCAAAGACTTTCAGTTTGAAGCAGAACAGGTCGGATATGGTGGTTAATGCAGCGGGAAATAGGCATACATTAATTCGTTTTAGTTCAGTTGTTATTATCTTTTGCTTCAAAATATTTCTATCTCAGCGTCTTACAGGAAACACAGATAGATCGATTTATATAACGAATTTCCTGTGAGGGTTTACAAGCCCCCTTTCCGGAGGCCGTTTGTGGAGAGTAGGCCTTGCAGGTGTTGCAGGCAAACATTCTTGAGATTAAGAAATCATTACTTATGACCAAATTACTTTCAACAATAGAAAATTGTATAAATGTAGTTGATTATATGCGCCATGATAGGCGCTGTTGGTTGGCATACCAGGGGTAGCGATCGCATTTGTTGGTCCGTTAGGTGTCTGGCTTGCGCCTTGGCGGTTGTGTATGTTTTTTTGTGTTGTCTTTGCATTTTGTAATATAAAGCTTTAATGAAATAGAGTTTTTGCATCTTTGAAATATATGTGAATGTGTGCACCATTGCATTTGTCATTTGAATGTGTGTGCCAAAAAACATGGACCATTGATTCGAGGAATATCATGGTATATTCCTCTGATCAATGGCCCACGTGAAAAGTGATATATAGAGTGATATATAGAGTGATATCAAATCTTGTACTGCAGGTTGGACATATAAAACTATTGGTCAAACTTGGATCCCATCTAAAAAAAAAAAAAAAAAAAAAAAATTGTTCTTCTATTTAAGCAGCATATTACAGATGCATATATATACAAGAATTTGATGCATTCCTAAATTTGGGTTGGCTTAGGGTGTTATTAACACTCTACAACATTCTTCGTATAAGGTTTTTGGGCTCAAAGTGCGTATCTGCTTGCCCATGGATATCTAGAACATTCTATACTATATTGAATCTAAAGCCATATTGCCATTCTAGATTTGAGGTTACAACATTCTAGAAGACATTGTCAAAGCATTCTTTGGACTTCCCTGGTGTTGAACATGCCTCAGGCCGCAAAAACATGCCACCTAGGCTCAAACATGACACGTGGGTCAAACATGCCACTCAGGCTCAAGCATGATATGTGGCTCAAACATGCTCAGGAAGATGTGGGGCTATTTCCAAGTGCACCAATATTGCATATCCCAATGATTTTTTTTTCTCGTGTCTGCACTGCACGTTGCACCTCTTGTCAGAATGTTTTTGTTTTCATTTATGCTTTGTGAATTCGTAACTAATGCATAGTACGAAATTAGATTCTGATTTTTTGCTAGTTGGCTTCCTAAGTCATTACCATCATACATGGCAATTTTCTGAATTTCTAGATAAGGCTTAGATCAAAGAATTGGCATTAGAATAGTCCAAGCAACTTATTGTTGAGCAGCAGAGCTGGCACCCTTCCTCAACTCAAATAGAGCCAGGACTTTGCAGGACCGCCTCACCAGAGGGGAGAGTCCAAACCCTAGGAGATGGGCCTTAAAGAAGTTCCTGTGGCAGTCTTTCCTGGCAATGATTCTTGGGGGGAGGGGGGGCATGTTAATGGCCACCCTTTCAGAGCTCGGTTTTTCTATCCGACTGTTACACCCTCCGTTCAAGGATTTTGCCTCGAGTAGGTCTAAAAAAAAAAAAAAATCCAATATTAGCCGCAACCAAACCGAAGTCTTTTGTTGTTCGAGCGTAGCAAAGGCTTCAGAATGGCGATTCGACTTCACCACATTGCCGGAATGGCGAAATTACCCTAGGGACTAAGTTACACGGTCAGTTTTGTAAAAGAAAGAAACACTTACGCCTTACATGGCAGTATTCAGCATCCACCTCCTAGGCCAATTGACTAGGAATGTGCTAGACGTGGGCTAGTTTTTTGCTTCTTGGAGAAGGGGTGGTCTTCTGGCCACGAAACTTGGTCCCCAGGGCAATGTCGGCATTCTGAGCCCATTGACAGAGCTATATCACAATTTTTGAAAGGGAATGTTGCTCGTCCATCTCCAGAGCCTTCGGGAGAGGAGTTTTGGGGTAAGCTGCTCCTGGGGGGGTTTCAAGGGTCTGTGCTATGATCTCAAACACCCCCCTTATGTAAAGATACAACACAAAGTCCTGGTCAAATCTGACAAGGGTAGGGCCTCCAAAATATAAACCTTCTGAGTTGCTAGATTCTTGAAGGGTTTGCATTTTGGAGGTCAAATTTTGGTCTTTTGCACTTGGGACCTGGCCAAGACGATGCAGTTGGGAACACAAAGCAAGTGGAATTGACAGAATGAAGTTTGGATTTGTCGTCCTTTCTTTGTTGCAATTAGAAGTCATCACGTCCGTCGTCAGGGCCTTTGGGAGAGGACTTTTGGGGCAAGTTGCTTTCGGGGAGTTTCAAGGGTTCATGATCCCGGCGTTGATACCCCCAACATCAAGACATGACGCAAGGTCCTAGTCGAATATGACAAGAATAGGGCCTCTGAAATGTAAACCCTATGAGCTGCCAAGTTCTTGAATTGTTTGCATTTTGGAGGTCGATTTTTCATCTTTTGCACTTGGGACATGGCCAAGAAGCCGCAGCTGGAAAATTGAAGCAATAGGAACTGACAAAATGGAGTTCAGATCTGTACTCCTCCCGGTGTTGCAATTAGAAGTTATCAAGAGCCGCTTTTGCAGTAGCACGATATTGTTTGGGATCGTTCTACTTAGAGTTGACCTTGACTAGATGTTAGACTTGATCTTAGATTGAATTGAAAATAAAAGCATCGACAGAACTAGTAGAATGAAGATAAATGATTATGGAGAAGCAAAAGCTAGTTCCACTACATAATTGTTATTACCTGACTGGAGCACAGACCTGAACACTGGTGGCTAGACAAGACTTTAGTTGATTGTTTTTCCTAGCAGAAGGTTGTTGGAAGAAGGTTTATGAGAATCATCAAACTTTTCTTGCATATACTTCCAATCGTTGTAGTCAAAGCGGAAAACAAGTTGCGAACATGCCACCTAGGCTCAAGCATGACACGTGGCTCAACCATGCCACCTAGGCTCAAGCATGCTACATACGCTCAAACATGCAACCCAGGCTCAAACATGACACATGGGATAAACCAAGGGACAAACATGCCACCTAGGCTCAAACTATGGAACAAACAAACCATGGGATAAATCTTTTGTAAGTGTATCTCCATCTAAAACGCATGTTACAAGCATCACCATACATGACTACAAGACGTGATTATGATCATCGAGATGTTGCCTTCTCAGTTCGTTCGTTGATGTCGGGTCATCTCGAAGACTTTCTCGACGTCTGTCGGCTTGAGGTCGTGGCCGCGGTTTTTTGAAGATGTCTGGACATTCCTCCTTCTATTGTTGAGGACACTCGTATCATAAGGTCGTTGAGTGTTGCTGCTCTCATAAGAGGCAGAGTTGCATCCTGAAGATGTCCTGGTGCAAAACCTAGATGGTACAGTGCTAGTGAACTTGACACGACCGGCGTTATCTCTCATCCTTACATTATGCTAGACGAACGGTCTTCTATTTGAGGGCACTTCTCGAAGTGTTTGGAGTCGAAAATTTGCTTGGGGCTCTGTTCGTTTCTCCCTCGTACTTGCTCTTCCATTCGAAAGCTTGACCTTGGGCTATAGTTGTGCTTCTTTGCTTTATCCTTTGGCAGTGGAAATGATGGAGTTTCTTGATCTAAATGCTAAACCCATAAAAGATGACTCTAAACTCATGTTTCTACACTATATGTGTGGGCATCCAAGATATACAATAGACATATACACACTTACATTGGTGCCACTTTTCCAAATTACATAAGAGGGTATACTTAGATGCTTATACTCCTTTAGGGTTTTCCTTCCTCCTATCACGTTTGATTCTTCTTACTCATTGTATATTCCTCGTTCTAGTTGACTTCGGGACTCCTCGAGATGCTACTACTATAGTTGACCTTCCTGTCAAATCTGAGCTATTCATTCCAAGTTGCGAAGAAAGTTCCTTGATGTGACCCCTTGAGTAGAAATTACTCCTCCTTAATGTGTTTACCCATTGTGTGAAATGCGGTAACTACTCAACATCCTTATATGCGGTATGCAATTGCAAGGTTGAAGATGTGCAGTGCCCTTGATCGCTCCCGTTAGGATCACCTGGTTGACGTGGTCGGCCAGTCTTGCATGCCTTCGAAGCCCTGAGATGGCGATCAGCAGATAGACAATGTCATTTCTCCACAGGTTGAATTTCTTAGCGCGACTTCTGTTGCTTGGACTTTGCTTCATTGCGAGATGCTTCCCCTGTGCCTAGAAGTGTGGTCCTCCCCCCCCCCTCCCTCCCCCCTTTTTTTTGAAAGTCAGAGTAGATTTTTCCATTTATCAAGAAAAACAATACATAGATCTGCTATGAACAGCAGAAGTCACTGAAGCAAAATATCTTTGACTCTAACCATCCATAAAAGGAAGTGGAGATAGAGTCAAAACAAATACAAGGATAAGTCAAAGGATTGCAGAATTGACCCCTCAGACAGAAAGTCACTTTTATGTACTAGTCTTCAAATGAGGGAAGTACAACCACGACCCCAACCAAAATTGGACTTTGCCACCACCTAAAAATAAATAAGCAACCAAAACCCAAACCAGATTAGGAAGTAAAGTTGAGCTGTTGGAAGCAAGGCAGGTGAGCAGATAATCCATGGAGATATCAAGGAAGGCAAGGCAAGAAATTAGTTTATGAGCAGAGAGAGTCAAGTTTGGTGTTAAAGTAAGAGTAAAAAAGGGCAGCAGAACCAAAGGTATAAAGGTCATCAGTCTTCACAGCAGCTTCATCCAAGCAAGAGAGAGCAGTTTCACTTAAGCTCAGCAAGGAACCATACAAATCTGCCAGCAACCTATGAGTGTAGTACTGCTCCCTGTATCTTGAGAACTGGTCTTCTGATATATAGTAATGGTACATAGATATGAAATCAAACATACAGTACACCTGAACCACTTCTCTGCAGAATAAGTCAGGTAAACTTTATTTCTTGCATGCATCTGTCTCGCCCATATTTAATCTGCTCAACAATAAATTTAGTTCTTGGTCTGCATCCTTCTTTAGGAGAGTGTCTCCCAATTCCCCCAAGCTCTTCTTACACAGGTTCAGGTAAGCTGAAATTGGTCGTCCCCATTGCACATCCTTCTAATCACCTTTGAGTGATCTGTATCTGCTGGCTATGTCATCTCCTCTGTTCTCAGACCTATATGTTTCTGCCTTGCATTCTTCCTTTTGAAACTCATGTGCGCCGAATCGGTGAAGGGGTCAAGATCCTCTTTCTGATGTGGGCTCGTGGGTGTGGTAGCCGGGAGCTTGACAGTCGAGCTCTACTCGTTTTGTTGGTAGAGGTATTTGCCGTTGTGCTTCTCTCTCTCAGGTTTGCGTTTTCAGTCTCCTCTCTTTGTCTGCCAGTACGTCACCTGGGTCTTCAACGTCTTCAAGAAGTTGTGCCTCTTTCTCTTTTGTGGGTCTGGCCTCGTACTCCGAAAGCAAACGCTCGTATATCCTAGAGTTTAAGAGCTCAAGTCCATGGTTGGTTGAAAGGCTCACCTACAACATTTTGGCCTCTCTCTAAGCAAGGGATATGGCTCGGGCAGTATTAATAGAGATATATCTATATCCTTCAAGTATATGGACATCTAGACAGGGGGTCTGGTATGAACTGAGCTTTCTTTTACCAAGCCTTCATGGTATTTGGGACATACTCTAAGATCCTAATAAAGGTTGTTTTTTTTTGGGGTGGGGGGATGGGGGAGGTCCATTACTCTATATGTGGAGTGACTTGGGCAGCTCTAGACTCTAGCTCCTTTCTAGATATATTGGCAATAGGGAATATCAATGTAGGATCTAAGTCAAATTGTATTGGCAAGACAACAAATTATGTCAAGGTTTACGCCTTTGGCATGGGCAGAGGTGGTGTACCAACACTTGAGCTTAGGTTGCTATGCTGAGGGTCTAGATGACTATAACAAAGGGGTGTTCTTGAGCACTTCTATATAGGAGTAAGGCATTAGCTTTGAGCTGAGAGCAAAATTCGTGAGGTTCTAAATGGGGTATGCTTCTATTTATAAACAAATCATAGTTTTGAAACTTTTAGGGTTTGAGCAATTTTGGTTATTTTGAGGTGGGGTATAATATTTTTATTAGCGTAATTTGAGATCATAATTCAGTCCTAAATTGTCTAACGGTCCTATTGCAACAAATTTCAGGCAATTTGGAGCTGTCTAAGCTATGAAGGTTCAAAGTTTTGACTACTCACGACGTGCGCCCCAGGCCCAAGTAAGATTCTCAGTCGTGCTCCTGGCGCACGACGTGAGTATTGACAGCCTGGTTGGGTCCTAGATGTCACCAAACTAATGAAGTGAGGGATTTTTTTACTCTACTCAATGAGTAGAGCCCGAAAACATCCTTGTTTGCTCAATTTGGGGTAGTTTTGGGGTAGATCAGGGGTCAACTACTCACTGCGTGTGCCACAGGCCCGAGTAAGATTTTTCCTGTCACACGGCGTGAGTACTGGAGGTTTATTTGGTCATATTGAAGGTTCAAATTCTTCTTGAATCCTAAAAGAGATTCTACATCTTACTTAATAGATTAGCGTTTATAAAAGTCTGTTATCACACTAGCTCAAAATGGTAAGTACAGTTGGCTGGGAGCTAAGAAGTCAAAGGTTCAAATCCCTTTGTTACCTTAAAACTGTCATATACTCTACATAAGAAATAAAAGTCAAATAAGTACCATCAAGGTGCTTTTGGCATGTTGATAAGGTCATAGACTTGCTGCCAAGAGGTTAGGAGTTCAAATCCCTCAATTACACAAAAAAATAAATTGACCTAAAAAGTCAACGGTCAACGATCAACTAATGGTATAGGCCAGGAGGTCGATTGATCGAGTGCTGGGCGCACAGTTCTACATAAGAAATAAAAGTCAAATAAGTACCGTCAAGATGCTCTTGGCATGTTGATAAGGTCATAGACTTGTTCTTAAGAGGTTAGGGGTCCAAATTTCTCAATTACACAAAAAAAAAATTCTCAATTACACAAAAAACATTTGACCTAAAATATCAATTGTCAACTGCTCACAGCATGAGCCAGGAGGCCTTAATTTATTGTTTCCTAGTGTTCTGATAGGTCTTCCTAGCTCAGTTTTAGATTTTAAGCTTAACCCATCATATTACAGTTTAGATCTATCATTCTTGGTCAACTACGGTCCACTACACATGGTGTGCATCAAAAGGCAATATGGAATTTCCAAAAGTGGCTTGCAAACTGCGTGAGCAGTTGCATCTCTAATGGCAAAAAAAATTTAGGTTCTAATAGAATTCAAGCTCCTACCAGCGCCACATAAATCCACTTGCCCATGAAAAGGCGCAGACTCATTGCCTCCATTCGCACAGGGGCACATCATCTTCGAATTGAGACGGGCAGATGGATTGGTGAGCCACGCCAGGACAGGCTCTGTCAATGCTGCCAAATGGGAGTCATTGAGGATGAATCTCATACCCTTCAAAGTTGTCCAGCATATGATCAAATTCGGACGTGCTATGATGAGTTGGTCAGGCCTGGCCAGCCGTTACATGTGACATTGAGCACAGCATCCGTACGGGTGCTGGGATCATACCTTCAGGAGGCTATGGACATGCGAGATCAGCTATGTCCTCGGGCACACACTTGACATGTATATATACATTGATGTATACTTGTACAGTTTGACAGCATTCTTATTACTGCCACGGTTTTTCCCTCAAAAACCCTTTGGGGCGGGTTTTTTTAACCCGGGTAGTAATAAGTTTGCTGCGCTCCTTATGGGTCCCATAGGCCGATTGGCCTCAGTGGACGATAAAAATTCATTCTCATTCTCCTAATTACTACATATTCCTAGCTAACTACTATGATGGGGAAAAATAATTCTCCCATTACTCGAGGCTCTTGCTTGGAATTTCAGCTCCAAGACTAAATATCTAGGCTGTTAGTACTACTAGGAAATGGCCAGTGCTCGATCTTGGTCAACCAAGATCATTGCTCTGATACCATTGTGATGTTCCCTGCTCGTATACGACGCCCCGCACATATAGAAGAGAAGTTCCTCCCTCCTATCAGTGCAAGCCTGCTAACACGAGGTCGTCTATCTATCATCGATCTCTTGATGGTGAGCAACAACCCGACGGGAACGAATAGACGTGTCGTTCGTCCCCTCTCCCTCAGGATCTACCTAGCTGCGAAAGCACATAAACATAAGCACAAACCATTACATCATATCAAATATATAACCATCTTGAAGGGTGGGATCACCATAACAACATCATATCCTAGCAAATACAACAACAACAACAACAAGGGGAAATCCTACCCAAGGCTCAGACTCGTGGGGATTGACTGAAAGCTTGGGCCACCAGAAGTCAATGCAGACATAATTCATGGCAAATGGATTGGGCTGGCATAAGAACATGGCCTTTGGGTAGTCCACCCCATCCTCCCCTCCTGTTCATACTTTGTAGATAGGCTGAAAAGTATTGGGGATGTGACCGTAGCCTGCCGGGTGCGTAGTCAGAGGGACTACTCCTGGGTTGCATCTCTCTAGTCTCGATGAGGCAGGAGGGGATTGATCCCCTCCAGAATGTAAATGCCAGAGAGCCACTGCTCATCTATGACTTGAACCCCACTGAGGTGACGCATCACCTAGGAGGTGTCGAGCCTATACGTTGCCCACAGTGTGGAAAACTATTAGGCATATCCCACAACATTGCCCGGCCATCGCTACGCACCAGAGGGATCAACTATAGCCGGACAACCCTTCCTTATCAACTGGTCTAACCCCGCCACCCACAGCCAGACGGGCTCCTATGCACAGGCCGCAATTATTGGGTACTAATGAGGCTATCTAGGAACATCATCTACGAAGGCTCTGGGTCTCTATCCCCCCTCCCAATACACAAGAGATGTGCACAGAGCAATACAATATCATCCAACGAACTGAAATAACAGAGTAAAGATCTAATCTATCTACTCTAATCATACATAGTTAGGTACATTCATTAGTGACTTAGGTTCTTAGGCTTCAAAGGTCATCTACAGCTAAGAATAGATGCGAATCTGGCCCCTGGTCGGGAAGCTGGCATTTCATAAAAGATCACCCACATACCGAATCTTGGCTCGCTCCAAGTCCTCGAAATGCATCTATGCTACTAGAATGGGCTGAGATGCTGGAGTCTTGACGATCTGCTTTGAAATGCGAGCTTCACTGCTACTGGGAGGCCGGAATGAGTCGGGCGCTTGAGCGATGCACGCTCCTAAGACTGAAATCCGAAAAGAGGGCACTTTTAGGGTTCCTGCCTCTTTATGCCCATGTTTTAAGGTTAGGGTCTAATGGGCCATATGGCGCATATGGGGTATTGCCATGTGGCAATATAGAATATATTCACATGTTGCATAACATGGCAATATAATGGGTTCTAATGGTTGTACCCCATGGTACAACCCTTTACGGTCGACGTGTACATGTCGTCATAGTCAACATGTACTAGTGATGTGGCAGTATAATATATATATTTATATCGTATATTATGCTAGAACGTCACATTGCATATCTCAATGAAATTGTTTTCTCATGTTTGCACTGTACGTTGCACCCGTTATAAAAGTCCTACCTTTCTTTGATGCATATTTTTTGGACTATGCATCTTTTTGCATTTATCCTTTCTAAATTTGTAATTAATGCATTGTATGAAATTAAATTTTGATTTTTTATCAGCTAGCTTCCTAAGGCGTCACCAACATGCATGGCAATTTTCTGAATTTTCGGATAAGGTTCAGATCAAAAAGTTGGCATTAGAATAGTCCGAGCAGCCTGTTGTTGGTCAGCAGAGTTGGCACCCTTCCCCAAGTCAAAAAGAGCTAGGACTACAGGACTGCCTCATCAGAGGGGAGAGTCCAAAACCCTCGGAGACGGGCCTTAAAAGAGTTCCTGAAGCCGTCTTTCCCGGCAATATTCTCGGGGGAGGGGATGCATGCTAATGGCCACCCTCTCGAAGCTCGGTTCCCCTATCTGACCGTTAAATGCTCCATTCAAGGACCCTGCCTCGAGTAGGCCCAAAAAAAAAAAACCAAGATCGGCTTGGGAGAACTTACCAGACCGCGAAGCTGTGGGCGACCGTGTAGAAACCGAAGTGCTTTGTTGTTCAGGCATAGCAAAGGCTTCGGAATGGCGATTCGACTTCACTGCATCGCCGGAATGGCAAACTTACCTTAGGGACTAAGTCATACAGTCAGTTTGTAAAAGAAGAAAATATCTACGCTCTACATAGCAGTATTCATCATCCACCTCCTGGGCCAATTGCCGAGGAATGTGCTGGACATGGGCTACTTTGGTGCTTCTTGGAGAAGGGGTGGTCTTCTGGCCATAAAACTTGATCTCCAAGTCAATATCGACATTCTGAATCCATTGGCAGGGGTAAGTTGCTTCTGGGGAGTTTCAAGGGTCCATGTTCTGGCATCAAACACCCCCCTCTATGTAAAGACATATCACAAGGTCCTGGTCGAATCTGACAAGGATAGGACCTCCGAAATATAAACCCTGTGAGTTTTCAGATTTTTGAAGGGTTCGCATTTTAGGGGTCAAGTTTTGGTCTTTTGCACTTGGGACCTAGCCGAAACCCACTGTAGTTGAAAAGACAAAGCAAATGGAACTGAAAAAATGGAGTTTGGATCTGTCATCCTTTCTTTGTTGCAATTTGATCTCATCTCATCCGTCATCAGGACCTTCGGGAGAGGACCTTTGGAGCAAGCTGCTTCCGAGGGGTTTCAAGGGTCCCTGATCTAATGTCGACACCCCCCCTTCGCCACCCTCTCCACATCAAGACATAGCGTTGGGTCCTGGTTGAATCAGACAAGGATAGGACCTCAAAAACATAAACCCTATGAGTTGTCAGGTTATTGAATGGTTTGCGTTTTGGGGGTTGAATTTTGGTCTTTTGCACTTGGACGTGGTCAAGAAGCTGTAGTTGGGAACACGGAGCAACAGGAAATGACAGAATGGAGTTTGGATCTGTACTCCTCCCGGTGTTGCAATTAGAAGTCATCAAAAGCCGCTTTTGTAGTAGCAAGACATTGTTTGGGACCGTTTTACTTAGAGTTGACATTGACTAGACGTTAAACTTGGACTTAGTTTGAGTTGAGAGTAAAGCATCGTCAGGATTGCTAGAATGAAGATGACTTGTTATGGAGAAGTAAAAGCTAGTTCCACTACATAATTGTTATCACCTGACTGGAGTACAGGGCTGGACACTCGTGGCTAGACAAGACTTTAGTTGGTTGCCTTTCCTGGTAGAAGGTTGTTGGAAGAAGGTTTATGAGAAAAAGGTCATCAAACTTTTCTTGCATGTACTTTCAATCGTTGTAGTCAAAGTGGAAAACAAGTTGCAAACATGCCACCTAGGCTCAAACATGACATATGGCTCAAATATGCCACCTAGGCTCAAGCATGCTACATACGCTCAAACATGCCACCCAGGCTCAAACATGACACATGGGACAAAACAAGGGACAAACGTGCCACCTAGGCTCAAACATTGCCCCTAGGGTCGAACTTGGCCTAGGTCACAAAAATATGCCACCTAAGCTCAAACATGGAGAAGGTTCATCTCCATCAAACTTTTCTTTCATGTACACTTCCAATCGTTGTAGTCAACGCAGAAAACAAGTTGCGAACCTAGGCTCAAACATGACACGTGGCTTAAACATGCCACATAGGCTCAAGCATGCCATATACGCTCAAACATGCCACCCAGGCTCAAACGTGACACATGGGAGAAACATGCCATCTGGGCCTGTCGCATTGCCCTTAGGGTCGAACATGCCCTAACAACATGCCACCTAAGCTCAAACATGACATATAGGCTTAAACATGCCACCTAGGCTCAATCATGACACGTGGCTCAAACATGCCATCTAGGCTCAAACTTGCCATATAGGCTCAAACATGCCACCCATGCTCAAACATGGCACATGGGACAAACATGCCACCTAAGCTCAAGCATTGCCCCTATGGTCGAACATTCCCTAAGGTCAAACATTTTGACTGCATACATAGCTCAGGAGTGCTCAAATTAGCCTAGGCACAAAATCTCATGACCACCAGATAAGAAAAAGGCACCCAAAAAATTAAAAGGCGCAGACATCGATATAACAAAATACGTCGTGTGAACGTCGCATGCGACATAAAACCGATACTGTTTTGAATATTCATCGCATGCGAGTCGCATGAATTGTGCTTTTGACAATCTGCACGGCTGGCTTTTTTAGAACTTCCTTTCCGCATTCTTCGACCGACTTTTTTGGGCGATCTTCGGCGCTACGGCCCTAATCGATCTGCAAGCAATCATTTTAAGGTTACTAGATCATGTTTTTTAGATTTAATGGTTTTTTTAAATTGAATGGTGCTTCCCACACCTGATTTCAAAATTTTTCCCCTATCACTTTCCTTCCTTCTCTTCCTGTGGACGTAAAAATTCATCTTATCTTATCTTCTTCTTGTTTCTTCATTCTTCTTATCCTTTCTTCTCATTCTTTCTTATTCTTCATTCTTATTCTCTTTTTTCCTCTTATCCTTACTCCCGGGGTACCATCATTTCTCACTGGCCAATGAGCGCCATGGCAAGCGAGGGTATAGAGGGGTCGCGTGCTACTTCAAAGATGCTATAGTATCCACAATCTTGCTCCACAAGGCTGATAGACTCAACCGCTACCTGTGGATACGAGTGCTGCAGCCTCACCATCGCCCACTGTTTATCGCAGGATGTTATATACCCCATGAAACTTCTAAGTTCTACAGGGTGCATCAGGCAGACACAGATGTGCATATGCCCTATAGGGAATTGTATGATGACATAGAGCAGTATCGCCAGGAGGGTCATGTGTTTTTATTGGGAGATTTCAATGCACGTACAACACAGTGCCAGTCGGTCACCTTTCAAGGAAATGCTGACTCCAACCCACTTTGGTTAGAAACGGAGGCATCCCAGCATGCAAGACGCTCCCAGGATACAGTCTCCGGAGCCTTTGGAAGAGAGTTGGTCCAGCTATGTCAGATCTTTGACATGGTGATCTGCAATGGTATGCTCAGGTGGTCGCGATCAGGGGGCTTCACTTGCAGAAGCGACGGGGGCGATGGTGGAGCCAGTGTGGTGGACTATCTCCTAGCTCCAGTGCCAGAACTTGATATCATTCGTGATTTTGCGACAGGCACAGGAACAAGAGATGAAGAGACTTTGTCAGACCACTATCCACTTTATGTCACTTTGGATTGGAGGCACTCAGTGGCGTGGCCATAGACAGGCACCCCCGGGGTTTGGGATACAACCCGAACTATAGGAAGCAATTACTGCAGACCAGTGGAGACAGTGGTTGGAGGAGTTGTATGACCCCTCAGTAGCAATTGCTGACATGCCAGATCAACTAGGAGAAACACTACAGCTCTCAGAGGCGGACATCCACCAGGGTCTTAGGCATCTTGCTAATGGTAAAGTAAAGGACTTGCAGGGACTTCAGGCCGAGCTGTTGAAATGGGGTGGGCCAGCTTTGCTCGGACCTTTGACAGGGATAATCACTCAGGCCATCAGAGAGGGCCTCCCGCAGGAATGGATGGTTAGCAAGGTCACCCCTATTCATAAGACGGGAAGCAGGGATGACTCCACCAACTACCGTATGATCATGGTGAGCCCGTTACTCGCATAAAACTTCTAGCAGTGGGTTTGGAGAAGAAGTTAACGCAATGGGCGAGAAACCGGAGTGTGTGCGTGATTGGCCAAGCGGGTTTCGCCCCGCCCACTCCCGCAGTGATCATATTTTTACTCGAATCCTTATGGAAGCTAGCCGCAATAATACGGCGTGACTGTATTGTTGTTTCGTGGATTTTAAGGCGGATATGATACGGTCCCTCGGGACTGTTGTGGCAACGCTTGCGGGGAGCTATATGTTCCACGTGATTTGCGAGAATGCCATCTACGGTATGTATGACGGAATATATGCCACTTTACTGCGTCGAACCAGGGTGAAAAAGCACCATATGTGTTAAACAGGGGATGCCCGTTATCTCCAATGCTTTTGGACTCTATATTGACAAGTTGGAGACCGGGCCGCAAGAACATGGAGGTGGTGGCCCGCAGTTGCCCGAGGTATATATAGTAAAACAGATTTGCTCTATGCGCACGATCCGGGCTTATTATCCCATACTGACGTGAGTATGCGGGAACATTTAGATGCTCTCGATCCAATTACGCGGACATAGCGAAATGATGATCAACCGCCAGAAAACCAAGTGTTGCCAATCGTCGTCTGCAAACATGATATCCCGAACTTCTATTCTGAGAGGACAAAGGATGGAAGTTGTAAGGACCTTTAAGTATCGGGAATCGATTTCTCCGCCAACATGCTATGGGATGACTGTAGAAAGAAGGGTCGGGCGCGGAATGGAAAGCCCACGTATGCAATGCGTAATAGCCGCTCAGAATAGATCTCGCGATTGGGCACATAAAAGCACACTTGTTAGAGCACTTTCGTGGAACCAGTACTACTGTATGGGGTAGAGGTCTGGGGGCCAGCGATTAGCAAGGGTACTTGGGATAAGCTAGAGAGGGTGCAGAAGGCTTTCCTGACATACAGCCTAGGCGTCAAGGACACGGTGCCTTATCCAATTTTGTTGTATGAGACTGGCTTTTGGCCCCTGCAGCATTCTGCTATGCGCAGGCACCTTGCATATTTCCATAAGGTTGACGAAATGGATGCACAACGTCTTCCTCCCCGGGCTCTGGTATTGGCACAAGGGCCGCAACATCTGAAGAGAGTATGGCAAGAGCATTGTAGGGGATAGTTCGCACGATGGTCCATAGACTATCAACACATTGTGGATATGTCGGATATCGCAGAGAGCGGAGCTGCATTTGAATGCGCTTTCTTTGCCCCTCTGTGGGATGCGCCCACTCTTGCAAAGCCCAAAACAAAGCACTACCATACACAGGTCAATCCGTCGCTTGAACACGGCCCCCACCAGTATCTGAAGGCACACATTTCCACCAAGAAACGAAGAGCTATAGCTGCAATAAGGACAGGGTCCCACCATCTCAGAATTGAGATAGGCCGCTGGGGTAGGAATGGAGGGCAGGGAATCCCCCGGCATGAGAGATTATGCCAGTGCTGTCACATGCAGATAGTAGAAGATGAACACCATGCTCTACAGGAATGTCCAGCATATGCACACATCCGAGCAGCTCATGCCGATCTCAGATGCTCTGAGATAGCAATTCACCAATTGCTGGCTTCGCCAATGGTGGCACGTCTTGCGTCCTACATTCTGCAAGTCTCCACCGTCAGAGAGTCCCTCACAGCACAGGGAATTTGAGCGCCCAAATAGGGCCTCTCAATGCCTACTACACGGGTTTTTCCTCCCACACGGGGGGTTTTTTCATCCCAGTGGTAGAGACACATTGTACAGGGCTTCTGTGGTTTTATTTTGTGTTTGGAAACTTTCCGCTATATTGTAAAACCGTCTCATAGGCCAGTTGGTCTCCGTGGACGTTAAAATATACTTCCTTCCTTCCTTCCTTCCTTCCTTCCTTCCTTCTTTTCTCATCTCTCATTGTTATTCTTTTCCTCTCTTCTTTTTCTCTCATTTCTTCTTATTCTTATTCTCATTCTTTCTTATTCTTCATTCTTCGTTCTCTTCTTATTTTCATTCTTTTCCTTTTCTCTTCTCTTCTCTTCATTCTTTTTCTCATTATCTTCATACTTTTCCTCCTTCTCTTTCTCTCCTCCTCCTCCTCTCTTTCCCTCACTCTTCCTTTTTTTTCCCTTCTCTTCTTTCTCCCACCCTTCTCTTCTTCTTCTATTCCTTTGATTTCTTCTCAACCTTAGCTCAGTTGGTAGAGCGGAGGACTGGAGTGTTGACATAGCAATCCTTAGGTCACTGGTTCGATTCCGGTAGGTTGGATAATTATTGCATCTAGAGAAAACACTTTTTTCTTTGGGTCCCATAGGCCGATTGGCCTCAGTGGACGATAAAAAATCATTCTCATTCTCATTCTCTTCTCTTCCCCCTTCTCTTCTTCTCTATTTCTTTTATTCCTTCGATTCTTTTTACTTTCTTATTTTGCTATTTCATCCTCCTCTTCTTCTTTTTTTTTTTTCCTTTCTTCTTTGATATCTTTATTCTTTGTTCTTATTCTTCTAACTTGATTTTTATAGCGATTTGGACTCGGCAGGATCTTGTTTGCATATGCCTCTCTTTTGATAAGTTCATCGCACCTGCATTTTGTTTTTATAGCTTTAAATAGGTTAAAAAAATGCTTGAGGTGCTTTTATATAGATATTCAAAACATTCTAGAGTGTTCTAAGCCATCTCTTTAAAACCTTCTAATGGACTTACGGTGCTTACACATAGATCTTATGCTACAAAGTGTTCAAGAACACTTTCTTTTCATTAGAGCCCAAACTTTAAACTTTTAATTCTTAGATTTAGGTGCTTACTTATAAGACCATTTAGAACAATTTTACAAACATTTTATTTTCATTGGAGTCCAAACTTTCTATTTGGGCTTGAAGTGCTTACCAATGTTGCTATTTATGTGTGTCTACAACATTCTAGAACATCCATGTTGCTACTTTGGGTTTGAGGTTACAACATTATAGAAGACATTGTTAAGACTTTTTATTTTGGGCTCAAGGTACTTACCCATGGCATCTAGCAATTTTGAAAACCTTCTAATTTTGGGCTTGAGGTACTTACACCTATGCATGTGTAGCATTCTAAAGAATTAAGGAACATTCTCTTTGCAAGATTTTTGAAAGCTTTCTATTTTGGTACACATGAATGTCTAGATTAATGGAAACTCTATTTTGGTTGGAGCTTAAAGTTTCTAATTTTAGATTCAAGGGCTTATATATAGGCATCTAAAACAAGCCTCTCTTTGTAACATTTGTAAAATCTTTCTATTTGGATTGAGGTCCTTATTCATAAGCACCTACAACGTTATAGAACATTATATTGCTAATATCTAGCATAATAACAAGGGGTTTTCTTTGTACTTTTATACGCTTTTCAATATGATGTTGCTATGATTTATTGATGCGTTCGAGTTGACATACTAATATGTACATCTAGAGTGCACATATATTTTCAAATTTTTTTTTTGGCATTTGTCAATCCATTTTTTCAAAAATATCTAGCTTCATGGCATACAGGCTCGAGAGCTCCTACTTTAGGGTTCTGTGCTTCAAGAAGGGGTGCCCTTGTTTCTTTCACCGAGAAAATAGCATGGTTCGGGTTCGTGCAAAAGAAATGACAAAGGAGCAACTGGAAGCCTACAACCATGGCAAGTCATTCACTGCATCTTTATTCCTTGAATTTCGATATAGAGCCGAAGTCAGACATGTTAAGCCATTTCTGGATATGATCTTATTTCTTGAGTTTCGAAATAGAATAGAATAGAATAGAATAGAGCCACAGAGAGACATGTCTGGAAACGATTTTCTTTATCAGGTATTTCATCAGATGTTATATTTTTACCTAGAAAATTGTCGATGCTCAGGATTGTCGACCATGTACATCCAAACAAAAATAGCACAATGAGTATCTAACAAAGTGATCGAAACTATGGTTACCCTAATTTCTGTTTATGGCTTGAGATCAAATTCTTGTTGTGGATCAAAGGCAAGTAGGAAAAAAAAAAGAAACATTCAATCGTAGTGCAAGCAAAAGGTTATAGGCCATAGCCTGGTCTACAGGGCTGTAATAACACAGCCGGCCACATAGGAGAACGTTTTGCCCTTTGTTTAATTTCAACTTCTTCCATACTCCATTTCGTCTTGTATGGTGTTGTTTGATCTACCACTTTTTTTATCAATTCAAAATTCTTCCTCCAATGCCCACTGGATCTTCTTGAAGGGTCTTATGATGCGTCCTCTGTAATTGCCAAGAACTGGTCTGAATTGTCTTTCTCTTTTGCGACATTCTTGGTGTGATGTATATCATATATTGTTCCTAGTCATTTATTTGATTTGTTTGCAGGTTGCCCAAACCAATCTGTTCAGTTGACTTCCAGAATCTAGGTTTTCTCCCAGAATATATTCTAATCAGTTTGCTAGCGATCTGTTGTAGATTTTGGAAGGAACCTCAATTTGTGCTACAGTACACGAGGAAGTTTGAAAGTGTAGTTGGATATAATGAGTCAAATCGCTATTGTTGTTGTTCTAGAGATACAAATTCCGCATAGATTTGTTATTCAAAATACCACTTATCATGCACATCATCAATAGTACAGGCTAATACCAAATATTTTTTCTTAATATATGGCACTTGTGCAGGCACTACATCCATACCCCACAAACGAGGAACTTTGTGTACGGTGTAGATTAAGGAATAAGGGGTGAATATGCTTATCCAACAGCTCTCGTTGCCCGAAGTCACCCCGGGGCTATACAATGGCGGGGTACAGGGCTTTGTATTGTAAGCTTGTTTTTTCCGTCACATATTTTCTTTGCTTCAGATTTAGACACAGCGGTAGATTATCCCCCTTTCGACTCTGGCAAGCGCCTTCCTTCGGGTAAATCTTCTAAACAGAATCTTCCTTCCCAAAAAAAGGGGCATGTCATGTTTACTCAGGGAGCTAAACACAGGGAATCATTTTAATCCAATTGATTTTAAAGCGGAAGCTGCTTAACCCACTTCCATTTAAAGCAGGAATCAATAAACCCACTTCGTTTTAAAGGAAGGATAGCTTAAGAACACAGAATCCAAGCATTTGGACCCAAAAAAAATGGCTTATCTTCGCAGCATGATTCATGCTTGAGCGCGCCCTCCAGTGGAGTAGGAACTAAAGGGGCTTGAAAGCCGATATCCGGCAGGCAAGCAAGCGCCCAAGTGGCAGAAGGAACAGATTGAGGAGGATTTGGCTGAAGAAGGGCAGGTAGCAGAATGGACAAAAAGGTCTTCAAAAGAGCTACGAATGTTCTAAGCAGAAGTTTTGGGGTAGTCAGAATTTGGGGTAGTCATATGGCAGGAAATTCTACGAGCAAAAAAATGAGAAGCAATTTGGAATATCAAGATAAATCTATAGAGAACAGCATAGAAGGTGAAATTGAAAGCAATTTAGAAAGCCAACCAGCTCCAGCAGAAGACGGTGAGGACATTCCTGATTATAAAAAGGAGCCTGACCCAAAACAATTATTTGGAGTAGTAGACAGCTTAAATGTCAGTGTAGCAGCAGGAATATTGCTTCATAAGTTGCTGATGCCTAGTGCTGCTTCTAATTCATGTCAGGACTCCTCATAGTAAGAAAGAGGATTCATTTTATTAAGGTTTGGCAGCATCAATAATTTCACACTTGCAAGGTTTTACTGGTTGATCTCTCCTTGCAATGCAACATGTTGCTAGTTGGCCTTGAGGCTTGGCTTTGCTCTCTAAATAGAGTCAGTCAGATCACGTTCTCATGAGGCTGGACTATGACTATGGCTCACATAAGATAAGGATCTTGATCCAAAACAATTATTTGGTGCAGTGTTATCGCCTTGACTAAGACTGCTTTCAAGACAAGAAAACAAATAAGGTACATAGAAAACTTCAACTAGGAGTTGAGAAACCCATGTTGAGTATTATTACAAGCATCCTGCTAATCCATGCTCCTCAGATTTTGCTGGTCTTGTGTAACGATCATTATTCTTGTACTGATATGAAGAGATCTTATCAAAATTAAAGAGCCCTTTTCAAAAAATAGTTCTCTTTCGCACAACAATGTACACTAGACTTTCGCAATACTACTCCATTACCATTGCATTTACTTCCTACTTTTAGATTTGCTTTCTGCCACTTCGATAACAAAGCTTTCGACCAAGTACTTTTCCTTTGAATGACAAAATTTCAAAGCAATTTCCATACAAGAAAATCAATGATTGGCATTTTATTTATATGTAGGATGCTTTTTAAATGGATCGCCTTCTAAGGCTTGATCCGGTTGCTTCTGCCCATAAATTTCTCTTTTTGGTGTTCTTGGCATTGATGTTCAGTTTGTTCGATGTTCCTTTTTTTTTGAATCGTTGTACTAACTAAGTTAGTAAGTCGTTGGACGTCCCTTAATGTTGTTATTATTGCAATAGAAGAATTTACAGTTTTCATATTTAAAAAATAGAGATTAAGCTGATAAGATCAAGTACAAATATGATATTTTATGGAATATTCTAAGAGAATATTCCGTATTCTCCGTATACGTATTTCACGTATTCGTATTCCGTATTCATTTTTGGGTCCCCTTATTCATTTCCGTATGCGTATTATGTCACTGTGAATACGGGGGCTCGAACCTCTACTAAAATAACTCAATGTCCTAATAGACTACTTTAACCAATATACCCAGTGAGCTAATGTGATTATTTTTTATCTTGAATCTATGTGAATATGTTGGCATGATAACAGGGGTTCCAGAGGGATTTGATATGGATGTAAGAATAATAATTCCTAAAACCATAGATCATATATCCCTAAAACAATTGAACGGGTTGTTATATATAAAAAAAAAGAGCAATATATTCAAGATAAAAAATAATCACATTAGCTTACTGAGTATATTGGTTAAAGTAGCTTTATTAGGATATTGAGTTATTTTGATAGAGATTCGAGCCCCCATATTTCATATTCTAAAATCATAGACAAAGCCGTATAGAGGTTCAATATTATCTCAAAACCTTAGGCGAACTCGTATTTCATATTTCAAAATCATAGGCGCCTCCAATCATAACAGTGGGTTCCAAGGGGATTTGATATGGATGTAAAAATAACAAGTCCTGAAATCATAGACCATATACCCCTAAAACAATTGAACGGGTTGTTATATAAAAAAAAAAGAGAGCATAGATTCAAGATAAAAAATAATCACATTAGCTCACTGGGTATATTGGTTAAAGTAGTCTTATTAGGACATTGAGTTATTTTGGTAGAGGTTCTAGCCCCCGTATTTCATATTCTAAAATCATAGACAAAGCCGTATAGAGGTTCGATATTCCCTCAAAACCTTAGGCAAACTCGTATTTCATATTTCAAAATCATAGACGTCTCCAATCATAAATGATTATAAGCGAAACGAAAGGTGACCAGAGGCCCCAACATACAATCTGGGTCGTAGGATCGGTGAATCCGACGATTGTGGTAGTCCAGGTGCACCTCGTTTAGAATATGTAGCAGCCTTTGACTCTTCTAGATTGACCACAATAATCAACCAGACCCCAAATGAAATGCCTTTTGCTTAGCTGGGGCCCATACACCTAGATGTATGAGCCCATAGTTCTGAGATCTACAATTGCCATCCATTTGGCAGTGGGAGAGGCCGTGGAGCTAAAAGGAGATGCTATATGGAGCGGATAAAGTACTTGCCTTTGTAAATATCCTCTTGACAATCCCACGACATCCTTTCTATAACACCAACTCCCACTCTAAGAGGCAAGTTCTCTGCTACCTTCTCCCATACAATTACTTTCCAAAGAGGAGGTTGTGCCAAGACTCATTGTCTCTATATAAGAAGATGAACTAATGCATATGCAAGGTGGACCTAAATATATATGCTAATGCTTCCACATCTGGAATAGCAGCTCATTGTAGATGCTAGATTATGCTTCTTGGACCTATTAAAAGGCAATTCAGAGAAATAGTAGACATAATTTACAGTCCTAACTTGTTAGTTTATTGTTGTCAACTTTTTTTTATGTTGCCACTTGTTTCTCCACTGAGGCATGTTCTTGGGGCATTGCTCCTTCAAAGCAAACCAAACTCATAATAGATATGGTTAAAGCTCCTTTTATTTTGTTAGGACCCTTCTTGTACTACGATAAGTAATGCAGTATTTGTAGAAAGAATTCCTGCAATGCACTACATAGCTCAATTGTTTGGTCATGCAAGCCCAATTGTTTGGCATGCAAGCCCATAGCACCTATAAATATGTACTTGGTCATGCTTGGTTGACGTTGTTTAGCACTGTAGAGATTTTAACTTCTCTTATAGGCCTGTCAGCATAAATTCAACCAACATAGATGAATCTATAATTTGTTTAATTTCGTTTTATAAGATGTCTATTCTATTCTATTTAAGCTAGAATTAAATGGATCATTACACATATCCAAGATGGTGAAAGTTTAGTTGCTACAACTTTAATAGACATCAGCTATTGTTACCAAAACCCTAGGGCAGACATAACTTGCAGTTCAATATCTCTCAGTTCACTGCAAAATACTATGCAACGGACACTATGTATCTGCTCTTTAGGTTTTGCAGTGCATATTGTCTTTGCAATATCAGGTTCAGTGAGAGGCACATATTCTCTATTGAGAAGTGAACTATTCATGAGTCTATAAACCCTCCTTATTATTCTATTCTATTCTATTCTATTCTATTCTATTCTATTCTTATTGCATATATATGTTATAAATTATAGCTGCTCCAAATTATGTAACATCACAATATAGCCCATATTATAGTGAATTCAACAACATTATGAACTCATGCTATTGCTTCCAGAGCAATATTTAAATCAAATGTACCTCTGCATATACCTCCCACAGCAGAACCTATATAGAGCAATATAAAATTCCTACTTGCAACCTCTAGATATGGAGGATGCATGCATGACGTCAAAGATGGAAAGAGAGGACATAAGCATCAAAGCGCAAATGGTTTCACATCTTTACAAGTTTTATCCTTGCTCTTTAGACAAATAAGCTGCATGGTGCATGCAAAATAGTACACTACCACCCCAAAACTGGGTCCACATGTTTTTCAGTGTCTTTTTTGCTAAAAAACAACACCAAAAAACTACGTGTTGTTTTTTGTCCGGATATGCTAGAAACAACGTGTAGTTTTTTGTCAAACTTTTATACGTGTAGTTTTTTTGTAAAAACTCTACGTGTAGAATTTTGTCAAAATTATCTACATGTAGGAATTACATGTGTTTCGACTTGTTGCTTTTTGAAAGTAGTTGTAGTTTTCACGTGTTGCTTTCGTGAAAAAAATACATGTGATTGTTAATAAAACTTAAAAAGTCCACATGTTGTTTTTAACTGTTGTTTCCAAAAAAAACTACACTGAAAAACTACGTAGAGAATTTTGTCCGACTTTGCTAGAAACTACATGTAGTTGTCTCTTTTTTTTTTTTCTATATTGTTTTCAATTGTTGGTTTCCCAAAAAAATAATATGTGGTTTTAAGAAAAAAATGTGGTTATTCAAAAATAGGTGTTGTTTTTTAGTATTGTTTTACATAAAATCCACATATAGTTTTATAGAAATAAATACTTTCAGGTGTAGTTAAAAAAAAACTAACACGTCATTTCCATGCTATTGCTTCCAGAGCAATATTTAAATCAAATGTACCTCTGCATATACCTCCCACAGCAGAACCTATATAGAGCAATATAAAATTCCTACTTGCAACCTCTAGATATGGAGGATGCATGCATGACGTCAAAGATGGAAAGAGAGGACATAAGCATCAAAGCGCAAATGGTTTCACATCTTTACAAGTTTTATCCTTGCTCTTTAGACAAATAAGCTGCATGGTGCATGCAAAATAGTACACTACCACCCCAAAACTGGGTCCACATGTTTTTCAGTGTCTTTTTTGCTAAAAAACAACATCAAAAAACTACGTGTTGTTTTTTGTCCGGATATGCTAGAAACAACGTGTAGTTTTTTGTCAAACTTTTATACGTGTAGTTTTTTTGTAAAAACTCTACGTGTAGAATTTTGTCAAAATTATCTACATGTAGGAATTACATGTGTTTCGACATGTTGCTTTTTGAAAGTAATTGTAGTTTTCAGGTGTTGCTTTCGTGAAAAAAATACATGTGATTGTTAATGTAATGTAATGTAATGTATTATCACGCCATTATAGACCCCCAGGCCCACATGTTGTTTTTAACTGTTGTTTCCAAAAAAAAACTACACTGAAAAACTACGTAGAGAATTTTATCCGACTTTGCTAGAAACTACATGTAGTTGTCTCTTTTTTTTTTTTTTCTATATTGTTTTCAATTGTTGGTTTCCCAAAAAAATAATATGTGGTTTTAAGAAAAAAATGTGGTTATTCAAAAATAGGTGTTGTTTTTTAGTATTGTTTTACATAAAATCCACATATAGTTTTATAGAAATAAATACTTTCAGGTGTAGTTAAAAAAAACTAACACGTCATTTCTTAAAAGTAGTGTTGTTTCACGTGTTGTTTTTGCAGAAAAAATAAAAAAAACCACCCATAGGATTTTAAAATTGACAAAAAGAACACGTGCTTTTTACCATTTTCAATGCTCTTTGTAGTCCCAATGGTTTCAAATGATCCGCAGGGAATGTAGTCCTCCTATGTGCAGAGAATGTAGTCCTGGTTGCTTTTTTGTTCCTCTATTGTTGTGTATACTAGAAATAGTGATGCTACCAGTTCCTCACAAATAAAGAGAGTAAACTCACAAATAGAGTGATTAACGTCTTTCTTACACTTTGATCTTACGGAAATACCCATTCTTCCAAATTTGTGAGCATTTGTGCATTTTTAAATGCCATTGGAGAGTTAAAATATTTTAGGAACGAATATCTCTACTACAATGATCTTTAGGATCTCCTTAATAATTTAGCTATGAAGGGAATTTTTTGAAAACCATATGTATTTGTACAATTAATGAGTAAAAATGGGTGTTTAAAACAACTCTGTTGCATACTGTTATTGGGGCCAAATTTCTTTCCTAGCAACATAACAACATTAATCAAATATCCATACAATTCTCCCTTTTGGATGCTTTGATATATTTGTATCTAGTAATATATTTTTTTTTTGAAGAACGACAATTTATTATCAAGGAAAATCAAGATACATACAAGAGATCTGTGACATGGGACTCAAAACCTAGAGGACGAAATAGTCCACTAAGCAAAACCACCCATACACAGAGTATAATCATAATCCCTGTGCCACCTTGAGGCATTTAATGGCCTCATCACAGACATCATGTTCTACGTCATCGAGATGATCATCAACAGACATCAAATTCTCATGCCATTGAATAGTGCGAGGCAGGATAGCCTCATGAGATGATATCACAGACTTCTTCTGCGCTGCCTTCTTCCAATTAACCTGTTGCCATGGCTCTTTAATGCACTGAAGATTAGGACCATCAGCCATAACAACCTCAGAAGCATGAGAGGCAGAAGCTGCAACGTGGAGAGTAGTAGGAACTATAGCTGCAGCCGATGGTGCTAAGGATGACACCACCGGAACTGTATCTAGAGCATCTTCCATAGCCGAAGAATACAAAGCAACCGGCAAAGGTTGATCATGTATAGATGAAGAAATAACAGTGGGAGCTTGAACTTGGGAAGAATGTTGAACACATACCTGAGACGCACGAGTACCTCGACGAAAGCTAAGAAAAGCCTCCTTATCAGGAAACAAACGGGCTAATTCTGGACCATTCAGAAGCTTGAGATCCAGCTTTTTATACCAAGGTCCGCTCTTCACAACTATACAATCTGGTAAAGGCGAGTCCACTGGTATAGAAACACAAATTCTTGGACCATTCATGATGGAGTGTGAGATATGAACCCCAAGTCCCATTGCAATTGCAACTAGAAATTGATGAGCCATTAGATCAGGAGGAAGATTAGGTATCGAGAACCAGCAAGGCATCTTTAATGCATGAACTATATCTGGTGTGAAGCCAGGAGAATAATACTGGTACATCATATATTCTCCACCAAGTGGATCAATCCCTCTTGATACCAAAGAGTCTATTGCATCACTGCTTTCAAACATAATAAGAACAAAGTTTTTTGCCAACAACTTGATGGACTGAAAAGGGGGAAGTTGAAGGCGTCTCAAAAGCCGAGATAACCAAATACGAAACCGAGAAAAATCTAAATAACCACCAGTAAAATACCCAAGAACTGCACAGGAAGATAAGTTCTCAGCACACTTAATATGAGCTTGATGGTCCACCTCAACCACAGGAATACCAGAAGCTTGAACCACACTCTGACAATCAGACTGGTAAAATATGTCATCTGGAGGCAACTGCTGCTGAAGCTGAAACTGTCGGGCTTTCAATGTGTCCAAAATTGCAGACAACCTCCTTACTCCCTTCAGACAATACCTGTAAAGCAGATGCTACCCTTGCCTTTCTAGATGCATTAGATATATCCTTACAAAGCCAATCACTAGATCTTTGATATGAAACTTTTGTAACAGAATCAGATGACTTCCAAGCACTATCATTTGTCCGAGGCTGAGAATCTACATTAGGACTAGAATCTGTACCTGTTTGATGCAAATTCCCATTAATTTTCGCTCCCTTATTCGCAGCGCCTTGCAAGGGAGGAAAATCCCTTTCTTCAAGAACCACTGGAGAAGCCACCACTGAAGGCAAAGAGCTTCCAATTGAATTATTTACCTCTTTTTGTGCAGCAACTAGGGCATCACGTATCACCAAACTGGTGGTAGACTCACGCCGTTTTGCTGCCGCCTTGGATGCTGGAGCAATATCTGTCTTCCCCATCCCTACAATACTTGGCCGAAATGGAACAGACCCAAATCCGGCCCCTAACCTGACAGCAAACCCTAACAAAATTGATGTTGATGGACAGCTCTCGGGAGAAGCTTTCCAACAAACCAAAGATCATCAAAAACGAAGTCCGGATGCTCAAGTTACAAGGAAAACCGCCGGCAGCCCTAAGCGCCATCGTCACGAGCGACCATCCTCATCCCTGCCGCCCTAGATGCAATACGTTGTCCTAGTAATATGGTTATGTTCAAACTACTTATTTGTCTTGTTTGTCTGAATTAACTTCCCAAAGGCCTCAGAGGGGCCAAAAGTTTTTTAAACTTTACACTTAAAACAATATCCCCCCTAAAACCCCCTTTTGTTTGGGTGCATATTCACACGAGGGGTGGTGCAAAGCAGCGAGAGCCCCTCCACCTTCTTTGCAAATTGTATAATACATGTACGAACTAACACTATTGTATACACTTGCTCCAAACCTTAAGTATAATCTTTCTACACTATATACCCCAACTTGCGGGCTATACCCCATAAACGAGGATCACTATCTAACCCAAAATGAAGTATAACTTGTGAATATGCGCATCCAACGTGTCTTGATGCCCAATGCACCCAAACTCTTCATTTTGGCTTTGATATCCTCATCCATGTTGTTGTTTGAGGCTTGCATTGCTTACTCATGTGTGTCTTGACATTTTAGAACACTTTTAAAACTTTTTTTTGTCTGGGTTAGACATTTTAGAGCATTCTAGAACACCCAACAATGTCTTGATATAGGTGAGCCATTAGCATCCCAAGAGGCTTATGCGAAACAAGCAATATCATCAACAATTGAAATTTGGAGAGTTGGTTAACGAACTTTCCTTAAACCCCCCTTGCGAGGGTGACTTCTTTTGGAGGGCCCCTGGGGTGGTGGTAACTCTCGTTTATTACAAAAATTTACTGAATTTTAATTAGAGATGTATAATGTCTAAGATATATGTGGTCATATTTTAATTAAAGACACAGGTATAACTGTTTAAGATACAAGTACGTAGTCTATGTACATTACAGACTTATAATATTTAAGGCACAAGTATGTAACCTATGTATATTACAGACTATGTTTGGAAAAGGGGCTTATAATCTATGTACATTAGAGGCTATACTTGAAATAGAGATTTTACCATATTTTTATTAGAGAGTTATCTAACTATATATAAGATTACTAGAAAAAAAAAATGGAATTATCTATGTGTTTTGGAATGCTTTTTCCGGCAACAATTTTTATTTTCCCGGCAAGAAGACCCTACTCTTCTCTTCGAGCTCCAACTGCGGCATGGTCTTCGAGCTCCAATTGCGGCATGGAGAAGCCATGACATCGATAGAATATTGCAGACATTCCTCTTGGTCTTGCCTTTTATCGCTTCGAATTTTATAGACTATTCTTGAGCTTGGATCCGGTTGCATAAACAGCCATCGTGCTCCTTTTTCTTCTGCTTTATCATTTGCTTTCATTTATGTTGTTTATGGCAGTGCATATTGGTTTAGGGCAAAATTGCTTCAGTTAGAGTTAGATTTGCAGACTCGTGAACCCAGTTAGCCAAGCCAGAACTGGGCAGGCCGTGGCTTTTTGCAGAAGCCAAAGAAAAATGAGAATGAATGAGAAAAATAGTTTGCTGGGCCGTGGCATAAGGAGCTTCTCTTCCAGGTTAGTCCTTATCCCCTTTTGTTTGGCTGTCTCTGGTTGATATATGCCAAGGACGTGGATGTGGCAAAAGGCTTTAGGCCTTTTTAGGCCATGTGGTTCTTTGGGCTTTGGTCCAAAGAAGGACCAAATGGGCGTGCATGCTATATAGTAGCTCGGGGGAGAGCTCTGGAGCAGCTGTGTCTTGGCTGAGGGCTCGTGGTTGGGTGGTGAGATAGCGTGCCACATCAAGAGTCCATTTTAATGGTATCAGAGCAACAAGTTTCGATGGCCGGTAAGGAAAAAGTTTTTGAGTTAGAGCATGATAATTCGTTCATGAGAGAAAAACTTGCAGCTGCCGAGGCTCGAATTGTGGCTGCAAGAACTAGATTCTCTGCGAGCGCAGGTGGCGCAGTTGCAGTAAGCTGCAGGGCATCCACGTAGTGGCATCAAAACGGATGCCAATGTCAAAATTGAATTCAAAACGTATTCCGCTGCTACTAGTGATGCGGATGAACTTTTCGCATGGCTACGGGATTTGAATTCATATTTTGCTAAGACTAAGGATGACGAAGACACTCAGTTATATTTTGCTGAGCGTCATCTGGATGGGGTTGCAAAGGACTGGTGGCTGGATATCCAAAAGAACCAGCCAGTCGATCAACCCATTGTTACCTTTACGGAATTTGAAAAGCAAATCAAAAATCGTTTTTTGGGTCATAATTGGGAGCGAGATCTTATCGCTGAATGGAATAAGTTGACCCAACAAAACATGGAAACTGTTCGAGCCTTCGCCGCGCAAGTTTTAAAGAAAGGACTTCAGCTTAGTAAAAATGATACTAAGTCTGAAAAACTCATGGGTGAGAGCTCACCAAAAGAAAGATTGGCAACTTGCAGGTCGAGCTTCGTCCGTACCCAACGATGAACCCCGTAAGATGGCAGAGAAGTAGAGGAGGAAGGTTTGGCCCTCACGGAAGCCATTAATGCTCAACATGGCCTCAAAGTTTCTATGAAAGAGGCGAGTGGTTTTTGGGACAAATCAATGGGATCTGCTACAGGGTCTGGGCCATTCAAACGGCCGCACACAGACGTTGCAGATAATGGACCTGTTGGGGCCAAAGAGCCAAGGGAATCTTATCAAGCATGCAAGAAGCGGCTAATGCGGGAGAATAAGTGTTTTGTTTGTTATTCAACCGATGGAAAGCGGGCATTGTTATGTTATCCTTGGAAGGGGGTAAAAAGACCTTCAAGTTTGTGAAGGATGATATTGTTTCCCCAATTCCAACAGTTTCTGTTGTACAGTTTAAACGTTTGGCAATGGAAACTCATTTTGTGTATTTGGTGGTTTTGCGTCCTAAGTCTGATGTATCCCCATTAAATGAGCGTCAAACAATCTTTTTGCATAATTATGATGATGTCTTTTCAAATGAAATTCCACAAACTTCGCCACCCCAACGTTTGGAGGACCACAGGATTGATATTCTTCCTGGGAAAGAACCTCCTAATCAAGCTCCTTATCAGAGAATGCATGGCCAACAAGTTGAGATTAGGCGCCAGCTTGATGAGTTACTTCAAGCTGGATTGATCCGCCATAGTTCTTCATCTTTTGGTGCTCTCATCTTGTTGGTTAAGAAAAAAGATAATTCCTGGCGCACATGTGTATAGATTATCGCGCTTTGAATAAGATAACCATAAAGAATCGATTTCTTATACCAAGGGTGGATGATTTGTTTGATCAACTCCAAGGTGCCACAGTTTTTAGCCGTCTTGATCTTAAGTCAGGGTATTGGCAACTTAAGGTTGCGCCTGAAGATGTTCATAAGACTGCATTTAGGACAACCTTTGGACATTATGAGTTTTTGGTCATGCCATTTGGACTTACAAAATCGCCCGACTCTTTTTCTTGAGGCTAATGGGGGCTTAATATTTGAAGATGTGCATGGCGTTTATGTTGTCGTGTTCTTTGATGACATATTAGTTTTTAGTAAGTCTGAGGAAGATCGTTACTTGCATTTGCGGGAGGTTTTTCGTTGGTTAAGGGAGGAATTATTACTGTTAATCCTAAGAAAAGTATCTTTTTCCAATCGGAAATTGAATATTTGGGTCATATTGTTTGCACTGAGGGTCTTAAAGTTGATCACAGTAAGGTACAAGCAATTGTGGATTGGCTAGTACCTTTTCCGATTCTTCGCATTATGCGTTCCTTTGTGGGCTTATGCAGTTATTATAGGAAGTTTGTACAGAATTTTGCTCGTTTAGCTTCAGATTTATATTTGTTGCTACGAAAAGATGTTCCTTTCCACTGGAATCATAATCATCAGTTTGCTTTCCAAGTTTTAAAGGATGCCATGGTTAATCCTCCTGTTCTACGTTTGCCAAAGTTTGGTCTACCTTACTTGTTATGTGTTGATGCAAGTGGTATGGCCTTGGGCACAGTTTTGATGCAGGATGGTCATCCTATTGCTTATGAAAGTCGAAAGTTTTCTGACACGAAAAGTAGATATAGTGTTTATGATAAAGAATTTCTGGCTGTCATTCATGCTTTGAAAGTGTGGCGACACTATCTTTTAGGGTCGACAGTTCATATTTTGACAGACCACCAAAGCATTAGGCACATTGTTTCACAGAGAACATTCTCGGAAAAGCAATTGAAATGGGTTGCTTTTATGCAGCAATATGATTTCTCAGTGGATTATCGTCCTGGTGAAGAGAATGTTGTCGCAGATGCTTTAAGTAGACGTTATGCAGTTTGTTCTCTTTCTATAGCACAATCCAACCATTTGGAAGAAATGAAGCCATTGTATGCCACTGACCCTGATTATAAGGATATTTGGTTGTTGGCTCGAAGTGGCAATGCATATGGATATAAGATCGTTAATGGGTTCTTGTATAAAGGTCCAAAGCTATGCATTGTTTGGAACTTTCGGTCACTTAGTCTTAAAGAAGTCCATGATGCACCTATTGTGGGTCATCATGGCGTGGGGGCAACTTTGGCAAAGCTTGAACCATACTTTATTTGGCCTGGATTGCGGAGAGATATCTTGGTTCATATTCGTCATTGTGTTACTTGTCAACGGATAAAGAAAGCGAACAAGAAACCACATGGTGTTCCTTTATCCTTGCCTATTCCAGAGGCAAAGTGGGAGCAGATCACTATGGATTTTATTGTTGGTCTTCCTCCAAGTTCTCGCAAGAACACTGTCATATGGACAATTGTTGATTGTTTGACTAAACACGCCCATTTTATTCCTTGTTCGAATAAGTTGACGGCTTATAGTGCGGCTACGCTCTCTATCAAAGAGATATTTAGGCTACATGGGTTGCCAAAGATTATTGTATCCGATCGTGATACAAAGTTTACCAGTAAATTCTGGAAGGCATTGTTTATGCAATTGGGAACAGAGTTAAGGTTCTCTACTGCTTTTCATCCAGAAACTGATGGACAATCCGAGGTGGTGAATAAAGTTATTTGTTCCATCTTAAGGGGGTTTGTCAATGAGCATCAAGGTCATTGGGAACAGTATTTGCCTATTGCTGAATTTGTCTATAATAATACCTATCAGTCTACCATAAGGATGACCCCTTTTCAGGCGGTCTATGGTCAGCCTGTACGGGAGCCACTCTTTCGAGTGTGTGAGGATGTTCCAGCTGCTGATGATTTGGTTATTGAGCATAAGGATCTCATAGACTTGCTTCAAGCTCGTATTCGAGATGCTCAAGCATCTTTTGCAAATAAATCATCTAAGTTGCGGCAACCAATGGTTTTTAAGGAAGGAGATTGGGTATGGATGAGGATTCATAAAGGCCACTTTAGGAAAGATGCGCGCAAGAAGGATCTTAAGATGGCACCCCATTTCCATGGACCATTTCAAGTTATTAAAGTGGTCAATGAGAATAAGAATAAGAATAAGAATAAGAATAAGAATAAGAATAAGAATAAGAATAAGAATAAGAATAAGAATAAGAATAAGAATAAGAATAAGAATAAGAATAAGAATAAGAATAAGAATAAGAATAAGAATAAGAATAAGAATAAGAATAAGAATAAGAATAATAGATTTTTAGCGTCCACGGAAACCAACTGGCCTATGGGACCCAAACCAAAAAGAGAGCAGCAAGGCTATTACTGACAGGATTAAAAAACCCCCCGCCCCGAAGGGTTTTCGAGGGAAAAACCTTCGCAGTAATAAGTATGCCTCAAGGTTGGAAAATGCATGATGTAGTGAATGTGTCATTCCTAAAGGCTTATCATGGTAAGGAGTTACCTCAACTTGGCAGGTTAACTGAACCAGAATTGATTGATGATTCCGAAGTTCTAGAGCCAGAAACAATCTTGGCGGATAAATCCACTAGTGGTTCAAGACAATATTTGGTTAAGTTTGCTCACAAACCTCTGGAGGACGCTTCATGGGTGCTGATACGACTCATTGTTTATGGGAAGCTAAACAACTGAACAACAACATCTTATTTGAAGAACAAGATCCGATTATCATATATCTCAAACAAATACATTGAAGAACACGGTTAACCACCCAACCGGGTCCACAGGGTTATGGCAATGCAACTGGCTCAGCAAACAGTATCTGGCTACTCCGTGTAGACCATGAGCAAACAATATCTGGCTACGCCGCGTAGACCATTGGGCAAAGACAATATCTGGCTTATTGGCCCTCCAGGCTAGTCTAGCTACTCCACGTAGCCACACATCATAAAAGCAATTGCAGACCTGTGAAGTCGCTAGGGCAGTAATTTGTGACCCCCTGTCACCTTTTCGGCCATTAATCCCTCATACGGGATGAACTAGGATATGTGCCACCCCAATTCAGAAACTAGACTCCGAGCCGGTTCCAAGAGGTAAAGATCGCTGCAACCCGACCCCTGGTTGCCGAGATATGTCCAACTAAAGTTTCGGTTCTATTTATAGACCTCTCTGCGACTTTAGCCTTTTTTAGCATGCAGTTGCTTTTTTCTCAAAATATCTCCTTACCTTTAATTAGATTATAGGACTTATCATATGGATATTATCTATGGCCTTTTTGTGCGAAATAGTCCGCCCCTTTTGCTTGATCATTGATTCCCCTTGATATCTCTCCAACCAATGGTAATCGACCCCATCCTAGATATCACAACCTTGCCATAGTTCCACAACTTTGCCATATTTTGCCATGCCCCATAACCCTGTCGCCGTGGACCACTCCCCCGTGCTATGACTCCGTATCAGTCCATCCCTTCTCAAAAGAGATCGCGTCTGAATCGTCCGAAAGTATCGTTCGGTTTGGTCCATCCCTTCTCAAGGTGATTGTCCCATATTCAACGTACACTTGGGAGTTCCTAGACCCTGCGAACTAAAAAATGGTTATATAAGTTATTGTACTTCCACAGTACCTTATACCCATTGGAACCTCCGCGTTTCCATTATTTTAGATCCATTGGAACCTCCACGTTTCCATTATTTTAGATCCCTACAAAACTCTAGAAGCAGTTATGGATATCCGCGTACTTCCACAGTACGATATATCCTTGTCCGTGGTGCTTTAATATCTTTCGTACCTCCGCGGTACTACTTGATTGTATCTCCACGATACAGTATCTCCACGATACCAATCCACCATGGGTACACACAAGAAATAAAATTCTTATTCTATATTCCGCATAAAGGAAATCAACTTACGAACTTTACCCATAAGTCTGTCCCATAGGAAACAATTTGAGATTTCGCATCCAAATTTTAGCATCCATATCCTTGACAGCTTGTCCGTAAAGTTCCTTCCTAGCACTTAACACTAAGCAAACCTGCAATTAAGGTCAAGTGTTAGTATAGATGACTTCCCAAGTCAAATATTTATACAAATGACCCCCACGGCCAATCAGTCTGTCAGATCACCACGATCTGACTCCGCAATCCCAAGCAGGATGCTTTTATTTATTCCATAATCCCCCAAAGGATCATAGAAATTTCCCCAATAATTCGAACTCGTTCTCAACAAGTCGGTCCCTATACGCTTCGAGCATTCTCCAAGAAAGCACCGAGCTTTTCTTTTCTCAGCTACTGATGCTCTAGCTTCACTTGCAACAGTAGTCGTCAAATCCTCCTTACTTGGACTCCACGTTCCAAGGATTCGCCAAGGATTCGCTTAACCCCAACACACTTTTTGACGAAGTTCAACCCAACTATACTTGCAGCACAAACTTGCAAGATTCTTGGTGTGTCGCAGCCTTAGAGTATAATACCACCACTAGTTCCATCTTCTTTGATTCAAATCCAAAGTAGGAATTCAAATCCCGGTGATGTTTCCATAGCCCATAGATTCCATAAGAATCGCAACTTCCGCTCTGATACCACTTGATACGACTCATTGTTTATGGGAAGCTAAACAACTGAACAACAACATCTTATTTGAAGAACAAGATCCGATTATCATATATCTCAAACAAATACATTGAAGAACACGGTTAACCACCCAACCGGGTCCACAGAGTTATGGCAATGCAACTGGCTCAGCAAACAGTATATCTGGCTACTCCGCGTAGACCATGAGCAAACAATATCTGGCTACTCCGTGTAGACCATTGGGCAAAGACAATATCTGGCTTATTGGCCCTCCAGGCTAGTCTAGCTACTCCACGTAGCCACACATCATAAAAGCAATTGCAGATCTGTGAAGTCGCTAGGGCAATAATTTGTGACCCCTGTCACCTTTTCGGCCATTAATCCCTCATACGGATGAACTAGGATATGTGCCACCCCAATTCAGAAACTAGACTCCGAGCCAGTTCCAACGAGGTAAAGGTCGCTGCAATCTGACCCTGGTTGCCGAGATATGTCCAACTGAAGTTTCAGTTCTATTTATAGACCTCTCTGCGACTTTAGCCTTTTTTAGCATGCAGTTGCCTTTTTCTCAAAATATCTCCTTGCCTTTAATTAGATTATAGGACTTATCATATGGATATTATCTATGGTCTTTTTGTGCGAAATAGTCCGCCCCTTTTGCTTGATCATTGATTCCCCTTGATATCTCTCCAACCAATGGTTCTCGACCCCATCCTAGATATCACAACCTTGCCATAGTTCCACAACTTTGCCATATTTTGTCATGCCCCATAACCCGTAGACCACTCCCCCGTGCTATCACTCCGTATCAGGTGTGTGGCAATGTTTTAGAAGCTTATACGGATATTCTTAGGGAATATAAAGATCGAAAAGCAAAGGAAGCTGAGAGACAAGAAGAAGTCCAAGGACAGACTTCTACTAGCCGGCCTAAGCGAGGGCCAAGGAAGGATTATGCTCGGATGGCTAAAGGTATTTAGATACCCTTTTGCAGCAGAGGACTGCTGCAATGTCAAGAGGGAGGGAATGATATATACCAAGGACGTGGATGTGGCAAAAGGCTTTAGGCCTTTTTAGGCCATGTGGTTCTTTGGGCTTTGGTCCAAAGAGGGCTTTGGTCCAAAGAAGGACCAAAGGGGCGTGCATGCTATATAGTAGCTCGGGGGAGAGCTCTGGAGCAGCTGTGTCTTGGCTGAGGGCTCGTGGTTGGGTGGTGAGATAGCATGCCATGTCAAGAGTCCATTTTACTGGTCTGTCTAAGAAGTCCTCATCTTATCCGGTAGCCTTCCCTTTCTTTTTTTCGATTTCTTGTGAGCTTCCCTCAAAGGCGATGGGGATGGCAGAGCAAGGTTTTTTTTTTTTTGTAGGACTAGCCTTGCAAAACCGCAGGACACCAAGTCTTAATTTGTCTGATTTGTTTTTTCTTAGTGAATTTTGCCCTTCCATACAGATTCGATAGCTTCTGTTTCCTTTTTTAAAGATAAGGAAAGAAATTGGGCTAAGCCCACAAATTAACCTGTCTATTGGCATGATTCTCGAGCTTCTCAGTGCATACACAAAGCTATTCTGCCTAGGCAAATTAGGGAAGAGTGTTCTCTGCTGGATACAGGGTTTCGCTCTCTTCTTAGGATATCCATCATTTAGTATATGATGGTCCCCATCCAAAATTTTCCCATTTTCAGCTTTCATATACAAAGGTGATTTTCTGAATATCTCAGTGTCATACTGCATGCATCCTGTATAGCACGCAAAGGCATCCAAGATTTTGTGAGACGCGTCACAAACAGCTTGGAGACAAACAACGTGATCAGGCTTTCTATTATGGTCAGTAGAAGCTCCAGTTGGTGATGGCAGAACATGTATATATGCTGAACCTATTACACCTACACAGTTAGAAAAACCATATCCATTGCAGAAACTGTTGATAATATCGCAAACTTCAGGCTCGGCTGACCATCTTGAGTAGTTTCCCAAGCAGGTATTTATGGCTTTCACAGTCTCCCTAATACATAAATGTTGGGCCTTACTAGAAAATACTCTACACAAAACAGAGATTTCAAGTAAATCTTAAAGTGAATGTGGAAAATATGCAGTAACTTATTGTTTGAGTAAACCTTTCATGGTTCTGTACCAGATCGGTTATTGCGAAGCTGAAGAGTTCCTGAGTTTTTGAAAAAATGTCTCTGCAGAGCCTTCTGATACTCATTTGCTTGCTTGAATTGGAGCAATATCTATGCTGGGACCTGATTCTGGTTGGATTTGTTCAACTGCACAAAGCTCAGGTTGCCCAAGCATGAAACTATTTTGCACCTGCTTTGAATCTCAAGCTCCGGTTGAAGAACCTGTGTAAAACAAAAAAGATCAACAAAGGAGATTGGTCGCTGGCATCTGTATCGGAATTCTAGAAATTTGCTTTTGTGGATGCATTTGTGGCCCGCTAGTAACAAAGCAGCTTTCACTGCCTATTCCGCTAGGTTCAGGGAGGCACCCAATTTACAAGTATTCAAAGCTTTGGTTTTTTTCCTTTTAGGTGGTTCAATAATGGCCATCAATGTGTTGCACATTTCTAAAACACAAAAGTGTGAAGCGAACTAGATGGGTACTCTGCCAATGCGAACTAGGCACGAAAATGAATAATTCTCTTATTTCATGTGCAAGTTGACAGGGTAGAATATTTTGAATTTAAGAAATAATTGATGGATGCATTAAAGAGAAAACCATGAATTATTAACTGAATCAGGATAATTAGAAAAGCATTATTTTTGAAGTTTAAACTTCTCCATTGTTGATTTCACCATCTAGTAGCTTCCCTTCCATTCTGCAGGGCAGAGCGTGTATTCCACCTAAACAGTCATCAAAACAATGGCTTTGGTGTTAATGGTTCATGCACCATCTAATACTTTTGAATGCTAAGCATAGATCACATTAGCACATTAAAATTACATAAACCTAATACTAAAAACCAATGCCATGAATTAGATGTCAATTGACGAGTACGGTGCACATATAAATAATATTGCTCTTCATGAGGGTCTACCACCCCTGCATTAAGAATATATTAAGATCAAAAAATATGACACTTCAATTCCTGACATCGAGAATTGAAGAAATCTGGTCTCATAGTTATGACTGCAAGAATGAGCAACCCTCATGTAGTTCTTGCCAAGATAAAAAGCTTCTGCACCATAGCAATGCATATGGAAGCCCTTTGCAGGGCAGAACACAATTAAGCACATATTTTCTTGAGCGGGACAACTTTTTACATGGGTAAACCGATAACAACCAAAGATCACAAGCAATGTCCTTTTACATTCCTACATAATAGTCAAGTTGGACTCCAAATTTGTTAATCTGCTCATTTATAAATGTAGCCAAATAATCCTTGATTTTGGGGGTCCAAGTCCTCCAATTGTTTATGTTTGTTGTGATGTGAAGAGACGATTAATCATAGTGGTTTGTTATACAATTACCCTTGAGTAGGTGTTCTATTTGGTTTACATATTTCTACATACAAATTAAACATATTTAGTACCAACCAAAATATCACATGCACTACGAATTAAACTTGTGGGTTGGACCCTACTAATGTCCGACAGTTGACAATGCATTTGCACTGAATTTGCCACTCTGGTTAGTAGTAATAGTTATGATTTTGCAGTTGTGAAACTATAGATACTTTATTTATTGAAGTTAATGGAATCTTTATTGAAGTTAATGGAATCGTATTTCAAAGTCTTGGCCTAAGAGCCTCAATCGGAGAAATGTGGGACAGTTGAACACTTTGTTGTTGGCCCGATCTGCAGTTTGGGAACAACAATTTTGTTCTAAGATTTTAGTGCTGGCTATGTAAGCACATGTACTCTATGCAGTTAGTTGGAGGCAATGTGTAGCTTTTGAAGGCAACCATCTCCTACATTAGATAGATGGAGTATCAAACCCTCACTTCAAATTGCATCAAATTGCAATTTGATGCAACGTCTTTTTAGGATTCTATCTTTTTAGAATTATTATTTATGGTTCCTTAATAACCTGGCCACCAAGTTTTATAGCTGAGTTTAGATCTCAACCATTGGTTACAGTGATTACCCACAATAAAAATTGGAAAGTAGCATAAACACCTAATTTATTATGCAGAATGGCCATAACACCTAGCATGTTATGGAACCACCACAAAACCACTATGAACCTCTCCGAACCAAAATTTTATGGTAGATAAATATTGACGTCTCAAAGATAACTATCAACAGCGAAATGTGCACAGGGCATTGGCTCCGCCAGCGCTAAATTCTTGTATTTATATAAGATATATATATGTAACCTATGTACATTAGAGACTGTGTATGAAACTAATTAGGGTGCCCAGTATTGTTGGGCATAGTTTAGAAACGTGTAAATTCTAATCCAGCAATGAGAAACCTACTGTCCAGTATGCAAGTCCATATTTCCTTTCCATGTATGCAAGACTTTAATCATAAGGGCCTCTTGCGATGCTCATTAAAGTTTTAATCTTTTTAAGTCCCTGTGGATGTGAAAATATCTATCTATCTATCTATCTATCTATCTATCTATCTATCTATCTATCTATCTATCTATCTATCTATCTATCTATCTATCTATCTATCTATCTATCTATCTATCTATCTATCTATCTATCTATCTATCTATCTATCTATCTATCTATCTATCTAAAGCCATCTGCGACAATATCTTGGAATCAAATATAACAATGTAAAGGATACTTACCTCCTCTACGTATAAGATAACAACTAAAGAAAGGCTCAATTCTAAAAAAAGCTATAACAACTAAAGAAAGGCTCAATTCTAAAAAAAGCTCAGCCTCGTTCTAAAAACAAGACTTTTGGCCTAAGGGTCTAAGTTTTTATAGTAACTAGTAAACCAGCTACAGTAACTTGTAAGCCAACTTTTATTGGTCTAGACTAGTCTTTTCAAACTAGTTAACAATAAATAGGAACAAGAAATTATTTAAACATTTCTTTCTTAAACAAACAGCAATCATCTGCTCCCAACTGCCAAGGCTATCATGGCTGCTATTGTTAGTCCTGTGCCACCAGGCACTGGACTATTTTTGAGCATAACACAGCCCAAAGGCAAGGGTCAAGGTCAAGCGTCATGTAGCAGACCCACGCCCCCGTCAAAGAAGAGGATCAGACAAGACAATGACCACCTCCGGGGAGTGCGGCCTTAACTTAGCGAGATTTCAGGCAATAATGACGGCACTGCAAAGATTCTCTCAATTGAAGCATATAATCCAGGAGTTGGTAACCGAGATCACAATGGCTCTGCCATACATCCCTCCCCTTTTTTTTTTTTTTGAAGGCACGGTTGTTGGGACTTGCACCCGCCCACGTCTCTTACCCGATGGTAGCCAGTGGGTTTGAACCCTAGTGGGATCATCCCAATCCAAGGCCTTATCACTAGACCACCACCACGCTGGGCATATATCTATTTTGGGCCTAAGGCCGTTGTACTATATATAAATTAGTAGAGTTAGGTGTCAAGTTTTTATATGAGACTTAGTATTGTCTTGTTTTAGTTTTGTGTCTTAGCATCTCGTGAGACCTCATGAACTCTTTCTGGTATTCAAAGGATTCTTGTCTTGGCATACAACTTCCTTTGCTTTTGAGTTTTGAGTTTTGTTCTTTCTGTTCTTATGTTACTAAGGATTTGTCTGTTTGATCCAAGGGTCCTCACAGAGGGCTGTCTTGAACACAATCCCGAATCCAGACCCTAGACACTGACGTCGCTGCCAGGTCTTAGCTCTTTTTTCCAGACCTCAAGATGTCATTCGTGCTTTCACTCAAGAAGAGCTTCTCAGCCAAACTGCGGCTAGATTGGATCGCCGTCAATGCAGGGAAGCTGCTCGGGTGAAAGCATGGTGTAGTGGAACACCCTGGGTGTCCCCCATGTCCCCCCTAAAAATGTGGTGGGAGATATCAAATTTGTGGTGCGATTTTAAATGTTTGTTTGGCACCTAGTGCATAACTGCCCCGATTCAATCATTTCTTAAACTGCAACAACCCAATTCCTAAACCACCCGTCCCATTCCAATTCCCCCCTAACCGATTCCTAAACCCACCCGCGCCTTTCCTGAAGCACATGGCTATGGCGCTTAATCCGGTTGTGGATCAATCCGGTTCATACTTTGAATCATTTGAATTGGAAGCAAATCTGCCTAAAATGTCAAACCGGAGCACAGGTGTGAGAAAGAGAACTACAGAGCAAGAACGGGATCATAAAAGACGCCAAAGGAAAAGAAAAAGGGAAGCCAAAGAAGAATTAGCAAAAATTGCATCAGCAGAGGGAGGATCCACCAGAACGGCCTCTACTAGGCGTCGGATGGTGTTGAAATTATTATCTTCATTTCATAGCACCACTAATGGCTTGGCTGACAGTGATAAGAAAGAGGTTTTACGAGATTTCCTGGAAGATGACACAATGGACAGCGTACTTGGTGAAGAGCTGAAAGATTTGCAAGCCAAGAGCATTGTGGTCAGCAACCTCAGGGCTTCCATTCAACTTGTGAAGAAGTCTAACGGCAATGACAGTTTAGCAGCCAAGAGTAGTTGCCTTGCTATGGCCGTAAGAGGAAGCATTACCGAAAATGCTAATCCTGTCAGTGCTCGGGGTTTTGGTAAACTACTGGGTGTTCATCCTAGGAATCTTACCAAAGCAAAATTGAAGAGGGAAGAGATAGATTGCAAAGGGGGGAAATGGGTTTTGTACAAAAGAGTTAGAAGAGCAGATGCAATTCCCAATTCTGTCATAGAACTTGTGCAGCAATTTTGGACTGAAAACAGTAGGGTCTCTCCAAATGCAAAGGATGTTAAGTTCAGAAGATTGGAACGAAATGTAAGACATGATCATGCCACTCACTATCTGCACAGGTTTTTTCATTTCTTCATCTTCACCACATTTTTTATTGTTAATGTGGTATGTGGTATGTGGTTAGTGATTGCTTGTGATATGTGGTTGTTAGTGATTGCTTGTGGTATGTGGTGCCTATTAATGCTATGATATATGATATGTGTTGCCTAGTGTGGTGAGGCACGTGGTGTAAAATAAATGCTGTAAATATATGCTTTGTGGTGCCTAGTGTGGTGAATAACATGGTGTAAAATACATGCTGTAATATATGCTATGTGATGCCTAGTGTGGTGAAAAATATGGTGTAAAATAAATGCTCTAAATATATGCTTTGTGGTGTCTAGTGTGGTGAATAACATGGTGTAATATAAATGCTGTAATATATGCTATGTGATGCCTCGTGTGGTGAAAAATATGGTGTAAAATAAATGCTGTAATATATGCTATGTGGTGCCTAGTGTGGTGAAAAATATGGTGTAAAATAAATGCTGTAATATATGCTATGTGGTGCCTAGTGTGGTGAAAAATATGGTGTACAATAAATTATGTATAATCGCATCGATCCGAGACATCGGATCGCCATTCTAGAATGGGACGAGCATGCATGTATTGCATGCATGCGGGCGGCGCATGCCCGTTTTGGTTTGGAGTTCGCTATTTCAGGCGCGTTTCGGCATCCACGTTTTATCGGCGCTTCCTCTTCTCTCAGCAGTACCTTATTCTCTTTGAATTGTTTCCAGGCAGGGGAGGGGCTTCTTCCTGCCTGGTTTAGCCAATTTGGCATTTCTTTCATGCTATCCTTTTCCGGCCTTTGGCCTTTGTCCTGTGACCTTCGTCCTCGATCCTAGTTTGTAAGGAAGTTCTCTGGTAGTCGGGCGGTTTGTTGGTTTCTTGCGAGTCCCATTCTAGAATCGCATCGATCCGAGACATCGGATCGCCATTCTAGAATGGGACGAGCATGCATGTATTGCATGCATGCGGGCGGCGCATGCCCGTTTTGGTTGGGAGTTTGCTATTTCAGGCGCGTTTCGGCATCCACGTCTCATCGGCGCTTCCTCTTCTCTCAGCAGTACCTTATTCTCTTTGAACCCACCCTCCCCCCTTCTTTGTTTATTGTATTGTGTACAAATTTCTGTTTATCATGTTTTTCTTCCACCCGCTGGGTGATGCTTTTTTTCCACCCGCTGGGTGATGCTTTTTTTCCACCCCCTGGGTGATGCTATCCTCTGGTATGATTGTGTTGTCTCGTTTGTTGTGTTGGTGATGTGCAGGTACAGGTTGGCGGGCGGCATCTGTTTCGACTTTTCCATGCGGGGGTTTTTTGGGAGCGATTTCTATGCCTTACGTTTGTCCAAGCCCCTTGCCGAGGGCTTATCACTAGGGTTTTTCCTCGAAAACCCGAAAGGGCGGGGTTTTTTAATCCCGGTGATAAGCTTTCGGCAGGTACATCAGCCACTCATCTATTAGCATTGTCTTTTTTGGGGTCCAAATGATATAATTGGATTTCCCTTTATTTTTCGTGGGTAGTTCGCATGTGTGCGGCTACCCACTGTCCACCATTGTAGAAAATCTGCTGAGATGAATGAGAAGCCTATCTATCGGGCGGTTTGTTGGTTTCTTGCGAGTCCCATTCTAGAATATATGCTTTGTGATGCCTAGTGTGGTGAATAACGAGGTGTAAGATGAATGTCTGTAATATATGCTAGAGGACTTCAATAGTTGCTGCTGTATATACCATGTTAGAATGCAGATGCTAATAGATGGCTTCAATAGTATGAGAACTAAGCACCCAAAAAGCTGCAGCTGCACTTGTCAACTTTGCAGGTCAGACATATATGGTGAATGCAGGGTGTCTGAATACAAAATAAGTAGCACAAGAAGTCTATGGCAGGGAATTTTATGTGAGAAAACTAGCTTCCAACCTTACCATAAGAAGGAATGCATTCTAGGCGAGTGTAAGGAGTGTGGGATTAAGAAGTTCCCTATCTGCCCACATGAACAATCTAGTGATAGTGGCATGGTGAAGTGGGAATACCTAGACTATGAAAAAACTGAATTCAGAGATGGCAGCAAGAAGTCTATCTCGTTCACCAACACAATGAAACTGCAAGTCTTCCACTGGTGAACAAAATGTTGGAGAAGCTTCGAGAATTTCCTTTACACAACTTCAGATATAAGTGGCAGGCAGGCCAGTACAAAGAACTCCTTGATAACTTGCCTGGAGATGCTTACCTATCCGTGGTTGACTTCGCAGAGAATTATACTTTTAAGGAGCAGAATAAAGTTCAGTCCATGCGCTGGGTCAACAGCTAGATAACTATATTTGTTCAAATAACCTATCAGGTTGATCCACGGACAGACACCATTGAGAAGGAAACACACTACTATGTGTCAGATGATAGGGAACATGACACACTTTTTGTTCAACATTATTTTATGAAACATTTTGAGTACTTAAAGCAGAAAGGCAATGTCCCCAAACAACACTACGTATTTTCAGATGGTGCTGCATCACAATTCAAAGCATCCAGACCATTTTATTTTGTTGGAAGGTACAGTTGTGATACAGAGGTCAACATGATGTGGAACTTCTTTGGATCAAACCATGGAAAAGGTGAACATGATGGGAAGGCAGCAGAATTGAAAAGATGGATACGAGGTCTACAGCTTAAACATCCTGACATTAAACTAGATAATGCCCATGATGTGGTGAAAATTGCAGAGAAACAATTTCAATATGGTATATCTGAGTGGACTGAAAATGGAAGAAAAGTTCGGAGATACTTCTGCGAAATAAAACCTGAGGATATCAACAGGAAAAAGGCTTGGGGTGCAGAGACAATTCCAGAAACCAGGCAAATTCATTCAGTCCATGGATTCAGCATAGGAGATCCAACACAGCTACATACCAGAAAGCTATCATGTTTTTGCAGCAATCGTTTGGATGGAAAATGGGACATGTGTGAGAACAAATTGTATGTAGATGAATGGAACCTTGTAGTCGTTGAACCATCCTCCAATGTTCATGCAGTTGCTGCACCTAAAGGGAATGAGGAGGATTCTGTATTTTGGATGTTGCTATGCACCAAGCCAAAATTTGAAGTTGAAAATGACTTCAAGCCGAACGGAAACTGGTTTGTGAGAGGTGAAACCGTTGTGGAGGGTATGTACTATAGAAAGAAGCCTCGGTCAAAGGTGATGTATGAGTTGTGCACAAACGAGCCAAAGTCACTTGTATTCTCCACTCAAATTTGTGTTATTCGAGTTCCCATGCAGCAGATCAAGAAAGGTGCTCGAACTGTTTACAGGCTAGACCAGGCAGATGAGGAAAAGATTCTAGAAAACTTGCCAGATATCATGTCTGATGAAGATGTCATGTCTGATGAAGATATCATGTCTGATGAAGAATAGTTTTTTCTGGAGCTACAGTATGACGTCAGCTGAGATCCTAAGTTCATTGCTGAACACATTCTTACAAGTTAGGAAATGATTCAGAAATTTTGAATATATGTTGTTGTGTCTTGCCTTGTTTGGGAATAATATAAGAAACTCAATTCCATGCTCAATTGCATTTTGATGTCCCTTGTTTCAATGTAATATGTTTGCTTTTGATGTAATATGTAATTGTATTTTGATGTCTTTGATGTAACATGCGCCAGGTTTACCACATGTTTCACCACATGAGTCACCACACCAGGTTCACCACATGTGTCACCACATGTTTCGCCACATGTTTCACCACATGTTTCACTTTCTGGCTCTTCCCCTGAGCCAGATAGATCCTTCTGAACAGCTTTTCCACTTTTCCTTTCCTTTTCCTTAAATTCTCTCGGTCCCATCAATTCCCCATCCTTTGGCTGACATTCGTACCCGAAAATCATTAGGGGATGGCGAAAATTAATGACCTCGGGCAACCCAAAAGGCCCGAGGTGCCATTCTTCTGGCTCCCGACCGAGTTTACAGTTTACAGTAGTTTGGGAGCAGCTTACAGTTTACAGCAACAGCTACTTCGGAAGCAGTTTACAGTTTACAGTTGGAAAGTAGTTTACAGTTTACAGCAGCTACAGTTCGGGTGCTTCGACATGGCCAACTTCACCTCCTAGATGCTGCAAAACTAAGGAGTACCGGAATGGGACAATGTGACCAGAGAAGAAGAGCCCCTAATACCTAGGCGTGCTGTCCCGATTTTCACCAATGCGTAATGGATGGACATCCTCAGGTAACAGAAATTTCTCTATTCACCTGATGAAAATATGACCACAGAAATGCTGAAAGCTCTCACCAGGAGGATGAATTGTACACCAAACCTCCCAGACCTCTCTCCTTACTCTGCTGCCACTGAAATTTTTAAGAACGAGCATCTTTGGCCTATTTCTCATACTATTGACCAGGATCTGCAAAGGTTGAAATCTTTTCTCCTTAATGGCTACCAAGCCTTTACGCTAGATAGGTTCTTGTTCAGTTATGATAGGTTGTTTACAGAGGACCAATTCCTTCACTCCAGAGATATGTTCTATCATCATAAGGCCAAGCAGGATGCACATGGAGAAGCTGCTATTCTGTTTGGTAACATTGCACCATTATGGTTTTTTGCTTTCCCTCCGAAATGGGAGGAAATAGGCTGGCAAGCTGACCCGGTGGCCACTGATCTGGTTATCATAGAAAAGGACGAGGAGGAGCTAGACCCAGATCTCTTTTTGATAGATCCACAGTAAGGCAATGTATATAAGACCAGGAATGAAAGCAATGTATATAAGAAGTTTTGTTTCTTATGTAATCTGAAATGTTTAATACAAATCATTTTATATGTTTAATATAAATCTTCAGTCTTCAATCTTCACTCTTTAATAGACTAAGGGGAAAGGTATAGTCACAGTGGCTGGATTTGGTGGGAGCAGGGTGAAAGTGACACACAGAAAAGTTACATTAAGGATGAACAGAATGGGACAGAGAAACACATGATGAAACCCACCATTGGAAATCTGTCACATCAAATGCAGGGTCAATCATTCAAAAGCTGGCTCGGCAGGAAGCATTGGACGGAAACCCTAAATCTAGTTTTGCATGCAGACATTGGTTTATCCCAATCCAGCTATGGCGGAAGAAGACAGAAGGAGAACACGAGCACAAACAATTTCGCCAGTTCAAATGCAGTCGCATCTGGTAGGACCTATACTTGAGCAAATAAACCAGGAACAGAGGCGGATATTAGAGGAGCAGGGCCACCGGAGGATCCATGAATTCTGAGGTATTCTAGGCTTAAAACATAGGTTAATTCCTGATAGGCTTAAAGACTTAGAAGCCAAGGCAGTGACAGGCGGTTCCCTTTCTTTGTAGTAGAATGTGATTTCTATATTACTAATCTTAATATTTGTGATGATGTGCTACACAGACGGGCAGAGTAGATTGAATAGGTTTGGTGCTGCTGATAGGATGATGGGGAATGCTGAATACTCAGATGAAGAAGAATCCCGGCTTTCTGAGCTTGAGCAGGTAGAAACTTTTAATGCACTTAGAAGGGAGATGGTGCATGCCAAAGCCATCAAAAAAGCGCTGAAGCAGCATGAATTGTGGAGGTTCAATAGCCTGGAGCCTTACTTTCAGAACTTATACCACAAATGGCAGCAAAGAAGGGAGGCCCATGTCCTCCTCTTATTGGACTTCACTAACTACAGTACTACCACGCTAGACATGTTGCTGAAGATGTTTGGCAGGAATGAGGTCCCTGATTTAACCATGCAGGATGTGGAGGAAATGGTCTAGAACTGAACTTGAAAAAAAGAAAAACTTGGTCCAAAAATTTTGCTCATCGATATGTATCTAAGACATCTTTAGATAATTTTGTTAAAAGGCCCATGAATCTGTATTCCATGTGTGCTTATGTAATTACTATTCTACCTGTTGTGGTAGATTTCCATATGTATTTTTATTATTTGAAATATAAAAACAACGTTTGCATCACCACAGTTTTCACCACTGTTTTCACCACAATCAGCCAGGGGCATTGACCATTTTTTGACCCGGTCAGAAAATGGAATGGCTCTCACATTCCTCACAGTATCTTGACTGATTTTGGTGACAGCAATATATGAATCCCAAATTAGGTCCCTGAATTGATATGAGGCCAAAATTCATTAAGCTCTGCTTTGTGCAAAGATTCTTGCAAGGCCACTAACTTTTGCTTCAGGGAATTCTGTGTTTTTCTTTTCAGTTTCTTTTGAACTCTATTTCTTTTGAACCCGAGCCACCCACCTCATATTTTCCTATTTGTTGCTGGTTACCATATTTTGTTAGTGTGCAGATCATAAATTCTGCACCTTGAAATTCCTTGTTGACTTTAATGTTTGTTTTGGTATGCAGCATACTTTGCTTTGTACTTTGCATTTTATAATTAATGACAAAAACTGTTATTAACTTGAGTTGCAAACTAAATACCAAAAACTTGAGTTGCAAACTAAATACCAAACATGTCTCTTATATCTGTACAGAAAAGGATAGAAACAGTTCAGTTAACTGAAAGAACAGTGGAAACTCAGAGAACAATTAAAGCAAAAAAAATAGTCACAACAGCTGTAGAGAAGAGGAGTTCTGTCATTAATGAAAAAGCTTTACAAAAAATAGAGTCACAAGGACTATTGCAAAACAAGTTCTGTCTTTAATGAAAAAGCTTTACAAAAAATAGTCACAAGGACCATTGCAAAACAATTGAAACCAGGGATTAAAAAAACAAATCTAAACTAATCAGGGGAACAGCAGGCTTGATCTTCAGGCGGGGGCCATCCTCAGCTCTATATGGAGGTCGTCCTCCATGGCATACATCTTCATTTCTAGAAGACGCTCCTCGTCGGGGTAACCTCGATCGACCCATTCCAGAACCCGGATCGAACAGACGGCTTGTGCCTCGGTGATAAGCTTTTCCACCTCTGGTGGAGTGAACTTGGCCACCACTGTAACTGGATGGCCTCTAGACGAAGACACGGATTCTGACCGTGCTGGCGGCGAAGGAGCAAGCACAATGGCTGGAGTACTCCTGCGCACTGTAGTCTTGAACCTGGCCATGGACGGAATGAACGAAATGGACGGAATGAACGATGGGGACGGAATGAACGAAATGGACGAAATGAAGCTGTAGGGCAGAATTTTGGGAATAAAAGGGATGCAAAATCGTAATTTTGGGAATGAGGCAGAAGAGGAAAGGGACGTTTGCATGCATACGATTGCACACTTCGGGAGCCGAGCCACCCACCACATGTCACCACATGATTCACCATATGTACCATTTGCATCACCACAGTATCACCACAGTATTCACCACATGATTCACCACATGCATCATTTGCATCACCACATCTATCACCACATGTATCACCACATTGTCATTTTCATCTAGATGTCTCTTTGAATACATCTTTAGCTTTTTATTCCAAGATACGTTAATTTACATCAATTTCTTCTGGAGATTTGAACTCCACCAGAGGGTAAAAGCATGTTAGGGTGTGCCTTAAAAAGTATCATTTAGGGACTAAAAAGGTACCCAAAAAGGTAGCCACCTCTGGGTACTGGGTACCTATGTAATATCTCAATAAAAGCTATGTTTTAGAATTGTTGTATTTATTTTGGCCTCCAATAACATTACCTTTATCTTAACGTTGAATATTAACATGACATTGACTTTTATTTTGAATTTTTTAGTTAGTTTTAATGAAAAGAAAATTAAAAAAGTACCCAATTCTAAAGTACCTAGTGTATGTACTTTTGCAGGTTCCAAAAGTGGTACACCCTAACATGCTTTCACCCAGAGTGTTGCTCTGGTCAGCCAGAAAAGTCTATTGTATACAATAGTATACAACAATGTACATTATAATGTCAATGAAAAAATAGGTTACAAGAATAACCTCTTTGGTTACAATAATACAAACAATAGATTATAAGTAAAGATCTATTGATCTGTCAACCTCAGCTTCATTACTAGAGCAACTGTGCTATCAATCATCATTCTGCGCGTGTCCAGCAGCTCCCCACTAGAAATTGGTACACCCTGCAACAAACATATCAGGCCTCACATTGGATGAGTAATACCTTCAAATTTACGAACTCACCTTGCATTGGGATAGTATGTCCAAGTCTCGCATTACTGCAGCCACAACTTTCTTTACAAAGACACATATAGCAGGACCACACGACCAGCAATCAGACTGAGTGGGGAAACTTGTAATTCTCTTGTGGTGCAGCTTTATGGTGCTTGGGAATTTTGTGTTTGCATCCTCAACAAAACTCATGACAGATTGGAGCCCTTGTACATTTCTAGGCTGTCAAAATGGTACACACCTGGCTGACATTTAACTGGCTGACCTCTAAGACCTACAATGACATACATTGTCCAGTGCTGCTGATAACATGCTGGCAGAATGGTACATTCCGAAATTGCAAGTTGAGGGTTCAACAGTTTGTCCTTTGAAGCATGCTCCTTCGACAGTAATGTGTAAATGAGCGGATCCATGAAATGGAACCTCTGTTCCATGTCATGCTTGATGCAGAATTGGTGTATACACCTGCCAAAGTCCAAGGTCTGGTAAAACAAGATGCTTTAAAAAACAACAGAAGACTTCAAATCTGAGTTGTTTATATTAAATTACTAACCTCATGAAGAAATGGACTATCCTGTCACTGAACCAATCCCTACTTTTCTCCAATATTCTGATTGAATCTTGATCAAGTACAAGAGGCTCCTGCTGTCCTTTAAACACTTCAAGTGGCAAGTGTTCTGGTCGAATGTGCACTTTTAACACTGCAGTCCTCGTGCTGGTGGTGTAAGTTTACATTCAGCAAATGGAAGATCATTGAAAACCTTGAGGAACATTGAAATAGCCAAGAAATGAACAATTGAAGTAAAACTTTGTTTATATTAAAAAGTATAGAGAAGTTACATCATATACACAATAATACTATTTCTAGGCTTTAGTTCTATGTTTTTTCATCATATTAATACAAATTTGACTCTCAGTGTCAAACATATTCAGCATTTTGTTGCTTTCGACATAACTTTGCACATTCTCTGCCTTCAGCAATCCCTGAAGCCAATCCTTTAGATCATTCATGAGAAAATTGCCATCTACTCTGTCAAGGCTCCAGCTGTTTGGACAGATCATGGTGTTTGGCTCATTGAGGTACCCTTTGTATCTGCTGTCATCAATGAGAAGCACGTTCTCTTTTGTGAAACCTGGATATGCGTCGTAGACCTTTTTGAGGTGCTTCAGAAAAATTGGCTTTCCACTGTTATATAAATTTGTGCTCGTACACTGATCCTGAGTCCATATGAACTGGAATTTGTCCTTGTATTTCATCAATGCTCCCTTAACTATCATTCTCATGTTTTGAGCCTGCAGGCTGGACCAAAGTGCTATATGAAAATTCTGACTGCACCAATCTAAGAACTCGGCCCCAGCCTGGTCTAGTTACTGCAACCTTGGATCTGTTAAGTTGGACCATGGTAACACCCTCTTCTTTGGCAGTGGGTATTTTTTGACTCTTGTCATAGCTTCTACCCAAAACTCCATTGTAGTAAAAAACAAGCAGGATTGGGCTTAACCTTGTAGTCTTCTGCATGGACAGAGTTGGTGCAGGGCTGGAAACTTCTGCTTCAGCATGGCTTGGAGGTGTCTTTTGCTTGGAATTCTGCTCTTGATTTTTCTCTAAGACACTTCCAGTTGCAAAAATTGAACAGATTCTGTAACTATATGGGTCACCTTGTGACTTAGATTCACCTATCGATTTGTTCAGATCATAACCTGATGCATCTGCTGATTTGGCAGATTAGTGTGGAGCATGACTTAATGCATCTGCTGATTTGGCAGATTGTTGTCGAGTTGGAGCTTGACTTGATGCACCTACTGATTTGTTGACATGTGCTGATTTGTCCGAGTTCCTATAACCTGATGCATCTTCTGATTTGCCCGAGTTTCTATCTGTGTCTAATGCTTTTGGAGGGGTGTGAGTGTCTTGTCCCCCTAGCTGATCATATTGTACCTCTATATCTACAAAGTAGGGATGAAGAAGTAAGCTATATATCCCAATTGCATCAAACAAGACTTGGTTACCTTTGAGGGTAGAAAATAAGTCCCTTTTTGGTGTGCTATATGGACTCACAAAGTCATTGCCACCAGTATGAACAGTTAAACCTAAATTAGTAAACGGCACCATGCTCTGCAAACCTGGAATTGAATCACAATTGATTGTAACTATGCTTTGGCATCTCAATATGACAAGGGCGCTCACCTATAAGTGTCTCAGTAGCTTGAAGTTGCTTTTGATCCTCCCTACTCACACCTAAGGCTTGTACCCATGCCGTAGAAAATTCATGACAGCAATTCTCAATGCAACAGTGATTACAAATCCTGCAAAGTGAACACAAATTTGTCAATGAGAATACAATTATACTAAGCACTTCAGGAACTTTGTTATGAAGGACCTCAAGAGGCTGAGCAGACATGGAAGATGGTATTGGTGACTGCATTCAGCAATCAAAGTTGGTAGTGGTTTCCCCATCCACTGGAGGATCTTGCCACAGAATGGACAGCCACTACCATAATCTTCAGCCTTATCAAGGTCTGGAAGTAGTGGATCCAAGACAAATAAAGGAAGACGGTCCTTGCAAGACAGGAACCTCTCTAACCTTGGTTCCAGCACTTTCAATGCTGTTGTGTCTGCTTCCCTGGCTGACAGCAGATTAAGCTCCTCGATTTTTGTCTGCTCAAGGTCTGGTAATAGTTCCTTGAGCTCAGCCTCTGTATCTTGGCATATAGCCCGAATACCGTCTGCACGACTTGGTTTATCCTTAATCATTCCTTCCCATTTTTTTAAATCTTTATTCATCTTCTCGGTCTGAAACTCAAGGTGTTGAACCTTCATTTATAGCACCTGCAGGCTTTGATCACAAGTTTGCAACCTCGCCTTACACTGAATCACTTCTGATCTTGTAGAGTTGATCCATTCTCTCAGTGTCCTGTTGAATTCAACTGGAAAGTAATCCAAGGTTAGTACCACATGACATAACAGGCACCACTTTACACACCACAAATTCCATCATGACAAACTTTGCACCACAAACGGCGGCATAGATGGTGCCACATGCCACACCACATATGGCACCACAATGCACCCAAAGCACTACATATGGCAGATATCCATTACTTCGCACCACAAATGGCGTCAAAGACACCACATGTGGTGCAAAATGTGGAACCATAGTGGTGCCACATTAGACACCACATGTGGCACCACAATGCACAGAAAGCACCACATCCGGCAGGCATCCACCACCCCACATGTGGCACATAGCGTGGTGCAATATTTAGCGCAGCAGTTGGCACCACATATGGCAGACAATCCACCATTCACAAGTATCACCATATCTAACATCACATATGACACTAAGTATAGAAACATATGGAAGCCAATCCACTATTCAGATAAGGTACCACGTTTGGTACTATATATGACACTACATACGCTATAAACTATATTATTAACATATAATTGGCACCATATGACTGCCCTGTAACACATTTGGAGCTACATACTACTGTGAACTGAAATTATCCACCACAATTCGAAACTAGCAGCACAAATTTCCTACACATAACTTACAACACACCCAAATGAAGAAAAAGTGGTGTACCTGATTGTTCAAGCTTGCTAGACCTTTCTGGAAAATAACAGTTCCAATATTAAATTGCATCGTATGGTGGTTTCAGAAGAATAGGGTTGAAAAGTACCTATTTTTTCAGTGATTTTCCCCGAGATTCTTCTTACAGCTTGAGGAGGCTTGAATTGTGGCCTAGTCATTTCAAGAGAGGAAGCATCATCTGTGGCATTTTGCTCCGCTTCCTCACTATTTGAAATGCTTGCATGCTTCCTCTTACGTTGGGACGGAGAGGCTTCAGACCCTTTTTCTCTTAACTGTTGCCAGAAACTCAACTAGTTTATTTCTTTACCTTTTGTGTGAAGGTAATACGCAACAACCATAGTCTGTGAGGCCATGCCTCCCCAGGCACACGTCCTTTGTGAGATTTTCCTGTAAAGGGACATATATTCATTATACCTCTCCTTGCTCAGATTCTTCAACCTGCATGATGAAATGAAACAATATTTTAAACAACAGAGAATCATGGGCATCCCCGAATCTAGAATGCAACCCACCTGTAAGTGGATTTCCCTGATACTTTCGGCCCCCAAACAGACTCGATTTCTTCTTGTGTGGCGTAATGCTTTTCTTGTCTGTACATTTCCTTGTAGGTGTATCCCGTGGCATTCAAGTCCGGTATGATCAAAGCCATTTCGTGATCGATCTTCTTGCCAGAATTCAGAAATGGTCTTGCCGGATTTAGGGAGCGGGATCAGAGTTTTTGGGGGAAAATGAAAACAGGCATCGTGTAATTAAGAAAAGACAAAATTTTGAATAAGTAATCATGTGTATATTTGAAAAAATAACTGCCTCTCCCACTACAAATTCGGTTTATCCCACCACACTTAGCACCCAAAATTGTGGTGCTAAAATGCACGTTTTTGTTCCACTACAACATGCTTTCACCCGCTCGCGATATGTATAATGCAGAGTATGACATTGAAGGAGGTTGTTTACTCTCGTGTGCTCATTCTGCACCTCCCACAGTCACCGCATCACACTCCAGTGCATCAGACTCCTCACTACTTTCAAATGCCAGAGAGTACTTAAATTCATATTCCTTCTGGACAAACCCTGTTGCCTTCGCAACCATCTTCACCACCATACAGTATGGGCTACACTCAAGTTTCTTTTGATCCTAACCATGTCCAAAAATTTCAGTCTTCACTATCTTTTCAACCTCTTGTCAATGTCTACAATATTGGTGATCTCAAATTGAACGAGGATAGCACACAATAGATCTTGCCCAATGATCCACAACGTTTTGGACCTCCTGGGTTTACACTTCCCACGCACATGCCTTGCTTACAGTCCTCGGTTGTGCCTCAAGGACCTACTTATTCTTATGCCCCACCGCTTTATACCCAGGTTCCCGTGACTCTGTCAACCGCTCACAATCTCAAACTTACATATCCTATTTTTGAGAATACGAAAGGGAAGCCTATCCTCGGCCAGAGTGCTACCTTAATCAATGAACCCTAAATGTAAGCTAGATGCATGTGATTAGGATTAGACGTGGCTACTGGCAAAGTGGATGGGGGTCCCTACTGAGCGTGGCTACTGGGGACCCATAGTGGGCTAGGTCTATAGTCGGTCACTTCGTGTGGGCCGGGTATGGGTCCGACACTTCCTGGATCAATGATGTCGCCCTTATCCTCAGGAGTTGCAGGTGTTGGTCTGGCTCTTGTTTTGGGGAGTTCAGTCGTGGACGAATCGTGTGTCGCCATGATTCTCTAGTCGCCCATGGAACCATTAGACCTCGAGAAGGGGAGATGGAACTCTTCTTACTTCATTGGACCGAGGAGATGCAACCCCGAGTAGTCTCGATGGGTGATACCACGAGACTACGTATCCGGCAGGTTATAGACATGCCAGAGCCCGATCTAGCCTGTCTGCAAAGTATGCACAGGAGGGGCGGATGGAGTGGTCAACCCTAGCCATTGTTTATAGCCAGCCCCGCCATTGTTATATCTCGTTCTGCTCTATCTTGAGGCCCAGCTGTCAATCTACCTCCTTACGAGTCTGAGTCTGGATAGGAGCTCTCGTGTTTTATGGCATATTGATATCTCTGTTGTATCTATGGATGTACAGATGTGCGACCTTTCGAGGTAGTTAGATGTATTGTTGTTGTTAGTGCGCGCATAGGGGCCATTAGAGGAGCCCATAGGGGAAGGGTGCGCAAGGCATCATCATGTCCCCTTCCCGCACTAGGGATACCCTGGAGTGCAGGATAGATGGAGGACCCATGCGGCTAGAGGGCTGGGTGGGGGATTTCCTACGATGTGTACGGCCGAGCGCCGTATATTTTGTAGGGAGCGTCACAAACGCCTAATCTGGAGGATACAGGCAGTTCCATCTAGATTGCTCAAGGTCCTGCTAGAACATCTAGTTTCCACGATAGAATCTCCCATTGTCATTGTTTCGAATGATCATGTTGCTTCTACGGATTATTTCTTGCCTGCTGCTGCTCAAATTAGGGTCTCTGATCCTACCAACGTTTCCACTCAGGTTCTTGAGTAGCTCATGTTTTCTTTACCCTTAATCTCTGCCGAGTTAAATTGAAATTCTCCTTTGCTTATTCATTATCTTTCTCTTGTTCTCTTCGTTGTCTCTAGTATGAACTTTTTTCCTATCGCTCTTGGTATTCTAATTGTTCACTTTTAGATTTGAACTTTTTTGCCCTGATTGTTCCGTATTATCCTAGCTTATAGCTCAATAAATCCCTATTTTTAGTTTATTGCTGGTTCATTATGGTTCCTATATTATGTGTCCTAAATGTACTATTCTCAAAATACAACTCTTAATAATGCTTAGATTTAAGTTATGTGTATAACTAAGTTATAGTGGTCAAAGGCGATAAGCCGGTTTTGTCCATTGCTTACCTACTACCCTGTTATTGGCAACCAAACTAATGCTCGTCTAATTTCTTGTGGTGCAGGTAACTGGACTGTACCCTCCATATGGTATCTTGATTTTGTTTCGAGCATAATTACTACTCAATTCTGCTGAAGCTTCTTTGTAGTGACGTTCTACAAACATTTAATATGGCCTTATTTTGTACACCACTTACGTAGTTTCTAAAGGCTTGATCTTCCTATGTTTCAAAAAAACATGCTGGTCAATTGACTCTGACATTTCATGGTGCTACTTTTTTACACTATATTGTTACATATTTTTGAAAATTATGTGATCTTATGTTGTACACCTCTTTTGTGATTACATTTGACCTCTTCATTCCATACTGCTTCAGATATGCAGATTTATAAAATACATTCATTAAACTTGATTGTCTCTCTCTTTTATCTTTTTCCTTTATTCAATTTAGCTATAATTTCTTATTTGGTCTCGTAGCAATATGTCTTCATTTAGATCCTTAGTTTTCTCTACTTAGATATCTCATATTTTCCTGATTATTTGGTCCCTTAATTCCACTCATTTGTCAAGTTTCTTGTTTACATGTTTTATTGTCCTAATAATATTTTTTATTTTGACTCTTGTTGCTCTAGTTTCTAGTACTTTTATCTTTCATTTTTTGTGTATCTTTAACCCTTTATATTGGATCTTCTTTCCCATATTTCCTTTATTGTTTTAACTGGTTTCTTTTTTATCGAGGACTTTTTGGGTTGCCCCTAAGAGGCGCCTCACATGTAAATTTTTACGCATTCACATGAACTAAATCTGAGACGGCCGGTTTGACCTCTGAGCCGGTCGTCCCCGAACTGCTGGAGCAGTTCAGACCTGAGCCTCTTGAACGGCTTGACGTCCGGCAAGTTTTGCCGCTGACATGTGAGGCGTCCCTAAGGGGGCAAACCCTCGTTCATATGGGTTTATGGCATATTCCATGTATATGCTAGTATATACTCAGAATGTGCTAATAACTGCTACAGCCTGTAAACTGGCGGTGGCTTCTATTGCTGGACAGCCACTCCCCAAACCGGCTAACCGGAGAGGCTTCCCATTTCGAATGCCTTGTTTTTGGAGAGTCGGGATCTATTACATCTGATTGCTACTCTTCTTGATCCAGATGGCTGTTACCAATTCTTCTTAACCCTAATGTTTTTACTGATTTTAATGTAACTGGTGATCCCGAGGTATTTTTCTTGTTCTATGCACATTCATTCAACACCAGACTCAGTTCGACACCATGAAGCTGGAGGATAATTCAGTACAGCCAATTGATGGTGAACAGGCCACATATGCCTCAGCTAACAACGACTTGAAAGGCACAAAAGCATACAATAGTGCTGACGTTGCAGGGTTTTACACACTTGCCATGGCCATCGTTGATTTTAGAGGCCATAGAGTTGTTGCCCAGGTAAGTTCTTTTCAACAATCCTATAACAATTAATGAGCAGCAACTGTTTTTATTTGATCTTGTTGCAGAGCATTATTCCAGGAATACTTCAAGGCGATAAAACGGAAACACTGTTATATGGATCTATAGACAATGGGAAAAAGATATCCTGGAACGAAAAGTTTCACGTGAAGGTACATTGTTTTGCAGATGATCTCTCACGAAAAGCCCTTTCAGCAGATCAGACGGAGGGCTTTGATCATACGGTTTCGATAACAAGGCCTAGAATGCTTGTTTGTACTGGGGAATGGCTCTCCTGTTATGCCATTTTGCTTAGTGCATGGAATACCTTTAAAATTTGTAAAATAGTCTGCGCATGTTAGATTTTTGTTTCCTTTTCAATGTATGATAGATTTTTTTTCCAGTTTTTTCTTATATATCAAGTATCGCACATTCAAAGGCACATGTATTTGGGCAGGAAAAAGGTATTCATATTAAAGAGCATGAAGTTCTTGATGGATCTGGAGCACGAATTAAAATATGTGCCCCAGTTGAGTGCAAGGGCATTGTTGGCAGTGACAACAGGTTCTCATTTTATAATAGGCAAGATATTTAGGTCCTGGGTGTTTATGATGTTCTTTCTGTGGCTATTAGGTACTATATTCTTGATTTGATGAGAACTACTCCACAGAATGTCAATTACATGGGACTTGGATCACGTTTGTGCGTTCTGCATCCATAGCTCGTTGCAGCATTTTGTCAGGTAAAAATATGGATGATTTCGGGAGTTGGGATCTATTATATCTGATTGCTACTCTTCTTGATTCAGATAGAATCATCAGAGAGATCAAAGCTTACCAAGGGGGAGGACGTGGATACTGAAAATGGCACAGTGTCACCAAAGAAGAATCTGTCACCAATTCTTCTTAACCCTAATGTTTTTACTGATTTTAATGTAACTGGTGATCCTGAGGAATTTTTTTTGTTCTATGCACATTCATTCATGTGTGCTTATCAAGTTTCAAATTTTCGGTTATGGTTTATCTATAATTCCGGACTTAAAGCTCTGTTTCATATGCCTGTTAAGAGTATAACTTTATTCTGTGTTTATCTTATATTCCTGCAGAAGGTATCCGCAGATGAAGTAAGAAAGGCAGGTAACTATTTGGTGGATACTGTTCTGCCAAAGTTTGTTCAAGACCTAAGCAGTTTGGAGGTGTCACCAATGGACGGTCAAACACTAACGGAGGCTCTTCATGCATATGGAATCAATGTCAGATATCTTGGAAAGCATAGTGTTGGTTCCTTCATTGAGAGTCATGTCATATGCTAACTGTAACTGCACTATTAAATATTCCTACCAGGTTGCTGTGCTTGCCTCATATATGGACTCTCTGTGTTGTTGAAATGGTTGTTCGATCAGCAAAGCATGTTTTAAAGGTAATTTTCGAATTGCACTCAAGTCAAATTGCCTAAGACTTTGAGCTTAGTAAGACAATTCTATTTTGACATTCAATATGTAATGCTGGTTAATAGTATGTTAATCAGGAATTCACTGTTTGTTCCGGGTGTACTCCGTGAAACTCTAGAGCAGGATGTGCGGGGTGCAATTGCTCACTTCCTCAACTGTTTTCTAGGTTTAGAAGATGCTTCTTCATTTCAGCTGCTACCAAATGCGAAACCAGCAGAGGGTGACGTGGTCTCTCCTGGGAAACAGCTGAAAAACAATGGAAATGGTTCATCAAAGAGAAAGAAGAAAGATAAAGGTCATGGAGGAAGATCAAATTTATCATCGAGTAAGGTTGAGAACATATGTTTCCAATGCTCAATTTTCTTTTTGGGTTGTATATACAAAGTTATGTGTTTAAGAACATATGTTTCCAATGCTCAATTTTTTCTTTTGGATTTGTATATACAAAGTTATGCGTTATTTGGTCTTTGCCAACTAATGATCAAATGAAATAGCACATCACCCTACTGAATCTTAACGTCTAGTAAATCCATCAAGAGGTTTCACAGTTGCAAGCATTTGTCAAGGCTATAGCTTTTGGCAGCTATGGTGTGTTGTAATATGCAACTTTATATAAACTTTATTCTTTGTTTAAGCATCCATTTCCATTAATTTCTCTGTGTGTTGTATCAGATCGATTCATCTAACACAGATATTTAGAAGGATAATGGGTTATCTATTGTTGAAGGACACTCTAGAAAACAGACACTGTACATGTGCATAACTTCAGAATTGATTTGGATTGATATCCAAGAGAATGTGAAGTTCAAATATCAGGTACTAAATTTCATTCTTTTCCTAAAACAACCTTTACAATTATTTCGCGTTCCAGTGCTTTCCTTTTATTTTATAAGCAATGGGTATGCAGATGAAAGATATAGGAAAGGAAGCAATTAGAGAGAGAAAGGAGCGACAAAGAAGAATGAAATACGTGCAGAAATAGAAGTGTCAGATGCAGATGCCGTGTAGCCGTGACCTGTCATCATTATTTATGACAACTATATTTTTATGCTCTTTTTTAAGCTATAAATGATCTCCTCAATTGATGTTTCCATGAGGCAAAGGAGGTTGATAAGCAGCTTCTTAGTAATAGGCCTTCAAGTTGAGGTTTTGTAGGTGAGTATCGCAGACCAACCTGGCCAGGAAGTACTAATTGAAATTAATAGCTGCCTGAACAAATCCATCATTTTGGGGTGACTTTTTCAGTTGGATTATGTTGCACCTATGCTGGAGCGGGGACACTCGGCCATGGAAAGTAGCTGCATTCAAAACCATAAGCATGCCGTGTGGTGCTTCTTAAAACAAATTGAGTTAGTATCAATTTCTGGTTCATGAGCACAACTGAGATTAGTTTATTCTCAAGAAGTAAAGAGTTGATATGATTATGGAAGCTCGGGGGTGTGGTGTTAGATGTTACTTTTGGATGGGGGCCTAGGTAATAGCAATTCATTCCCAAGATGTTACTTTTGGATGGGGGCCTAGGTAATAGCAATTCATTCGCAAGACAAGGCATCATGGCACACTAAAACCTTTGTAAATAGTTGAGGTTTAAAATAGTCAAAATATTTTAACTACCACCAAAAGGCATAAAATAAAATGGCAATAAGTTGTTGACGAGCAAGGAGCAGGTCACAAATAGCAAAAGGGTAATTGCTGGTTATTAACAAAAAAGAATCTGCATCAAATAGACCCCCAATTGCTATTGACGCTAGGTGCCAAGGAAAAACCAACATGTTCTGATAACCGCAGCCTAAGAAGCCAGAGATTATAAAAGGAGACGCCCTGCATTGAATTGGGGACGCAGGTGCCATGATTACCTTCTAGGATTAGCCTCAAGAAGAATCAGCCTACATCCAAACCATCTAAGCTCAGCCAGAGTTCTTTTGAGGCCAATGATATCCCTTTGCCAATATAGAAGTTCTGATTTGTTCACTTAGGAACTAAGAGGTTCTTTGCTTCTGTATTCATCTTTACTATATTGCCCCATTGCCTTGCCTTGAACTGCTAGATGTCTAGCTCGAGTAGACTCGGTGAATTGGTTAAGATTCCATATTATTGGTGTAATATGTGCCCAGTTGGCCGCTTACTTATAATTAGAGATTTCTTGTCTTTATTAAAAGTTTAGATTTGTGGTATCATGACATCTGAGATGGTAATGTGAGACCTTATTTTATCTGAAGATGTCATGAATATGAGTTTGAAAGCTTAAAGGATTTGAATCCTTGTTGTGATCTGTATCAATTGGTATTAGAGCCCAGCCATTTTGTATGTTTGCAAGTCATCTAGTTGAAGTTGGAGATTGCAAACTAGAATGGAAAACCTTATTCTAGAAAACCCATATGATTTTTCTCTATGAATTTAAATTTATAATCTTTGATCCATTTTTAGTGATCTAATCTAGTTGAAGAGAGCATTCTAAAGTTGCGCTTGAATATTTGTATGGCAATTTTTTTTTTTTTCCTGCGGCAGCAAATATAGATATGAATTTATTAGGTACAGATAATTTGAAAGCAGTCCAGACTGACCCTATCATAGCTTGACAATCCATTTTGTTTTGCCAAAATGGACCTCTTTCAAATCGAGCAAAACTAAAATTGATAATCCAACTCCTTTGCCACGATGAACCTTTATTTATACTTTTCATTTATCTACGGTAAAAGACTCTATTCCTATTCAAACTATGGATAAATCTACTACTATTCAAACTAATCAAAGGCATGAAGAATGAGATGAGACCTACTATTTTCATTATATTGTTTGTTCCTAAAGCTTGTTTGTAAGTAAGTGTAGTTATATATAGACGATGATAGAATCTGTCAAATGCTTATTTTACTAAACTGGTTGGCGTCACTAGAGGATTTGTAAATTGTTATTGCCAGTTCGGTTGAGGTTGGTGCTTCAACACAATAAATCCTCCTCTGATTTTAGTGAACCAGAGATTAATGATTACAAGTTATTGGGTGACTTGTATTGGTTATAGTAGTTCGTGCTATTGGTTTATGTTGGAGCTTCAATAAAAACCTTGAGACTCTCTTAAACCTTATACATCTTTTGAATTTGAAAATTTACTTTTTATTTAGTTAATAAAATTTTGAACCTTGTCAAATTATTCCATCGTCATAGACCATCACTTAGCTTTAATCCTTAGCCACAGTAATTGTGATTGTAATGACTAATTGGTGCTATATAATTTAACCTAGCCTTAAGAACTTGAACTATGTTTGAGTTGGTGCTCAAGTGAAATGGGTTAGGTTGTTGCTCAAGTGAAACAAGTTGAGTTGGTACTCAATTTGTGGTTCATGAATACAACTGAGGTCAGTTGCTTCTCAGGAAGGGAAGAGTTGATATAATTATAGGAGCTCATGTGTATGGTGTTAGACGTTACTCTTGGTGGACTAGCATGGGGGCCTAGGTAGCTAAGGCCTTCTTTGCTTGTGTATTCGTCTTCCTGATATTGTCATATTATCCTACCTTGAACTGCCAGGTGCTTAGCTCCAGTAAACCTGGTTGGATGGTGAGCTATTCGGTGGTCAGCTATTATGTCTCTTCTCCTGGATCTTAAACTAGTTTTGGTAAGATGGTTAAGATTCTATATTAAACTAGTTTTGGTGAGCTAGTTAATGGTTTTGGTGAACTGGTTAAAATTTCATATTAAACTAGTGTTGGTGAGCTAGTTAAGATTCCATATTATTGGTGTAATCTGTGTTTGGCCTTTTACTTATAATTAGAGATTTCTTATCCGCCTTTTACTTATATAATTACAGATTTCTTATCTTTGTTGAGAGTTTCCCTTTTACTTATAATTAGAGATTTCTTATCTTTGTTAAAAGTTTAGATTTGTGGTATCATAGCAGCTATAAACGTTTATTGAATGTGAGACCCTATTTTATCTGAAGAAGTCTTGAATATGACTTTCGAATATGACTTTTGAAGATGTTTGGATCATTGGTGTGATCCAAATCATTTTCCCTAAACTAATAATATCAAGACTAAATCTGAGTTCTTTTTTTATTTGCTTCAACGTGATGCTATGATGCTTGTTATGGTGTAGATAACGCCCTGACCAGAGGGCGTTATTGAAAAAAAAATTTGAGGGCCATCAAAATGGCGAGGGTGTGCGCGCAGCGCACGCCCGAGCCATTTTGATGGCCCGAACCGAGCCATTTTGATGGCCCGAAAAAAAATTTTTCAATAACGCCCGAGGGCCAGGGCGTTATCGCCCTTAACGCCCTGGTTCGAGGGTTTGCACAGAGAGACGCCGGAATAGAAGCGGGGCGCAGCACAGCAGAGTTTGCATAGCAGGGCACCGGAATAGAAGCAGGGCGCCGGAATGGGAGCAAAGCAGAGTTTTTCTTGGCAGGGTTCGCTGGAATGGAAGCAGGGCGCCGAAATGGAAGCAGGGTATTGTTTTTCGTGGCAGGAGGTGGCTATGGCAGTTTAGGCGAAGCTAGAGCAGAGTTTTCTTGGCTCTATTTTTGAGCTCTAATTTTGAACTCAAGCTTTTGAGCTCTAGCTTTTGCCCTCAAGCTTTTAGCCTATTTTTAAGCTCTCGTTTTTAAGCCCGTTGGCATGCAAACTTCTGCAAACTCCATTCTCAGAGAAGCACTCAATAAAGCGAAATGAAACCTATTCCGGCAAAGTTCCAGTGAACCAAAATCGACATCTCTGTAACAGGGTCTAGAAATCTTTGAAAACAGGGTGCAGAGTCTCTGAAACAGGCTTGTAATCTGCAGAAACAGGGTATAGAGAAGCCAGTGGAAATTCCTAGGGTGTTATGGCATTGTCCGCCGATTATCCTAGGCTGTTATAGAAGATCTCCGTAATTTTTCAACCGCAGGCATGTTATTAGCTGGTAACAGCTGTCAAACCAACGGTCCAGATTAAATCTGAACCTGTAAACCTGAGAACCAGGGCGTTAAGGGTTAATATCATAAACTTGCATATTGAGTTTCGTATTGCATTGCCGGAGGGTTTTTCTGGCATGGTCGAGACTATAATTCTTGGCAGGTATTGTATGCAAAATCCGATATTTTGTCATGTTTGAGCAGCTTAATTGCAATTGAAAGTCATCCTTCTTTCTTGTCTTTTCGACAGACATGTTTCAGTGCATGTCGATACTGTCGGGAGACGCCTGTGTTGCAGAATTGGAGCGTGCTCATTCTTGAAAAGGCTGGGGATTGAATGTAACCGGAATGATGTTCTTGCAGGATTTAGGAGGCAGGTCCGGGTTGTGTTAGAGGAGGAAAATTTGGGTATTTGTGGGTTCAAATCCCACTGTAGGTTTCAAATTTTTTTTGTTTCTCGCATGTTCATTTGTTCCTTACAAACATGAAAGATCCGAGAGACTCAGAGCTTAGATTCTTGTCGGTAGGACAGTAGGCTCTGGATTACGGGCATAGCCATAGATCAGTGCAAGGGTCTGGTGGCCTGGTTTGATGAAGTTCTAGCGGCTTTGAACAGGGCAGCCGCTATGGCAAAAGGCTCTGCCGGTTTAATGAAGCTATGGCAGATGCCGGTTTAATGCAGTAATGCCCGTTTTGTGGGTAGTGTGTGAACCGACCTGTCTGAAGCTGGGTCCGGTTGTTAGGAACAGGATTCATTCTGGGCGAGCTTTATGCCCAGCACTAGCAAGAGTGGCAGAAGAGAATTCATTCAGCCAACGTAAAGGTTGCTTACGTGGAATTCTGCTCCCATATCCAATAGGGAGCTTACACGTGGCACCATTTCCTTTCCTGAATGTTAGCTTAGTTGTCATTGTGATCAAATGTTTTTTAAGTGTACATGTTTTTTTTTTACTATCCACAGTAGAATGTAGGGTAAGAAGACAGAATTACAAGTAAAAAACCTCGGAATGTAAGGTAAAAATCCCAGAATGCACAGTAAAACATTAAAATTCATAACCAACAATTGCAGTGAAAATTTTTCTATTCAAGTTCAGATCAAAAAAAGGTTTACAAACAAAAAGTTTCAGTCACATGTTTCACCCAGATTTACTTTCACTTCCAGTAATCCGGCTCAGGTATGTCAGCCATACTCGGCTGACATACCAGAAAAACTTGACACCATATTAGCATAACAAACAAGATAAGAACAGCATTTAATCCAACCTCGTCTGCTGCTTTACTCCCCAAACCCTGAAAAATAGAAAGTAAGTGTAAAAAAACTAAAAAAGAAAACAAACAAGAACGAAATAACAACTATATCTCAATCTTGGACGCCATTCTTCAAATAAAGTTTCAAGAAACGGCCCTAACACTCGCCATTCTTTGAAAACTAACATGCACCATTAGGAATCTCACCAAGATTCACTGCAAGAAGTCAGAAATCCGACAAATACCACGCAAACCTCGATCTTCAACAATAACACCCGATCTTCGAAAGAAACAAGGCGCTGGAACAAAGAACACCCGATCTTCAGAAGAAACAAGGCGCTAACCAAAGAAACAAGGCGCTGGAACAAAGAACATGCGATCTTCGAAAGAAACAAGGCGCTAACCAAAAGAAGCAAGGCGCTGGCGACAAAAATCTGAACTATGGCCGGAGACAAGGCGCTAACCAAAAGAAACAAGGCGCTGGCGACAAAAATCTGAACTATGGCCGGAACCAAAACAAACAAGGAACTGGCGACAAAAATCTTCAAAAAACAAGGCGCTGGAGCTATGGCCGGAGCGCTGGCCGGAGCGCCATAGCCGCAGGCGAGGAAAGAGGAGGAACAGTAACGTCCAAATTTTTTTTTATATGGATGACGTGGCAGAATTCCACGTAAGCAAACCTTCACGTTATGGCAAAGGCTTTTTAGGCTACTTTCTGGCCTATCAAGGTAGCCTAAAAATTATACAATTGGGTCTTCTCGCTTAATCTTCCCTTGATGTACATAATCTGATAATGTTTTCAACCATATTTTCAATCCCGATCATTGGATCTTGTTTTGTAATTTTGGGTCTAAATGCTAATAGCCATTTATCACAAGACCGGGAATATCCCGCAGATCAATGGCTCCGAAAGAAACGAATAAAACCCATAAAGATTGAATAAAAATGATGCCAAATAACATCATGATCTACATAAATTAGAATTTTCTTTAAAAAACTCTCAGAAACACAGTTCATTTTTAAAGCAGCTTGTGAATTTTCTCAAAGTTGTGCTGCAGATTATGCGGTTATGTATTCCGTGATTGCTTTTTGAAAATTGAATTAACATAAAAAGTGCAGTTCTGAAATTGCAAAAGCTCCTCTGGCAAAACATTTGTGTCCCATTATGTGAACACCTCGCCGTGATGATACAAAGAAACCAATAATACGTATTTGATACTAGAAGCTATCCTCAAAGCAGCCCCACTAATTAATTCATTCTTCGAATCAGCGCATTAATCTTATCCTCTCTATTTCCTGCATCACCACCCTCAATATAATGAAGACGTTTCTTCTTCAAACCACCCAGTGGAGAGCTCAATTTAAATGGCCACAAAAAGTTGTTTGCCTCCTTAAAGTGAGGGCCAACAGTATAAATCTCATGAATGAGGTCTTCAATGCATAAGATTCCATATTTACCGAGTGCCTGCAAAAGAACAAACATGAAATTCAACTATAAAAATTTAGTAGACAAGCATTTCACATAAATTAAAAAAGACGTACCTCCTCTATAATGGAATTCTCTGTAAGGGCAGTTCTCATCTTGTTAATCTTCCCATAACCTCGTTTGTATATCAATTCCTTGACACTCTTCAAGTTAGGGTAACTGGAAGCATTATGACATGTAAGTCGTCTTTCGAAATCAAAACTTTATAGCTAAACTCACCCATATGTGACATATGGTTCTACCCTCCGTAGCATGTTCATCGTAGCCTTGTTAACTTTCATGAAGACTCCATTAAATATCTGTGCAGGAAAGGCAGCTGACATGGGTGAGCGATAAAATATGAAAGACTTCCATAAAATATGAAACTAAAATATCTGCCTGCATATTTGTTACCTGGCGAAGACGTAATAATTGCAAAATCTTGCGAGTTTTAGGAGGCATGTCATTTATACTGCACCAAAATTCAAAGGAAATAAGCAAACTAATCTTTACCCCACTAAACAAAGGAGGAAATCATGTAGCGTACTTACCCACGAATGCGTATTATCACCATCAACTTTGATTCAGGCTCTACATAAAATCCTCCCTTCAGCTTGCATTCTCTTTTAAGTGCAATCGTATCCCTTTCCTGCCATTGAAATATTTATCAGACATGCACAAGACTCGAGATTGCATTTACTATCCAGATCATACACCCTAAACAGCATTCTATATTGCCTACAGGCGAGCATCTAAAGACAATTGCAAACCTGCTTCAGATATTCTTTGGAGTATTGTTCTGCCCGTTTGAAAATGGTCTTCCGGAGCTCCCGGAGCTTGAGCCGTTCCTTTTGCAGCTGCTCCTTCTTAGCGAGAGCCCATTTCTCGTCTCGCTTCCTCTTCTTCAGCAGCGATTCGGGCAAAGACGCAGCCGGCGCCGGAGTGTCCACCTCCATGCTCATGCTTTCCAGACTGCAGAGAGTGCTTAGGGTTCCAGGGATCTTAGGGTTTAGTTTTTAGGGCGAGGCCTTGCCCTAAAACTTGAAAGCTTTTCATTTTATTTTTGGATTGCCCCTAGGGGGCAAACCCTACCTATAGGTTCCCTTGGTTCAACCTATAGAACTGCTGAATTTGCCTGCTGGTGTGTGACCTTGGGACGTAGTGCTTGCAAAAAGCCTTACTGAAGATTCTGAATCTGCAATTGTTCCTTCTTAACTTGTTTGACTTGGCATAACCCTTCCACCAAATTCGAGTTGGCCCTATCAGGTTTGTTGTTGCCACCTTTCCTATGTCCTTATCTTTCATTCCATATGAATTCCCAAATTTTTCCATCTCGTCTAACCAAGCTTCCACTTCCATTCCCGACCTGTCCTTCCCGGAGAACTGACCCAACTTTCGGGTTTTCCATACATTATTCATTGCATTATCCACCTTTTTCTAATAATCCTCTATTCTACGGTTCTTGTCCCTAACTTGTGAAGTATTTGACTCACTTTTTGAACTGCTTCGGGATCCACTTCCCGTAGTATCTGACCGGCTGGAGCTAGGAGGAGACGGACTCCTCCTACTTCTTCTTTTCCTCTTTTTGTTCTTCTCGGATACGTGGATTTCTTCCCTCTCTGGTTGAAGAGCTTCATCTGGTCCTCTCGGTGGTGGAGGCTCATACTCCTGAGCATGCATCAATGGCGTAGGCCACTGTAACAGTTGCTGCATCCTGGCTGCAAGTATTAGTCACCATGGTTGTTATTCAAAATTATACATCATAATGTCATTTATAGGTTAATTCTGTGAGGCATAAAAGAAATCAAGTTGAAACTCAACTTATAAGTTAACAATGGGTTATGATAATTGATATAACAACATACAATTGGAAGCTTTAAATATTATATAGAAATGGATAGTAGTACATGAAATTAAAATTATCTTTGTACATGTATTAATACAGAGGGATGAGTAGAGGTTTCATCGTCGAGAGCCCTTCATAGACTTGAAGAAGTTTTTCACGTCTTTGAGTCGAAGACCCTTACCGACATTTTGCAGAATGTTTCTGGATGATCCCCTTTCTAGCGCTCGAGCCATTTGAGCAGGTGGGAGCGGTGGTGCTGTAGCTGCTACAACCGTCATCGGTGCATCCCTTAGGTGGCCTCTCGCGAAGTCGAGGCTGTAGAGGACCACGAATCTTTTGAAGAGGATGACATGATCCGTGGTCTCCCTCATTTTGGCGTGCTGGCTGAACCCTGTTAGTGCAATCAAGAGTGTTATGGCCCTCCTCTCCTCGCGGGCTCTCATTTGGCCCTGACTTAGGACTGAAAAATAGTATTGAAGGGCCTTCCCCTTTTGGAATCCCGCCGTCTACGATTCTGTGCACTTCCTTTGAGCCATTCCACCATTGACGCTAGTGCTAGGAGGTCTTGGTCCCTCCACATGGTGGTTGCATTGTCTAAGTTGATGCTGCTCAACCCCTCCTGCATGCTTCGTGCTCGGATGGTTCGGCTAGAACTTGGGCCTCTCCCTGATTTGTACAACCTGCTTTGGATCTCTTGAAACTCCTCCTTTGGGATGATTGGCGGTTGTTGGTGATACAATTGCCTTATGTATTCGTATGCCACGACGTCGGACATCATCTCGCCGGCATAAGAGTGCCGCTCTGCTACCTCTATGAGTAGTCGATGAAGTCCCTCTGCTGTCCTTCTGCAATCAAGCCCAATAGCTCGTCGATCCTGACCCCTTCTTCTAAGCAGTATGGGAGATGGAGGATGTCATTTGCAAGGATGTACTTCTCCCCTTCGATCACTATCGGGGATAAGGCCGTGATGTCGATACGTGGTTCATTGGTCCTCCTGATGTCGTCATCATGCCTTGCTATCTGCATTTCCATCCTTGATGCTTCCCTGCTCTCCCAATTTTTGTCGTCGTCCCCTTCCTGTTCATAGTCTTCTTCGATCTGGAGTGCCCCTGCTGAAGTGTCGTGGTAGACGTACTCTGAGGACTGAATCTCGTGGATTTGGTCCTCTTCACCTTGGTGTTGAGGGATGCAAGGTCTAATGTTTGGATCAAGGGTTCCCCCACCTTGTTGATGGCCCTATAGTGCATAAACAGGGATAGAGCCGCGTGTGCTGAGACATATCGATGCCTGTGAGCCTTACAACTCATGTAATCAGGCATGTTCTTCGTCCTATCCCACAATTGACTCTTGACTCTAGATCCCCCACCCAAGACTTGACTTAATGACTCCAAGGACACCCACTTGCCTCCCCCTGGGGGAAGGCTGACTTCCCATAGTAAGACTTATTGGTCGTACTGGCATATAATGTCTGTGTAACATGGTGTTCTAGTCAAGGTTGCATGGAGATCGAAGAGATGGTCAAAGACAAGTCTCACAGTCAGGCAGGCTTATACCAGTACGCCGATGAGCTTACCTTTGCGCACCTCGGTTACTCTTTAGGAGGCATCTGCTCAGAAGACCTCTTCTGCTAGGAAATCATGGATGTAGTTGGCGCTGTTGTACCATTGAACAAAGTTTGTGGGTATCATTGAGCAGAGATTAGAGCAGAAAATGGTTGGGAAAGACTGACAGAGAGCTGGAAAATTGCTTAAGAGGATGAGAGCAACTTGGTGAAGAGAAAATGTCAAATGAGGCCCTTTTTATAGACTAAGGCTGCCTAGGCTTCCATGCCCAAGACTTCTTGATCGGGTATATCTATGTTCTAAGGCTATAGATCTCTAAACTAGGTAACCTGAAGTGCAAATATAAGTAAAACAAATCAAGAAACACTATGGGGTAGTTTACTAGCTAAATTTTGGACAATTTTGGCTAAACATGGTCGACTCGGGTCAGACTGCGCGAAACGCATCTATGTTCGTGACGCAGGGACCATCGGCGTGGTCAGACCCGAGTGGGTCAATTTTGGCAAGACTTAACATTCCTAGGAGCTATAAAAACTACAATGCATGTTTGGATCAATTCTATGCTATCTAGCCACTTATTTTATGTTATGTTTTGGTCAAATATGGGTGACTCGGATGAGACCGCGCGAAATGCATCTACATTCGCGCGTTCGCGATGCAGGGGCCATCGGCGCGGTCAGACCTGAGTGAGTCAACTTTGACCTAAAAATCAATTTAAAAACAAAATCTTAGGCTAATATTAGTAATAAGAACATTATAATTATATTAAGAAACGTTTTACACCAATTTGATTTATACAAAAAAATACTTTTATATATATAATTTATCTAAGCACAAAATTAGAAGCTTCTAAGGCTTCTCTCTTCTCCTTACGGATCCTCCTAGCCAGATGGAGATCCTTGGGCATCACTATTACTCTCTTTGCATGGATGGCACACAGGTTGCCTTCCTCAAAGAGCTGCACCAGCTCCGTCTCTACTGCCTCTTGTAGGGATCAGATTGTTAGGGCTGTGACCCTATAGTCGGTCCGGAACTCCTACATAATCTCCCGGAGGAGTCGTTCGAACGGCGCCTTCCAGATCAGGAGATTAGTGCATTGCTGAACGTGCCTAATCTCCCGAAACACAGTGCTTCGAGTTATGGTGGACCTTCTTTGGTGGCTCTGGCTTGGGTGGTGGCGGCTTTAGTTGATTCTTCGGCTTGCCGCCCTTAACGTACTTTTGTACGTTCTGCTTGTAATATCAATCATTGTACCTCTTCCATCTTCTAAGATACTTTGGTATGCCTTCTTCCTCCATTGGAACTCGCAGTCCTGCTTAAGCATGAACTCGCGTTCTCCTACCTTCTGCTTCTTTACTACCTTCGGTGGCTTGGGCCACTTCGGGTAGGGTGGACGGGCGTCAGGGTTGGATGTCTCCCCGACATCCCTTCGGGCTCTTCTTCCTCCTGTCCGCCGCTTCCCCAGCCTCCTCCTCATCCTCCTTGTTGGTTACCTCCCGACGAGGTTCTTCGATATGCAATGTCGCTCGGGGCCGATCTTGGTCACTTTTGGACCTTTTCTCCCTTCTCGGGTCCTCCTTCTCCCTCTCCCTCTTCTTTCTCCTCGCCCGCTCCTCTGGCCACTCTGCTACCTTTTCCTTACCCTTTTTCTTACTGGAGCCAACATGTGCTTGATGGCGCTCCTCCTCCTGCTGCTGCCCTTCCTCTTGCTGGCTATCCCCCTGCTGTTGCTCCTCCTCTTGGCTCAGCGAAGGCGTGCTGAGCTCAACGGTTTTATCTGACCTCTGGGTGGCTCTCGACGAGTTGTTGGGCGCCTGTTCGTGGAAGGTGTGGAAAGTTTCGTTCATAGAGCTGGACGAAACGTTCTGCTCCTCCTCCTCCCTCCCGGGCTTGAGGTGCTCTGGGATCTTCTTGCCGCTACCTACTGCCACCTCCACCATGGAAGGAGTCTATCTGGGGCTCCTGAACTTCCAAGTTGTACATTTGGTTCGGGCTATATCTTATGGTTAAGAAAATGGATTAGCTTAAGCTGGAGATCAAGAAAGGAGATTTAGGGTGAGTTAGGGAGAGTGGGACTCTAAAATGGTATTTAAAAAGGATAAGATGCTCCTAGGGTTAAGAATATTCCCCTACCATTAATAGCCCTATTCATTAGCCCCCCTTATTAAATACACCTATTATATCTGATCTGATCTATATATGTTCTTATGTTTCGCGCTTATCCGGCCGTCCGTTCGAGATCCGACGGCTCACGTGGATTTGGGACGTATCCTACGGCCCAGATGGCCTGGGAGTTTACATATAATGTGTGTACCATGGTCCTACGGTCGAGATTGATTTGATCCTGACCGTCGGTCCGAGATCCGACGGCTCACGTGGCTTGGGGATACATCCTACGGTCCACGTGGCTTTGGGAATTATATATAATAGATCATACGGCTCATATTGCTTTTATATGGTGAGATCTTGATCGTTGATCGAGTCTAAGATCCTAAGGCTCATATTGAATGCTCGTTCCTTAAGGAAAGGCTTTTAAAAATTTTTATGTTATTGAGGGGATTCGAACCCTGGACCTTAACCCCCCAAAACCCCCACTCTAACCACTAGACCAAGCATTAATTCTATGAATAATTTATGTTTCAAACACACTTAAGGGTAATGTTCTAATTAAGATAAAGTAGACTATAATATTCTAGGATGTTTTGAAAGTTTCAAAATGTTCTAGAAAGTTCTAAAATGTTCTAGAAATTTCTAGAATGTAAGGGAATCCAGGAGAATTAAAAGGAATATAAGGAAATCTCATAAATTGTAAGAGAACCTAGGAAAATATACAAGTCTAACGGAAAAATGTTGCACAGTTGGAAGGTTTTAAATGCTCATGGGTGAACACCTCAATCAAAATAGAAAATTCTAAGAGAATGTAGGGGAATCTTCATGAATGCTAAATATAATACATAGAATGTTGAAGAATATAGAGGAATCACAAGAGAATCTCAGTGGAATCGTTGGTTATCTAGAGCACTACAGGGCCTTGCACCGTAAGAACATGCTAAAACTGGAACAATGCGCCGTAGGACGTATTAATTTTCTTGTATATATATGCTATTGTATATGGTTATTACTTAATTATAACTAGAAATTCGATTTTTCCTAATGGTTTGGTGTGTTAATTATGAATTTGCGCCATTTTTCACTGGGGTCTCGGATTGGGATGGTTCTTCAACCCATTTTGGATGAAATTTGATGCTCATGCATAATATTCACTCCAATTTACTAGAATGTTAATCCGACTCATTCTTTTTCCTGCATCTAATAACTTAGCCTAACTTTACGACCCCACTACTTGGGAGAAAAAATTTTCCTCTCGTTCTCGAGGTTCAATGGTGGAATCTTCGTCCCACACTCTATTAGGCCGGTTAGACTACTAAATCAGGGATATGGTCAGTGCTAGTTCTTGGTCTACCAAGAACATGGATCTGATACCATTGTGACGCTCCCTACCAAATATACGACGCTCGGCCACACATCTCGTAGGAAATCCCCCATCATTAGTGCGGATTTGGGGTCTGAAAATGGCCTCCTATCAGCCATTCCACGTCATATTTCCGCTCCCTTTTTCCCATGCCACCTAGGATACCAAACTCTCATAATTACAGATTTGCTTGGAATATTCTTCCGGAATAAGGGGGATTGCACATTCATGGCACCATATGTATTTAATTCTGTTGGTTGTCAGACGGACTGATGCAACACGTGGCGCTTCTAAAATGCCACTTGCATTATAGCATACCGGCAACTCATTACGGTGTCTCTTGGTAAGCGTGCGCATCACCGCCTTCTACATTTCAAAATTTGAATGTGTAGGTTGAAGCTTTGTATCGATCGGACTTTCATTTTCGAGGCGCCATTTGCGGCTTTTTTTAACCGATCTTCACTTCATCCTAATATGGGCTTCCCGCCCCCACAATTGAAATTTGAATTTGCTTAATGTATAAAAGCATGGATTGTAGGAGAATGGACTTTTCGATTTCCATATGCACGTTGCAAATTTCAAAACGAAGTTAGTGCACGGACGTTCGGCTCACACGAAGCTTAATTGTGTTGGGGCATAAAAATACCACACCTTGATTTGGCCGTGCGATCTACGATATGGAAGTTGCTTGTTGTCAAATTAAACTTAAACACAAGTGAGGTCGGCACTTACGTGGTTTTCTCGAGGAGGGTTTGGAGTGTTTTTTTTTAAATCCCAATTATCGACATAGTGTGACGTAGCATCTTGGTATTAAATAGTATGTTAAATTCGAATTATATCGGTGTTCATTTTCAGGTTAAACTCAAATCATATAGGTTTAGGAATAAGGTTAAAAAAGGAAGATATTGGATATTTAGGAATAAGGTTAAAAAAGGAAGATATTGGATATTTAGGTATAAGGTTAAAAAAGGAAGATATTAGATATGGCTCAAATTTCGAGATATGCACATAATGGCATGTAATGATGGTTGATAGGACTGGAATACGAATCATTCCTACGATTTTCACGTCTAATCCAGCCTAGATTGGCGCCCATTCTCCCCCCAATCTCCGCCCAATCTTCGCTAGATCCTCCGCCCAATTTCTCTAGTCCATCGCCATGAAGAGATCAACTACGGAAGAGCCGGAGGTGTCCTCCAAGAGGCGCCTATTACGGCTGGAAGAGGTGTTCCCTCATGATTCCCTCCGCTGCCCCACGGTTCTTGCTTTGAATGCCTCGATTCCTCGATTCCTTTGACGAGGAATCGAGAGAATGAGGAATTAGAGGAAATTCCGGGAGCAGGAGTTCATCCGTGTGTTCTTGAAGAATTTGGATAGGAGATTCTTGAGAAAATGAGTGGTCTACCGATGGAGAAGAAGCCGAAGATGATGAAGAAGATGAAGAAGTTGAAGACGAATCGGCCCGACTTGAGGAGCTCATGGCGTTAGTTCATGGTACATGCATGTTTTCTTTCTTTTCTTAAGCATTCAACTAACGGTTATTTCTTTTTTTTTTTTGCGGATGGTGAAGCGGATGAATGAAATTTGTTAGGGCGAGAGCACCTCTTATTTTTTTTTTTCCCTTGTTCTTAGCCTCCGACTTGCCTCCGACTTCTTACCATATATTTGCAAGCCTCAGGACTTTTTGTTGTGAATAGTTGAAGCCTCCGGGCATTTAAATTTACAAAATGATGTAAAGCCATACGGCCATAAAAAATTTTGAATGTAAAAAGTTTTTGCTTCTAATTCCATTTGAATACCTAACTTTTTTTTTACTGTACATGTGTTACCACTCTTAAGTACATAAGTCATTATCCCTTTTCAAAGAGCATATTATTTTTCAAGGATCACACCAAGCGAATAGTACATATGCAACAAAAATGGAACACACTAAATTCGCATCGTGTGATCCACTTTCTTATTTGTTGTCAAATTAAAATTAAACACAAGTCCAGTCTCCCATTTGCATATAAAATATCTATCATTCCAAGTTATATTATGTTTTATGAACTGCCAATGGGATCTACAGGACTATTAAATATGACAAAAGGGACATTCTTCCATTTAAAGTCCTAAAGTATGTACATGCTGCCAGCTGTAGGCCATATCACCAGGCCAGAAATGTCATCATTTCACAAGTTTTACCTTACATGTATATTAATTCATGTCCTAGAGAAGCAGCTCGAGATATCAAAAGGCTTATAATGAGCTTTGTTGATAATGGTTTTGACTATAAGGGCCTCAGTAGAGCAGTATACAAATATGTGTACAATAATGATTTTCCAGGACTGCAGTATGACAGCAGTACCATGCTGGAGTTCCTGAACAACTAAATCTCAAGGTATGACTTCTAAATAATGTATATAGGCTTTTTTATGGGATGAGGCTCAACCCCTACTGTGATAGTGGGGGTTAGCCATCCCCATGGTCACAGAATATGCAATGTAATAGGTGTGTTCTGCTTCATTCCACGGTAGGTGGAAGGGTTTTTTTTATTATGTCTGGGCATGCTTCTAGATTATACTAAGTTGACACAGTAGTGGTCTTCTTGGTATGACATTTAGACAACATCTTAATAAGTTACATATACATGAAGTATAGTTTATTAAACATTAGGGACCTTGCTATAAACATAGAGGCTTTAATGCAGTCCTAATGTATTTACCAGTTGCATGGTATCGAGCCACTAAAACATAAATATTAACCCTATGGTAGGGTTTGCATTTACTATTGGAGGCCGGATACGGTGGTAAAGGGCATAGGACCAGGCTTTTATTCTTACACAAATCTCCTTGGTCAAGATACCGTTGACCGGCAACTCATGACGGTGTCTCTTGGTTTGTCAGATACCAATCATGCGCATCACCGATTCTTGTCTTGCCCTATTTTCATTTAGAGTCCATTCCCGCCTTCTACATTTCAAAATTTGAATGTGTAGGTTGAAGCTTTGTATTAGACATTCGTTTCGAGGCGCTGCAATTGCGCCTTAAAAGTTCGTAACCGGGATCTTTACTTCATCCCAATACAAGCTTCCCGCCCCTCTACAATTCGAATTTTGAATTTGCTTTTGTATAAAAGCATGGATTGTAGGAGAATGGACTTTTCGATTTCCATATGCACGTTGCAAATTTCAAAAACGAGGTTAGTCTGGTGAGCCTCAAACGGAAGCCCGTGTGTGGGGCATACAAATTGTACACATTCATTTGGCGGACCGTGCGATCCACGCGGTATGGAAGCTCCAAATGATGTGTGGATAAGGATCCAACGACTTCGGGGAATATGCTCCGGTCTTCAATCGCAAAAAGGAGGTCTAAAAATAAGAACTTAGACCTCGACATGTTGCGCCTTGCGGGGCTCAAAAAGTGTCGACATCTGGGCGGATGGCAGTTTATATCCATTGGATCCATTGAGTGGCAAGAAACCGTCATTTCGGGACGTTTCAAGTTTAGTCCGATTTTGTGGTGGCGGTAACTCCGGCCTCTTGGGATATTGTGAGAGATTGAGAAAGGATGAAGGCATTCGAATCGAATCTGAGTTCCTTGAGATGAGCCGCCCGATTGTCACAAAAAGAATTGTAACTTAAACCGGCAGACTCTTTTTCTCTCGCTTCATTACTCCACCGTGATGAAGGAAAGGAATGACGGCTTGGGGAGGGAAACTTCTTTGAGATCTGAAGTGGACAAGTCCAAATTGGTGATAGGGCAGCTGCAAGAAAAAGATCCAAGAGCTCGAAAAGAGCAAACTTTGGGCTTCAATGTAGGTTAAAGAATTTGAAGAAAACACCCCTTGGCTTGCGAGAAAGGAAGAAGCATTATCGACCGATAGAGGAACTGAAGTTTGGATCAGGTGCATTCAGACGCAGGGTCACGGCCACAAGGTCCGTTTACAACACTAGCAAAGGCCGGTTAAGATCCGGGGAAACTAGAAGCAATTTTGGTTACGTGAGTGAAGAACCTAGCGCGACGAACAGGGAGATAGTGGACATGATTTGTCAGCCCTACAACTCTCCTCTCAAGAAGATGGTATTGGAAATGGTACTAGGGGAGATCTACAAGAAGTTAGAAGCTTACGGATGTACATTTGTTTGTGATGATGTAGGCAATGAGGCTTGGTTACCGTTCTCTATTCAAGCCATTCCACGAAGCGTTGAAAAGAATGGGCACAAAAAAAGTATTCGCTCCACGTCCACAAATTGTCGAGAATACAAGGGTTACTAGGACAAAGATGGTGTATGCCATATTAGGAGAGATGCACCACGTTGAATGTCTTTGGTCTGCCATAGCCATAAAAAGATAAGAATGGCAAGGATTGTTGTGATATAGTTGGAATGAATGAACATAATAATCTTTGGGTTGACTGGTTACTCTCTTACAATTCCTTGTCAAATATTATGACTTAACGATTCGCGAGAAACTAATGGTGAGATTGAAGTTTGCATAAAATTGGATGAAATGGAACTGACCAAGTTTGAGAAGTATGAGAGGGTATCCGTTGTCATCATGAATAGAGCAATTGAGAATGCAATTGCACATGCTAAATCAAAGAGCAACAAGAATAATAAAAAAGATGTAGAGGTGACGGACGAGGAGAAGAAGCGTGCGGAAAAATGGTTCTCATGTCAATCTGAAGATGACACCTGGTGGTTAGGTCTCTTTAAAGTTCAGAAAGAAACCCACGAGGTATTGAAATGGGTGTTCAATCAAACTGACATCCCGAGTCTAATATCTAGATTCGAGGGAGGGGAAAAATTGCAAGTAGATCACTATGGATCTTACAAAGTAATTTTTCACTTGGCATCGATTTAAAAACCGAGAAAGCAATGTACAACATAAGTGGAGGAGGACAAGGAACATGCAAAAGTTTATGCAGATTGCAATCATGCAAGGAAGTCAAGCACCTTTGGGAAGACTGTTTCAACCTTGTCCCTTAACCAAGCAAATGCTCCTAATAGAGGAGAAGACGATCCCAAGTTCCATGGCATTTTCCCCATTCCATTAGAGAGGGTTCATATCGCACTTTGCGGCTTTGTGAGAATCATCGACAAGATGATATTTTTGAGTTGCGTGATTCGTGTGGAACATTTCGGACAAGAAGAGAAGAGAGGAAGGAATTGTAGAGTTGAACATGTTCTATCGAAGCGAGGTTTGCATGGTGGCAATGTAAGATTAGAGCTCGATGAGAAATGGGCGGGGAAGAACAAGTGTGCCTCGTGAAGGTGTCAATTGGAGGGGTGAAAGCTCGGACGCTTCATAAAAAGAATCATAGAGAGGCTCGAACGGAAACGGATGGGAGAAAAGGTCTATGAATTTGGAAAATTCTTTGGTTGATGCGGAGCAGGACCGCATGAGATGGCGTTCGTTCGGCATTGAGGAAAAAAAGCATGGGATGCATTGTCTGAATTGTTCCCATACATTGGAGAATGGACCTCACAAGAGAAGATGCGAAATGTTCGTGCAAGCGAATAACAAATTTATTAAAGCTTTCATAGGCGCATGGGGGAGAGAGTGAAGTCACGCACTACTTGCACATCTTTTGGGCTCATGCACCTTGGTTTTTAGGAAGTATGGAAGCCTAGCGATTGTGGAGTGCACAAGGCATGGAGAAGTCGCATAAACAAGCTAAAGTAGCCTTTCATCGTAACACTCAAAGAGGGGTGGAAATGTGGGAACCAACCCTCTAAGGCAGATGATGTGAGTGGTTTTATAGAAGGGCGATGGCTAAATCGACAAGAAGGTCGCTTTAAGGAGCAACCCAGAAGTCGTAAACACCATTGGCATAATGCTGAAGAGAAAACGGAAAGTTGCTTGGCAAAATTCTAGGGCCCCACTAGCATCGCAACAGTGGAGATCTAAGAGACAAAGAATCGGTAAAGTATACTTGTAATGTGTAGCATGTTCACACGACGCGAAGTACTTGCCTCCAACCTTGTTTGCACAAATAGCTTCGTCGTGTGATCTTATTTGTATCATCTGGTAGCGAGCGGTGGAGTTCGCTATTGCTTGCATTTATGTGGCTTCGGCGTCGTGTGAAGCTTTACAAGATAATAATAAAAAGGGTTACTTTTGATTAAAGTTGTGAAAGATGTTACATTGAAAAACAAAATACAACGACTCATTGTTGCTCCAGTGCGAGCTCTTCTTCATTATCTTCATCATCATCATCAGCTCCGTCCTCGTCTTCGTCTTCATCTCTTCCCCTCAAGCGAGCAATCACCCTATCCAAACGTTCCTCCAATCTGTCCACCATCTCTTTGTACATGTCCCGCTCCACGTCCCAATAGCACAACGCGTGTTCTTACGCCTGAATTAGCATCCTCGTTGTCCGTCATAACCACCTCGGTCGCGGTTGTTGGGGCATGTCATCTGTCGACCTTCTATTCAACCGCCTGATTTGCCTCTCTTGGCTACGAAGCATGAGAAGGTTGAATTCATTCTCTTCTTCTTTCTGCTGAATTGTAACGGCGTTTTCCTTTAGAAGATCATCTTGCTCCTTCAACCTCTTCATTAGAACACCCAACACTATGTCGGAAGGGAGTTCTATCCTCTTGCGTTTTTTTCCTTATCGCGGTTGAGGATGTGGAGGCCATAGATGACAAATGGGAGGGACGTTAAGATTATAGAAGTGAGGAGCAAAGACTCTAACCGGCGGAAGGAGCACAATGCAAGGACATATTAGCGCTTGAACATATTAAATCTGAAAAATTTTCTTGTCAGACGTGTGTCGGCGGATTCTGTCGGTTGTCCGCTAGAACACATTAATGGTACTTGTCATTTGGAACACATTAATAACTATTCTAACTACATTGTATATCACACCACGCTGAATCTGCACCACGAGCTTTAAAACCCTATGAAGGTTTTCGCCGTGTGATCTGGTCTTTGTCATTCTCTCTACCACGGATATTGAAAATTAAAAATAGGAAACGTAATATTCGGCACATTTGTCAAAAACTTTTTCCCATTGAGAAATAAAACCATTACAAACATTAAAAAAAACGGCCCCTCTAGGAGGAGCCCGATGCCTATGATCGTAGGGGCAAGCTCTTCCGTAGGGCGTTGATAATTTTTTACGCTCCTCCAACATGATTGCACGCCCGCAACCACGTTCTCATATTCCGCAACCTTATCTTCCCGCTCATCGAGTTGAGCTCGGGCAGCCTCTCCGCCCGATTGCGGCCCTAAGCCTCTCTTGGAGGTTATATCTGCGTGGTAGCGCAATTCGCGGTCTAAGGCAGCCCGTGATTGTCAGCGCACTAAAATCACCTCCTCAGCCAGAAGGCGGCCTTTTCCTCTGCCGCAACCGGCTTGGCGGCGTCTTCATCATTCTTTTCTTTTAGAAGGCGGATCCGTTCCTCCGCCCAAAGACGAATGTTTTGAATTTCCTTGACCAAAACTTGAGACAAGATCTCGGCGAGGGATGGAGGCGGAGCTGGAGGCCATTGAAAGTGATGGGAGAACGGGAGAGATGGCCGAGGGCGGATGTGGTAGAACAGGAGATGGCGGATAGGAGAAGACAAAGGCCTCCGGCGTTTTATATAGAAACTAGAGATACGTTGGAATCTACGGTTTTGAAGTATGGAGATAAAGTTGTGTAATAATCCCACGAGAAATTATAGCATGCAATTAGGCAACGGTAGCCTATGTTCGCATCATGGGATCCGTCATATCCTAGCCGTCTTGTATGCAGGCCGTACAAAACTGATGTTATTGTGGCAAATAAGATGCCACGTCCTTGGCATGACGTTGTCATCCACAAGCCACGATATGTGAATAGGCGTTGTCATCCACATGCAAATTCGCATTTACCGCAAGTTATCACATAATCTAGCTAGATATTTGTGTTACATATACTTTTCCATTAATAAATTAGGAATTTATACATACAACGAGGTGTGCGTTGTGGAGATCATCTGACGCCGAAATCCATTGATTGCTACCTAATTGCAAGAATGGCATTTGGCGCGTCGGTGATCTTTTAATAAACAAAACACAAGAGAACGGATAGAAGCAAGAAACAAAGCAAATTTTTCTTTGAAACAAAAATATATATACAATGGCTACGGATCTTCATGATCACGTAGCTGAAGCCGTAAAGTCTGCGTTCTCATCCTCCGCGACTCGAGCTTCTTCTCCATATCTTCTAGCGCTGCGAAATATTGTGTGCGATTAAAAGCGCCTCGACCCTCTGACTATTGGCCTCTCGGTACTGGTTAATGTTGCCTTGAGCTCAAGGTCTCGCTCATGCGGCAGCCCCTCGTGAATTCTAAACGTCCACCGCCTCCATCTTCACCGGCGAGAGGCGGTTGTTTTTCGTCGTGAACCTCCTTGAATCTCTTCATCACCACGGCAAAGAAGGGTGATGTCCGGCTGGCAGCTTCTGGGCGATTAAACTTATTGGAGGAGGATGATGATGCCATCGGAGGAGAAGGCGGAAGGCGGAAGGCGGAAGGCGGAGAAGATGAGCAGAAGGCGGAAGGCGGAAGAGGATCGGAGGTCGAAGGCAAGATAGAAGGTCTTCTATTTATAACAGGGATTTCGTAGTAGCTTGAGTCACACGACGCGAAGGATGCCGTGTGGGTCGGGAAAATGGACCGTTACTTCTCGCATCGTGTGAGGAAAAAGGACCGTTACTTCTTCTAACGTCTTTTCTTCCAGAGAAAGCTCGTGTGATAATTTTTATTGATAATTTCGGTGATACAATCTATACATAAGTAATTTTACTGATACATAACTAAAGATAGAACTTCTCATTGAAGCAAAATAGAACGGCATGGAGATCACACGACGCGAAATCCATTGATTGCTACCTAATTGCAAGCAAGGCATTTCGCGTCGTGTGATATTTTAATAAAACATAACATACATTGGAACAAGAGGATAGATAGAAGCAAAAAATAGAGAAAACTTTTCTTTGAAGCAAAAAATAGATAGATACAACGGCTAGGGATCTTCATGATCCTCTAGCTGATTTTCATGTCCTGCAGCTGAAGCCGTAAGGCTGCGTTCTCATCCTCCGCAGCTCGGAGCTTCTTCTCCATATCTTCTAAGGCCTGCGAAATCATGTGAGCAGTTTCAACTGCCTCGGCCCTGCGGCTCGTCGCCTCTTGGTACATGGCAAATGTTTCCACGAGCTCAACGTCTCGCTTCGTCGCGGCAGCTCCCTCGTGAAGGCTAATGCGTCGACGCCTCATTGTTCTCGGCGACAAGGCGGTTGTTTTCATCATGGATCTCCTTGAATCTCTTCATCACCACCGCAAGGGTGATGTCCACGGCGGCGGGCGCCGGGAGTGCTATCTTGGCGTGGTCGCTTGCTAGAGGAAGATGATGATGCCATCGGAGCGAGAAAGGTGGAAGGCGGAAGCCGGAAGTAGAAGATGAGAAAGGCGGGAAGGCGTCGGAGGTCGGCGTGGACATCGGTCTTCTATTTATAACATGAGTCACCACGAGTTGCTTTCCGGCGTCGTGTGAGGAATAAATAAATTAATTGTTTTTTCCAATAATATTTCATTTCTTGAGATAGATATCACACGGCGCGAAAACCTAGATATGATGAGAAAATCGGTGATGTATTTGGCGTGATGTGAATAAATACAAATAAAATAATTTTTATTAGGAATTTCGGAAGGACAAATCGTACATAAATAATTTTACCGATACAAGTTGGAAAACATATAACTTCCAATTTCTCAAGCTTCGCGTCAATTTCATGCTCTTTCAATCCCCGCCCCTTGATCCAACAAGGCAATGACTTCCATGTTATCGACCCGACTTCCAACCTTGGGTGAGTCAAACCCGGTGACTAAAAATTTTATATATTGCTTTCGCCATGAACCGGCTTGGTCGTCAAAATATTGTAGCACAACATCCCGCCGAATTGCTATCACCCTTTCAGTGTTTGATGCCAATTGGAAATGGTTCCCGAACATGCATAATGCACGGATGTAATAGACAAACTCTGCACCTTTTGGACTGAAAGTTCTGCTGAAGACGATTATCTCCCCATTAACGAATCTTGAGATATATTGTAACAATGTAGAGTCCTTCAATCTTTCCTGTCCCCCGCGTGCATGTCGGCAAGGCAACCTCGCGATAGCATCCAAGCTAAGGCAACCTCGCGATAGCATCCAAGCTCGCTACTGTTTGCCATGATGTCCAACTCCTTGCAATAGAACGGATAAATCGCAGTCGGCGCAACTTCCTCGTTGTCATGAGGGGCGGATGCATACCATTCCAGGAACTTCACATAACAATCCATGGCGAAGCAAACGACGAAAACAAGATGTTTAGGAGCGGTAAGGCGCTGTCACTTTTGAACTCAAGTAGCCGTTGTCGATTATGAAAGGGGACACAGCCGTTGTGGGGAGATTTGTCCGTACATTCTAGGGTTAGGGTTAGGGTTAGGGTTGGATCACACGACGCGAAGACTACTATGTGCAACAAAAAAGCACAATGCTTGCTGCGCGTCGTGTGATCCTCACGTATAACATTAAAAAAAAAAATACAAAGTGCGAAGCTAGGCTTCTAAGAAAGAAATGGACTAAGAGATTCAGCTTATAAAGCCATTACATTAAGAAATATTATACATATGAAAAAAACACAAAGGCACTTCACGGCCTTTTTTCTGGGGGGTCTTTCTTCTTGTTGTATTCAGCCATAAAATTTTGACCATAGTATTTTCGGGATCCCTTATCGTAAGGCGAGAGCATGTCCTTGGGCATGACATCACCCGCTTGGCATGTATTGCCGCAAGCTGCGAGTCCTCGAGCAGGCCCGACACCAAGCGCTTCGAAGCCATTTGAAGAGCATTTAAAGGCGATTTGCTTGAATTTCAGAATTGGTATGATGTATCGCACCACACTCTTGCGAGAATCTCTTTTCACGAGCACGGCAAATGGGAGACGCGGAATGACCATCTCGGTGCTCTTCGATACTTCTTAATCTCGCGAAAGCTCACCCCAATGCCAGGCCGTCTTCGCTTAGGCCACTACCCTCACCCACCCCGGCATTTGGAGCTGTTGTTCGGCCGACTCTTCCGCCGTCTCCTCACCTGACATTTGCGGTGTGTTTCCTCGCCGACTCTTCCGGCCGTCTCCTCACATTTCTCGTCGCCTTCCCTTTCGGTTGGGCCTCCTCCTTTGATTTGAAGGTTACGGCATCGAGGAGGAGGAGGAGGGAGGCGATAAGAGCAACAGCGGCGCCTAATAATTAATCCGGCGTCATATACGCTTTCCGGTCTCTCTCACATTTCCATCCTCCGTCTCGGCTGGAGTGCACCTCCCTACTTACTCGAGCTGCTTCTCCGCCGTCGTCATCGGATTTCTTTTCCGGTCTACGTTAGGCATGGTGGAGGAGGAGAATCTCTATCGAGACTTGATTAGATGAAGGAGGCGGACTAATGTAATCACGGCCTTACACCACGGATGGGTCCTTGCGGTTTGCTTAGTTCTTGCCATGGCTTCTCGGCGGATGGGCTTTATACTACTGAACACGACACAAAAATAGACAAGCGGCAAGAGATAAATAGTAAAAAGCAGAAGTTAAAGTAAAATATGATGGTAACGTTTTTAAATAATTATGCGGAACCCTAAAAAAAATATCGGACAAAATACGGAACCCTAAAAAACATCGGACAAAAACACAAATAAAAACCGAGATTCAAAGCGCTAGGCGATAGACAATTTCTTGTTGATCGCGAACTCACTAAACTTTACATTTCCCTCTTGCTCGTAACCAACCCTAATGCCATCAATAAAATAATGGAAGTCGCCGACAATCTCCTCTGTCTCCATTAGCACTCTTAGCTCGATAATGGCTATTTCGCTTTCCATGGTGGCTGTATAAATGACTTCCTCCCCTCTCCATACTCGAATATCCACCGCGATCGAGTAATACGTTATGGTCCTCAAAGCGGCTCCCAAAAAAGTTGTGCGACCTCTCTTTTTTACGTTTCCTTCGTTCTAGTTGACAATTAATTATAAATATTGTTTTGGAAGAAAGTATCCGAACTTAAAGGAGGACTTAACTACGCGGACCCTCTGTTAGTTGACCCGGATGATTCGTGGAATCGAACATCCAGTCGGAACCAAAAATAAGCCATCCACAAAATCCCAAGGGGGAGAAAGCATTATATGTCTTGAGCTTTTGAACTTCCCGCCATCATCCGAATATGTTAGCAAATACCCTCAAGCGGTGTGAAGATTTTGAAACTCATCCTCACGCCCGTTTTCGGACATTCCCGCTTGCACCTCGTCGACCATGCATTTCTTCATTGCAATTACATTGTTCTCATTAGTGCGTGGCTTACAAAGTTCACTTAAAGGGGCAATTCAACCGCCTCAAGCTCGGTTTTCGACCTTTACGTTATAATCATGTCCGTAAAACCAGATGCCTATACCCCGCAAGGTCACGGCATCCATACCTTGGAAAAGGACAATTCCAATGTCTACGTGATACACGACAAGTACACTACTAATACTTTCGGCCGGAATGACATCCACGACGTCTGATAAACATAAACCTGCACAATAAAGTTGTTTATAAACACGTCTCAACGAAAGAAATGAAAAGATAAGGAGATCACACGACGTGAAACTATCTCTACGCAGTTAAGTAGCTGACAGCTAGCTTCGCGTCGTGTGATCCGATTAAGGTGGTTACCATTTGTGGGCAATTTTGGGAATCTGTTTTTGGTGGATATTAGCTCTTTGGCCATATCAGAAGGGGTATATGCATGTCGTATTGTTATACTTTCCACTTTCCGGCCGCTAGAATTCAACTTGAACTCTTTTATCCTACCTATCCAATGTGTCAGACGTCGATCGCCTTTGTCGCTTAACTCTATGCTCGCCCCTCGTTGATGGCAGCATACTCACCCACGAACCTATTGAGACAAAACCTCCCACTTCTTGACCTTGGGAGTTCTGTAAATGGGGCAAGAACACAGAAATTACAGGAGACATCGATTGCAGATGAGGAGTGAAGGCGGAGAGGATGCCGTGAGGAGGCCGGAGTGAGCAAGATCTGAAGTTTGGGCCAAAATTTGACAAGGGAGTTGGTGGCGCTAACGATGGCGGTCAAAGTCACCATTATTTTTGGTAGCGGTGTTGTTTACGTACGCGTATTTTACCTTTGGGTACGTATAATACCTCTTGCATCGTACTATACGTACTATACCTTAAAGTTGCTTTGCCAAATTTCCAATACTTTTGTTTAATACCGTACTTAACGTATTGATCCAAAAAATACGTATAGTACGTATTTAACAAAACAAAAAACCTCCAAATGCCTTAAATACAAAAAATGGGCCAAAATGACATTTAGATTAAAAAAAAAAGAAAAAAAAAACGAGGGGAAAAACCCTCGTCACAATTTTCCCTCTCTCTCTCTCTGTTTTTTCCTCTTTTGTTTACCCTAAACGGCTGCCGGAAATGCTACTCTGATCGATCGATGAAGGCCTGTGATATCACCTGTCCAGCTAGTGTAGGCCTCGTGCAGCAATGCTTCTTCTGGTTCTTTCAGCTTGCGGACTAACAAGAGGTATTCATCTAGTTTTGCAAGGTTGAGTTTGCACCTAAGGAGTCTTACTGAGGCGAGAAGATTGTCTAAATGCGACATTAGAGCATTTGGGCGAAGGAGAAGCGCCCATAAAAGTAATTAATGCGGATGAAGGCAGCTCCAAATCATCCCTTCCTTCAGATAAAGGTGACACTGGAGTTATGCCTGTTTTGAAACCATCTCCCAAACCAGTACTTCGTTTTCCACCTAGACCAGTTTTGCATATATATACCCACAGGTAATCTATTTCACAATATGCTACTTGATTTGAATTGTAATGTCTAATAATGTTATTTATCTTGTACAAAGCAGAATTTACTATCGACTTCTCGGTTCAATAGAGAGGGCAACTCGCAACATTCGACTTACGCAGCATTCAACTCTCGCAACATTCAACTCGCCACATTCGACTAGGAGGTCATGGGCAATAACTCTTTACTCTGATCCGCTCTCTAATACCTTTACTCCTTCAGCTTGTGTAGGTAAGCCAGCCATTATTATATTCCAAATGCCGACAGCTTATCAATAACTCTTAGGGAAGACAGCCATTGTTATATCCCAACGTTTCAACCATAACATGACCTCTTGATACCATCCATTTTCCTTTGTTTCCTCTATAGCTCTGCATGATGGCAGTCATCTGAAAAGACAGGGATTGAACTATATGCACAAACATGATAAACTGGAAACTTGCCTCACCTTCTAAAGGCATCATCTTTGTCGTTTTTTCTCGCCAAAGATGATCGGATATGGCATTTGAGCTTTAATCCCAAGCTCATTTGCAAGGAAACGTTTACGGACTGGTTCAATACATTTCATTTTTTTTTCGTGCAAGCCCGGGCCCCATACTTGACATCCGTATAAGTTGACTGTTGCACAAGCACTCTATATAGTCTTGCTTGTGAAGTTGGCACATGTTTTAGCAATTTGAAGAATGTTTGCAGTCAAAGTCTATTGATATTGTATTAGAGTTCTTCAGGTGAATGTCTCATTCGTCATCTTACAATTTCTATTTGCCTTTTATGCAGGCTCTAAGAGGTTTGGATACCATGGAGAAGTTGGCGATGGAACTGCAGCCCCTTCTAGGGAAAGACAGGTAATATCAATGCCTCTTACATATGGGGTTCCATATAGCTGGTCATTGCATGCAAGCCTTATTCCAATATTTGAGAAGCACTAACCAAGTGCCTTTTGCCATTAGAATGTCTGTTACATATTTAGCATCGTGATTGCAATACTGATCCAGTTGGAAACAAGTTGGAAACAAGATTTTGGGCTTATCCAGTTACTGATCCAATACTGATCCAGTTAGATCCAGTTGGAAACAAGATTTTGGGCTTATTGTCATTTTTATGACAACCCCACAAACAGCTGATTTAGAGAAGAAAAGGACATTTAGGAGATATTAAGCCATTGTGCTGCTGCTCCTGAGCTTCTTGTAAAATTAACTGCGCCTGAAAAAATGGAGAGAAGTTAATATGCTGCTGCAAATACTGAGTAAATGAACATGTCAAATACGCGGGCCAGCAGACACACCTCGCAAGAAGTAAGCTTATGCTATCATCGATGTTTCGAGAAGCTCAATAGCATCGTGAAGTCCCCTACGTTGCCGATCGTTCATCCTCCTTTGCTAAAAATCAATGCTACATTCATATAACTTCGCCAGTAGCAGACTCAATCTCGTGGAGAAACTTGGATCTTGTTGAAATTCTCTTGTGCGCTATTGATGATGTGCCTTTATAACCCTCTAGAGAAAGATTTGCGGCATAAATTGTGCATCTTTGAGGGTTAAAGCACTTACACCAAACTTTACCAAAATCATAACCAATGGTACCTCAAGCTCCGTTCTTCCTTGAACCATTTGCATCAAGTTTTGATTGATATTCATGTTGACTTTTCCTCGGGGCTTTGATCTCCTTTCCAGTGACTTTTTTTTCTCCCGTGCGTGATTGTGCCTCGATGGTATCCTTTTCCTTACGCAAAATGTCATATTTTTCCACCAACTCGAAACCTATTGTCATTTTTAGGGTGAGATCACATCTCTGCGAGATATTGTTTTTCTCAAATGATTTGTCTTTCGATATATACTCATAGGACATGAAGAGTGAGATCATGTATTGCTTTGAGTTGAAGATTTTGAATGCTGGTAAACAATTATTTTAAAGAATCTAATTGTTCTTGAAACATTAAGCTATTGTTCAATAGTTGGTATTTTTCCCTGAAGTCCTTATTTCTTTTCTATCTTCTTGCAGTTAAGGCTGGATATTGCAACAATTGCTAGTACACTGGCATTTTTGAACAACTACAGATTTGACGACCAGGTAACCAAACCAAATTATTGTACATCTAGCATGAATTTTAAGTCTGATTTTTCAAAAGTCTGATTTTTCAAAGGTCTGATTTTTCAAAAGTCTGATTTTTCCTTCAATATTCAGTTTTGATCGAGTAGAGAACAATGCCACCTGTGCCGAGCAAATATTGGGATATTTGTACCAAAAATGTTACAAAGAATGTCTCTGGAAATAGGAGGTGGAATTGCAAATATTGCGACAAGCTTGTGCATGGGTGCGCCACACGAATGATTAGCATCTTATTGGAAAACCTAGCAAGGGGTAAAAAAATGCCCAAGTGTGCCCGATGATATGTTAAAAGAGCTTCTTGATTTGTATGGTGACTCTAGAAGCCAAGGAATTGGTGAAGATGAAGATATGATAGCAGAAGTTGACTCTTTTAGCATGCCTCATCCAGGTATGGGCAAAATATACTTTATAATACGTAACTTGATTACTAGATTTGGAATTATTGTTGCTGATTTTCTGCTGCACCTTCTCGCTTGTAGGTGTATCCACCTCTGGTTCATCTCCTCTAATTGACGAGAGTCAAGGTGCTTCCTTTGTGAGTGCTAGTACTCGCCCTCCACATTCATCTCCAGTTGTCAAGAAACAACAAACATTACGCAAGGGTAATGTGTTGCAAATACAAAGGAAGCAACATGCAAATGTTATGGAAATGAGATGTATCATTGAAGCTAATTTATCTTTTAATCTATTGAAAACGCCATGTTGGAGGAACATGCTAGAGTCTTTCTCTATGATTGGTGAGAAACATAGTGGAGTCACGTATAATCACATGAGAACCAAAGGTTTGAAAAGCGAGGTTACATCTTTGCAGGGAAAGCTAGGGAAGATAAAAGTTTTATGGTCCAAGTATGGTTGCTCTATATTAACTGATGGATGGGTTGATGTTTCTCATAGGCAGCTTGTTAATATTCTAGTATCATCTTGTTATGGCACAATGTTTCTCAAGTCTATTGATTGCAGCCATGCTGACACGACGCCAACAGTTGATAGCTCTTGGTTAGCCGAGAGAATCTCTGAAGCAATCAAAGAGGTTGGTAAGGAAAATGTGGTGCAAGTAATTTCTGATAACGCATCTAGTTGTGTTCGCATGGGGTCTTTGCTAGAGGAAGAGTTCCCTAACCTTGTTTGGAGTCCATGTGCATCTAATTCTTTGGATCTTCTTGGTCCTTCAGAATCATCTCCCTCCTCTGGTTCACCCAAGGCCAGTGCGTCGAAGCTAAAACTCCTACATTCTTGCTCTTCTTCTTGTAGATCTATCTCCATTTCTACGTCATAGTCAGCATCATCACACATAACTGACCCCCCTTGGCTTAAAGATTTCATTGTTTCCAGTGTATCTTCGGTTTGGCCGAGCAGAATGCAATAACTAGCAAATGCAAACGGCAAAGAGAAATAAGATACCTTCTTAAGCATAAGGACGCAGCCAGGAGGAGCCCGTTGCGCAGCATTGAAAAACATCTTCCCTATTTGCAAATGGGAAGCCGCCTCCTCTAGAGCTGGTTTTGGAATCCACGAGCGGGGACATACGCAAAGGGCGTCTTGGCCGAGACCAAGCGGTCGGGTGAAAGCTAAAGGCAACCTCGCGATAGCATCAAGCTCGCATCTTGTTTGCCATGATGTCCAACTCCTTGCAATAGAACGGATAAATCGCGATCGGCGCAACTTCCTCGTTGTCATGAGGGGCGGATGCATACCATTCGAAACTTCACATAACAATCCATGGCGAAGCAAGCAGCGAAAACAAGATGTTTAGGAGCGGTAAAAGGCATCGCTTTTGAACTCAAGTAGCCGTTGTCGATTATGAAAGGGGACACGGCCGTTGTGGGGAGATTTGTCCGTACATTCTAGGGTTAGGGTTAGGGTTAGGGTTGGATCACACGGCCGAAGACTACTATGTGCAACAAAAAGCACAATGCTTCTTTTGGCGTCGTGTGATCCTCAATTATAACATAAAAAAAAAAAAAAAAGTGCGAAGCTAGGCTTCTAAGAAAGAAATGGACTAAGAGATTGACTTATAAAGCCATTACATTAAGAAATATTATACATATGAAAAAAACACAAAGGCACTTCACGGCCTTTTTACGGGGGTCTTTCTTCTTGTTGTATTCACCATAAAATTTTGACCATAGTATTTTCGGGATCCCTTATCGTAAAGGCAGGCGCATGTCCTTGGGCATGACATGGTCACCCGCTTGGCATGTATTCTTTGCAAGTTGCGAGTCCTCGAACAGGCCGACACCAAGCGCTTCGAAGCCATTTGAAGAGCATTTAAAGGCGGTTGCTTGAATTTCATGGCGGTATGATGTATCGCACCACACTCTTGCGAGAATCTCTTTCACGAGCGGCAAATGGGAGGCGGAATGACCATCTCGGTGCTCTTCCGATGCTTCTTAATCTCCAGCGGGCTTCCGTCTTCGCTTCCGGCCACTACCCTCACCACCCCGGCATTTGGAGCTGTTGCTCGGCCAGACTCTTCGGCCATCTCCTCACCCCAGCATTTGCAGGCTGTTCCTCGGCCGACTCTTCCGGCCGTCTCCTCACATTACTGGTCGCCTTCCCCTTTCGGGCGTTGGGCCTCCTCCTTTGATTTGAAGGTTACGGCGCATCGAGGAGGAGGGCGGGAGGGCGATAAGAGCAAGAAACGGCGGCGCCCAATAATTAATCCGGCATCATATTACGCCACGGGTCTCTCACATTTCCATCCTCCGATCTCGAACCGGAGTGCACCTCCCTACTTACTCCGGAGCTGCTTCTCCCGCCGTCTGTCATGCGGATTTCTTTTCCGGGTCTTCTGTTAGGCATGGTCGGAGGAGGAGAATCTCTATCAGAGACTTCAGATTCAGATGAAGGAGGCGGACTAATGTAATCACACGGCCTTACACCACACGGATGGGTCCTTGCGGTTTGCTTAGTTCTTGCCATGGCTTCTCGGCGGATGGCGCTTTATATACTACGAACACCGACAAAAATAGACAAGCGGCAAGAGATAAATAGTAAAAAGCGAAGTTAAAGTAAAATATGATGGTAACGTTTTTAAATAATTATGCGGAACCCTAAAAAAAATATCGGACAAAATACGGAACCCTAAAAACATCGGACAAAAACACAAATAAAAAACCGAGATTCAAAGCGCTAGGCGATAGACAATTTCTTGTTGATCGCGAACTCACTAAACTTTACATTTCCCTCTTGCCTGTAACCAACCCTAATGCCATCAATAAAATAATGGAAGTCGTCCGCCAATCTCCTCTGTCTCCATTAGCACTCTTAGCTCGATAATGGCCATTAAACTTTCCATGGTGGCTGTATAAATGACTTCCTCCCTCTCCATACTCGAATATCCACCGCGCCGAAGTATGCGTTATGGTCCTCAAACGGCTCCCAAAAAGTTGTGCGACCTCTCTTTTTACGTTTCCTTCGTTCTAGTTGACAATTAATGTATAAATATTGTTTTGGAAGAAAGTATCTGAACTTAAAGGAGGACTTAACTACGCGGACCTCGTTAGTTGACCGGATGATTCGTGGAATCGAACATCAGTCGGAACCAAAAATAAGCCATCCACAAAATCGGCAGGGGAGAAAGCACGTATATGTCTTGAGCTTTTTGAACTTCTGCGCCATCTGGAATATGTTAGCAAATACCTCAAAGCGGTGTGAAGATTTTGAAACTCATCCTCACGCCTCCGTTTTGAGACATTCCGCTTGCACCTCGTCGACCATGCATTTCTTCATTGCAATTACATTGTTCTCATTAGTGCGTGGCTTACAAAGTTCACTTAAAGGGGCAATTCAACCGGCCTCAAGCTCGGTTTCGACCTTTACGTTATAATCATGTCCGTAAAAACCGGATGCCTATACCCCTTAAAGGTCACGGCATCCATACCTTGGAAAAGGACAATTCCAATGTCTACGTGATACCACGACAAGTACACTACTAATATACTTTCGGCGGAATGACATCCACGACGTCGATAAACATAAACCTGCACAATAAAGTTGTTTATAAACACGTCTCAACGAAAGAAATGAAAAGATATAAGGAGATCACACGACGTGAAACTATCTCACGAGTTAAGTAGGCGGCTTGACTAGCTTGGCGTCGTGTGATCCGATTAAGGTGGTTACCATTTGTGGGCAATTTTGGGAATCTGTTTTTGGTGGATATTAGCTCTTTGGCCATATCGGAAGGGGTATATGCATGTCGTATTGTTATACTTTCCACTTTCGGCGCTAGAATTCAACTTGAACTCTTTTATCCTACCTATCCAATGTGTCCATACGTCTGATCGCTTTTTGTCGCTTAACTCTATGCTCGCCCCTCGTTGATGGCAGCATACTCACCCACGAACCTATTGAGACAAAACCTCCCACTTCTTGACCTTGGGAGTTCTGTAAATGGGGCAAGAACACAGAAATTACAGGAGACATCGATTGCAGATGAGGAGTGAAGGCGGAGAGGATGCACGTAGAGGCGCCGGAGTGACAGTACAGAAGTTTGGCGCCAAAATTTGACAAGGGAGTTGGTGACGCTAACAGTAGGCGGTCAAAGTCACCATTATTTTGGGCGGCCTTGAGGTGTTGTTTACGTCTGGCGTATTTTACCTCACGGGTGCATTATAATACCTCTTGCATCGTACTATACGTACTATACCTTAAAGTTGCTTTGCCAAATTTCCAATACTTTTGTTTAATACCATACTTAACGTATTGATCCAAAAAATACGTATAGTACGTATTTAACAAAACAAAAAACCTCCAAATGCCTTAAATACAAAAAATGGGCCAAAATGACATTTTTAGAAAAAAAAAAAAAACGAGGGGAAAAACCCTCGTCACAATTTTCCCTCTCTCTCTCTGTTTTTTCCTCTTTTGTTTACCCTAAACGGCTGCCGGAAATGCTACTCTGATCGATCGATGAAGGCCTGTGATATCACCTGTCCAGCTAGTGTAGGCCTCGTGCAGCAATGCTTCTTCTGGTTCTTTCAGCTTGCGGACTAACAAGAGGTATTCATCTAGTTTTGCAAGGTTGAGTTTGCACCTAAGGAGTCTTACAGGCAGAAGATTGTCTAAATGCAGCATTAGAGCAGCTGTGGCAGAAGGAGAAGCGCCCATAAAAGTAATTAATCTGGATGAAGGCAGCTCCAAATCATCCCTTCCTTCAGATAAAGGTGACACTGGAGTTATGCCTGTTTTGAAACCATCTCCCAAACCAGTACTTCGTTTTCCACCTAGACCAGTTTTGCATATATATACCCACAGGTAATCTATTTCACAATATGCTACTTGATTTGAATTGTAATGTCTAATAATGTTATTTATACTGTACAAACAGATTTACTATCAGCTTCTCAGTTCAATAGAGAGGGCAACTCTGCAACATTCGACTTCTGCAACATTCAACTCTGCAACATTCAACTCTGCCACATTCGACTAGGAGGTCATGGGCAATAACTCTTTACTCTGATCCGCTCTCTAATACCTTTACTCCTTCAGCTTGTGTAGGTAAGCCAGCCATTATTATATTCCAAATGCCGACAGCTTATCAATAACTCTTAGGGAAGACAGCCATTGTTATATCCCAACGTTTCAACCATAACATGACCTCTTGATACCATCCATTTTCCTTTGTTTCCTCTATAGCTCTGCATGATGGCAGTCATCTGAAAAGACAGGGATTGAACTATATGCACAAACATGATAAACTGGAAACTTGCCTCACCTTCTAAAGGCATCATGCTGTTTCTTTCTGCCAGCATGATCGGATATGGCATTTGAGCTTTAATCCCAAGCTCATTTGCAAGGAAACGTTTCTGGACTGGTTCAATACATTTCCATTTTTTTCGTGCAAGCCCAGGCCCCATACTTGACATCCGTATAAGTTGACCTGTTGCACAAGCACTCTATATAGTGCGCAGCAGAAGTTGGCACATGTTTTAGCAATTTGAAGAATGTTTGCAGTCAAAGTCTATTGATATTGTATTAGAGTTCTTCAGGTGAATGTCTCATTCGTCATCTTACAATTTCTATTTGCCTTTTATGCAGGCTCTAAGAGGTTTGGATACCATGGAGAAGTTGGCGATGGAACTGCAGCCCCTTCTAGGGAAAGACAGGTAATATCAATGCCTCTTACATATGGGGTTCCATATAGCTGGTCATTGCATGCAAGCCTTATTCCAATATTTGAGAAGCACTAACCAAGTGCCTTTTGCCATTAGAATGTCTGTTACATATTTAGCATCGTGATTGCAATACTGATCCAGTTGGAAACAAGTTGGAAACAAGATTTTGGGCTTATCCAGTTACTGATCCAATACTGATCCAGTTAGATCCAGTTGGAAACAAGATTTTGGGCTTATTGTCGTTTTTATGACAACCCCACAAACAGCTGATTTAGAGAAGAAAAGGACATTTAGGAGATATTAAGCCATTGTGCTGCTGCTCCTGAGCTTCTTGTAAAATTAACTGCGCCTGAAAAAATGGAGAGAAGTTAATATGCTGCTGCAAATACTGAGTAAATGAACATGTCAAATACGCGGGCCAGCACACCTCTGCAAGAAGTAAGCTTATGCTATCATCTGATGTTCTGAGAAGCTCAATAGCATCAGCAGAAGTCCCACTTCTGTTGCCAGATCGTTCATCCTCCTTTGCTAAAAAATCAATGCTACATTCATATAACTTCTGCCGTAGCAGCTCAATCTCGTGGAGAAACTTGGATCTTGTTGAAATTCTCTTGGTCTGCTATTGATGATGTGCCTTTATAACCCTCTAGAGAAAGATTTGCAGCATAAATTGTGCATCTTTGAGGGTTAAGGCACTTACACCAAACTTTACCAAAATCATAACCAATGGTACCTCAAGCTCCGTTCTTCCTTGAACCGCTGCATCAAGTTTTGATTGATATTCATGTTGACTTTTCCTCAGGGCTTTGATCTCCTTTCCAGCAGCCTTTTTTCTCCCCGTGATTGTGCCTCGATGGTATCCTTTTCCTTCTGCAAAATGTCATATTTTTCCACCAACTCAGAAACCTATTGTCATTTTTAGGAGTGAGATCACATACTGCAGATATTGTTTCTCAGCAGCGATTTGTCTTTCGATATATACTCATAGGACATGAAGAGTGAGATCATGTATTGCTTTGAGTTGAAGATTTTGAATGCTGGTAAACAATTATTTTAAAGAATCTAATTGTTCTTGAAACATTAAGCTATTGTTCAATAGTTGGTATTTTTCCCTGAAGTCCTTATTTCTTTTCTATCTTCTTGCAGTTAAGGCTGGATATTGCAACAATTGCTGGTACACTGGCATTTTTGAACAACTACAGATTTGACGACCAGGTAACCAAACCAAATTATTGTACATCTAGCATGAATTTTAAGTCTGATTTTTCAAAAGTCTGATTTTTCAAAGGTCTGATTTTTCAAAAGTCTGATTTTTCCTTCAATATTCAGTTTTGATCGAGTAGAGAACAATGCCACCTGTGCCGAACAAATATTGGGATATTTGTACCAAAAATGTTACAAAGAATGTCTCTGGAAATAGGAGTTGGAATTGCAAATATTGCGACAAGCTTGTGCATGGGTCTGCCACACGAATGATTGCGCATCTTATTGGAAAACCTAGCAAGGGAGTAAAAAAATGCCCAAGTGTGCCCGATGATATGTTAAAAGAGCTTACTGATTTGTATGGTGACTCTAGAAGCCAAGGAATTGGTGAAGATGAAGATATGATAGCAGAAGTTGACTCTTTTAGCATGCCTCATCCAGGTATGGGCAAAATATACTTTATAATACGTAACTTGATTACTAGATTTGGAATTATTGTTGCTGATTTTCTGCTGCACCTTCTCGCTTGTAGGTGTATCCACCTCTGGTTCATCTCCTCTAATTGACGAGAGTCAAGGTGCTTCCTTTGTGAGTGCTAGTACTCGCCCTCCACATTCATCTCCAGTTGTCAAGAAACAACAAACATTACGCAAGGGTAATGTGTTGCAAATACAAAGGAAGCAACATGCAAATGTTATGGAAATGAGATGTATCATTGAAGCTAATTTATCTTTTAATCTATTGAAAACGCCATGTTGGAGGAACATGCTAGAGTCTTTCTCTATGATTGGTGAGAAACATAGTGGAGTCACGTATAATCACATGAGAACCAAAGGTTTGAAAAGTGAGGTTACATCTTTGCAGGGAAAGCTAGGGAAGATAAAAGTTTTATGGCCCAAGTATGGTTGCTCTATATTAACTGATGGATGGGTTGATGTTTCTCATAGGCAGCTTGTTAATATTCTAGTATCATCTTGTTATGGCACAATGTTTCTCAAGTCTATTGTTTGCAGCCATGTTGACACGACGCCAACAGTTGATAGCTCTTGGTTAGCCGAGAGAATCTCTGAAGCAATCAAAGAGGTTGGTAAGGAAAATGTGGTGCAAGTAATTTCTGATAACGCATCTAGTTGTGTTCGCATGGGGTCTTTGCTAGAGGAAGAGTTCCCTAACCTTGTTTGGAGTCCATGTGCATCTAATTCTTTGGATCTTCTTGGTCCTTCAGAATCATCTCCCTCCTCTGGTTCACCCAAGGCCAGTGCGTCGAAGCTAAAACTCCTACATTCTTGCTCTTCTTCTTGTAGATCTATCTCCATTTCTACGTCATAGTCAGCATCATCACACATAACTGACCCCCCTTGGCTTAAAGATTTCATTGTTTCCAGTGTATCTTCGGTTTGGCCGAAAGCGTAATGCAATAACTAGCAAATGCAAAGCGGCAAAGAGAAATAAGATACCTTCTTAAGCACAAGGAGGCAGCTTGACCCGGGAGGAGCCCGTTGGCGCAAGCATTCTTGAAAAACATCTTCCCTGTTTGCAAATGGGAAGCCTCCTCTAGAGCTGGTTTTGGAATCCACGAGCCGGGGACATCCGCAAAGGGCGTCTTGGCCGAGACCAAGCGGTCGGGTGAAAGCTAAGGCAACCTCGCGATAGCATCCAAGCTCGCTACTGTTTGCCATGATGCCCAACTCCTTGCAATAGAACGGATAAATCGCAGTCGGCGCAACTTCCTCGTTGTCATGAGGGGCGGATGCATACCATTCCAGGAACTTCACATAACAATCCATGGCTAAGCAAACGACAAAACAAGATGTTTAGGAGCGGTAAAGGCTGTCACTTTTGAACTCAAGTAGCCGTTGTCGATTATGAAAGGGGACACAGCCGTTGTGGGGAGATTTGTCCGTACATTCTAGGGTTAGGGTTAGGGTTAGGGTTGGATCACACGACGCGAAGACTACTATGTGCAACAAAAAAGCACAATGCTTGCTTTGGCGTCAGGTGATCCTCACATTATAACATTAAAAAAAATACAAAGTCTGAAGCTAGGCTTCTAAGAAAGAAATGGACTAAGAGATTCAGCTTATAAAGCCATTACATTAAGAAATATTATACATATGAAAAAAACACAAAGACACTTCACGGCCTTTTTTCTGGGGGGGTCTTTCTTCTTGTTGTATTCAGCCATAAAATTTTGACCATAGTACTCGGGATCCCTTATGCGTAAGACGAGGCACATGTCCTTGGGCATGACAGTCACCCGCTTGGCATGTATTGCTGCAAGTTTCGAGTCCTCGAACAGACCGACACCAACTGCTTCCGAAGCCATTTGAAGAGCATTTAAGGCGCTTGCTTGAATTTCAGAATCGGTATGATGTATCGCACCACACTCTTTGAGAATCTCTTTTCACGAGCCCGGCAAATGGGAGACGCGGAATGACCATCTCAGTGCTCTTCGATACTTCTTAATCTCGAAGCGCTTTAATGCAGTGCTTCGTCTTCCGCCGCCGCCACTACCCTCACCCACCCGGCATTTGGAGCTCGTTGCTCGGCCGACTCTTCTTCCGCCGTCTCCTCACCCCGGCATTTGCAGGGGTCGTTCCTCGGCCGACTCTTCCGGCCGTCTCCTCACATTTCTGGTCGCCTTCCCCTTTCGGGCGTTGGGCCTCCTCCTTTGATTTGAAGGTTCTGGTGCATCCAGAGGAGGAGCAGGAGGAGCAGTAAGAGCAAGAACAGACGACTGCCCAATAATTAATCCGGCGTCATATTCTGCTCGCCGGTCTCTCACATTTCCATCCTCCGGCTCCGAACTGGAGTGCACCTCCCTACTTACTCCGGAGCTGCTTCTCCCGCCGTCTGTCATGCGGATTTCTTTTCCGGGTCTTCTGTTAGACATGGTCGGAGGAGGAGAATCTCTATCAGAGACTTTAGATTCAGATGAAGGAGGCGGACTAATGTAATCACCTGGCCTTACACCACCTGGATGGGTCCTTGCAGTTTGCTTAGTTCTTGCCATGGCTTCTCAGCGGATGGCGCTTTATACTACGAACACTGACAAAAATAGACAACTGGCAAGAGATAAATAGTAAAAAACAGAAGTTAAAGTAAAATATGATGGTAACGTTTTTAAATAATTGTACGGAACCCTAAAAAAATATCGGACAAAATACGGAACCCTAAAAAAACATCGGACAAAAACACAAATAAAAAACCGAGATTCAAAGCGCTAGGCGATAGACAATTTCTTGTTGATCGCGAACTCACTAAACTTTACATTTCCCTCTTGCCTGTAACCAACCCTAATGCCATCAATAAAATAATGGAAGTCGTCAGCAATCTCCTCTGTCTCCATTAGCACTCTTAGCTCTGATAATGGCCATTCGCTTTCCATGGTGGCTGTATAAATGACTTCCTCCCCTCTCCATACTCGAATATCCACCGTGACGGAGTGTATGCTGGTTATGGTCCTCAAACGGCTCCCAAAAAGTTGTGCAACCTCTCTTTTTCTGTTTCCTTCGTTCTAGTTGACAATTAACGTATAAATATTGTTTTGGAAGAAAGTATCTGAACTTAAAGGAGGACTTAACTACGCGGACCTCTGTTAGTTGACCGGATGATTCGTGGAATCGAACATCCCAGGTCGGAACCAAAAATAAGCCATCCACAAAATCGGCAGGGGGGAGAAAGCACGTATATGTCTTCGGAGCTTTTGAACTTCCCCGCGCCATCCGAATATGTTAGCAAATACCTCAAACGGTGTGAAGATTTTGAAACTCATCCTCACGCCTCCGTTTTCAGACATTCCCGCTTGCACCTCGTCAGCCATGCATTTCTTCATTGCAATTACATTGTTCTCATTAGTCTGTGGCTTACAAAGTTCACTTAAAGGGGGCAATTCAACCGGCCTCAAGCTCGGTTTCCTGACCTTTACGTTATAATCATGTCCGTAAAACCAGATGCCTATACCCCGCAAGGTCACGGCATCCATACCTTGGAAAAGGACAATTCCAATGTCTACGTGATACACGACAAGTACACTACTAATACTTTCGGCCGGAATGACATCCACGACGTCTGATAAACATAAACCTGCACAATAAAGTTGTTTATAAACACGTCTCAACGAAAGAAATGAAAAGATAAGGAGATCACACGACGTGAAACTATCTCTACGCAGTTAAGTAGCTGACAGCTAGCTTCGCGTCGTGTGATCCGATTAAGGTGGTTACCATTTGTGGGCAATTTTGGGAATCTGTTTTTGGTGGATATTAGCTCTTTGGCCATATCAGAAGGGGTATATGCATGTCGTATTGTTATACTTTCCACTTTCCGGCCGCTAGAATTCAACTTGAACTCTTTTATCCTACCTATCCAATGTGTCCGCACGTCTGATCGCCTTTGTTGCTTAACTCTATGCTCGCCCCTCGTTGATGGCAGCATACTCACCCACGAACCTATTGAGACAAAATCTCCCACTTCTTGACCTTGGGAGTTCTGTAAATGGGGCAAGAACACAGAAATTACAGGAGACATGGATTGCAGATGAGGAGTGAAGGCGGAGAGGATGCACGTAGAGGCGCCGGAGTGACAGTACAGAAGTTTGGCGCCAAAATTTGACAAGGGAGTTGGTGACGCTGACAGTAGGCGGTCAAAGTCACCATTATTTTGGGCGGCGCAATGTTGTTTACGTACGCGTATTTTACCTCTGGGTACGTATAATACCTCTTGCATCGTACTATACGTACTATACCTTAAAGTTGCTTTGCCAAATTTCCAATACTTTTGTTTAATACCGTACTTAACGTATTGATCCAAAAAATACGTATAGTACGTATTTAACAAAACAAAAAACCTCCAAATGCCTTAAATACAAAAAATGGGCCAAAATGACATTTAGATTAAAAAAAAAGAAAAAAAAAACGAGGGGAAAAACCCTCGTCACAATTTTCCCTCTCTCTCTCTGTTTTTTCCTCTTTTGTTTACCCTAAACGGCTGCCGGAAATGCTACTCTGATCGATCGATGAAGGCCTGTGATATCACCTGTCCAGCTAGTGTAGGCCTCGTGCAGCAATGCTTCTTCTGGTTCTTTCAGCTTGCGGACTAACAAGAGGTATTCATCTAGTTTTGCAAGGTTGAGTTTGCACCTAAGGAGTCTTACAGGCAGAAGATTGTCTAAATGCAGCATTAGAGCAGCTGTGGCAGAAGGAGAAGCGCCCATAAAAGTAATTAATCTGGATGAAGGCAGCTCCAAATCATCCCTTCCTTCAGATAAAGGTGACACTGGAGTTATGCCTGTTTTGAAACCATCTCCCAAACCAGTTCTTCGTTCTCCACCTAGACCAGTTTTGCATATACATACCCACGGGTAATCTATTTCACAATATGCTACTTGATTTGAATTGTAATGTCTAATAATGTTGTTTATACTGTACAAACAGATTTACTATCAGCTTCTCAGCCACATTCGACATGGAGGTCATGGGCAATAACTCTTTACTCTGATCCGCTCTCTAATACCTTTACTCCTTCAGCTTGTGTAGGTAAGCCAGCCATTATTATATTCCAAATGCCGACAGCTTATCAATAACTCTTAGGGAAGACAGCCATTGTTATATCCCAACGTTTCAACCATAACATGACCTCTTGATACCATCCATTTTCCTTTGTTTCCTCTATAGCTCTGCATGATGGCAGTCATCTGAAAAGACAGGGATTGAACTATATGCACAAACATGATAAACTGGAAACTTGCCTCACCTTCTAAAGGCATCATGCTGTTTCTTTCTGCCAGCATGATCGGATATGGCATTTGAGCTTTAATCCCAAGCTCATTTGCAAGGAAACGTTTCTGGACTGGTTCAATACATTTCCATTTTTTTCGTGCAAGCCCAGGCCCCATACTTGACATCCGTATAAGTTGACCTGTTGCACAAGCACTCTATATAGTGCGCAGCAGAAGTTGGCACATGTTTTAGCAATTTGAAGAATGTTTGCAGTCAAAGTCTATTGATATTGTATTAGAGTTCTTCAGGTGAATGTCTCATTCATCATCTTACAATTTCTATTTGCCTTTTATGCAGGCTCTAAGAGGTTTGGATACCATGGAGAAGTTGGCGATGGAACTGCAGCCCCTTCTAGGGAAAGACAGGTAATATCAATGCCTCTTACATATGGGGTTCCATATAGCTGGTCATTGCATGCAAGCCTTATTCCAATATTTGAGAAGCACTAACCAAGTGCCTTTTGCCATTAGAATGTCTGTTACATATTTAGCATCGTGATTGCAATCGATCCGATTTTGGAAACAAGTTGGAAACAAGATTTTGGGCTTATCCGATTCATCGATCCAACATCGATCCGCTTAGATCCGATTGGAAACAAGATTTTGGGCTTATTGTCGCTTTTATGACAACCCCACAAACAAACTGATTTAGAGAAGAAAAGGACATTTAGGAGATATTAAGCCATTGTGTCCGCCGCCCCGAGCTTCTTGTAAAATTAATCACTGAAAAAATGGAGAGAAGTTAATATGCTGCTGCAAATACTGAGTAAATGAACATGTCAAATACGCGGGCCAGCACACCTCTGCAAGAAGTAAGCTTATGCTATCATCGATGTTCCGAGAAGCTCAATAGCATCGCCAGAAGTCCCACTTACATTTGCCAGATCGTTCATCCTCCTTTGCTAAAAAATCAATGCTACATTCATATAACTTCTGCCGTAGCAGCTCAATCTCGTGGAGAAACTTGGATCTTGTTGAAATTCTCTTGGTCTGCTATTGATGATGTGCCTTTATAACCCTCTAGAGAAAGATTTGCAGCATAAATTGTGCATCTTTGAGGGTTAAGGCACTTACACCAAACTTTACCAAAATCATAACCAATGGTACCTCAAGCTCCGTTCTTCCTTGAACCGATGCATCAAGTTTTGATTGATATTCATGTTGACTTTTCCTCAGGGCTTTGATCTCCTTTCCAGCAGCCTTTTTTCTCCCCGTGATTGTGCCTCGATGGTATCCTTTTCCTTCTGCAAAATGTCATATTTTTCCACCAACTCAGAAACCTATTGTCATTTTTAGGAGTGAGATCACATACTGCAGATATTGTTTCTCAGCAGCGATTTGTCTTTCGATATATACTCATAGGACATGAAGAGTGAGATCATGTATTGCTTTGAGTTGAAGATTTTGAATGCTGGTAAACAATTATTTTAAAGAATCTAATTGTTCTTGAAACATTAAGCTATTGTTCAATAGTTGGTATTTTTCCCTGAAGTCCTTATTTCTTTTCTATCTTCTTGCAGTTAAAATTTGGATATTGCAACAATTCTTTGGTATTAATCGGCATTTTTGAACAACTACTGATTTGACGCACTGTGTAACCAAACCAAATTATTGTACATCTAGCATGAATTTTAAGTCTGATTTTTCAAAAGTCTGATTTTTCAAAGGTCTGATTTTTCAAAAGTCTGATTTTTCCTTCAATATTCAGTTTTGATCGAGTAGAGAACAATGCCACCTGTGCCGAGCAAATATTGGGATATTTGTACCAAAAATGTTACAAAGAATGTCTCTGGAAATAGGAGTTGGAATTGCAAATATTGCGACAAGCTTGTGCATGGGTCTGCCACACGAATGATTGCGCATCTTATTGGAAAACCTAGCAAGGGAGTAAAAAAATGCCCAAGTGTGCCCGATGATATGTTAAAAGAGCTTACTGATTTGTATGGTGACTCTAGAAGCCAAGGAATTGGTGAAGATGAAGATATGATAGCAGAAGTTGACTCTTTTAGCATGCCTCATCCAGGTATGGGCAAAATATACTTTATAATGTCGAACTTGATTACTAGATTTGGAATTATTGTTGCTGATTTTCTGCTGCACCTTCTCGCTTGTAGGTGTATCCACCTCTGGTTCATCTCCTCTAATTGACGAGAGTCAAGGTGCTTCCTTTGTGAGTGCTAGTACTCGCCCTCCACATTCATCTCCAGTTGTCAAGAAACAACAAACATTACGCAAGGGTAATGTGTTGCAAATGCAAAGGAAGCAACATGCAAATGTTATGGAAATGAGATGTATCATTGAAGCTAATTTATCTTTTAATCTATTGAAAACACCATGTTGGAGGAACATGCTAGAGTCTTTCTCTATGATTGGTGAGAAACATAGTGGAGTCACGTATAATCACATGAGAACCAAAGGTTTGAAAAGCGAGGTTACATCTTTGCAGGGAAAGCTAGGGAAGATAAAAGTTTTATGGCCCAAGTATGGTTGCTCTATATTAACTGATGGATGGGTTGATGTTTCTCATAGGCAGCTTGTTAATATTCTAGTATCATCTTGTTATGGCACAATGTTTCTCAAGTCTATTGATTGCAGCCATGCTAACACGACGCCAACAGTTGATAGCTCTTGGTTAGCCGAGAGAATCTCTGAAGCAATCAAAGAGGTTGGTAAGGAAAATGTGGTGCAAGTAATTTCTGATAACGCATCTAGTTGTGTTCGCATGGGGTCTTTGCTAGAGGAAGAGTTCCCTAACCTTGTTTGGAGTCCATGTGCATCTAATTCTTTGGATCTTCTTTTGGAGGACATTGGTGAGTTGCCTTGGATGAAGAGTGCTATGATGAAAGCAAATAGTATTGTGCGTCTTTTTTGCAAGAAGAGAAATGCTAGAAAAATATTTGCCGCTCATAGTAGCCTTGCCATCTTGAGGCCTGCCAAGACAAGGTTTGGTGTGATGTATCTTGTCATACAACGATTGCTCAAAGTTTGGCATCCTCTCGAACAAACAGTTGTAAGTGACATGTGGAGAGCTTGGTCAGATTGCAATAAGCCAGATGCAATTAATATGAAGAATTACATTCTTGATCCCGCCACCGAGTCCTCTTTCCAGGTAATTTTGACCTTGATGGCGCCACTTTATACTGTCTTACGCCTTACCGATATGGAAGGATCTACCATTGGCTTATTGTATGAGTTTATGAGAAGAAGCAAAGATGTATTGACCAAAGGAGTGGAAGAAAATGTAGCGCACAAATCCAAGTAAGTTTCTTGAATGTTTGCTGAAATTTAAAGATTGTTGAATTTTTTTAATGTTGAATACTACAAACTTGTTAGTTTGCTATGTTGGAATTTAAAAAGTCCTAATTTTTAAAGAGTGCTAAAATTTAAAACTTGTTGTATTATCTATTATCACTTTTCGATTTCAAAGTTCTAATTTGCTAAACTTCTAGTGTTCTTCCATGTTTGAATGCATTTTTAGGTACCAAGATGTGTTGAAGTTATTTGATATACGATGGAAATGGTTCAAGAGGCCAATCCACCTTGTAGCTCATTTGTTGCATCCATTGTGGAGAGAAGAGGCGACATTTATAAATTCTGAATTAATGGATGCATGGATGAGTTATACAGAAAAGTTGTACTCTACTACTGATTGTGATCTTCTATTCCGTGAATTACATGAATATCGCAATGGGACAGGATCTTTTAGCTACGCATTGGCACGCGAGGAGATATCTATGCTAAAGCCTGTCACATGGTGGGAAAACTTTGGAGGAAGAACACCAAAACTTCAAGCGTTGGCTGTGCGAATACTATCTCAGGCAAGTACTTTATTGTTTTTTGGATAACTTAGTATTGGGTTTTTCATTTGATGTAGTTTATTAGCCTCTCAAATTCTAAATTATTCCTCCTTTTTAGGATTGTTCTTCTGGGGCAGCAGAGAGGAATTGGAATGCGCATGCTCTTGCACATACGAAAACTAGAAATAGGCTAAACCGCGCAACTTGAACGGTTGGTGTATGTGCGAGAGAACTTAAGGCTAGTTCGCAAGTTTGAGACTGTGAATACATCTCCTATGCAGGTATTCTTCTCTTCATCTTCCATTTTGTTTTTATGTTCCCCAAATTATGATATATGCTTATTGTGTGATTTTTTGAAGGTGAATCCGAATGAAATAGATGTCTCAAAGACTCCAGAGTTTCTGCCTCGTAGCCATGATAATGATATAGATAGAGAAATCTATGAAGCATATTTTCAAGAGGCTATGAGCTTGAGGAGAAGGACAAGGAGCATGACGAGAGATATGGCATCATCATCTCGAGGAGCCTCTACTAGCCGAATAGGTAGACGTAGACGAAGAGGAGGTAGTGACAGGTCTACTCGTAGCAGGAGAGTAACGCGATCCATTACATCTGCTGGTTTACCTGAAGACAATCTAGATGTGATTGAAGAAGAAGAAGTTGGCACAGATGAGGAGCTTACAGATGAGGAGCTTGTGTGGAAGTCATCCTCCGAAACTGAGTCTGAGGATGAAGAAGACGAGGAGGAAGGGGATGATGGACTTTGATCGATTCTCTTATTCATGTTAGTTTGCATATTTTGTTTAAGCTTTCAAACTTTAAGTTTCATTATGAAGAATGCAAACATTAAATATAGCTACTCTTAGCTAAAGTTTTTGAGAAAACAAGTATTTATGGAGACTATAGTATGATCTATTTCTTGAAGCTGAAAATCCATTGTAATTGCAGCTATTTCAGAATTTAGAACTGTTTTTAAAAATTGGCATAAAGTACTTAACGTACTATACGTTAAGTACGTATTTTACGTATTTTACAAGTATTTAACAAATACGAAAAACGTATTTAAAGTACTTTTAAACTAGGAGGTATGGAACCCGTATTAGTACGTTAAATACGTACCGTACCCGTATCGTACCTGACGTACCTGACAACACTGGGGCGGCGAAGCGACTCCCAAAAAATACGGGCCATTAAAATGGTTGCAATAAAAGCGCAGGCATCCCCTATGAAAATACGCCATGTGGATGCCAAGTAAGCCTGCTCATCCTTCTACCTGCCAAGTAATACTGACTTTCGTAAAAAAGGCGCAAACCTGATTGGTCCTGGCGAATCTGACGTGGAAATCTTTAACCCAAGATAAGGGCCATTTTCAGACCCCAAATCCGCCCTAATGACAGCCTTTCGGCCGCATGGGCCCTCCGTCTATCCCGCACCCCAGGGTGTCCCTAGTGCGGGAAGGGGCATACGAAGGTGTCTTGCGCGCCCATCCCCTATGGGCTCCTATAACAGCGGAAGCACAAACAATGTTAGCACTAACAACAACAATACATCCAACTACCTCAAAGGGTAGCGCATCCGTACATCCATAGATACAACAGAGATATTAACATGCCATAAAACATGAGAGCTCCTACCCAGACTCCGACTCGTAGGGAGGTAGACTGACAGCTGGGCCTCAAGATAGAGCAAACCAAGATCTAACAATAGCGGGGTTGGCTATAGACAATGGCTAGGGTTGACCACTCCATCCGCCCCTCATGTGCATACTATGCAGACGGGCTAAATCGTGCTCTGGCATAACTGTAGCCTTGCAGGATACACAATCTCATGGCACTACTCATCGAGACTACTCTGGGTTGCATCTCCCCCGTCTGATGAGGTAGGTAAGGTTGCATCTCCCTTTCCCAAAGTCTAGTGGCTCCACGGGCAGTTAGAGAATCGTGGCAACACATGATTTGTACCCGACTGAATCCCCCAAAACAAGAGCCAGGCCGACACCTGCAACTCTTGAGAGGCAGGGCAACACCGATGCCCTAGGAGGTGCTGGACCCATACCCGACCCACACGAAGTGACCGACTATAGGCCTAGCCCGCTATGGGTCCCCAGTAGTTGCGCTGAGCAGGGACCTCCCTCCACTTTGCTACTAGCCCCATTGTATGGTGCTAAGTCATATCATAGCCCCGTAGCCAGGTGGGTTCCTATGCACAGACTGCATATAATAGGAACTAAGGGGTCTAAATTAGGAGCATCATCTACATAATGGCTACTAGGTCTCTTCCCCCCTTCCCAATACAAGAGGAGCAAACATGATCAACCAACATCATACATCAACATAACATGATCAATAATGAAGATAACATCTAATCCTAATCACATGCATCTAACTTACAGTTAGGGTTCATTGATTAGGGTTCAAGATCTAGACTGAGGGTTCTAGAATGGCTCTACTAGAAACACACAATGCTAACTCATCTGGAATCCTACTTCCAGATGATCTACCAAGGACTCTAATCCAAATACTTGCTCCTGAGGAACTCCCTCCTGCTCCCGGCATCTCCATGGCCTTTAAGGGATTCGAAGTAGCTCCTGCTCCTACTGATGCACGCACAATCCGGGGGTTGCTGAGCTATGTTGTGCCACAGCAGACGGTTCCCAAAACGGAGTTTCGAGCACAAATAAGTTTCCCAGACTGTTGGAGCTAGAAAAATGGCCTAGGGTTAGGGTTTGGCCATTTATAGGTTAGGGTTGATGTCACCTGCCACGTGGCTCCAATGGGGTGCTTCCGTGTGGCGGGTACCCAATAGGTTAAGGCCATGTGGAAATGGTCTTAAGTCTAAGGTTGGCTAAGTTATGTAAATAACTTAGCCATGCTCCTTTTTTGCCACTAATCTATGGTATACAAGGCTACGGTGATAGACTTGTATGGGGGAGGGCCTAGAAATATACGTATTTATGGCGTATATTTCCTGGGAACGTCACAAATTTGTAGGTCCTTTGTCAATGATTCCAGCCACCACTCTTGTACCTGGAGATATTGTTGAAGTCATAGGTTGCATATGAAATACATATGTAGCAAGCATATTCATGTTTGTTCCCTTCACACTTCTAACAAAAGTACTTCTTTCTTTGTTATGGTGGGCTGCAAAATTCTAGCAGACATGGATTATTGAAATTCTGAGTAATCAGCTGCATGTGGATCAAGCCATCCTAACAAGTCCAGGCATTTAGATTGGCAACTATTCAGATGTTTGCTTTCACGTAATTGTGTAGAATTTGAAAAAGGGAAAGAGAAGTTAAGAAATTAAAAGTGTACTTACAACCTTTTCCAAAAACCTTCAAGGTTCTTTCTTAACCTTGTTCAAATAAAACACTTGTTGAGCAGTTGAAGGAGTGGGCGAGCAATACAGTCTCTATCATATTGCAAAGCTCTCTGCTAAAACATAGGAAACTATTTTCTAATTAGTCTATTGAAGGTCTTGCGTCTGTTCATTACAATCTATTGTTTATCATCCGTACATATATGCAATTGACTGTCACATTTGGCATGCAATCTCTTGCAGCCACCTAAGAAATTTTTTTCTTCCCATCTTTTAGTTTAATACAACTAATGGCTTAACCTTGTATTTTCTATCCAATACAATTATTATATCATCATATTATTCAAAAGTCATATTCATCATATTATTATACAGAAGAGGCTGCCATTGTAAAATTAAAAATGGCCAGAGCATCAATACATTCTATGCCTTTTGCTATGTGCATATAGACAAAAGCCATGAGCAGAACAACACTGATCTATCAAATAAAAATGCTGCAATAAGATGGCTAGAATGGAAGGATATGAAAAACCGTCATGGGCTAAGGGGCAACTTTGCATACTAAATCTAAAACATACAACCACCACCAGCTGGGAAATGAATGCAGTGGATTGCAATACTATACTAATAGGTCAGCAAAAATCTCAAATAGAGTAAGGCAAAAAATTAGTGTGATAAAAATAAAGAGACAACAAACCAAACAGTTAAAATTCTCATGTTTGTGCTGACTCAGAACATGAATCTGGCAAATCCGATTGAAATTTGTCAAAGACTTTTTCGATAGCTCCGAATTCTGAAGAAATGTACATGAACTCATAGACCAGACAGAGGAACACAGATATGATTGTCCTAGACTTGCTAGAATTTTGTACACCAGTGGCAACCCATTACAAGGTCCTTGCAGCTCGTTTACAAGTAGTTAATAACAGGAGAGATGTTCACAAGGAGAGATGTTCACAATGAACTTACTACATCTGTAGTAGAGCTGCTAATCTTCAAGACAAAATTCCCACAGAAAGCATGTGGGCTCAAAACTGGCAACCCATACCAAAAGTTGCTACAGAATGCAGGCAGCATGAAATTCTTTATCACAACTTGCAACATTTCACCTGTAAATCACACTTTTGGCTTAGGCATAATAGAAACAAAAGGTTTCCTAGGTGCATTTTAAATGAAGTCAGTATACTATATAACCGTACGGGGCATTGTTGCAACTGCACAAAGATCTCGCATTTGTATTCTGTTCGAACTGGGCTACGTCTAATAGAGGCTGTTCCAGATTCTCAGGTCCCAAGAAATTAAATAATTTAATCATATCATTTTCTCTGCTATTTGAGGCTTCAAATTCAGGACTAGAAAATGGATCCTTCTTTTCTGAAGGAATGCATTCCACGAGCTGCATGACATTAGACTATTTTAATAGATCCCTCCCTTCTCCATGTTCATTTGGAGATGAATTTTCTCCTGGCAATAACATCAAACATAGGACAAAGAACTCGATACTTCAAATAGATCAAAGATAATTTAGCTTGTTGCTTGCCTGTTTTGGATATTAACATCGTGTCATCAACCGTTACAAATGATTTTTTGTCATGCCTCTCTTCACATGTATCTAGATTATCCCCTCCATCTTTATCATCAATGTAATGCTAGGAAAAACGAAACCCTTGGATTAGTATGATCTTGTCTTTTCAAGAAGAACCATATGAGCAATTATTGGAATTGGCAATGTATGGTAGTAAGCTCCTTATAGATTGACGAATGAATGTTGAGTACAATAGGTGTGACCCACCTTCTAATGGGTGAGACTTTGGAATTGATAGTAGGTGTGAGTAAGCTCCCAATTGGCGTTACTTTGGAATTGGTAATAGGTGTGAGTAAGCTCCCAATGGGTGATACTTTGCAATTGGTAGTAGGTGTGTATGACCGAGACGAGGCCTCGGCCCAAGGCCGAGATCGAGCTGAGGTTGAGTAAGCTCCTAACGGGTGATATTAAAATTACAGGAGTACATGGGTAGGCCTGCTTTTGTCCAAACCGAGGCGAGGCCTCGACCGAAGGTCGATGCCGAACCGAGGAATGGTGCAAAAGAAAGGGCGGGTCCTTTTCTAGTGAATAAATAATAAATACGTAATGAATGCTTGGTGCCAATTACTGTTAAATCATGCTTATTTTAAAAAGCATATTTTCATTGAGCGGCGCTGCCATGTCTAATAATTCTCGCGCTGCTTTATTCGAACCAGAAAAAAATGGTAGACTGCTTAAGATTCAGCTTCAAGAGTTTGCTGGAGCTGTCAAGACTTGCCGAAGCTTAGGGTTCCAGAACTTATTGAATTTTAGAGTTCGTGGCTGCCAGAATGATCTGCAAAGCCGCGTTTTACCTGGCCATAGATGTGTTGTCTGGCCAGAACTGCCCATAGCTCTGCTTGTTGAGTCGAGTTTTAGGTGCTGGCTTTTAACAGAGAGAGCAGAACCCATGGCCATAGCCAGAGCCATAAATTCCAGAATAGAATCCAAACATAAATCTTAGATCCAAATGCCCTGTTTCTTGACTCAATCTGAGCATGCATCTTGATAGAATCCACAACAGAAACCCAACCCTTTTTCGACCAAATCTGAGCAGCAGAAGTCGCGATTTACCATATATCATTCGTAATTCGCCGAAGCGTTACGCAAGAGAAAATACCCCTCGAGGGTTTTCTGGGGGTAATCTTCGAGGCGGCTCCGCCAATGGTGGCAGCACACGAGCAGCAGAGCCGCAATTTTTAGGTTAAAAGACATCGATTTTTAGGTTGCACTTTTTTAAGGGAAAGGGGAACCATAAAATGACTTTTAACACCTTGTGGAGTGGGTTTTAGCACCTTGTGGCTTATATCCCGAGTATATGTAAAGATTTGATGGTTGTGATTAGCATATTTGTATATACTATTTCACGAACATATCCCTACAGAGAGCTAAAGGAACTTGATTGACTTGATGCTTACCAGTACCACACGCCGTTAGCTACAGCCAAGTCTTAGTTATCTTAATAATGAATAAATAATAAATACAAAGTAGGCTATGGTCCCAAAATATTTAATCCCGCATTAAAGTGCAGGGCTTCCACATACAAACACATCAACGAGCTAAATCTAGCTCAACATCCTCCACCAGATAAGCATACTTGTCAAACACTGATTTTGATACTTGAACAGGATCGCCTTCTGAAATCGTCGGATAATTACTTTTGCCACCTGTTTGTCAAAGAGATCCACTTCACTTTCCAAAGAAAAGACTGTACTATTAACCATTGATGATTGTAATAACTCCAAATACAAAGCTGCTCTTGGGAGATAATAATCTTTTACGAGCCCGCTCCACATCTTATTTGCTGTAAGCAAAGCCAAGTTGTTAGAAAACAGCAACAACCTTATATGCGTAGAAGAAAGCAAATGGTGTTATGCCAATGGTGTTATGTTATGTGCGTTATTACAAGTGAAGCTTCCCACCTCTGAAAATTCATAATGTTAGAAAACCAAAGCAACAAAGGCAAGCATTGGCTTCTTTAGCCAAATAACCTTGAATATGACCTGTTTTTATATTTCTTAATGCATCCCAACTGGCTTACCAAACCCAAATTAAATCTATAGCCTACAGTCAGAGGATATGGCTTGCTCTACCTTAGAGAAATTTGGTGGAATGTCCTAGAACTGGAGATACATGGAGCCAACACATGGCCCAAAACTAAACAAATTGACGTAATCAGGTCTTTTAGATTGCAAGATTTGAGCGTGAGAGAACTAAATTACTGATCAAAGAATAATACAAGCTTATATAGGACGAATGTCCATAAAGATTCTTACGTCTATAAATGCTGTAATTTGATAGGCTCAACCGTGGTGACAAGCAAAAAGATGGCATGAGCCCAAGAAACAAAGCTTATATTCAAACTCCCAAGAAAGGCATCTGCTATGAAGTAATATTCCGACCATAATTTACTGGCGTAAAGGTTCGTGCATGATTGTGACCTTATCCAGATCTTTATGTACTGTCACATGTAATCTACAAACATGTATCATGGCGATTCTACACAACCAAGAAACTTTTCTTAAATTGGCATACGTGGTGGCAAGCTCTTAAGCCTTCTGTCATCTTTTCTTCCTTCTATTATTGTCATTCCTCTTACTAGTTGGGAATTTTTCCTTTGTGTCATTTGCATTTCTATATACTGCTTTGAGCTGATCCCATGTAGCAGAATTGTCTTTGATCCTGCAATATGATTTTCATCAGCAGGATCAATGCTTATCTGCATTCCCAGGCTTTAATACCGAGCATCCTTTCTCTTTCACTCTTAAGAGATTCAGGATTCCATCAAGCCCATGATAACTTAATGCCCCTTCGAAATAGGCCTTCCAGGCTGCATAATGTTCGCCAGTCAGAATGGAGTTGCGATTTTAAGGGAACTTTCCACCACCTATTTCAAAAACAAAGTTGGTGCTGTTGATATTTTTGGATCGTATAAAAAAAATGTATTACCACGTTGCAAACCACTGTCCGACTTTGCCTTTGTGCAACAATCGGAAAAACTATTTGGACTACAAGATGCAACCTAAGGCGTCTTGACCTCTCTTTTACAAATTTGAACCTCAGGCATCCAGCTTTGGACTTTCTTAACGAATTTGACCTCAGAAGTCAAATTCAGAGCACCCAACATTGCAGATTCGACATCAATCTCAAATCCGGCTCAACGGTCATTACGATTCTACAAACTAAGAAATGGATCATGGCGAATCTGGCCACACCATCGGAGCGAGAAGTAAATCGTGAGAGAGCTAAATTACAATATAATATGTGAAACGAAAATTCTTCAATATGAGTAAGGGCATAAAATGTCAGTTTTCCAAGGTAATCAAGATTTTCAGCCTATGATATTCAAACTAACCATGATTCAGAATCAAAGAACACCCATGCATAAGCATAAAATCACATACCATAGTCATGAAAAAAGCTTGGCTCATCATATGTATTGCCAAATCACATCGTTATTTGAGTCCTTGCATTCCATTCATACTGTTACGAAATGAGAAATCAAGATTAATTTCGTGGAGTCCAAGAAAGTAAGCATGAACTTAGAGTTATTATTAATTTATGAGAGAAAGCATTATTGTTTAGAGTGGACAACTGAAGACATGCAGGACTAAGATTACATCAGAGTTTTTGCTCTTGTACCTTGTACTTTCTAGCATAATATTTCTTATTTCTAGGTTGACTATTCTTCATGGCTGCCTAACCAAGTAAAAGGAATATGGCTATATTGTTCTCAGAGAAGAGCATCTTCCCTCCCTGCAAGTTTTGGAAGGAACTTTTGATGCTAAAACCACCTTGCACTTACAATGATATCTTATGCAATATATCTTTCAAAACATTAAGGAAGAAGTAATAGGACAACATCCATTTTCTTCATCACCGAAAAAGTAGGGAAAAGGAATGCCAGGACCTCAGGCTGACAGGGAACTGATGGCAGAAATTGTCTCAAATTGCACCTTATTGGAATGGAGTCCTTGGGCCCTGTATCTGGATTGAAAGCAGTAGTTGCCTTGTATCTTGGTCTGAAGCAGTAGCCCTATATATAGGTTGAAATGAGTAATCAAACAAGCGTAATGGCTACTTTGCCTTGACCTTAACCAAGAGACTGCTTTTAAAGGCATCTCAATTTCGAAATGAGACATTTTGGTCAAGCATTTTCTTGAGAATACTAATAAAATTTCACCTATTGGATCACTTTGAGACTAGACAAGTCAAAATAAAGCTAGGAGAAAGAGTGTTCTCAACATGTTTCCTAGCTAAAAAACCCTTTTGTTTATCAGGACGTGCTTTTATATATGAAGGGACAAAAATGCGATATACATTGTGGAAAACTAATTACCAGTTCCATTTCGTTTTGAGATGTTGCCATCTGCTTTGCATTCTCTAACCAATGCCCAAGAAGGAAACCATTGTCAGCTTGTAGAACAGTCTCCAGATCCACCAGAAGATCCAGAAGCAAAATACTGTACTTCTTCAGGTTAACCATATCTTTGTTTTCAAAGGACAACAGAGCAGACATGTATAGCTGATTTGCAAGCTTCGAAAGCATTTGCCTTGTTAGATCAACCAGATCATATCTGCAAAATACCCCGGCAAGCCCATCCTTGAGTATTAAAGTTTTTTCCATTAAAATCCCTTTTAACCTTTGAGGCTTAGAGACTACCTTAGATTCTTCACCTCTCTCCTTAGGCCGGGTTCGTTCTTTCGGGGGGCTTCCATCTAGTGCCCGGATTCAGCATCCTCCTTAGAATTCCCAGCTTGCTGCCATCTCCTCGTAGCAGTCGGGCCAATAATTCTGTCCCATTTCTAAACACACACAGCTCTCAACACACAACTCTTATTTGCACCGGTTAGCCGAATGGCGACGATTGCCAGTTTACACCCTACAACAAGTTTGGACCAGTCATTGGTATATTCCTAGCATATACTGGCATATACTTGGAATATGCCATAAACCCACATTCACAAGGGCTTGCCCCTTAGGGGCAACCCAAAAACTACAATAGGAAGAGAAACTCGTACCTGCAGCCAAACAACACAACATTAGCATAAAAATGGTAATGAGTGAAGGGCCAAAAGGTACATTAGATTTCTTAGCCCTTCGTTGGTCACCTACTGTCACCTTTTCACCCCAACTCATTCATTCAGGAAAGACAATATTTAAGAATCAGTATCCTTATGCAAACCTTAATAATTTGTGTGTGCCCTGAGGTACATCACAGTTTCTAAGGTATATATAAGAGCATACATAGCCAAATATCTACCATCTAGAACCATTTAAAGTACTTATTCCAAACCTAGTAATCTTCGATGTCAATCAAGATCATCTGCTTGTGTATCAAGAACACGGTCTGGAGAATCACTTGATGTCTGCTTATTGCCAGCATGTTTCAAGTTCTTATGCCTTCTATTACCATAACTCTGATTCTGCATCCATGGGTGTTTCTATCCAACATTGCCTTGTAATCCATACCTAATTCATTTATTTCAGTTGTTTCGAAACAAGCGAGAAACTCTGCATTTAGCCACTCCTCCTCAAGTAGAGATTCACTATTTGAGCTACGAGGATAACCATCTGAATCAATATATGTAGCAAAATAACAATGGGTTATTATAAAAAAAATATAGATTTAAGATAAAAAATAGTCAGGTTGTCTCACTGGTTAGATTGGTTAAAGTATTCTTATTAGGACATTGAATTATTTTGGTAGAGGTTTGAGCTTCCGTGTTTCATATTCTAAAACCTTAAGTGAAGCCATATAAAGGCTCGATATACCATCAAAACCTTAGGCAAAATCGTATTTGACATCTCAAAATCATAGGCGCCCCCAATCATAAATGAGCATAAGCGAAACGAGAGGTGCTCAGAGGCTCCAACATACAGTCTGGGCCGTAGGATTGACAGATCCGATGACTGTGATAGTCCAAAGTGCACCTCGTTTAGAATATGTAACAAACTCCCTCTCGAATCCTCTTCCATTTCTTATACAATAAAGACCATTACTGTTAATAATCTAAAGGCCCCTATGTGCTTCATGTAAATGTGTTCTTACATTTAAACTTGTGAGGCACAAATTTACAGCCCTTGCCTACCTCAGACTACAGCCAAATCCTCTTGTATACTCAAGGATTTGTAGGATATATTCCACCTATTGTCAGATTAACATGCTTTCAGCTGGTGAGCCTGTACCTGGTGCTAGTCTTTAGGGTCTTACCATTTCATGTAACTGGGTTTCTATCACCATCGATAGCCGTAGATCGAGCTCCATTCGAGCGGCCAATACTATATAATATGTACTTGGCTTTATTTTCCCGACAAAAAACCTTTTAGCCTATCCTTATCGGTATCATATGCCCTTAGGCCAAGGAACTGACCATTGTAAAACCGTTAGAGGATCATTAAGTTCTACGGTTCCTAAGTCATTTTCTAATGGAAGAATATACCCTTCCTTATATGTTCCCTTAACCTGTAGCCATTAAATATCCAATTATATTGCATGCATTCAACCACTTACTGTGGTCCAGAGTATATGAGCCATTATCCCCTTTAGTCCTATAATTTCTATTAATGCATAATCTATTTTCAAACACAAAAAAAGGGGAGGAAAGGCCACTCTAGTGCATTTAACCTCAATAACACAAAAAACTGTGCAATCCACAATTCTGAAATAGTTTGAAGCTATAATGGATTGACAATTCAACGAATGATTTCTCATGCTAAAAATGAATCGTTTGCTTCCTAACCTTGCCATCTATGCTTGATGCCTTATCAGGAAAACTTTGTTCCAATATGTTTGTAAACATAACCTACGAAATCAATATCAATAAAATTGATAAGTTGTAAGACCCTATGATTTCAAGAAAAAACCAACCCATGTTCCTTATTCTCACTTGCTTCTTCATCCTTCATTATTGCTTGCAGCTTAAAAGATCAATATGTCCTCTGTAATCCTCTCTGACAATGAGATCCTTCCACATTCCGAATTCAACACTATTTCCTTTCTGCAAAACAACAATTAGATGTGCATTCTAAACAATCAATAAGCGACGTGTAATAACTATTGTTGCCCTCTCAATCATAAGGTGAACCAGGACTTCTTGAACTACATGTTTTGATTCTACATCTAACGCACTTGTGGCTTCATCAAGAAGAAGAATCTATGGATTTTTGAAAATCGTTCTTGCTATTGAAATCCTCTGCTTTTGGGTGGACTCATGGTGTAGTGGATCAAATTTTGGTGTCTTTCAAATGTTAACAGTGGAGATATGTAGAGGGAGTTGAGGAGTTTGTTCCACTCTATGCTCTTCATGTTTTGATAAGTCTACTATGTGAAGATGCTTTGTGAAAAGTTGGAGAAGAAAGATGTGTTCTTAGATGTGGCAGATGAACAAATTTATAATGAAGATCCATTTAGGATCTACTTGTGATCATTGTTGAAAGAAATTCAATCTGGAAAGTTTTAGATTGTGGTTTAGAACATGTCGAAGTTTCTAGTGTCAATCTTGAATATGCAAATGATGATAAGACAATCGGTCTTGATCTTAGTATTGTGAACAATACCAAAAAGGATATCAAGAAAAGGAAAAAGAGAGATATAGAGACATAACATCTCAAAAAGCAAAGGCAAAGAAATGAATGAAATGAAATGAAATGATTTTATTTATGTCCATGAGACCATCAGGTCTAGAGGACTAGTACAATCATTACACATACAAATCACAACCACTAACCATCTAGTGCATCACATGGAACACCACTAGATGTGCTCTCTTCCTCATCATATATATCCAACAAATGTTTATAACTCTTGATAGACATTTCTCTCATCTGGCATGACATCAGTTAAATAACCTCCAACGATCTCATTTGGTAGCCTTAAAAATCATGTAGAGATAAACCCAATGAAAAACCATGCTTCCTTCTCAAGCTCTGATAAGCAGTACATTGCAAGATAAGGTGTTCTTCATCTTCAAAGTCATCCGCACTGCACACTTTACATGTATGTTTGCGTGGTGGAAAGTTTCCCATCTCCCCACCTCCACCCCCAAATGGTGTGAATTAAGCCTCAATCTACGTATCAAGTGTCTTTGAAAATATGATAGTCTTCCTACAAGATGTGGTGCCTCCGTCAAATCTGAATTAATACAATCTCTATAGAAAATCATCTTGGTTCCAGGTCTTTCCCATAGCTTTTGCTTCCCTTTATTATGAATGTATTCCTCCAATCTTCACCAACAGGTATTTCATCTAATTCCATACCCCATTTTCGTGTCCATTCCCCTATACTAGCATACCATCCTTTCAAACTGCTTTGAATCATAGCCAAACATGGTAATCTATCGTGATCCATTTTTGCACTCTATCCAAATATTTCAATGTGTTGCATAATGCTTCTAGCTCCAGAGGCATCATTACAGCTTCAACAAGCATTATCGGAAGGGAAGTTTGCATCTTTACACCTAACTCTGTAAGAAGAAATTTCTTCTGTATTTTCTCGACCCGCTTCCACAATTCTAATGACAACCCAGGTCCCCAAGTTTCACATCCAGCATCGATTCTCTGTTAAACTGCAGCATCCTCTGTAACATATTAGATATTGTGTGTTGTAAATAGTATATTATAGTTGGATTGCATTAGTTAAGTTAGAATATTGTTCAAGTTAGATTGTGATTCATTCCATTGTGGTTTAAATTTGGTTGTGGTTGTGAATTACATTGTGGTTCTAGATTATGGTTTTGATTGAATTGTGGCTTTGGATTACAATGTGGTTTTTTTATTTCAATTTGGTTGTGGTCATGGATTACATTGTGGTCTAGATTATGGTTTTGATTTGGTTGTGGTTGTGGATTACATTGTGGGTCTAGATTATGGTTTCGATGGATTATAGTTTTGGGTTGAGGTTAATACCAGATAGTGCTTTGCATTTCAAATTTTTCGTTTGGAATTTCATTATTATAGTTTGAGTTTCCTTAATAGCTCGTTGGGCTATGATGATCATCTGCTTAGCTTCTAATGTAACAGACCCATGGGAGACTGCTCGAGTAGATCTGGGTGTCACGTTCCTAAGACACCGACATAAATGGGTAGAAGCGACTACTCATAAACGTCTAGATGATTTTGTCCAATTGGTTAAGGGCATGTCGTTTAGGAATGTTACATTTGGTATCAGAGCAGGACTCGAGTTCGAGTCTCCATGGGAACAAGTATGACTCGGAATACCGTTGGACGGTAGACGGTGTCCAAATGACCTGTAGATCAGCAAAATCCAACTTATCCTGCCTGCCTTCTAGGCTATGGTAGGTGTAGGCTATCCTCAAGCTGGATCTCGATGCTTGAAATATGTTGCTTCTCTGTAGCTAGTTGCGAGGACTTTATCTTATTTGTCGAGCAATTTGGGCATCAAGAATTGTATCTCTTTTGCCAGACCTATAATCCTAGCCGTATTGCTTTCAATTGCCATCTAGATCTATTTCCAGATCTCCTTAGATGCCTGATCAGGTGTGTGCGAGTGGCTTGCTCCTAGGTTTGAGTATTGCCATAAGCCTGCCGAGCCAAGTTTATTGAACGAGCCTTTGTGCGGACCTCTCTATCTTGCCCTATCTGCATAGTGGAATGACATCTACGTATTCCACCAAGATAAGTTTGGCTGCCATGTTGCTGTCTGGCAGTGGCTGTAACTGAAATTTTGGAAATAGATGGGAGTCACCATCCATATGCATGCGTAAGGGATTTGGGAAGGGGACCACTTAAGTCTTCGTGACTATACTATAGCAAGGGTCTAAAAGGAGATGGAGAGGAAAGGGACTAACGGGGAGCAAAGGGGAAGGGGCTAAAGAGCTTTAGAGATCAGCAAGAAGGAGCTATAAAGGGCCATATGGCACTTAGGTGAAAATTTGAAAGGAGACAGTTGTCAATGCAATTTCGAATACTGAAGCTCTCTAGATGAAAAGATCTGGTGAGCCTCTGCAACCTTATAGATGCTTGTTTGAAAGCATTGAAAGAACTGCTTCTCACCTTTTAAAGTGATTTCTAGTTTATAGATGCACGTCTAAAAGCCTCCAAGTGCAAAGATCACATCCATCCTCTGTCAGCTTACAGAGTATTGGAATGAATAGTAGCATTAGTTTCCTCTCCATCAAATCTGCTTTTGAAGTAATTCCTAGCTTACAGACGCACGCTTGAAAGCTTCCAGCATACAAATGCCTAAATTTAAAGCGTTTGAAAGGTATCAAACCCTCTGAAACTCATCTGGAGCAGCAAACCTTCTAGACCCTAGAAGTACCTCAGAAGAAACTTCTCAACAGAGTAAATTTTATACAAACTGGAGATTAGTTCAATAGATATTAGACAACATAATGATATATTGAACAATTAAAAGTCGAGAAACTCTAGAACTAGGCTATAATTTTGTTGTTTTCCCTATCAAATATTGTCCAAACATGTGCAAATCATATATCTTTGGGAAGATCACAAAACAAGCTTTCCAAGATATAAATTTCACTTTAAACAGAGCTATAAATCAAGAATTATGAAAAAGGATGCAGTGCTGAATAAATAAGTAGCTAGAAACCCTAAAACCAAGCTGGAAATCTCATATTTTTGCCTCAAAAATCTTGGTCAAATATTAGCAAGTCAAACACCTTTGCAAAGGGCTCTGAGAGAGATTTCCAATGGTGCAAGTTTCAGAAAAATAGGGTCACAGAAAAAATATGATTAAAAATATAATACCAACCTGGAAAGTGGTGGTGCATGCTGTAAATATACTATTTTGCTATGGTAATCTTATTCAAATATATGCAAATCACATATCCACAGAAAGATTTCTGAGAAAGCTTTCCAAGTCAACAAGAAATCTCAGCAGAAACGGTGCTTTGAATCTCTAGGATTGAAAACACGTTACTGGCATTACGAGTGCCGTAGGGTTTCTCAAAAAAGCATGCATAAATTTTGAGGCTAAAATTAGTAGACAATTTTCAAAAAGTATTATTGCTAGGTACATCACAGATGCTCAAGTTTCTAGCATGTTTAATCGTTCGATTATACCTAAGAATTTTAGTACTGTTGGTAGGAATCGTGAAAGAATTCTATTTATATAGCTGGATGCGAATTTTTGCAAGGAATGCTGGAAGGGCACAAAGGTCTGCAGAAAATATTTTTTGGGCTAGCAATCAGTCTAATTTGTGAAGGGACTACAAGGATCTTTCCTGTAAGAAGCCAATTGAAGAGCTTGATCTATTGGACTTTGCCCAAATACACTTTAAGTAACCAAACTCGATTGCCAGCATTTATTTTACCTGAATCATAAGTAATCAAAATTGTTTTTCTCTATTTATTTATTTACTTTTTGTTCCATTTTCTTGATTCTATTTTGTTATTCATTTTGCAGGATTTATTCAGGATATTTGGTAGCATAATTCGAGATCATAAGGAAATAGTATCAGCAAAGAAAGGCCGTATTGAATTGCAGTGAATGCAGAATACAAACTAAAACTGTAAGTTAACTAAAGAATCTAACATTTCTAGAATAAGGTATAGGGAAACGGAGCTTGGGAGCTTGGAAAGGTATAGCGGCAGTCGGGAGAGGGTCTGCCACTGTTGCGAAAAGGGAGCCCCAAGCTCCCTTCCCCTACAAAATGGTAATTGGGGAGCTACCTCATGTCGGCCTCCTACTTGTTACAAATCTATCTGCTGACGGCCACTTCAGCAGAATCAATATCCCCTACTTCCATTTCTAATTATTGGATGATGCCACATGGCTTCACCAAAATCATCTTTAGGGTGTAACAACCCACCACCTAAACTTTATGCTTTTTTCTTTGGACAATAAGGGTATGCAATGTGATTGCTAAAAGTCAATGGCCGACGTGGCCCAATTTATGTTGGAATGCATTTTGAAGGGGTAATAAGCTTGACAAGGTCCTACGCGTCAAGCAAGACAGCACATCACAACAACCTGGATTTGTCCAGGTTTATCCCTAAATCGGGAGCATCAGCATATACCTACTAGTCCGGCCATCCTGATAAGTTATTCCTTTACTTCTACCCTGGCTGGCTTTTGGCAGTAACATCTTTTTAAAAATTTCTTGGGTTTCACTGTTTTGGTGAATTTCTGTGAAGAGCTGTCTATGTATCGTTGTAGTTTTCGTGCATTGCCGCCGTGTGGCGCTTTGGCGGCAAATTTTTGATGAATTAATGATAGATCAGATATTATAATTTTCTAGGCCCGTGATCGCAGCTTTCTGATTTATATGTGTTAAATTGCAAAAAGGTACAACTGAGCCCTCCTGGAAATTACAGCTTTGAAGTATCAAAATATGTCTGAAGTGATGTGTAACATCAGATAGCGAATGGGTTTTATCTAGTTTGAATCACTGGCTCCAGAAGAGAGCAATTGCAGTGATTGTTCTGCATATTTTGTTCATTGGTGTTGTGGCAAGTCTGGAGTAAATTCTCTGGATGAGGAGAAGGTACCGAATTTAGGTGTGCTAACTGAACAGGCTTCTATGCAACCTCCAGTTTCTCTGTCCCTTTTACCTCAAATCTCTCAACCTGCTTTTGAGAATCCGTGTATAAATGGGGCGAATACAAATCGTTCTAATTATTTGAAGCCGATTATGAAGAGCAACACTAAGCATCTTTCAGTTAGAGATGCTCTTGAGGAGCCTTTGTTGGCACAGATGGACCAGGGTGTGATAGATGGATTATATCTGGAAGACCCTAAGAATGGAGAAGTACCAACAGGCAGACCAGATGACTGGCAAGATCATGCTGATGAATTAGTTGAAGATCAGCACACAGAAAAAAGACGTGTGCATTGGGTGGACGATCATGGAAAAGAGATTGCTGAAGTGAAGACGTTTGTGCCCAGGTATGTTAACATTTACCTTTAAGATAGTGCTATACAAATTAGATATGTTAATGTTATTTAGCTATAACCACCATCTTTATGTGCATCTGCCATTTTAACAACCTAATTTGCTATCTTAACGGTGTCTCCTGTCACATTCTGTCTATTCATATACATGCTAAAATAAGGGCCGCAGTGGTGAATGATGGCTTGAGGTGAAAGAATTTTTTTTAGCTTCAATTTCAGATTTCGTAGTATGCCTTTTTATCCTTCAGTTTTGCTTTATATAGCTATCATCATGTATAGTTGTGCGATATCCTTTAGGCTACTTTCAGTTACAGGAATTCTATAAGGATCTTGGTTGCATTTTAGTGATGGGTCGGTAAATATTTCAGTTTGGTAAAACTCAACTATATCTATTGGGATGTACTTCAGAACTTTCCCAAGAAGATTAAAATTACAGTTAAAATTATGTGGTTAAAAATTCATCACATATCTGGCCAGATCAAACAAAGTGCTATATAGAATATAGACATTTTCAAACTTGCAGTAGAGAAATCCCCCTATTATAGCCATGAATAGTTCCATCATCTTCATTCTTCTCTTTTTCTTTATCTCCTGATTGAAGCTGGAAACCATCAAGTATAGGATGTCTTAGAATTGATTGGTTGTGGAAAAAAGTTAATTAAGCCCGAAGGAAGCTTACAATTACTGGAAAACCATATAAGATGGCTTATAGTTTGTTGATTGCACAGGAAAGTTTTGCATCCTAGATTAGTTAAGCCGTGCTAGCATCCATAATCCAAGGTGCATCTCATCCAAGCAGCACATTCACTGTGTGGTCTCCACCATAAATATCACCACTTTGAGGATATGACCTTTGTATAATATGCTGCACAAGGATTACTCTTAATTCAAAGATTCCATTCATAATTTGACCAGAATTGAAATAAGAATGCCACATAAGCATCCTTTATGCCTCCCCGAGTTAGAAGCGTCTATTCTGCTCACTTATGTGAGTTCACATGAGATGTGATCTCATATGAAAATGAGAATGGAAAATTGCATTTTGACTGTTGAAGTGTACTCTTTCCACGAAAGTTGGATGATGCAATAGAGAAGGTAATGGTCCCATGGCGAAGTTGTGCCTTGTATACAGCTTCTATTCACTCAATCGAATCCTATTTGTTGAGCAGTAAAATAAGTGTAAAGTTACACAAGTTTTTCTGGGGCATTTTTTGCTAGCATTAGTGGAATGTAGGCAAGCTGTTTGCTAGCTTTGATAAAGAAGAGTCTGACCATGCATGTAAGTGAAGAACTTAAGAATAATGAGAACAATATGTTGGAAGTATTCGTCTGTCGATTGGAAGGGCTGTGACAATGTGGCAGCTTGACGATATCATGGCTGCTGGGTTCTTCCAAGAGCGAAATGAAGTTTGTAGCTGACCTTAACATCCTCCATTCTAGGAAGTTAGTTCTGTGATAGGAATGGCCCTAGCTGCTATTGAGCTTTAAACATCATACTTCACCCATATCCAGGTATTATTTTCCAAATGATATACTTAGAGATTAGACTGTTAAATGCATGAATTAGTTTTGCAATGAGGAAGCCATACTAAATTTATAGAAACGATTCTCATAGAATAGAGACTTTAAAGGATGTGCACGATCTCATACATAGCTAGTTTCATGACTCTATTGGGCATTGTACACTTCGTGAATTGATTTATAATAATCACTTAGTTTCCTCTCTTCATTCATTTTTGCAGCGAGAAGGGTGACACAGACGATGACAATGAAGATTCATATCCATGCACTTGTGTAATCCAGTAGAGAAAGGAGGTCTTGTTGCTGTAGTGGGTGGTTGCGTCCAAGTTCATTCCAAAAGGTTTTTTATTGCGTACTGCTCCTGTAAATATTTATTCCTTGATTTTGTATAAGACAGACAAGCTGCCCTTTGATGTGCGCATGCTTTGATTCTAAGTGTTTAAAGTAACCATTGGACCTGGCCATAGATGACCAAAATCCGGTCAGATAAACCATTACGTATTCGTAATGCATGATTTGACTCAAAGCTCGAAAAAGGCATATATCAAAATAAAAAAATCTTGCCTGAAGACTAGGCCTTATTTTGGTGAAAATATATATCCAACTGATGACTCCCTAATTTCAAGCATTATGCTTAAAGGTATTATCTGATCAATGTCCTAACCATCAAGTCATTAGTATCCTCCTCATCATGCCAATTTAGAAGGTACCTATCTAGACCATAGCAAACTAGGAAAAAAAAAAAAAAAAAAAAAGAGAGGATAAAACAATGAACACGATTTTTCGAGGTCTTTTTTCTCCCGATTTCGGGGTGTTCCGCGGCCGAAAATCGCTTATGCGAAATTGGAGGCAAAATTCGCTTAAGCGAATTTCTAGCCTGAAAAATATCTGCCGGAGCCGGAAAGACCACCTGAAGGCCCGCCCGCCCTCGCTCTGTTTTTTGAGAAAAATCCATGGAAACCCAACGAACTGGCCGTGCCATATCCGACTTCGTTTCATCCAAATCCGACCCAGCTTTCTAATTGGTTTGAAAGGGTTTTAAATTCCGACAGAAAGTACCTGATTTCCGTAGCCGGAGCTGTGAAATTAAGATCAACCATGGCAGAGAATTTCACGACAGTAAGAAGCACCCTGTTTGAGCAGTGCTTAAAATCGCCCAATTGTATCAGCGTAGACTGTGGCAGATTAAAATGCTCGCATAATCCAGAACAGATCAAATCCGCATTTCTAAAGGCGGAATTTTGCCTGCAACCCAGAGGAGATACATGCACCAGAAGATCGACATTTGATGCTCCTGTTTTTTTCCATCCGGATTCTGCATATACCCAGTATAAATCGCATTTGCCTGAAAATTCCAGCTCCTATTCTGTTTTCATAGCTGAAGATCTGGTTAAAGATGGCAGTTTGGGCATTTGCCTGAAAATTCCAGCTCCTATTCCGTTTTCATAGCTGAAGATCTGGTTAAGGATGGCAGTTTGGATGTAGAAATTGTTCTTGGTTCGTACTCCAAACAAGCTGACACCATTTTCCGGCGTCGAAATCTGAAATTCCCAATCTGAAATTCGCTTAAGCGAATTTCAAAAAAGTTGGATCTTTAAAGAATTTTTTTTTTTTTTTGTCGCTTAAGCGAATTTCGGCCGCGCGATACCCCGATTTCGGGAGCCAAAAAAGGCACCGCTTTTTTTTAAGGAGTGAACTCCGAATGTGCACGAGTAGGAAACAAGGTTGAATGGAAGCACTTGCCAGAAGCATGAACATCATATAAGGTAAGGGTATCGGTCTGGCCGAGGCTGATAACCAAAAATGCAGGACCGAGGTTGTACATCTGAGGCCAGATATTTGGCATGTAAGACCGAGGCCCACTAGGGACGAAGGCTGGGCCGAGGCCCTACATGTCAAATATCTGGCCGAGGATGTACAACGGAAGCCGCGCATTTTAAGTTATCAGCCAAGACGAAGATTGATAACCACCTTATCGGGCTTATATGGGTGGAATAGTACTGGTTATCAGTACTCCTATTGATAACTAATTATCAGTACTCCTCCAATATCCTCTAATAGTGATGACCAAAAAACAAGGACTCTCATTTACACAAGAGAGTCCGATAAGGAACATGAACATCATATAAGGAACACATCAAATAGAAAATGAAGGCATCAGTGACTCACCACATCACTCTGATGTCTAAGCGACATTGCAAAATCAGAAGATGGTATAAAGATAACCTAAAATCTAGTTCTCCTCATTAGATTATATGTGTTGCTTGGTCTTCAATTTCTATATTTGATATTTCTGTTGTTCAATTCAATTCGATCCCATGACAATCACTATGGGTTCAAATCATTTTAGTGCTTAGTCACGTGATGCACCACCTCACATTATGTATCCATACAATGTATGTCCGCATCATGAAATATTCCCTAGGCATAGAGTGCAGATATCTTGACTTATATAAATAACTCGTCCTTAGCATTGCACCACATCTCTCGAAATATCGATCCAATGGCTCAGGCCAATTGGGGAATACTATATTTCAATGAGCAAAACAAAGCATACAATACCATCAAAGTAATGAAGTATATCGCCATTAATGTAATGCTGTTTACTATTTTTTTATGTTTTACTTGGACATCTCAAAAATAAAAGCTTGGAACATACATAACATATTTACATATTCAATTGAATTTTATCATCCTATAAACTATGGGATCCAAATACAGATCATGCAGGATTAATTCGAAGGACAAACTTTTAATTGTGATAAGTCTGTTGAGTATGCCGTTCATGTAGTTGCGCATGTCATTCAAGAACCTCTAGACTATAAGATGCTAGTACAAAAACCACAAACCCCTCTACAAAAATGCATGCAATGATTCATTTGATGTAAATGTACTTTGTTTGATACCTATGAATGTTAGCAAATCTAACGAGTATGTATTCATGTTTTATAGCCCCCACTTGGCATCAATAACATATTTAGAATTACATCTAGCTTGGCATGTTTGATGGAATTGCCCTCCTTATGGACAAATTTGCTAATATATATTCAATGGGTGGCTAGAGTTTGTCGGATTAGTTTCCTGTTTGTGGTGAGTTGTCTAACCTTGCTAAGGCTATTAGCATTCCACAGCTCCCAAAGTTGCCTATGAAGCAAGCATCAAAATATTGCCTCAAGATGAATGAACTCTATAGTGTTAAGTCATATGTGCATAGGAATGGACTTGAGCATTTTATCTCTAGAGCCAACCTTGGCATTTCTCCTTCTAGCAGGTGTGTATGCAGGTGGGTTATTCTATTCTATTCTATTATGCATTTGCACATTAGCTCGTCTGACATTTCAAACATGTATTGTTGGCAGGACTAAACATTGGGTATAATTTGTGGCACTTGTTCTATATAGAATTCCATCTCAGATTTACACTTTTCTGGATACAAGTGTCTTGCCAGTTGTGAGGTCTATTAGGGTATAAATTAGTGACTTTTCTTCAATCAAATTTGAGTTGACCACTATTCTAGGATCCTATTTTTCAAGCAGGAGGCTGACATAATGTTACTTACTGGGAAGAAATGCTTGTTTATAAGTTTGGCCCCTCATATGACTATCAGTTGTGAGGATTTAAATAAATGTCAACAGTTCTACTTGCATGATCCTCAATACCTTTTTTTTTTGGAAGGACAAAAGCCAAAAAGTTTATTGATCAGATAAAAAGTATAAAATTTACATGTCTCATCAAACTGTGTAAGCACAAAAAGATGCCACAGGAGCACGAGCCTGGAGCACAATGTACTTACTGTAGGAGATTAACGATAAGAATCAATTTGAAGATACTGAATCCAGATACATTCCGTCATTTCTGACTCAAGGGAGGAACACTCGTAAGCTGTCTTTTTTTGAGCCATCATAATAACACCATGTGCAGATGAATAAATGCCCTGAATGATGTGGCGTCTGCGACGCTCCCATATCGACCACAAGAGCCAACCAGAACCAAGATGGGATGCCCTATGTTTAGCTGGGGGCCATGCATTGGGATAGAATGCCAAGAGGATGCATTGGCAGTCCAATGCACTGTTAAACAAACCTTGTAGCTAGGACTACGCTGACTGAACCTCTGGACAATAGAAGAGGCAATGCTCAAGAGTCTCAACATCTGAAAGACAGAGCGGACATATTGTAGATATGCGAGGATCATAACGATGTCGGAAGGCATTAACACGCAGGCACCTGTGGATAACCTGCCACCATAGTACAGAGACCCTAGGGTGGAGCAACTTATCCCAAAGCCATCGCCATGTACAATGCAAAGTGGGCTGTGTAATCTGTAGGTGCCACCCATCTAGCAACTGGAGGGGCTATGGCGCTAAAAGAAGGCGATATACTGATTTGACAAAGTGCTTGCCTTTGTGAATATTTTCATGACAGTCCCAAGGCACCCTTTCGGTAACCAACCTGCACCATAAGAGGCAAATTTTCTGCAACCTTCTCCCATACAGATACATCCCAACGAGAGAGCAGGAACTTTGCCCGAAATTCAAGCCAAGTCAGTAGGCGACTGGCTTCATACCATGCTTGAATACAGACCCAATGGTACTTAGAATCAATGCATGTTCCAACAATGTCCAGACAAACCATTATTTGGTATCCAGATAAACTATATTTGATGTCCAGATTAACCACTAGGGTGTCTTTGTACATGAAAGTATTTATACTATTGGTATAAATACTTGGTATATTTATACCATTGGTACTTAGAATCAATGCATGTTCCAACAATGTCCAGACCAACCACTATTTGGTATTTAGATAAACCACTATTTGGTGTCCAGATAAACCACTAGGGTGTCTTTGTACATGGAAGTATTTATACCATATTTATACCAATGGTACTTAAGATCAATGCATGTTCCAACGATGTCTAGACAAACCACTATTTGGTGTCCAGATAAACCACTAGGATGTCTTTATACATGGAAGTATTTATTATATTTATACCAATGGTATTACTTATTGTATTTATACCAATGGTACTGAAAATCAATACATATTCCAACAGTGTCCAGATAAACCAATAGTTTGTGTCCAGATAAACCATGCAAAGTGTCTAGATAAACCACATCTCCATAAAATCTTTTTCCAAACGGTTGTTGTAACGCTACTATTGTAAGGAACAATTAGTTGCAACGGTACTTTCACTATGAAACTATATAAACCAATAGATATTGAGAATGAGCTTGGAGTTAGGAGAAGATGGTAAAGACGCAGCAACAAAGGGAGTTCTGTTAGTTCAGTCGCAGCAACATGCACACTCTAGATGATGTTCTGTTCCACTTGAATAATCTTCAGTACGATGTGGGGTTAGAGTTCGCTAAGGAGAATAGCCTCCATCCATTCACAAGTAAGCATTCTATTGTTTTCCTTCAGAATCGTGTCCTTGCTCTTTGTCATGTATATTTCCAACTGCAAGTTCCATGTAAAGACCGTAGAAAAGGGGGAGTTCAAATGTACCACCAGGCCCCTTAATCGGGATGCTAGCTGACTTGAAGAGGTGCATGATCCAAGCCAAGGCATTGAAGAGGTTGTTAGCCATGGACATGTGGGAGGGAAACTACTTGCGTTGTTTTGAGGGAATTTATCTTTCTAGGCATTTCGATCAAAAGTTCTTAGAGGAGTTCTCAACATACTTATGCGAGAACCTTGATCATCTGCTATGGGCACAACCAATTTTAGTCCAAGATTTTATTGTTGAGAGCATTAAGGCAGAGGGCATGTCGACATTGATTGAAGATAAGATAAAATAAGATTAATTTTTACATCCACGGGAACCCAACGGATTATGGGACGGCACACAGCACATCTAAAACCTGGGGTCTAGGCCCCATCACCAAACACAATAACCAAATATTAAAAGACTACCAAGAAGAAGATAATGCTAATGCTAGTGTTAATTTAAAATTATCTAGATATAGCCAATCCAAGGATTGGAAGGCCATTGATCTCGAATAATTGCTGCGCCTCTCCTGTACACTGCCCATTTCTTTTGCAGGCTGCCCTCACCTTGCAGAGCTCCTCCTTAGAACAATTTCGGCTTATTGATGTTTTGCATGGATGCATTTCGATGGTTTAATGCGAGAGTTCAAAAAACCCTGAACATGTTTGTGCCTTTTGGTTGTGGCTACACTATATAGTGAACCACATGATGCCCAAATTAGTGCAAATATCCACATAAGAGAATGTCTAAATAAACTACTTCTAGGTGTAAACAACATTATGGTCATAGGCTATTTTGTACATGAACATTTGTACTCAATGTATAATAGTATCTTCACAATTAATGGTCCAGAAAAACAACAACAGAGTAAACTGGATGTATAACATGCAATATGATTTTGGTGTGTCCAAATAAACCCCTTATTGGTGTCCAGATAAACCACCATGAATTGTCAGAAATAATCGTCGATAGACCATTGGATTAGTTTTGAAATTCAAATAAACCATTATATCAACTCTTTTAATTTGGGATTTTCCGGTGTGGTCGAAAATGTTTTGGATTTCTTTTTAGGTTATTTCCCTAAGGTTTTGAAGGTTTTTGCAGTCGGAAAACATTTCCAATGTGCCAAAAATTGGGAAAGATTTTTTTGATATGGTTTTTTTCGTAAGTTCAAAATGTTTTCCCTTCTCTATTTGCACATAGGCATGCATGCCACGAATCTTGCCGTTTCTGTGCACCAACAGCAGATGGGTATGCAAAGGATACATTCGCCTTTAGATTGCAATTCCGGCCATTGGCTTGGCTTAGGGATCTTAAGCGGCTGATTTTAACCATCTCCGGGCATTCCAAAATATGCTTGAGCAAATACAGGCAGACAGATCCGGCTTAGGTCAGAACAGCTTGCACTTTCTTCCAATCGGCCGTCTGATTAAATCAAGCTTGATCAAGCATCCAAGCTTTAGATCTCAACACCCTCTAATGCGTTTTGTAAGTTCAACAATTTCATTCTTGGCTCTCTTCCCTTTTATGAATGATTGTCCATGTTTTTGCAGCGTGATTTGTGAAAAAATTATTTTATTCTTTGAAGAGCATTGGAACTGGTGCAGGTGCTATGATATGGAAGGAGGAAAAGGCCGAGATGGAAAGTAAGATAATTATAATCCTTCATTGAATTATTGTCCATTATTACAACCTTTGTATGTATGACTGTTTTGCAGGAACATAATGTTGGCCACAATGCTACTGAACAATATTTGTAGGAATTAACATAGAAAAATTGTACGTGTCATGAAGTATTTAGAATAGTTATTTGTTGATGGTAATGTCTTGATGATTCCTTTGTGTTTTTTTCTATTTTTTTGTTCCATATTCGTATTACTTTCCAGTAGGAACATATGCATATCTTTTGCTTAAAGTTTTTGTTAGAATCAATTGACATTACCAGAATTATTGAGTATATGCTTTCTATCCTTGCTGATGACTGGCAGTGAATGTGGCTATATGGGGCATGGTTTTTACTTCAGTTTGCAGAAATATAATGATCTGGTGATGTAGTATTTTCATTTGCAAATTTCTATAAGCACTAACTTCCTCATGATGGTGTATATCTCAGTTATGATTATTGCAGAATAGCAAATGCCAGTCATAACAAGTTTATTATAGACAGTTGGGAAATAATTTTGTAGCATCCAACCTATTGAAGGAGAAACAGGTTTGAATTCAGTGAATTATTTATGCATCTGATTGGATTTAAACAGCATAAGTTGAAATCAATAGCTACTACTCATGGTGTATAACTTAGTTATGATTGTTGCAGCATGGCAAATGCATGTAAACAGTTGGAAAATAATTACAATATGGTTATTGGTCTCACATTTTACAAGTAAGATTGATTTTATATTTACGTGGATATTGTGTTATTATTATTTCAAATATTAAGAATAAAGTATGATGATGTGCGATTTATCTGCGTTTTGAGATTAGCAGATAAATCCGCTTCTTGAGGCTAGTTGAGAGTGTCCCCCTTGGAGTATTTATAGACTTGTTGCATTCCTCCCCCTTTGTAGTCGCATGCCCCAGTTTGTAGTCGCATGCCCCAGTTTGTGAAGGATCGGCGTTTGAGGGTTACGGTTTTGCTTTCACTCTTGTGCGCCCTGGGTTGTTGTTTGAAGATTTCGCCTTTCTTATGGCGGCTTCTCCAGCTAGTGTTTCTGGCAGTTCATCTTATGACGACGCCATTGGCTTGTTGGTGTCTGGTTGCCGCTGTGCTTGTTTTCTGCTTGGTCGTTGCCATAGTCTGGTGCCCTATGGAGTTGTCTTGCAATCCTCAGGTCATACTGTTCATCACGTTGTGGTTTAGGGGTTTCTGGAGTAGTTTCATTTATTTTTCCTCTTCTTGTTCGATTTATTTCCTATTCTTAGTCGATGCTCCTGGTCTGGTGCCTTGGTATTTCTCTCTCTCTCTCTTCTCTAACTTTGTCGGTTGCCATGAATCGTGAGTTTCTTTTAGTGATCGGGAGAGCGTTTGAGCCCTTGTAGTGGTCGCTTGATGGGCAGCTGATTTTTGCGTTTTGATCTCTTGCATCTGGCCGAACTAGCTGTGCAGTGCTCGGTTTCTTTACTGGTTAGCTTCTCGGTTTAACTGAGATGGATATGGGTTGTAGACATGTTTTGTGCTTTGGTTTGCTTATGTTCTGCTGCAGTTTTGCAGGTCACGGTAGTCCTGACCCATCCCTGTAACTCTGTTGTATTGGCTTGGATTGTGCACAGAGCTCATGGTCCCATATTTTATTTTATTTTTTGAAGCCGGCAGCCTTGTGCATGGCTAGCCTCCTGGATTGTCTTGTTCTACAGGGTTTATGGTCATCTTGTTTGTTTGTGGATTGTTTCAGACTTTCCCTGTTGGTGTAGCTTAAACTTCATTAGGCGGAGCTATGTTGTCCTGCATTGCGGAGAAGTGCGCCAGTCTTTGCAAGGTATGTTTTGCTATGCTGGAGTCATTTGGAATTTCAATCAACGGTTATTTTCCTGGGGCGAATTCACCGAGCTGCTTTGGATAGCAATTGTCATGCTGGTATGAAGCATGATAGCACATCACTGGTAGTGCATTGCCTTGTAGTCCTCAGGCCTGCCCTTGTTCTTTGGTTGGCTAGTTTGTCTTTACTTAGCTACATTTGTTGTTTGGCAGATTCCGTTGTAGGTTTCCCTTCTTGTGCCTGATCATAGCTTCGCTAATCTTTCATGTCTCTATGTTCTTCAGTTTTAGACATTGATTAAGGCTCTAGATTCTGTTGGTGCTCCTACCACTGTCGCCTTGTGCACCAAATGTTGGTTTAGTTCCTAGTATTACGGCATGTATATTTGTGATCCAATGATGCAGGTTATTGCAGACCTTATAGAATTGTGAGCATATGCTTGAGTTGCACTTATCTTATGGGTTAGCCTTGTAGCGAGTCTTAGGCCTGTTTGCTTCTTTGCTTGAAGCGTTTTACTCTTATTAAGTAGCTCATAGGTATGTTCCTCTTTGTTTTGCTGTTGCGGATGTGGCTGAGCTGGATCCAACAGTTTAAATATCTATTGAGGTTCTCTATACCTGATCCACAACGTGTCAAATTATGAGTCTAATGACATTTCATAAGGGTTTTCTGAATTGTACAGCATCAACTTGGACTTGGACTGATGGGGCTATCTTACGAGCCTTGAGCTCATTGCATTTGTTCTTTGAACCTCAAAAGAGTTCATTGCAGGTGAAGCATGCATGAAGCATTCCTTATAGTGGTAAGGTGCAAGTTTGTAGGATATGCAACACGCAAAATGGTATGATCGTTGTCAAAGCTGAGTCAGTTACATATTGAGATGGTTTATTTTTACGTATCTTCGGTCTAGCCCTCAGACTTCATCTCTTTACACGAATAAGAAGATTTGGACAGTTGATGGTTTGACACGTTTGCCCATGCTTAGAGCAAAGGAAGTCGGTGGCCTTCAGGTGGTGTTGTATTTATAGCAATGAAGCTGGCTGCCATCGTTGATTTTCTTGTTATTCTTGTAGTTCTTTCCTTTTGAGGTTGGCATTATGATTTTTTTTCTTGTGATTCTCGCAGTTCATTTCCTCTTGCTCTTTCTATTACTAGTGGCACAAACCCATGCTGCATACACATGTTGGCTCTTTAGAATCTTGCTATAGCCTGCTAGAACCTGTTGTGAATAATTGGAAACTTTTGAGTGCTTGTAAGTTTAGTTGTGGCGCAAGCTTGAATAAGGTGTGGTATCATTGAGTAGTAGGAGATTGTGGTTGCTTGATATGAAGGCATAGGGTGGTGCTATTTGAGTTTCTTTGGATTTCCACCTTGTGCCTGTAGTTCTCATTTAAGTTATTATCTTTTGTCTACCTTATTGGATTATTTCAACGTGTCCTCGTAGTTCCCATTTAAGTCTTTACTATCCTTTGTCTACCCTATTGGATTACTTCAACTTGTCCCCGTAGTTCCCGTTCAAGTCTTTATTAGTGGATTATTTTTTGTCTACCTTATTGGATTACTTCAACTTTGGCCCAACTTGCGCCTGGTTATTTGTTTTAGCTTTACCCTCTGGCAAGCCTTGGAGGTCCATGAACATGCATTTTTAAGTATTTCCAGTTTAGCTCATCATTTCAAGTATTCTTCGCGTGCTCATTGTTGTTTTGTGAGGGTATCTAAAGAGACCTTTTAAGCTATCTGCTTTAGTTCATTTTTCATGATAAGTTCCCTCTTTCAAGAGTGCTTTACTCCTTTTCATATATGTTGGCAATTATTTCTTTCGAGTTTGATATAATGTTTGAATTGTTAGCGTATAAGTCATATGGGGCTTATGACAACCATCTCTTTTATGAGTCCTTTCAAATGCATCGTTAGAAAGACGCGAATCTTTTTTATAATCACTTGTCTTAGTTTAGAGTCATGCCATCGATTTTGGTATTTGAATGTTGGTTCACCTTCAATATAGTTTCGTCGATTTTGCTAGTTTGGAACTCTAGAATTTCACAATATTTGTCTAGCTTGTAGTTTTGCCCTCGCCTTCCCTTTTGTTCGTTTCTCTTTTCTTTTCTATAAGTAATAATCGGAGATATGCACTTTTATGCTTTCTTACGAGTTATTGTAGGTGATTTTTTAGGTACTTGAATGCCTTATAGAATTGTTTCTAGTAAGTGCTAGGTTTGAGAGTATTGAAGGTAAGTGATGAAGTTGAGATTGTCGTGCTAGTAAAGCTGTTGTGTAGTCAATTCTAGGTTGGAAAGTTTGAAGTTTTAGGTGTTGGAAGTTAAGATTATCGTGCTCAGTAGGGGTAGTTGTTTTTCTAGCAATGTTTAGAGATGTATGAGAATGCAACCTGTTGATTGCACAGGTCGAGGTTCTTATAGGATTTAGTTTAGTTTGTTGTGCATATTTATACAAGATGTGGTATTGCTAATTCCTAACCTTAAGTCCCTAGTTCCATTATATGTACCCTAGTGGATAAGTTAGGTTGTCCCATGACCTACCCTCTTGTTTATTTTTTATTTTTACCCTTTTGGCGAGTTCTGGCCCTAAAGGTTTAGGACCACGTGTCGTGTGTCGTCTATTTGAGTTATAGTCGGGAGTATTGTGGTCTAGGCCAATTTAGCTCTTCTTAGGTCTACCCTAGTCGGTTAGTTAGGTTGTCTTCTGATATGCTCTTTTTTATTTATTTTTGAACTTTACGCTTTTGGCAAGTTCTGGCCTTGGAGGTTTATGTTGAGTTATAGTTGAGGCAAATTTAGTTGGAGTGTTTTCTAGCAATAGATCCTCTAGCCTGAACATTGCGGTTGTAGTTACTCCTAGCCCATCCTGAGGTGTGTGAGTCTTTATTTGTGCTTGCCTTTGTTGGAATCAAACATTAGTGGGTCCCCACCATTTGTAATGCGAGTTGACATCATTTAATTATGCCATTGGAGACGTTTGCCTTTCCATTCCATTCATAGTTTCTTTCCAATTCTCCATTCATAGTTTCTTTCCATTTCTCAATGTACATGGTTTGCTCTTGTGAGGTTTGGTTGTTCAATGCTAGTGGTCAATGTAACCTCGCAATCAAGTATCCATAGTCTTGCAATTATGACACTTCTATTGAAATGGGACTTTGTTTTTTCGGTTCGGATAGTTCATCTCGAGGATCTACTTGGCGCAAGTATTCTACACTGTGTGACATTAGAGGTTGACATTGTCGCTTGACTTTGCTAGAGTGTAGGATCTTGTTTGGACTTTCTGGCAATGTCTGTTGGATGGATTTTCTTTAGTTACTCATAGTAATTTGGGCTTGAAATTTTTGCAATGGCACTTCACTTTTCAAGTTCTTTGGCTACTTTTAGTTCTTTGGCATGACGTGGATCCAGCTATTTTTTGGAGGATTAGGAGTTTAGTTTTTCTTTCTCATGCTCGTGTAGCCTCATTTTTTGTTTGCAGAGTTCTTGTTTTTTAGTCCACTTCTCATTAGACCCTTCAAATCGCTCTTTCTAGTTTCTTTTGAGGCGTTTTCAGGAGATGCTACTTGGTCGGGCTTTGTTGCATGAGTTTCTTGGGGTTTCCATTCTTTGCAGTTTGTGGTTTTGGACACTTGTTTGTACACCTGTATGTTTGGTTTGATGGAGCCTTTTGTTTAGGTCCACTATTTTTCTTAGCGAGTAACTATGTTGTACTAATTTTTTCTTAGTGAGTGAATATGTTGGGTTTGAGCTTTCGGCATTGCGATGGAGGTGTGGGGTGGTTTGGACACGTGTAGTCCCCACCCCTTGTTGATGGAGCTATAATTTGATTTTTCGGCGTCCGTTGATGTTATTTTTTGTGAGTCAAGTCCCTACGTCATGATCTTTTCTCGTTTGATGTTCCTTCCCTTGCATTGTTTTGTGAGATGCTCTAGGATTGGTTCTTTTTGGCGATGTTTTGAGTGCTAAGCTTATGATAGTTCATCGTAGTTTTTCTTTTAGTATTCCTGGTTGTTTGGATGTGCCCTACTCTCTTGCTCCCCTTCGCCTGCTCATTTTCTTTGCCTTTGTGGTTTTGAGTGGTGACCTTGTACTCTTAATTCTCTTAGACATTTAGTTTCTTGTTTTTCTGCCTCTTTTTTCAGCATGTTGTTGCATTGTGTTGGTTGAGTGCAACTAGGCTCTAGAAGTGCGATTTATCCGCGTTTTGAGATTAGCAGATAAATCCGCTTCTTGAGGCTAGTTGAGAGTGTCCCCCTTGGAGTATTTATAGACTTGTTGCATTCCTCCCATCTTCATCAGCCGTCTTTGAGCCTCCCCCTTTGTAGTCGCATGCCCCACCCCCCCCTCCCCCTTTTAGTTTTAGCCCTGCGTTGCAACCTTGCGATATTGAAGTATTCTTATAGTCAATGTTTTAGTTTTTTATGTTGATTGGCCCATTGTTTGACTTCTTGATCTTGCGAGGTTATGGGCTGGAGGCTCTCATGCCAAGCATTGTTGTTGGGGCAACTCTTAGGTCTTGAATGTTGGGTTTTAAGTAGGGTCGATGTTGAGGGCCCTTGCGCCATGGTGGTGGGCCCTCGTATGCCAAAGAGGTGGCGGCCTTTGTGCCAAGATTGGGGTCCTCGTACCAGGTGTTTCTTTGTTCCTTTTGCAGATCTGCTCAAGATGGATGTGGAGACGTCCTTTGCGAGTTTTGCAAGAAGCTTGGCATGTTGGGGTCGTGTTGGACTTTAGCGACGGAGGCCTATAACCTCTATCGAATTTGGGTCCTTTGTGGTACTTTGATGCTTTTGTATGCCCAAAAAGGCCGGTGTGCATGAGGGATTATTAGAAGTGAAATATTTTTGTACTGCTATTTTGGAAACAAAGGGGAGGGCCACATGGCTCATTCATTCAGCATGTTGTTGCATTGTGTTGGTTGAGTGCAACTAGGCTCTAGAAATAGAAAAATACAACTTATCACAGTATTTTAGCTTCTCTTTGCCCCTGTTTCTATAATTTGTATATAGTTGTGTAGCAGAAATCCATTATGATGCTTTAGAATGCAAGTACGAAACTGTTGCACTGATTTGCCACTGCCATTGCCATTGCTCTGCTCGAGTTCATGCTTTAAGAAAGCAAGATCAGGGGGCAAGAACCCATGTATCAATTTCTAGCTTCAGATATGATGTTTTAGATCGAAGGAATGCGTAGCCATTTGCATGCTAAGAAAAGGGATGCTCTGGAACGATTGAACCATGAATTGAAAATTGGAAAATACCCATATAAATAGGTGAGTTTTATTCTCTAATCCATGCCCATTTTGATATTTCTTTCGCATTTTTTTTTTTTTAATTTTATAGCCACCTTTTAAAATTTATTGGATTTGTCTGCAGCATAATAATTCTGATCTCTAAATAGCAGGAGCTTGGCATCATGAACTTCTGATTTGACAAGCGCTTGCAAGGTCACATCTTCAATATCACAGATTTTATGTCCTTGGGCAATGCATACTCTTTGCTATTCTATTCCTGTCAGCAACTGCCAGAGATAAGGAAAAATGCTTTGGTTTTTTTTTTTTTTACATAAGATTGAAGCAGTATTAAGCCTTCAAGTGGATGCAGAATGCGCGGACATTTTGTTCTCTACACGATTTTCACCTATTTGCATATCCTGGATTCTGCAAAACATTGCAGAACCATATAGACTATTTCTTTGAGAGATGAGCTAGATAGATTTATTTTATAGGTTAGCACTTGAAAGGTGAAAAACTTTTATAAGATTGAAAGCTTTAACTCAGTGCTTTGTAGTGCTTGACAACCAATTTTACTTATTCATTGACTGGTTCTAAAGTTATAATCATGTCTGCCTTTGTCCAGTAAGGTTCTACGTATTTATTTCCTTAGACGCGTCTCCTTATAGATGTTCCATCATTATTATGTGCCAAAACATTGCTTTTATTCTGCAGGTGAGAGATCCATCTTACTGCGATATACTATTTGGATTGTATGAGAACTACTTTCACCTGCACACTCTTGCTCAAGTATATTTGCAAGCATGTATCTTGGTGGGATGTGGTAAGCTCAGTGATGAAATTGAGTATGGATGAAGTGATAAGATGTATGTATGCAAATGAGAATTGGCATAAGACAACAATAATTTAACATTGGCAATGCATTTCACTATATTTAGTAATGTATCGCTACATTGCGTCTTTTCTTAGTAATTCCACTAAATCTTGAAACAAGATGTTTATGGTGAAGGATGTGTAGTTGCATGTCTTAGTCACATGGACATTTGAGGGCTTTTTGTTACAGCATTGCCAGGCAAGATGTTTGTTCCAGTATACTTTACAATAAACAGATGCAACGCCCAACTCTTGAGGATTTGTGTCCTTTGAATGTGCTCTTGGATGCTAGAAGATTGAAGGCTTTGATTTTGCCAGTGGTAAATTATCTTTTCGTTTGCTTATTAAGCCAAGTTGACTGTACTTTCTAGCTTTTCTTGCATGATCAGGTTGCTCATTGGTTTGCAATTGAGAAATTTACAACATGATTCCACCTGTTCGAGCATGTAGAGTGCCTGATTCAGTTTATCAAGTGTTCTCTCTCCAAATCTAATGCTCATTCATGCTTTTACATGTTTTGACTTTTTTATTTTAATAAAGACTCAGAGAAACATCATTGGTCCATTCTTGAACAAACGTGCAAGGATGGATTGCTCACAGGTCTGCAATTAAAATATCAACTGCAATATTCTATCTTTTTCAAAAATTGCATGTAGAGTGCTTGATTCTATTAATCGAATATTCTTCAATTTTAATGCTCACTTACTATTTCAAATGTTGGATTTTTTTTGTCAAATAAAAGATTAAACTAATATCATTGGTCCATTGTTAGAATATTATTGCTCCATTGTTGGTTTTTTCTTTTTCAAAGAGACTTACAAAGCAATACCATTGTCCATTGTTAATTTTTTTTCCAAATAAAACACTTAAAAGCTACATAATTGGTTCATTGTTCAAGCAACGTGTAGAATAGCTGACATATGGATTTGCAAGGAAATCTTAAATATTTGTATTCAATGCATGCTTTTGAGTTTTTCCATGGGTGCTTTTTGCAATATTATTGTAGCCCAAGTCATCAACCAGAGAGAATAACTTTCTTGACTGAATATCTCCAATATAACAACAATTTGCGTGATACCGAGTGAATTTGTACTTGAATTGCAAGCAATTACTAGAGGCAACAACATCATTCCTATGGTTCATATAGGTGGTATCCATATTCATTGGACTGAAAAAACCTTACATCATGTTTGCCCTAAGTTCATAAGGCTAGCAAGAATATTTTATATGATCGAGCTAATGATTACATTTATGCAAAATTTGCAAGTAGATTGCCCATGCTACATGTTCTACATTCCCAAGTTGAAGCTTCGGTACATATCCATTTTCCTTCATTGACCAGCTAGAAGAATGGCTAGGCGAAAGCACCTGGGAGGGGCGCCGGTTGATGCACCACATAATCGAGGGCAACTCATATATGCCGATGATGATGTTGACCGCCGCATATACCCCGGAGGACATGCAACGCCACGGATGCTTTGGACACTTTACGCCAATTCAGCGACATGAGAGTTAACTTGGCCAAGACAAGGGTGCGGCTTTGGTCCCATCATCCGGCACCACGCCTTCCCTCATTCACTTACCGGGGGGGTAGTGGAGGTGGCTCGATCTTATAAGTATTTGGGCATTGAGTTTTCTACTACCACCTTTGGGATGCATCCATCGTTACGGGTCACTGCAGTCGGAAAGCCCACGTGTGCAATGCAAAACAACATCACAAGGCGAGTTGTATGCATGGGGTCACCAGCACACTTGTTTCGGGGCCTTGGTTGAACCGGTCCTCCTCTATGGGGGAAGTGTGGGGGCCAGTGATATCCCTCACCACTTGGAACGATCTAGAGCAGTGCTGAAGGCCTTCTTGGCCCCTAATCGGGAGTGAAATCCACAGATCCCATATCAGATCTTGCTCCAAGAGACGGGCTTCCTTCCATTCGGAGGGCTGCGCTAGAAGCGTCACATTATTTACTTCCGAAGGTGGTGGCTATGGATGAAGCCCGGCTGCCCAACCTTGCTTTGGCGGTGGTGATGGGCCCGGCGACTCAAAAACTGCGGGAAAGACAAGCAAGCCCAGTGGTTTCGCTATGGAATGTGCAGCACCACGATGATGTGGACCAGTGCATACACCGAAGGAACGCTGGCCGCCTTGAAGCGATTTTGGATGCTTGCTTCATGGCCAAGCTTTGGGATCAGAGGCCCTGTCACATGTCAAGGTGGCAAATTATCGACAGCGGGTTAATCCCATGCTCACGGGGGCCCACACCACCACTGCGCACCCATCTACCCATGAAAAAGCGCAGGGGGTGATTGCTTCCATTCGCGCAGTGCACACCACCTCCGCATTGAGGCACGGGGAGATGGATTCGGGAGCCGTGTGAGGATAGAGTCTGTCGATCTTTGTCAACATGGCGCCATTGAGGATGAAAGTCCGCCCTCGGGCACTGTCCGTGACACGAGCATATCCGGGCTCGGTATGCTCGGTTAGTTGTGCCCCATCGGGCCTTGCATGAGCTACCGAAAGGCCGGCCAGAGGGCTTGTTGGGATCGTTACCTCCGGGAGGTAATGGATCGCCGGACTCAGTTATGCCCCCGTCCGACATTAACCTCATTTGTACTTGTGATTATGTATATAATCGTGCAAAGATGTCAAGATCCTTATTGCTACTAAGGTTTTTCCCAAAACCCTTGGGTGGGGGTTTTTAATCACGGTAGTAATACTTTCTTTGCTCTCTCTTTGTACTTGGGTCCCATAGGCCAGTTGGTCTCCGTGGACGATAAAATCATATTCTATTCTATTCTATTCTTCTTCCATTTCAGATCAAAATTTAGCAAGGTCTTCTAAAAATGTTCGCAACGCCATCAGTACCAATAGAATTGCATTCATGCCCAACAACACCCCATGCCATACCCTTGCGTCCTCCAAGCCACATTGTTTGTTCTAGCCAACAGTCAAACAAGCACCCCTTCACGTTATTACTAAGCCCGGCAACGCCGGGCACCATAACTAGTTGATATTTAAATTCAAATCCTAACGAAATGAACATGGGACGGGGTTTTGGGGAGGGAACGGGGCTGGGCAGGGACTTAAATGCAAAGGTACAGCAGTCAAACCAGAGTACTTTGGTCAGAATCCAGGTGTCCGCGTTAATGATTAACGACCCGGGTTGTCCGGATAAACCACGAGATGGGGGCATCGATGACCCACCGAATGGCCATCGGGGGCGCATGGACGCCCGGATGCTATGCGATGGCTATGGGATGGGCGCCCATAGCATGTCCGAAAAAACCGTTGGAATTATGTCCGGATAAACCACATCTCGTTGTAGATATACAGGCGCCCGTGTATGAACAGGGTATTGAGCTTTATTTTGCCATGGAAGACTACATGAGCATATACTTTATGTGCTTCAGGATATCACTGATATCTGTGTTTGTAGACAGCGACATTACAGAAGGATTTCTGTTTTAGCTTGTTATTCATGTTTTTTCTAATCTAAAGCACAACTATTAGCAGATATAACATTACTACTTAAGATTGTTATTTTGGTGCTTGTCATTCTATGAACCTATATGGTTATTCTATGAGCCTATATGGCTATAGTTGTGAATGCAAGCATAGAAAGCATCTGTAGGTGTCGTGTTATCTGGAAGAGTGTGGGCACCAAGTCGGGGTTCAAATCCCCCGGCTCTGTCACAGAATTTGATTATGCATTGACGTTGTATAATCAAATAGTTGAAAATCACTGATTTGGTTTTTTATGGTACCCATTGACCTGATGGGGTCAAAAGATGGTTGTTTGACTCCATCTTCTTTTTAAGCGAACGACTTGTATGCCTCCACAGGGAATATTCTACAAGATATGGCATGATCTAGGCTTGTATGCCTCCATAGGGAATATTCTACAAGATATGGCATGATCTAATGGTGGAAAAAAATTTAAATACACCCCAAATGATAATACACCCCAAGGAGAGAAAGGTTAAAGGTAAAATTAAAGGATAGCCATAGCATATATAGTCTGTGCAACCATAGCAATACAATGGTTTCATGGATATCTCTAAATTTTTTATCTTATTGTTGCTCCTTATGATGGAACAAGTGGCAAGAGCAGAACAATATGCATTCAAGTTGCACCATCTAGACAGAGGACTACCCATATATGAAAAGCTAGCTTGTGCAGTGATAAGAGGTAGGCAACGATGGGAAACCCTCATGGCTAGAAGAAAAGGTCGAAATGGTACATATCAAACGACAATTTATCCGGGAGCAAATTTTGATGGAACTTACATGGTGGAGGTGCAAGTGGGTACTGCACCCAAAAAATACCTAATAATTATGGATAAAGGTGATGAAAATGTCTGGCTACGGTGTCGTCTTTGCCAAGAAGGCACTAATCTAGTATTGAATCCCTCTCAATCCGCTTCTTTTTCCTCTATCTCATGCCATTCTATAAGTGTGCATCTTAACAGGCACCTTTTGCCCTAAAAATCATGACATATAGTTTAAAAAAAGATATATAAATCTTCGTATGATAGTAGAGAGAGCAGTATAGGACAATTTGTCAATGAAGACATGACCTTTGTGTCCCCCTTAGGTCTAAGGCAAACTTTAAAGATAACAATGGGTTCCGCACATAGTTTATTCGAAAACTTTAGCTATGCTGATGGCTTGCTTGGCTTAAGCCGCGGCTTTGGTTCTTTAATCTCACAGTTACCTTTTCTCGATGGAATTGCCTGCCATATTATTCTGAGAATGCATGTGGCACTTTGTTTCTTGGAAACACTTGATCTTCTTCTAGCCATAACCACTCCCATTCTCAGCAACACTCAAGATGGTCTTTACTATGTCCACCTTCAAAGCATAGCTATTGGCAATACTGTGATTTCAAGATGCAACACATCTTTAGATGTCAACTATGAAGTCACCTTCGTGGATTCAGGCACTTCATTTACCATTTTTAGTCCTCGGGTATTCAATGCTATAAAAGATGCATTTCTTGGTGCTTTGCCATAGGCATAGATTTAGTCGATGACAACGATTTACTTAATCGTTGCTATAGTCATAGCTGCTTTGATGTTTCAGAAATGCTTAATGTAAAGGTCCCATCAATGTCTTCAATTTCAAGGGGCCTCGTGGCATGTCCTACAAGAGAACTATTGTGTCCTTTGAAGATTCCCAAACATGTTTATTGATGGCGCATGCAGACTACGATGATGATTCTAAAATCATCGGAAGCATAATGCAATAAAATCATCTTATTTATTTGATGATAAGTATAAGAAGTCGCATTGCAGCATATTATAGCTTTTACGGGGATTAATTGATCGTCATGACTCACCAAAGCATTAGACATAAAAATGGTATCGTTGCTTTTGTATTATATGTTATCTAATTTATCATTGGAATCATTAAATTGCACTATAATCACTCTGCACTAATTAATGAACCAAATGACATGCCAATGTACCTACTTGCAACTGAAATACGTAAGTTGCACATTGGCCTATGTAAAATGTAAAAGGAAAATCTAATAAAAGAAATCAAGGCCGTGATCTTAACTACTACGAATTGAATAGTAGTCTACCATTATTGCTCAACAAGATCGGGCCGCGATCATTACTACTACTAACTGAGTAGTAGTCTACCATTTGCTCAATAGGATCGCAGTCACGATCTTGTTGAGATGTGGCCTACATATTTACAAGAAAGAAATTGCTCGCAGAAAACACTAGCGTGGAAAAGCGCAGAAATTACCTGATTTCAAAGAGGCAGAGTGAGCCATGAATGCGCTGGAAAAAACTGCAGAGGCGCTCGAGCGGAATGCTAAAGAAAGCAGAACTTCAAATTTATATATTTTGCATCGGCCACACTTATGGCGACGGTAGTCATTATGGCACGGAAAAACTTAATCTACAGCTACAATTATGGTGCCAGATTAAATTCTGGCGGCGCGTTAAATTTCAGGGGTGCTATAATGTCTAACAATACAGCCAACATTCTCTTTTTATGCCAAATTTGAAACTATGCCTTCCCTTATGACGTGACAACAATTTTTGAGATTTAGTTCTTTGACAATGAGAGTGCATTTATTATGTCCTACAGAAAAACCCATAAAAGCCCCATGGTAGATCAAGTTGGTTGAGAAAGTAATGGTTCTTTTGGCTCCATAATGGTCCAGCCAAAAGGTCATGAATGTGCATTTTGAATTCAAATTTGGAAAATCAAATTCAAATTCTGAATGACATTCTGGAAAAGAATTCTAAACAGAAGGCAGCCGAGGATCTTGCTTAGGCACTGAAGACATATACTGGGCGCTTGAAAGAATTTCCCCTGTAGATTCCAAGTTGAGGCGCCCAAGAATGTTCAAGTTTTATAGATAACTATAGAGGTGATGAAATAAGATCGTAAAGCCATCTAAGTACTTGTCCAAAATTTTTTTATGTCTGTTCTTCATGTGGTCAAAACTATGTAGCGTCAGATTGTTCTAATGTCTATAGTTCAATTGGTTCAATTGTTCTAAAGTTGTCTCTTTCTTACCATCATAAGAAGAAGAAGAAGAAGTAGATTGTTCTAATGTCTATAGTTCAATTGGTTCAATTGTTCTAAAGTTGTCTCTTTCTTACCATCATAAGAACAAGGGAAATTTACTAAAATAACCTTAATTCTTGACTTAATTCCCCAAAAGCCCTTCGTATTTTTGAAATTTCTAATCTGCCCTTAATTCTTAAGTATTTTTTCAAATAGCCCTTTTTATTTTAAAAATCACCAAAAAGTACGTATTCACAATAGAGGATCATTTTCTAATAGGAAGTATTTCTTACAGATGATAATAATTTAGAAAATAAATTTCAGAAAATCATTATGACAAAAATATGCGACGGAAATGTCAAATAGAATTTCTGAAACTGCCTTCATTATACCCGGCACTACCACAACATGTGCACTCGTACACACACTTTTCTCTATCCTTGTCTTCTGTCCTATCCTGTTTGCTTTTAGGCCTGCTTGAAGGACGACATGTTGCAGGAGGTAACAATTCATTATTTTCAAGAACAATATTTGGAGGATAAATACGGAGAACATATGAATAGCAAAATGAGCTCTTAACTTTGAATATGTAGCATAATAACATGGGGTTTTCTTTGTGTTTTTGTACGCTTTTCACTAAGGTTTTCCTATGATTTCGTGATGTATTCAAATGGATGTACTAATGCGTACATCTAGAGTGCACCATTTCCGAGCCATTGATTTTAGCCTTTTTTTTTTTCAATGGTCAACAACCAATGGCTCACAACAAAAGCCCTTTTTGTTGCGCGTGTGGTGCATAATGGTCAACAACCAATGGCTCACAACAAAAGCCCTCTTTTTGTGTGTGTGTGGTGCATAATGGGCACATGAAGGGCTTGAAGGACGCATGTAGTGCAGTTTCCCCGCCGACAACACATTTCTTATCATAACTTTTGATCCAGAGTTCTGTTTGAGATGATTTTTATTGCGTTGGAAAGCTCTCTCTGAGATCTTTTTGATAGTGTATAATATGGATATGTTTCATTAAGTTATCTATGCTAAAACATCAATTTTTCGGCCGGGTTTGGTAGGCTTTCACATCCTACCAGCTGATTAATATAGGATTGCGCTATTGGATATTGTTTTATGGCTCATTCCGAATGAAGCTTGCAAAAAATTACCATGCATTTTTAGATTTTGAGGTAGTTATTAAGCAAATTCCAAGGCTTCTAGATCCATGGAAGCCAAAGGCTGCTGTTAAATTCCAGTTGAAAAATGTTTGTGTATGGGTGTTGCAAACTTTATGACTTTCAGAATAATGGGATCAATCTGCTCTATCTTTATGGTAACTTTTACTTATGTTCTATTTGTTTTATTGTGATGAAATTCAAAAGCTACAGGTGATGAAAGCCTCAAATGAATTCTAGTTTTTTTCTGGTTTGAATTCAAAAATTTTTGTCACACCGGGAGGGGGGGGGGGTGACGTCCCTAAGGCCCCGAAGGGGCCAAATTTTTTTTTTTTTGCAACACAAACCATTAACATTCAACATATAAAAATTAAATCCCCCAACACATAACAACCAACACATAACAACCATTGACATTAACAACCAACACATAGCTACCATTGACATTAATTAACACAACCATTGGGTCCAACACATTTAAATTAAAATCCCCCTTAAACCCCCTTTGGTTTGGGTGCATATTCACACGGGGGGTGACGTAGGGCAGCGAGAGCCCTCATAAGTGTATTTTGCACATACGAAATCAACACCATATAGTATTCCGTTTGAAATCTTATAGTATTTTGCGAATCTTGTTATACAGTATAGCAAATTTTGTACTTGCATACCCCACAAATGAGGAACTTTACGTACGGTGTAGATTAAGGAATAAGGGATGAATATGCCTATCCAACAGCTCTCGTTGCCCGGAGTCACCCCCCGTGTGAATATGCACCCAAACCAAAGGGGGTTTAAGGGGGATTTTAATTTAAATGTGTTGGACCCAATGGTTGTGTTAATTAATGTCAATGGTAGCTATGTGTTGGTTGTTAATGTCAATGGTTGTTATGTGTTGCTTGTTATGTGTTGGGGGATTTAATTTTTATATGTTGGATGTTAATGGTTTGTGAAGACGGAAGTCCAACATTCCAAGGCCACCAACTACCTTAGGCTTGATGCACTTAGCCCAGGATACCTTAACAACAACACCTTCTAATGTACCACCCCAGATGTAATTCCTGATAATACACACAATCTCATTCATCTTACATTGAGGAGCCAGTAAGACAGATGCCATATACGAAGTATTTATACCAATGGTATAAATAATTCCATCTACAAGGACACCCTAGTGGTTTATCAGGACACAAACTAGTGGTTTGTCTGGACACCAAATAGTGGTTTGTCTGGACATGGTTGGAACATGCATTGATTCCAAGTACCAATGGTATAAATACACCAAGTATTTGTACCAGTGGTATAAATACTTCATGTAACAAGACACCCTAGTCGTTTATCAGGACACCAACTAGTGGTTTATCTGGACACTACATAGTGGTTTGTCTGGACACCAAATAGTGGTTCCTCTGGACATTGTTGGAACATGCATTAATTCTAAGTACCATTGGTATAATTACACCAAGTATCTATACCAATGGTATAAATAGTTCTATGTGCAAAGACACCCTAGTAGTTTATCTGGACACCAAAAAGTGCTTTATCTGGACACCAAATAGTGGTTTGCCTCGACATTATTGTTGGAACACGCATTGATTCTAAGTAGGATTGGTATAAATACACCAATGGTATAAATACTTCCATGTAAAAAGACACCCTAGTGGTTTATCAGGACACCGACTAGTGGTTTATCTGGACACCAAATAGTGATTTGTCTGGATATTGTTGGAACATGCATTGATTCTAAGTACCATTGGTATAAATACACCAAGTATTTATACCAATGTTATAAATAATTCCATCAGGACACCCTGGTGGTTATTAGGACACCAATTAGTGGTTTGTTTGGACAACAAATAGTGGTTTGTCTGGAGATGGCTGGAACATGCATTGATTCTAAGTACCAATGATATAAATACTCTAAGTATTTATACTAGTGGTATAAATACTTTCATGTACAAAGACACCCTAATGGTTTAGCAGGACACCAACTAGTGGTTTATCTGGACACTAAATAGTGGTTTGTCTGTACACCAAATAGTGGTTCCTCTGGACATTGTTGGAACGCATTGATTCTAAGTACCATTGATATAAATACACCAAGTATTTATACCTATGTGCAAAGACACCCTAGTGGTTTAAGGACACTAAAAAATGGATTATCTAGACACTAACTCGTGGTTTGCCTAGACATTGTTGGAACATGCATTGATTATAAGTAGCATTGATATAAATACACCAAGTATTTATATCAATGGTATAAATACTTCCATGGTAGAAAGACACCTAGTGGTTTATCAGGACACCCACTAGTGGTTTATCTGGACACTAAATAGTGGTTTGTCTGGACATTGTTGGAACGTGCATTGATTCTAAGTACCATTGGTATAAATACACCAAGTATTTATATCAATGGTATAAATAATGCCACGTACAAGGACACCCTAGTGGTTTATTAGGACACCAACTAGTGGTTTGTCTGGACACCAAATAGTGGTTAGTCTGGACATGGTTGGAACATGCATTGATTCTAAGTACCAATAGTATAAATACATCAAGTACAAGAAGAAAAGCAAGATTGCACTGTATAAGCAGAACATTGCCATGGGGTATGGACTGGGGCAGAGGAATTGTGGCTGGAAAATTTAGAAACGGTGAAGTCGGATCTTAATAGGGACATCCTGAATTGTGGTAAGCATGCGAGGATACTGAAGTGTAAGGTGTGAACACCCCGAGGACGCAACTTGCAACTGCCACAACTACACTCAGCCTGACTTTGCAGGGGGCACCTGCAAAGGCAAAGGGGAAGACGGAATGGTCCGACCTCGCCATCTCTCCCATGCCAAGCTTTTCGGATGTGCCACTTCTATTGAGCATGCCTCCATCGAGGTTTTGGCGACGGTATCCCCTTCCACGTCGAGGACTATGCTTTCCTTGCCCCAAGATTTTTTCTTGGCATTTGAATTTTTGCAGAAGCTGGAGGATTTGTACAACCTAAATTGGTCTACGAGAAAGTTGAAGAACTGCTCGGGAAACGTGGTTCTGTCTTATAACCCAGGGATGTCACATAGTTTAAGGCGTATATAACATGTGAGTGAATGGAGTGGGTTTTTTTTACCGTGAACCGTATGTATATACGGATAGGGGCTTGGCTAGGGGGTTTTCTGGGGGGGAATTCAGTGTAATATGTATACGGAAAGGGGTGTTTAGAAGGTTGGACAAGGCGTATAGGGACGGTTTTTTGCTGATCCCATTAACGCACGTGGCGTATCCCCTTTATAGTAGGTGAAATTCCCGGGTCTTATAACTGCCAGTGGCCAGTTCATATCAAAAGCCGCCTCTGGGCTTGGGGTTCTTGCATGATGGGAGAGTTTGTCATCCAACAATCTCAGGCCCTTAGCTTCGAGCGGCCGGGCACGACTGCATTCCTTTCCTGCAATCTGGAACCCCTTGTTACTGTATATAACTAGAGCGGTTGCCTGCAGATCACCAAGAAATGGTTCAGCCGTGTCGCTATTGCAAATTGCAGGAAGTCCTTCTGTTTCATGCTCGGCAAGCTGCGTCAGGCATTGGTTGCACAATGCAATTGAAGGAATCCACCTCGAAATCTGAATCTACCATTTGGGAGTTCCCAATTTTGTGTTGTCCTAACGTTTTTTTTTTTGTAACTGATGCGAACAATTGGCATGTGTGCAACTTTATTTTCTTGTCTAGTGGTTGCTATTGATTCTGATGTCCAAATACAACATTCAGGCAAAGACTTAGAGTAGATAACTTTTACTATATATATCAATGCCAATTGAACTTGAAACATGTTACGATTACGCCCAGGAGAACTATATCTAGGTGTCCAAACAAACCATTAGATAAGGTCCAGATAACAATGGTAACCATGAGCCACATCTAGCCACAAATACCCATGGTAGACATAGTTGAAGTATTTATACCAACGGTATTTCTTCTGAAACAACTTTCCTACCATGTCCAGACAAACCATGCTGTTCTACATGGACTACAAATACCAATGGTATGAATGCTCTGTGTATTTATACCAATGGTACGTATAAGTAAACTGGTATTTATGCTGCTGGTATTTATTGGTATTTATATTGTTGGTATAAGTAAGCTGGTTTATACTTGGTAACCTAGTTTATACTGTTGATATGAATAACCTGGTTTATTCCCATGAATGTCATATATATACTTTCGATATGTATACAGTATTCATGAAAGATCTGTCCATATATTCCATGGCTTAGTGTACATACAGTAGGGTGCAATGTCTGCAATGCGTGGTGCATGTATTGGATAATTTTCGAATATAGTATTGGCTCTCAAAATACCTTCAAAATCTGCCCATTCTGTGTACTGGTGCAGAAATTATGCATCATCTGCTAGATTGGATAGGAAATCCTCCTCCATTTGTTCGGCCTCTTCTCCTTCGCCCGACACTTGTCGTTACCGGATTACTTCACACCATGCTCAAGATCCCACAGGTGCAGAACCTACACGTCGTTCCCCAAACCCCAAATAATATGTTGCGGTCTCCTTAAGCTACGGGTCTCTAGCTCATTGAAATAACCTTCAACCAGAAGCAACTCGACGTGACCATCGTCGAGTCCACACTAGTGAGCTTTATCGGTGCCCACTCACTAGTGCTGAGTGCTTAACACTCGCGGCCTCGGTTTCTACTTATTCTCCCCAGACAGTTGTGGGCAGACCAAGGTGCTTTCTAGGCTAGAAACATGAGCAGTCCCAAGTATTTCTATGCTAATGGTAACTTGGCAAGAATCTTACAAACATATATCTAATTTCGTTTTGGTAAGAACCATTATTAAAAAGATCCTTATGAATGTGAAAAAAAAAACAAAAAGCAAATCTAGTATATGAATGTGTAAAAGAAAATCTAGCAAAGGCAAATCTAGCAAAAGCAAATCTAGTATATGAATGTGTAAAACATCACCAAATATGCTTGATCACTTACTATGTTTTGTTATTTAATATCTAGCAAGAGCAAATCTAATACACAAAAATAAGTCTTCTTATTTGTTATCTAGCAAAACAATGGTACTGTAGCAGACAGAACGCGGATGTAGTCAACGCACAATAGCGCATAACTGAATGCTAGAAAATAACTAGGTTATGGCCGACTACGGATCTGAGTTATCAGGGAATCTATCCGACAATCGAATTGAATACTCAATTTGAATTGCTACTACAGGAATCTAAAATTCCGAAGGACCATCGAAGTCTAAAGATCTAATCCAGATTGCTCCCATAAATTCCAGCGATCCGACCACTGTATTGTTTTCTTTTTCCCTGATTCTAAATTTGTGTGGATACTTGAATAGAATCGGCTCAGATGTTTTCCGTTTATGCCTGTAGGAGCGGACAAAGCCAATCGATTGATCACCCTGTATCATCTGCAAGATCTCTCTTGCCTTGGATATTTATATATCAGTGCATTTGCATGCAACAGCATGGCCCGGATTTGCCTGGCTGACCACATACTTGAACCCATCTATGCATCTGCAGCAAGAATACTAGAGAGAAGCCTGGATTACCATCTATATTTATCATGGATCCATGATGAGACTTGTTTTTCTTTTTCTAAATGACTTAGAAAGTTTAGAACCGTTTTATCCTAACATGTGATTGCTTCCGTTGGATTTTTGTTGTCTAATCACTCTTTCTCCCCTCTCCTGTTCTTTCTTTTTTTTTCTTTTTTTTTTTTTTTTTTTTTTTTTTATTTTCTTTCCTCTTTTAAGATTCTAACTTCTTTTCTTTGAGTCATCATTTGCCATATCATCATTGTCCATGTCATTTTTTTTATATTATTTAGCTATCTAAAACTTATAGAAATATCTTATAGGTACAAAATAATTCACGTCACATCTGGAGAGCTTGAACATAAGCTTTTAATCCGCCAGTTTGACACCCTTTTTAATGGTGACAATGTATTTGAACCATCTCTGTTCGCTGGCAACACAATGCCTCGACTGCTTCATGCGATTGAAGATATCGGAGTAGGTTGAGTAAAACCTGGAACACTGCAGCGAAGAAACTCAACAATCACTTGGGGGAAACCTAGCCTTGGAAGATGCGGGAAAGGAATACACTACCTGACTTAGTTTTGATTGAACTTTTATCCTCGCTGAGGAGGGCATCCACGCCGGCTGGCCTCATACCCCACAACTCTGGCAAAACAGCGAGCAACCACAATTTGGCAGATCAAGCCGGCGAAGCTTGCTTATGGGGCCCTACCTTTGAGCGGTAATATTCAAACCTGACTATACTTTTGGGCCAGGGAGGTCATATTGCAGACAGACAGCGAAATGATAATAAAGACGTATTGGATGGGTCAGGGCATCACATCACAGACAGGCAGTAATGGTAAGCAAAAATACCAATGCCATGAAACTAGTTGGTGTCCAGATAAACCACTAATTGGTGTCCTGATAAACCACTAGGGTGTCTCCAGCTAAACCACTAATTGGTGTCCTGATAAACCACTAGGGTGCCTTTCTACTAATTTAGCATCGATTAACTTGATGCGACTGTATACTTCTATTATTATATATAGTCAACATGGTATGATGTATATGTCAAGATAAGACATTAAAAGCTATTGTCCATAAAGCCAAGATAGCCTCCAGAAAACTTTGTCTACATATAGCATCATAGAGTTTCATAGCATGGGCCTGTGGCATTTAATTTCTTAGCTTATTGTAGGTTATCCACTTTAAAAAATTGAATGGAAAATGTATAGCATCACATGCTCCACGATTTTCTGGGCCGCTCCAAAGCAAAGCAAACTAAACATTCTATTACGGGTTCTGCCATAGTCCAATGACATAAGGGGCACTATAGAAAGGTCACTGCATTCTACACATGGCCACTGTCAATAGAAGTGTCAACACAAACTTCAGTGTCTGAGCATGTGGGCAAGGTAGACATATACACACAGACTTCAATTGCAGCGTATGTACCGGCAGAGATTTCTGCTTCTGAGCCAGGTCTCTCACCAGAGGATGATCAGCGCACACTAGCCCTGAACTTGCATTTCCGGCATTGCAGAGGGAAGTGGCTATTCTGCTACAGATGAGGCAGATCATTTTTTTGCTAAGGTAATGCACATACAGGCTGATGGCATCATCTCGGTAGCTCAGATTGGAGCAGCCCAGCCTGACCGCTCATGGCACCTTTTACTCCGCTTTCAGGATGCCATTTCTTGGATGCATATGCAATCACCTAAAGGGGACCACATTTTCCGTCCAAGAGGATCCTACCACAACACGGCTCTGCAAACGGAAAGAGGAATTATGTCGGGTGCACTAGGCTCGTTGCAGCGGAAGTGGGCAGTGTATAAAGGACGGCAGGCTCTCATTAGGGATCAGTGGCCATCTGATCCATGGGCCGTTTTTGCATAACCCTGATTTTCTTGATCTTGATCTGTTGTTTTATTTGTTATTCTGTTTTGCCATGGGGTTTACTCCCCAAGTTTCCTATGGGCTTTGGCCCTTTGCATGTACTCGTCCCATGGCCCGATAGGGTCTTGTGGAAGTAAAAAACTTTTATCTTATCTTATCTTCAATAAATTATTTTTATCATCACTTTATACTTTTATTTTGTGATATGTTATTTTATTTTCTTGTTCTGTTAAAATTAAGTAGATGTTTTTTCAAATGACACTTTCTAGATTTAACAAGGTGACGATTCACGCGTGCTTGCACCAATAAAACTAGAAGTAAGGCACGGTGGAGGCAAATGGTTAATCAAGGATTAAAATTAAGGAAGAGAAGGTGCTAATTATGACTTGGAGATTACCTTTTTAACATTTTGCAGATTCTTGTTTCTTATCTTTTTCTGGGTTATGCCAATCCGTGCAAGTTTGAACTACACTTATGTGAATGGTTGGAGTTGTGATCCTTAATAACCTCTAAAAAGTATATGTTGCCAATGATTGAAAGGGACATGCGTGATTGCAAAATTTAGTGAAATTAATATATGGAAATGGTAGAGGCATCAAAAGACATTGTTAATTAACTCAGATATACGATAAACGTAATGCATACAAGTGTGCCTCTTAAACTATAATTAAATCTCCTTCTGTCCAAACAACTATTGCAAATTCTAACAGGTTCGTTGATGTACACAACAGGAGGAGCTGAAGAAAACCATGCATGCACAGTAATCAATATTGGAGAAGTAGTTGGAAAACAACTAATAACCAAGTTGCTTGCTCAAGATACTATTTTTTGCAATTGTACAGGTCATTGTTACTATACATTTGTATGTTTTTTAGTAAAGGAGATCCAGCTCATGACAAAATCTATGGCGACTGCCTACAAAGCCATTGTGGGTGTAGAAGCAGGATTGAAACAAGTGAGGAGAGCCTAGACTGTGGCAAGCATTACCTGCAAGACTAAATACAAACAAAGATGGGCAAGGGATACAGTAGATATGTTAAACACATAACATGTTAAGAAGTAATATATTTTTCAAAATTTTCAACAACATTTTGAAATGTCTAAAGGAACTTATGAGTCCAGGCGCCTTCACAGCGCAGAGAGTGGGTGCCCATCGGCCAGATCGACCTCGCCATCTAGTGGTCCATTTCTCGGCACCACAAGATAGTTCTTACGTTTTGCAGCATGGCAGTCACCTCAAGGGAACGCAGTTTTTGGTTCGAGAGGACCTATCTCCAGTCCAGTTAACTCGGCGACGAGACGAGCTTTGTAAAGTTCGCGAGGCCAGGCTCCAGAAGAAATGGGTGATATATCGGGGAGGCTCGGCAATTATTCTTGACCAGTGGCCTGCAAACCCTTGGTTGGGATATTTTTAGTCTCAGCGTGACCAGCCTTGATATGGTTTGGGGGTTTGCCCACAATATGTGTATTGTGTAGCGATGGATCTTGCCCTCTTTTGTTCTGTGCTAGGGCCCAGCCCTTTTTTGCTTGGTCTATTTTGGACTTCGGTCCCCTGCTCTGTCGTCACATGTCCAATAGAACGCTGCCTAGTGGTGTGACGTTAAAATATTTATCTTATCTTAACAGGAAGAGGTTATTCCTCATCATTAAAAAATTGGAAAAATTACCTAAATGCCCCTATATTTTGCGTATTTTACCAAAATAGCCCTTGTATTTCGAAAAAATTCCTAAATGCCCCTGGTCAACAAAATGCTAAAATTCCTTTCAAATACATTAGAATTCACTAAAACGCCCCCGCTTCATAAAAATGGGCATATTAACAAATAACTTTGACACAGAATGCTCTTTTAAGAAATTTATTGCCAAAATATACATTTTCAACCAATAGAGGTTCATCCTTTTGAAAATATTCTATGTGATGTCTCCTGTTGGTGGTGCACGACAACTACGACAGTTACGCCCAACCACTTAGCAATTTTTTGGTCGGCTTTATCAACGCTGCCAAGTTGGAGCTGTGGAAGACGAATGCCACACCCCTCAGAGCTATCTGGCATATGATGAAATTTAGACACGCTATGCTGAGCTGGTCTGGTCTAACAACCTACATCGGATGTTGAGCACGGCCTCGGTGCAGATGTTGGGATCATATCTTCAAGAGGTCATGGACTGTCGAGATCAGCTCGGTCCTCGAGCACTCACCTGATATATGTTTATATTTTTTCCCCTCATATAGATGTCTGTACAGTTTTACATCATTCTTATTCTTGCCACAGTTTTTCCTCCAAAAATTCTTTGGGGCGGGGGTTTTTTAACCCGAGTAGTAGTATGTTTGTTGCGCCTCCTTTTTGGGTCCCATAGGCCGATTGGTCTCCATGGACGATAAAAACTCTATTCTATTCTATTCTATTCTATTCTATTCTATTCTATTCTATTCTATTCTATTCTATTCTATTCTATTCTATTCTAATTCATCTATGTAAATTCCAAACAAAGTTGGTGATGCAGGACAACCCTGCTTAGCTCCAATATTACTGTTAAAGTCCTCATTGCATTTTACTATATCATAATGTATTGTAAATGACGCATTATAAATTGATACTAAAAGATTCCAAAAGCACTTTGTTACAGTTCCAAAAAGCATAACCATAATTGTTAACACTAGAGTTGTCCCTTGATGAACCCAAATGGGTTCATTCATACACTTTTTTTGAAATTCTATTGTAGCTCTGAGATAAAGAATTTGTCTACATACTCATAATATGTTGTCCTCCATGAGTGTACATATAAGGAAAAATTTATGAAAAATATAGAAAGCTTCTATTACCAGCCATAATGTGGAGCCGAATGCAAAGGGGTCAAGTTTATTCTCAAAGCCTTTAACATTTCTCACATTATTTGGCAAATATAATTTTTCCTAGGAATTCTAATTTTTCCATCTTGTAATTCATGATATGAGAAATCTATTACAAGAAGAATTAGAAAAATCTATGGTAGAATTTTCGAGAAATAATTCCTTAAAGTTTGAAGTTCAGAAGTTCTTTATGGACCCAGTTAGGTCCCCCGAGGGTCAAAATTTTGAAAATTCATACTACTACTCCACTTTTTGAAAAAATGAAATCCATTTAGCAAGACGTGTAGTACTTAGTATCTACTTCCATTGAAAAATAATAGTACATTCATATTCTTAATCTTTTTCAAATATCATGGATATGAAATAGTTCCTGGATGTCTGTTTTTTCAGAAATTCCTTAGGGACCCGACTGGGTCTGTCAAGGATTGAAATTATGATTTGCTCATTGATATATCAAATTTTTATGAAATCACATGAAATTTGAAAAATGACTAGCATTTGTAGGCTACGTTCATAGAAAATTAATGTTATCTTGAAATTTGTATTCCATGTTGAGTATCATGAGATTATATCATATCATCGAAACCATTGAATTGAGTGTATTTCAAAGTGCGATTTGTCCCAAACTTGTGAAGAATTTTATTTTGCCATTGAATATGGTGGTACAACTTCGAGTTAATCTTACAATTCAGGTGTTCATATTTAAAATCTCATAAGTATAATGAAGAACTAGTCCCTAATATGGAGAAGGGATTGAGGGATCCATACGGGTTGATACGGGTCCTTGAGACAACTCTAGTGTTAACCACCTAGTGGTTAACATTGTGCATGCACATGTTAGGTGCATGCACATGTTAGGTGTCAGTGGTGGCAGACTGACACTTGGCCTGATTAGGTTAACATAAGTGTAGGGATTAGATTTAGTTAGTGTACGGCTCAGATTTGCGGTCTACACTATATTAGACCGGAGCCTCTTCAGATGTACTCAGGTTTATCTCAAATTTGGAGAGCCTCACTTGGCACGTTTCCCTCATTCTTTGTGCATATTTGTTTGTCTTCTTCTTGTTTTGTGATCATGAGCATGGCAGCTCTGTAGCATCCGGCAGTCATGGACTGCTGCTGCAGGGTGTATGCCAAGAACTCAAACTAACACTGGCGCCGTTATGCCGGGTTCGCTCGTGATCACTTCCTTCAACCTTACTGTTTTGCTGTTGTCTTTGCTGCTCTTATCCAAATCAGTTCTTGAATACTCCTTGTACACTACTCTCAACCCTTCAATCCCTTTATTTGGCCCAACCAGTTGTTGAAATAGTCCGACTGGAGGCCCTTTTGTCAATCAGTTCCTTAGCACTTACTTTGGTTATGAAAATCGTTTTCAAAAACTCTGTTTTTCATGCTACAGTTTTACAGTCAAGGGTTTCTGGAGTGGTGACAGCACTCCTTTCTGCACAAAATATCAGGAAAATCCAGTGTTTGTTTTTCTTATCTTCTATCTGCTGCACAAAATTATCCTTCTTGTTATTTCTCTGTTTATCAAACAGTTTGTGCCTTTTGCACACCAGTTCCAAAAAAAACATATTCAGTATCATCAGTATCGAGCATATCAACATATCAATCTGTGTCTGCCAATTTTCAGCTTTCCCAAGAAATTCTTTTTCAGATATTTGGCAGAGGGCCAGCACTTTGGCTAGCCCCCTTTTATTCAGCCCACAATCGGTATCTGCATCATAGTTCTGGTCAGTTCATCTGAAGCATACAAAGGGATTATTTCGAGGATCACTCAGCTCGGTATCTGCATCAGAAAAGATAGATAAAACTTGGAGTCCAATCTCACTATTGCGTCCACTGATCAGGAGACTTTGGCTTCATGGATTCGACCACCTTGGCATACCTATATTATTTGTTTGTCCTGCAAGTATCTGCACCATGTAAACCGAGCAGCTCATATCTATTAAGGCGGGCATCATCTGTCTATTCACGCTCTATCTAGTCATGAAAACACAGATTCAGAGCATCCCGAAACATCTTTGCCACCAGGGCTTCATTTTGTTACTTATTTTCAAGAGGGCCAGCTCTGTGGCTAGCCCCCATCCATTATTCACCAGCAGAGTATCATCTGGTTTGACATCTTCAGCTATCCTGCATCACCCACACTTTCGGTCAAGATATTATATCCATCGCTCCATAAGTCTGGGTTGCACATTGACCAAGCCATTTTATCGATTGGAGCATCGGTCGGTCTTCTTCAAAATTTGTTTATGCGCATACACGCAAACAAGCAAACATTTCATCAGTCACCACTGGATTCAATTCGAAAATCTTTGGGGAGTTAGATATTTTATCTCTTCAAGCTCTGCAGCACAGATTCAAGGCGATGTCAAAGCAGATTTAGCAGCTCAGATTCCATAAATTCCAGTTGTAGGCAATACCCTGTTCGGTCTACTTCTATTTTGATAGAAACTTCGTTGCCTGGCTAAAACTTTGCTGCCTGGATCCTTCCTATCATGCAAGCAGCAACAGTGCCTTTGATCCGGCCGCTTATCAAGCCAAATCCGGCGCAAAATAGCATTATTGCTCCCATTCTGGCATTCTATCAGGGCCTGGCCTCCATTTTCCGGAGCTTTCTATCAGCGGCTTGGCAATCCTACTATATCAGGCCTTTTCTTCTATTTTCGAACTTTCAGAGATATCCGAAAGTCTTGGCCGACATACCTGCAAATCCGGCAGCCATGCTATTCTTCAAGCCGCCTCTGTTTTCTTCAAGAGGCCTCACGCTAGGGTTTTTTTGGACCAATGGCTCCGATTTCGGCGCCTAAGATCTATGACTCTGATACAATATTGTTTTTATGGCTCACGCTAGGGTTTTATGGCTCACGCTAGGGCACGCCGTCGACGCTTTGATAGCTTCACGTGCACACGGCTTCACATTGTTGACCGGATACTTCCACGCTATGACCCACGCTGTTATTTTTGCCCACGCTAATGCTTTTTTTATGCCCACGGTCAACCCACGCCAACCCACGCTCCAGCCACGCTTCAGCCACGCCCTTTATGCTCCCACGCTCACACTTTGCTTATGGCCACGCTTTTTGCTCAACATTCACGCTCTGCACAAATATTGTGACGCATAGCCACGCTCTCCTATGGTCGATCACGGGGACGCTTTTAAGGTGCTTACGTTTTGAAGGCCCCATATAATCATTGTTTTTAAGCTTTTTTCGTGAACTTTTGGGCAATATTTGTTTCAAGGGACTTACCCATCATATAAGGGTTTTTTTTGCCCAAAGTTGATCCATGTTCTGCATCGACATTCCTTCGGATCCTCTTCGTCATCAATGCCTTCATGAAGATCTTTTCGGCGACACAACAAACCATTACCCGTACCATCATTTTTGCCCCTAAATTTTTGGCACCTTGTTGTAATTGTCGGACTTGTCTTATAAAAGTCTGTACATGTTTTTGTGCTAAAAACTTTTAGGGGGAGGCAGTGTTAACCACCTAGTGGTTAACATTGTGCATGCACATGTTAGGTGCATGCACATGTTAGGTGTCAGTGGTGGCAGACTGACACTTGGCCTGATTAGGTTAACATAAGTGTAGGGGTTAGATTTAGTTAGTGTACGGCTCAGATTTGCGGTCTACACTATATTAGACCGGAGCCTCTTCAGATGTACTCAGGTTTATCTCAAATTTGGAGAGCCTCACTTGGCACGTTTCCCTCATTCTTTGTGCATATTTGTTTGTCTTCTTCTTGTTTTGTGATCATGAGCATGGCAGCTCTGTAGCATCCGGCAGTCATGGACTGCTGCTGCAGGGTGTATGCCAAGAACTCAAACTAACAATAATGCACTTTGTTACAGTTCCAAAAGCATATAACCATAATGCACTTTGTTGCAGCTTCAAATATGCTATGTGTTTGTGTAAGCATGCCATTGATGAATAATAATAGTACTAGAAAGAAAATGCCTTGACCCCCTATTTCTTGGTGCGAAGCTTGCACAAAACCATTGATGAATAATAATAGTACTAGAAAGAATATGCCTTAACCCCCTATTTCTTGGTGTGAAACTTGCACAAAACATCTCAGGGACTAGGTAGAGATATGGCCGAATATATGTGTTAATATATGTGTATATATGTGTTAATGTCTATATGTGTTAATGTTTTTTTGTGTCCATTAGATGAAGGTATGATGTGTAGAATATGCCAGATCAAGGGCAAGGCATTTTACACCTCACACCTCCGTATAGCACAACGCTCCCCATACACCGTATACAGGTATAAAAATACATCTGCGAATCAGAAATACAGTGCCATCAACCATTGGCAAGGCACAATCTACCTGAAGCTGCACAATCTACTTGAAGCTGAAGCAATCTAGCAGACCTAAACCAAGGTAGACTATCTGGTAAGAAGCACCAGGAACGAAGCGCCGAAGATGATATAACAGGGCCCAACCCTAAAACTGCAAGCAAAAGGGGCTTCTACATGACGCAAGGAAGAAAAGGGAAGAATTGAAATGCTTGAAGGTGGAGTTGGCCTCCAAAATCAGAAGCAAGAAGAGGCAAGAAGAATCAGAAGCAAGAAGGATGAAGCAACAAGCAGCAAGAAGCAAGAATCAAAATCAGAAGCAGGCCGACTTGCACAGAGGCACCGATTTGCATCTGAAGCCCGAGACTTAGTGGCTGCTACTCCCAAAACACCAAGAAATACACAGAACACAACAAAACCCTACTCCAAAGAACACCCAAGAAGCCAATCCACTGATATTTTCGGGACGCAACTCAGTAAGCTGAGCGCTTCCAGTTCAGAACAAGCCGAATCGGACAGCAACCTCATGCTTCGCCTGCATCACAAAATCACCTGGAAGATAACCTAATCATATGCCGGTTCTGGCAAGGCACAGGGAGCCAAATCTCTACACCCCATCCATCCGGCTCCATCGCCTCCTCCATCCGTTGGACTGGTCCGGTCGCCTCCATCGGGCTGCTCTTAGCAGCCCCCGTGAACAGGAGCCCTGCTATTTCCGACCATGCAACCCGCTCATGCCATAACAAAAAAAAAAAAAGCACCCCCTTTTCCCGGCCAACCTACGGCAAAAATCATAGGAAAGTGATATTTTGGGGACGTAATCGTGGAGATAGGTACTTCCATTAAATGGACTTTTATTAAATCAATGGGTATGTAAAGTGGACTGTTATTAAAATCAGTTAGTAAGTAGTAGCAGGCCTCGAATTTAGATTTCGCACTACCCAGCAAAATGCCGCCCTTTATTTATCCTTACCGGATTTTAGAGAAAAACACCTCTAACTTTCCGGATTTTACACTATTTTTCCAAAATTTCAACCAGAAATTTGGGGGAGGAACCTCCCCTAATTTTGAGTAATAGTAGAAATATTACATGATTTCAAAAAAGTGTGGAAAAGTGTAACTTGATAATAATGTTAACAAAGGTCCTTTTACTGTTATTTATTCATGCTGTTTTGAAATAGTATATGGCGGCCTAGGGCCTAGGCTAGGAATTGTCGGGTATTGTTTAATTAAATTGCTACATGCTTGTTTCTGTTTCCCCTGTCTGCCCTGTTTACATTGCTGTGACAGTTTGTTCTTTGGTCTTGTTCTGGATCTGTGAGACTGACACCATGTTTGAATGGAAGAAAATTGTGCAACAATTAAATCTAGCTTGTCGAAATACTTTGGTGAGAGAGAAACAATTTGGTATTTTCTGTGAATGGGCCGTTACACTGCGTTTGTGTTCCGCATTTGACAGTGTATTCAGTCTGTTCAATGCACTGCAAAAATCCACAAGGTAAGTAATTGATTTTTAAGCAAGATTTGAAATCTGCAAGATCGCCTTTCATGACATTCTATGAGAGAGCTCCTCTCAAAAAAAAAAAAAAAAAACAGAATACAATGTCTTAAGAGCACCTTCAAGGAAGATGCTGAAATAATACAGTGGTGGAGTCGTGCTGTTTTAAAAGAGTATGGCGGTAACCATAACATTGACGAGAACAGGCCCATATGGCATGTCCAGATATGAAAAACTTGAGCAATTGAATAAATGGAGCGATATTATGGGGGGTGTGGAACTGCTTAAGGTGTAGGAGAAACTCTTGCTCCTTTTCTTCAGTCATGGTACAAGCCATAGCCAGGGCTTCATTCAAACTGCACCCTCTGTCTTCCTGGAGAATACTTGGCAGCCCCCAAACCTTATCCTCATCTTTTCTAACCAATAGAATATCATGCAAAAAGATTGTGTGCTCTGTTGCCAACTTAACTAGTGACCTAAAACTAGCATCCATCAAAACCTTCCTTTCTAATTCTATTCCAATCATACTCTCTGCCAGTGCAAGGAAGCAGTACACTCCTGATAGATTACGCCTTATGATGGAGTATTCTGTCAGACTTGGAGGTCCAGCATAGAGCTCTCTGTTAAGAATTGCCCTTGAATACAAGCCATTTATGTGCATGTTCATTCCTGCTACAAACCTGCTCTGTTGAGTCTCTGAGACATGGCTTTGGATTTGCAGCCACAGATTAGCAAAGGCCTGTAATAGAGGATATCCATCTAGATCCTCTTCAAAGACTTGCTCATCTAAAATTTGCGAAATTTGTGCGCATACTTTCTCTCTGTCTGAATGTTTGGAGGTGTCTAAGAAACCAAGAACTAATGTGAGTTTAGCAAGATCTAGGAGTATATCCTGGTCTCCGCGCGGTAGCATAGATGCCATGAGCAAAGGAGCATCTAAACTCTCAACCATATCATGGTTGTAATATGTTCGAAACCAGCCGTGCGCCTTCTGGCGAATTGAATCTACTTGGGGATGGCATTCATAAGGGATTGATATGCTCAGCTTGTGATTTCCTTCATCAGCAAATGAAGAAGAAGAAAAAGAAAGAGATTTTGCAACAGCATTGAAACTTGGTATGCTCACCCTTGATGATCCTGGTCTGCCAGTTGTGAAAGTCCATCCTCCCCTTATCGCCTCCATAGCTCCGAGCAAGAGAATTACTAAGATCACAGGAAACAAAGATAAAAAATGTGATCATGATGCTGGTCCTTAAATTTGAAATAAGGTCCCATCTGCAGCAGCTACCTAAATTAAAATATCCATCAATTGGCTACTATACACAAAAACAAAGATTTCTCTTTATTTTATGACAAGAAGATACCTTTTAATTTGATTCTTGTCTATCTATTGCACGTATTCATGGAGGCTCATAGTATTTACTAATTGTAACCTCAAGAATTGCTGGTTAAAGCTTACTAGCAAAGCTTTTGTAAATGTATTTATTTCATGATACTTCTGGCAACAGATTCCTTTATTCAATTCAACATGAAAAGAATCGTATATTTTCCAACGGATGTGAATCATGATAACATGTTATATGACCAAATTACAGTCGATGTTTTGAATTATTCTTATGGGCACATTTTGAAATACATAATTTGTGACATGGCTTATCCATATCCTTATCCTTTATCCTTCTTTATACATGTATAAAATATTACGGCCAGATTTTTAAGTATTATATAAAATGCCCTTGTGGGCTTTTGTACTGTGTAAGGATGACCGTGGCTCATCCATTGCTGAGCCTCGCATCACGCCCCTTGCACAAGGTTTTTTTTTTTTTTTTTGTGTGGCCTGACGTGTATATATTTTTCTCATAGTGTAGATTTGTAGAGTTTGACACCACTCTTAATTCTGTCACGGTTTTTCCCCCGAAAACCCTCGGGGCGGGTTTTTTTAATCCAAACAGTAATAACCAACAGTAATAAATCTGCTGCGCCCTTTTGTTGGGTCCCATAAGCCAATTTGCCTCCATAGACGATAAAAACCCTTCTATTCTATTCTATTCTATTCTATTCTATAAAACGTCAAATGGACTTTGTTGAAATTACACCCATGTTGCAGTGGTATTCTTTTTATATGATTTACAATAAAAATTTCATATTAATCTCAACAAAAAGTCTTTTCACACTTGTCCTTCTTATGTATGCCTTTATAAATACGCTAGAAAAAATACATATTTGATCTTGCACTATTATCCTCATACATGTGGCCACCATCACTTCTTAAACTGCCAACTTCATCAAATCATGTTCAGGTACACATTCTCGTTATTTGCTCTTATATATGTTACATTTAAAATGAATCAGGGGAAAATGAAGCTGCACATTTGAGATACATAACTGATATGACGTGTATCGAATATATTATATATGAGATGAATAGCTGAATCAGGAAAAGATGGAGCTGCACATTTGAAAGACGTAGTGAAGAGGCTCCTACTTGCCACCAAAAATTCCGAACACACTTTTCAAAGCATTAATAGCATTTTCATTTATAAGTGGCTCGTCATATTTCTCAATCAGGGGTTTGAATTTCTCAGACGACCTCAAATTTGCTAAATCAGGATCTGTCCTCACTTTCTGTAAATGAAAAAAAAAATGGATACATGCACATGAGTGAATATTGCAAATTGCTAAACTGAACCAACCAATTAAAACCTTATAATCTTCAAATCCAGCTGCCATTGCTTCATCCAGTGCAGTTAACCCTGCCTCAATCTTCAAAATGTAGCTAATTCAGCATATTATACATCAAGTAGAACTTTTAAAGAAATTTTATATGGGAAAGAACGACACAGTACCTTGTTAAGCATAGAAAAACAGCAGGCAATATTGTAGCTAGCAACTGCCTCTTCAATTTGCTCTGGCTTTGATCCTAAAACAGACTCAAATCTTTCCAGGGCACCTTCATAGTCACCATCTCTACATCCATTAAGGCGAACAAGCATTACTTATCTCTTGTGCCTGAAGGTTTCTTATTAGACAAATGCAATATAACTCTGATTTCAAATGGCAAAGGAATAAGCAAGCCATCTTCTACGTCAGAAAAGAAAACACCAACTTGTAGCATCTTAGTCAGAAAAGGAAATACTAACTTGTAACATCTTAATCCTTGAGTAAGATCTTCTTCCCTTTGCTTCTTAAGCTCCATCTTTCTAAGGTAATTTTGTATCTGTATGCACAATTATGAAATTAGAACCTAGCCCCTTTCAATCAGACAGGATTATACAACTTACTTGAATCTCTCTTACAGCATCACCCAACGCATTGGCATTCCGCTGGGCTTCTATCCTATCTGTTGGAACTGCAGCATCTTCTCTCTTGCCTGGAAGTGAAATGTAGAAAAGCCTCTTCAGAAGCGGACTTGTATAGAAATTTGATCTTATGAAATAATGATAAGAGTACCATAACGTTTCTCCATTTTCAGTGCAAGAGTTCCTATTCTTTGCCTGACAGTATACATTGTACGGCCATATTCTGCTGCTGGCCACATCTCTGTCCCAAAAACTGCACTGCAAATCCATGGAAGTGCTTGTCATTTACTCCATATTCTGTCATAACAGAAGCAAGTCTTATCACAGAGTTTGAATTAGAACTTTGGAATATGGGAAGAGCCAAGTCAGACTCTGTGATCCTTTATCTGATGGAAAGTGCAGAATTGTTGAAATATTTGAATGGCATGGAGCATTGATATAGATAATAAAACGCTGGCCAGTGTCCACAATTTGCAAACATACTTTAAAATGGCTCTTGATACTTTGGCAGAACAAATTAATTCTTCTGTGCAAGAATATAAATTTACCTGGTTGCCAAAACCTTATCTCCAGGTTGAATTTTCTTTGACCTATCAGCACTGCTTCCAGGGGCAATAGCATCAATGTACGTGCCTCCATCTTGTCCTTTATAAAATTTCAACCCAAATGGTTTCTCTAACTCCACTTCATATTCTTCATAAGCATCAGATGCACCATTACTCTGTCCATCTGACGAAAACGCCACAATTTTCCCATGCCTCTGCACCTGTGAATGAGTTCTTACTGACAATGCAGATCCTGCACCAGGGCGGGGAGTTTTTGGGCTGAATTTGCATTTGGAAAGGGGAAAATCTGGCACCTGGGAAGATTGTTGTTGCTGGGGTATAGAAGCTGCAGAGGTGCCCGAGATGGCGGGCATCGCCATAGCCATTCTTCTTTAGAGGCTGGATTTTCTGTGATGAGATATCCACAAGTTTTGCATCCATATACCATATCCTTTGAAATTCCTCTCCCTTCTATGCCACAAGATGTGGCTACCTCTTTTCATTCAAAAATAGACTATGCTAACGTGGCCCTCTAAGAACCAATAAGAGATATGCCACGTGGATATCAAATACTATGCGGATTTCAAAATTGGAATGTGAACGCTTAATGCGCCCAATCCAAGGGAACACACTTGTTAACGTATGAACCAACTGAGTGGTTCAAACGCATTCCTCTAACGCATCTCTCTCACGCTTGATGTAAGGTAAATGGGGAAAGGACCCAATCCAAACCCAATCAACGGTGTGGGTCTGGGTGTGGGTTTCTCATAGCCCAATGTGGACGTCTAAAAGTCCTCCTCCTCCTCTTCCTCATTTTCTTTTTTTTTTTTAACATTCTGGCCCCTCAAATGAACCACAAGTGGGTCTGTATGAATTACACACTTAGACAGAGGTTAAAATTCCTTTTAAGATTCTGCTGTCCAGCAAGAAAAAAAATAACTTGAGATTTGAGGCGATAAAGCAACATTGAAGAATCAATTTGATCGAGTAACATGCAAAACAATTGGCAAAGACAGTAAAAAATAAATAATTTAGAATATTTCTCTGTTAGAGGTCCAAATCATACTCTTCTGCATGCACGCTGCTGACCCTGGTTGATCTTCTGCACTCTTCAGTTGGTTCTCAGGCTCCTTCTAAAGAACTGCTGCTTGTTTATCCTTTTTTTGGGAAGAAGGAGCCACAGTCTGTAGTTCCACAAATGTGGCTTCATCTTATATGGAACTTGTGGGAGGAGGTTGTACTTCTGAAGAAGTAACCTTGGCATAATCGGACGAGGTTTTGGCTCCTAACATTTTATTTTCATCAGGAAGGGAAGGCAGGGCAGATAACCTCATTTTTATGAAGTTCACACCTTTATCTATATCCATTATAAATAAGGGTGAGATTCCATTATGGCATTTATATCTAAAAATTTAAATCGCTGCCAATATAAAATTGACATGTCATAATTTCGTGGGCAATGCAAGATTCCACTCAGCGTGGAAGTTACGAAGGATTTCCATCGTGGCGCTGCCGAAACTGATTTTAAAAGTCCGGGCAAATTTGGCTGGCCGTAACAATTCCTCAAATTGCATACCGCTCATCGTTTGCCACGTGGTAAGAGAAGCCCGCGCGAAACTCTCTTCTGGATCTATGGATCTAAACAAGTAGATTTCGATTGAACTGTTTTCTGGCGCCAATGAACCGACTCTCTCTGTATATAATGGCCAGCCATCGTTCATTATCTTCAAGCAAAAAAGTTTCTCAATTGAATCGGTATTTTTTCTTATCTTCTTTCTCTTTCTTTTTCTCTGCTTCAATTGCTAAAATAAGTGCTATTACAGGAAGTGTTGATACAAACAAGGACCAGGGTCTGCTTCATGGTAGAGCTAATTATCTTTATAATGGTAATATTTTATTTCTGCTCTGACTTCCGCACAATTAATTTATCCACAAAACAGATATGAATTCACATGAAACAGCTATGAATGCGCAAGCAACAAACTCACATGTACAGGTAAGTTTCTTTATCATGCTTTTGTCTCTAGAATGTACTTAAAGATTAACTGTCAATTTTTGCATAACATGCATAATTATGCAGAAAGAGTAATTCTAATGTGACTGTTTCTTATGTAGGTTGGTGAAGAAATAGATTCAGATGTTGAGATTGTTGTTGAGACACAGGAAAGCCAACAACATTTTCATCCAGACAAATCCATGTCCATGTCCTCCATCAAAGTTTCAAATCATCCGCAAAAGCTCTTTTGTCGTCGAACACAATTGCCGCAGCCCATGCCACAAGTAATTAAGAATGAAGGTGTACCATTTCCTAACATGCACTTTGCTCCCTTCAATCAGTACCCCTTACCTATGATGCCTCAATTTGTTGATCCCAAGAACTGCAATACGAGCAATCTATATATTCCTCAAGCATCTATGTACCATGTGCCCCCTGTCCCAATACAAGATGCTACAACAGATAGCAATACAATGAAGAAAAGACCAAGAGGTCGGCCAAAGAAGAGCTTGGAGAAGTCAGACGAAGGGAAGAAGGATTGTAAGGAGGAATTCAATGGAAAGTATACCCGCTGGGATGATAACTTTACTGTTGCACTTATTCATGTGAGAGGGGAGATGCAAGATGAATTTTCCATGCCGCCAAAGCAAGGTATTAACTTGTGGCATACAGTTTTGACTCGTATCGTGGCAAGATGTCCTGGATTTGATAAAGATGCAGCAGCTTGTCGCAAGAAATGGAGATCAATCTACAAAGATTATGCTAAAGACAAGGTTCACAACAATACTTCTGGTAATGATAGATCTAACCAATGTGAATGGTTTTCTATTGTTGATGAATACATGGGAACTAGAGCAAATGTCACTAAAGCTGTTCATGGAGGAGCCATTACACAAGAAGAGAAAGATGAGGAAGTTGAAGAAAAGCCTACAGTGGACAAAAAAATTAAAAAAGAAAGGACATGCATTTTGCTGCATGAAATTAAAGAAGGACGGAAGGAGTTCCTCCACCAAATGAAAGATATTGAAGCCCAAAAGTTGCAGATTGAAGGGCAGCGGTTAGAAATATTAGCAAAGATGGAGGCATCATTTGCTGACCTCGTGAAGAAAATATGAACTGCTAAACTTAAAGTTCTTGTTTGGTTGAACTGTCATGTTTCCATTAGTTTAATCTGCAAAATTTTGAAACTGATCCCATTTTGGGATTTTTGCATTGCTGGTTTTTATGCTAAGACATCATTTGCTGGGGAATATTATGACTTTAATGTTTCTACCAAGTGTTTAAAGTATGAGATGATGCTGGTAGAAGTATTCCATAGCAGTATTAACTGCTAAATTTAAGGTTCTGGTTTTGTTTAAATGTCATGTTTCCATTAGCATAATCTGCAATATTTTGAAACTGATCCTACTTTTGGATTTTTAAATTGCTGGTTTTAATACTAAGATATCATTTGTTGCCGAAGGATGAATGCAATATGGGTTGTTACATGGTGAATGGTGGATGCAATAAGGGATTTGTTATGTGTTGGATTCGTAACTGTAAATAATCAGGTTTTATTTCAAGTGTTGTGGTACATTGTGCGTATCCTTAACTAAACTAAGCTATGACCCCCTAAACTAAGCTATCCTAAACTAAGCTATAACTTAACTAAACTAACATTGAATCCATTGTCTGCAACTCCGCAGTCATGATCTACTGCCCAGCCATGCACACAACTAGTCATGTCAATCCCTTCTTGAGGTTGTATTTCCATGGCATCATCAATGTACTCACAAAAAGAATCATCACTGTGATCTATGGCGTTATGTACTGTTCATCCTAGCCTCATTGACTCTGGCCCCATACATCTTCAGTCATTTCAGAAAGCATCAAAGGCTTTGCATCATTTGTTATGCCCTCCGCATTACTCAATCTTCTACTGCCACGAGTTGCAGGCATGGTGATGAACCTCCTTAAATGAGACTGATTTGTCCAATGATGTTTGTAGTCTGTGTGTCTTGGCATTCCCACATAATGTACTCAATACTCCGAGAGCTCTCTGGTCCTGCATCTTCAAGAACGAGTTGTGGCTTGTCACAACTCCATTTCTTCCTGCGATATCTCAGGAGGTTCGCCATCATAAGTAGGTTCAGCTGTGCGCAGCAATGGTGTTGCCTCAGCCTCACCAGCACACATTATACATGCAGGTTCTTCAGTTGTCCTTTCATCAGGTTTCTGAGAATCAATTGCCAACTCATTGTCTTTTGTGTTGTATGAAGAAAGGCTTCCTCTAGAAGGAAAGATATCTTGAGCATACATAAATTGGCCAGAAATGTGGGCTGTATTTTCATTGTTGTCACTTGTGTGGTCCCTTGGTGATTCACTTCTACTTGTTAATGATGGCATCTTGTTGCAATGTATATACTTGCTTGCTTGCTTCTCCATGTATATCTTGTTGCAGTTGTCCTGAGCAAATTATCAGAATTTTTAATGCCTCCTAGCGACAAATCTCCCATTTGTTATGCAGACACAGAAATCATAAAAAATATATATGCAAGAACCAAATGTGCTTAAATTGCACAAGCGACTATGATGTGATAATAATTTCTGTTTAACTTTATCTGCAGCAGGTATTTGATAAAGATACATTGTCAAAAGATGACATAATGGGTGGAGAACTAGAGCCTGCAACAGGTTTCCACAAATGTAATAGTTGCATTAAACTTTATGAAAGTGTAACACATAAGCATAACGAAAATTGCAATGGCTTGCTTCAATTCCATTTATAAAGCATGCATAGTCAAAATGTTTTGTTCAAAACAATCTGTTGATGGCCATATCTCCCACTTTCAATAACTTTGGACCCAATAGAATAACCTGAATTATAACATATTGAAAGGCCCATCACAAGATACCTGAAACAACAAAAAAAAGCTATGTTTGTACATGCAAGTAGATGGAAGTGGCCAGATTTGAACGTACATAAGTAGTACATAAGTAATGGTTTGATACCTTATGGCGAATCATGGTCCAAATCTCCAAATTGTTCGTGTACAAGCTCATGTGTTTTCTTCTCAAAAAGTGCTTTTGCTAAAGCATTTCTACGTGCAGCATTCGCTTGAGATGTTTCCTGTGCATTAATGTTAGCTTTTTCAATCATAGTAGCCACCTCCTTAGGATCATCTTCAAGTGTCCTTGCAAGTGCTTCCAAAGGATTTAAATTGACACCATTGACTCTATGGATTCCATAAGCTGCAGCCTTAGCAATTTCTGTCTCTGGTACCTTTAGTCGCTTTATCTTCCTTTCAAAATGCTTAGTCTTCTTCTCTTCCGTAACAGCATTCTCAAGTTCCATCCTAGCCTCACCAACCCATGACTGATCAAAGCTATCACCATGCCGAATACAAAGATTATGCAGAACAAGGCAAGTAGCCACTATCTCAGGCACTTTCTCAAGGTTAGTATCGTTTCTTTTCAAAAGAATCCTAAATCTAGACTTTAACATACCAAATGCGCACTCAACTGGCATTCTCGTGCTTGATTGGAGATAATTCCAATTGTATTCTAATTTGCTTAAGCCGTCCTTGTGTCCTTTAAATGGTGGAAGCATCCATGGCCGTGGCGGATAAGCTGCATCTCCAACAAGACAAAAGTTACCTAGGTGGCCGGCTTGTATCCTTTTTCCAGCTTCTGTGCTCTCAAACAGTTTCCAATCATGAATACTTCCGGCCCAGCCGACGTCATAGTCCCAAATCACACCCTTACATGACACGATGAGCTGCAATAGAACGGAGTGAAATCCCTTCCGATTATAGTAGTCCTGTGCGTTGTCGTGAGGTGCAATTATGGGCAAGTGACTCCCATCAATTGCACCTGCAACATATGGAATGCCCCTTAGCTTCTCAAACTCACAGGCAAGGGCTCTCATTCTTTCTGCAGAAGGCCATTTAATGCATAGATCATGGAGCATTTGCTTCACAGCACAACAAAATTCTGAGATAGCCCTTTGGGCTGTAGTGTAACCAACACTATATTGGTCTGCAATTTCCTTGATTGTATTTCCAGTGGCCAAACGAGATAAAGCAATGCATATTCTCTTCTCTGCAGGGATACTTTGTCGCATTTTTGTATCTTCACGAGTCAGCATTGGTCCTAACACTTGGCATACATAGTAATAAGTCTTCTTAGATAATCTAAGCCTGCTCTTAAACATATTATCGCTGTATGAGCTCAATAAGGTGCTTTCCATAAACGTAGATGGCCTATGATATGACCAGATATGAGGAGAAGCTCGTAATGCTCTTCCATCAAGTCCGCGAATGAATTGTGCACAAGAATCCATCAAATACTGAAAATACCTCTCATATGAAGTTGAAGGCGATGGTTGAGATAGAAAAGCTTGAATGCGCATAAACATAAGAATCGCCAGCAAAATTCTTCTTTGCCTGCCCTCCATGAACAATTGTTCATCCACTTCTATCTCATGTACCTGGATATTATTAGTCTGCCTTTGTTCCTGCTGCAAATCTGTTTCGTCATTGTCAATAATCGGGCCATCTAGATTTAGATTTGGCTCTTGCAAATTTCTCAGATTCTCAATCCTTTCTTCAGCTAACACTTCCATTTCACTAGTTTCTGGGGGCATGGCATGCAGTAATGCTCTATTACTAGTTACAAAACACAAAACAAAATTCACGTAGAAGAAGAGCACAAGGATTAAATACCTATTCCGAAGGAAAATAATGCAGCCAATTCTTCTTCCGACTACTTCATCTAGTCCATCGTTCACTGTAAGGAATTCAAGGGATTTCAAGGTTTAGGGTAATTCCGTTAAAAACTTTTGTACGTGGCAATATCTACGTGGCATTCAATTGCCGTGCAGTTGAATGCTTCTTGCAGAAAGCCCCTATCTTTTACGGGACTTTTAGTGCCACGTCAACAATAAAAAATAAAAAAATTTCAACCAAGTGGAATCTCACCCTAAGATTGCATAATTAAACGGGAGCAAATCATCGAAACGAGAGCAAAAAGAATATTCCTTGAAGATTCCCTTATTTTTTACAAAAAAAGGGGATAAAATGAGGTTATTAAAAAAAAATGATGCATGAAATTGTATTTTGAAACCCCCTTAATGACTAATTTTTTTATTTAACGATAGAAATGACTTTTTTGAAGTGACACTTTTCGTGCAAATAGAATTTTCTTCAAGTATGTTTTCAGAGAAAACCACTAATTCAAGAGGAGAGAATATTTAACAAAAAATTGAAGTAAAGTCTGTAACTGAAATTGTAGTATTTTCAAAATGTGAAGATAAAATCTTCATATTCACATGCAAAATTTACAGTCTTTTTGTAAGACTCAGTTATGTACAAAAGTGTGAGGAGTGATAAGGGAGGGATCCAGCACGTCATCATGTTCATTTATGTCATCCTCATCATCTTCACTTCTTTCACTGTCATTCGAGAAAGTGCTTGAGTTATCTTCCTCCTCACTATCAACAGATGCATTGCCACCACCACTCCCTTCTTCATTCTCTTCCTCATAATTACAAGCCTTTTTAAGCAAATTGATAGTCCTCTTGCATAGATGGTTGTCATATTTCAATTTGAAATCATGGCACAGTATAGTCACGTCACTTAGGTTCAGCTCATCCCTACAACCCACTTTCTTGGACTTTCTCCCTTTTCCTGGACTTCTCATTTCTAACTCATATCTACCTTCAAAAGCATTTTCTGAGCGTGTTGGCAAGCCAATGAATCTTGACTTTAGTGACTAAGCCTTCCTCCTTGACTGTATCAAGTACTTTTGCTATCTAAAAAGGTCGACCTTTGTCATCCTCCTCAGTTGGAAGAGCAATTATCATACCTTTGGCAATTTCTGTGATATTACCTTGAGGCTCATTCCTGCGTCTTAGTTCGAGGGACATGACTCGATCCTCATCTTCCTCTACTGCAGGTGCTATTGTAGCATTGCTTGGACCTGCCTGGTGCTGGGGTTGATGGAGGTGTTAGGCCATTGAAATGGCTCTTGCAACTGTCTTAGAGCTAGGTTTTGTATAATAATTTTCTGTTCAAGAAAGAAATTTCGCCACCACATCCGATCTTCTTCTATGAAGTACTTAAAGCCTGAGGAAATTCCAATTTCAATGGCTTTTAAGGATGTCACTGGGGTACTTTTCTTCTGCTTGGACTCCTTAGAATTTTTGAGAGGAAGTTGCTCAGCACGTTCTACAAAACAAGTGTCTGGAATAGATTTAAGGAAGCGCAATCCCTCTGGTGGACTCCAGTCCTTAGTTGTGGTGTACTTCTTCCCCTATAAGAAGCTTTGTCCATCCTTCAAGTAGAACTTGATGTGATGTTGAAAGGTGAGATCGCAACTTGTTCACAGCTTGTTCTCTGTCTGAACGTTGAGAGAAAATAAACTCTCTAAAGTCGGCAGTCTCTTTAAGGAGCTCAATCACTGGAACAGGAGTGTAAGAATCTTCAATAATTCGAACTAAAGTAGGAAGACAAAAAGCCTTCTTCCTTCTAAGGCGCACAGAAAATCTGCAGAACATTTGATCAATCTGATCATGAGTGTGGCCTACAAGTAAGAATCCGAGCTTTACTTTTTTAAAGATCCCTAGCTCCACTAACATGGCACTTGTTCTCCCTTGTAGTATTGTCAAGTTGCAGGTAGAGCACTGGTGATAATTGCTCTTGCTTGCACAGGACCTTGTTAAGAATTGTAATTATGAGGTTCGGGTCACCACGCAAGTTTGGCTACGTCAAAAATACCTTGCATTATAAACTACCTTTGAAGACCATAGCTCCTACAAGGTGCACCTTAACAAAACATTCCTCTGGCACATCTTTAGGAATATTTAAGAAATGGGGTAGAGTGGTTTTTTTTTTATCCATTCCATCAATTACAACAGACAACAGTATATATTGCAGTGGACGTTCAAGAGCTTTTTTCTGTGCTTGGCAATCTTTCTTCTCTCTGCTGCGTGTTGTTCTCGATGTCTAGCAAGGTTCTGTTGCGCATTATCTGTTGAAGAAATCAGGTCAAAACATTTCTTTAAAGAAGTGAGAGAGAAGAGAACTTGAGCTTACTTCTTTCGACCTCTGTCTTTGCAGTATTTCGTTGACTCTTTAATTCTGCACACCTTGAGCAAACAGACATTCTATGTCTCCTTGGAATTTTCACAAGACCAAATTCACTTTTCCACAGTCTAGTGAAGTGTGAGTAAGAGATGTGCTGAAACTGAATGCAAGTCTCTTTGTATTCGTTGAAGACATCTTTTTTTTGTGATTTTTTATCTGTCAAATGATACATGTTGCTGTTAGGCAACTTCTCACATGTTTATCTAAAATACTTCTCCATCCATGACACAACAGCAAGGGCATGCATGGTTACAACTCTTCTTGGTCCACAATGATCATCTATTGCTGGGTTTTTATCTAGTCTTTTGTGTATTCGAGACATTCTGGTGGACCCTAAACGGTGGACAACAATAAAGCATTTTTGGCAGACTTGTTCACGGTTAATGTAGTGCAAGAAGGTGTTGTGGTCTGGTTTTACATGATAAGTCAAGTAGGCATTCTGGTCTGCCAATGTCATTGAACTGTAGTTGTCTCTAACTGCTCGTAATTTAGACATGTTAAATTTGTTGATGCAACCCAATGAACAGCATTTAGTTCTTAAAAGTCTTATCATTTTGTGCTCATCTATAAGGTTTCTTCTTCTTACAGAGGAGCATGCTCTCGAACTAAAATCCACCTTGAATTTCTTGGAGGGCTAGCTGGAGAATGTGTAATCTCGTTGCACCTCGTTGGTGTCTTCATCTTCTGATGAGAGTTCTACTCTAGGGGTGATCTCCTATGCCCTTAGTGGTATGCCATCTTCTGATAAGAGTTCTACTCTAGGGGTGACCTCGTATGCCCTTAGTGGTATACTTGTAGAGAAAAACAAACCACGTGAAGCTGTACCCGGATAAGTCGGAGGCACAGTGTTGAATGAAGGAGGTGGGCCATAAGACGACGTGCCAGCAAATGTTGTTGCAGCTTCTTTACGAGGAGTTCGTTCAAACATATCCCTTACAGTCGATTGGAATTCTGCAAACCCATGTGTCACCACGGTTGTGTGAAGAGGAGTAGATGCTGTGAGGTCATCTTCATTTGTAGTGAAGTTGTGTTGGGAGAAGCTGTGGAGAATCTCGCAGTCTTCTGAGCGTGCTGCGTTCCTTGTTTGTCTAAGTGAAGAAGGAGAAACTATAAATGGCTGGGGTAGTCTGTTCCGAAAAAACTTGCTAAGGTCGAGCCTCTGTAGTGTTGGGGGATGGAACAAAAGGTGGTGGAAGATTGCTACGTGCAACTAGTGAGGCAATGAAAGGAGGTGGCAGCCTATTTCTTACTGGACTTGGATAGGGTTGGAAAGGTGGTGGTAGTCTACTAGTTACTAGACTCGGAGTGTCTTCGAGGAATAACAAGGACCTTGACGAGGTAGGAGTCAAAGAAGCATCTGTGTCATGTATTCCATCTGAAGTAGAGGTACTAGAGGAAACAAAAGGTGGTGGTAGTTTGTTCATGACGCCGTTAACCATCTTAAACATCTGCAAAACAATGGGGACATGTAAGTAACTCAGTGGTTGATTGTGCAATTGCTATTCGAGAATACAAATAGCTATTTGGTGTGATGCATTTGTTGTGTAAGTCCATGAAACCTGTTCTAGAATACACTAGTCCAGCCTTTCTGGACAAGCCGTATTTCATTTTACATAGAAAAAGAGAGCGGACCATAGTCTACCTTTAAAAAGGAAAATTTAGCGCCTCAGTTGCGTATTCCAATTTCAGAGCTTCAGTCGCCAGCCCGAGCGCCTTCTATTCTTATTCACGGTTGCTGTATTCCAGCTTACATAGCGAAAATCATGGACAGGTAAGCATGTGAAGTACATAGTACGTCTTTTAGATCTTTTATAGTTTACTTTGGTGGGTAAAAGTGTATTCCGGAATACACATTGCTTAAACAAGAAAAGCAAAGTGTATTCCAAAATACACTTTTGCCTTTCGTGGTTTGGCGAAGTGTATTCTGGAATACACTTTGCCCTTCTTGTGTAAGCAAAGTGTATTCCGGAATACACTCCGAGGAAGGAAGGAACAGAGAAGCTACGAAACATTTTTTCTGTAGTGGAGGAGATTACCAGAATCTAACCAGAGGACTTAACTATACGGCAAGAAACAACAGAGGCTCATTTGGTTAGCATCTTTCAGGACATTGTTCGCTATTATGGGCATGGAAACCGTATCATTATGCAGAACGGGGATTATGCTTTAGCTAGATAGTTTTGGGGGTGCCTCAACTAGGAAGTCTTTTGTACCATGTATAGAAATTAATATCTGGCTATTTTTGTATTATTATTTGTCTTATTTGCTTTTGTGAGCATCATTACGATTCTATAATGTGCCATCATTATATTTCTTATTCACTTTTAATTTTGCAAGGTACTATTGACACATTGCAATATAGTGCATTCCAATTGAGTTCGGTGTATCCTTTTCATACTGTGGCTATGATGCATAATTGGCTTTTCCAGAATAATTGCTGGTGCCTATTTCACACTGGTCGTGTTGCAAAATTGGCTTTTCCAGAATAATTGCGGGCATCTATTTCACACAACATTGGCTTTTCAAAAGTCGTTGGGAGTATCTATTTCACACCATGGCCACGGTGTGAATAGGGGTACTGTATTATCCTATTGTGATAGGCATTTCGCATCCTGGTCACTATAAAATAGTAATGACTTCCGGGTCACATGAACAGGTCGACATCTCTCCTTAGATGTCAAAAACTGAAATTAAAAGGGTCTCATGCTGATTTTTGACATGAAGAGATCCATGTTGACATCGATCCATTCCGCCGTCTCTCTTCTCAGTTGAAAGGATTCATATCAATATGAATCCCTCGAATCTGAGCACGTGGCAAAACTCAGGGCACTTGGCAATGATCCAAAAATCAGCAGGGAAGAGAGAAACGGCAAGCCCTCCGGTTCCACTTAATCTTCATGTGACCCTCTCGAAATTGAAGTTGTTCATGTCGAGAGGGAGTAGTTCATGCCGACCTGTTCATGTGACCATACCCTTAACATCTCAAATGATATAAATGGAAGGAAGGAAGGAAGTATATTTTAACGTCCACGGAGGCCAACTGACCTATGAAACGGTCACAATACAATATATCAGATAATATCCAAACACAAAAGAAAACCATAAGAGCCCTATACAATGTGTCTCTACCACTGGGGCGAAAAAACCCCATATGTGGGAGGAAAAACCCTTGTAGTAGGCGTTCAAATTCCCTATCTGGGCACTCAAATTCCCTGTGTTGTGAGGGACTCTCTGACAATGAAGACTTGCAGAATGTAGGACGCAAGACGTGCAACCATTGGCGAAACCAGCAATTGATTAATTGCTATCTCAGAGCATCTGAGATCGGCATGAGCTGCTCGGATGTGTGCATATGCCGGACACTTCTGTAGAGCATGGTGTTCATCTTCTTATATCTGCATGTGGCAACACTGGCATAGTCTCTCATGCCGGGGGATTCTCTGCCCTCCATCCGTACCCCAGTGGCCTGTCTCAATTCTGAGATGGTGGGACCATGTCCTCATTGCAGCTATGGCTCTCCGTTTCTTGGTAGAGATGTGTGCCTTCAAATATTGGTGTGGGCCATGTTCCAGCGACAGATTAACCTGCGTGTGGTAGTGCTCTGTTTTGGGATTCGCAAGAGTGAGCACATCCCATAGAGAGGCAGCAAAGCGCTCATTCAAATGCAGCTCCTGTTCCCCGATGTCCGGCATAGCCATAATTTGTTGATAGTCTATGGACCATCTTGCGAACCACCCCTTACAATGCTCCTGCCACACTCTCTTCAGTCGTTATGGCCCTTGTGCCAATAACAGAGCCCGGGAGGGAGACATTGTGCATCCATTCTGTCAACCTTATGGAAATACGCAAGGTGCCTGCGCATAGCAGAATGCTGCAGGGGCCAAAAACCCGTCTCATACAGCAAAATCGGATAAGGCACCATGTCCCGGACGCCTAGGCTGTATGTCAAGAAGGCCTTCTGTACCCTCTCTAGCTTATCCCAGGTGTTCTTGCTAATCGCTGGACCCCGGACCTCTACCCCATACAGCAATACTGGTTTAATGAGTGCTCTGAACACGTGTGCTTTGCGTGCCCAATCGCAGAGATCTATTCTGTAACAGCTATTCTGCATTGCATACAGGGCTTTCCATCCCGCGCTGACACTTCTTTCTACACAGTCATCCCATAGCATGTTAGCAGAAAAATCGATTCCCAGATACTTAAAGGTCCTTACAACATCCATCCTTTGTCCTCTGTAATAGAAGTCTTGGATATCATGTTGCGCGGACAGGATTGCCAACAATTTGATTTTCTGCTGGTTCACGGTCATTCCTGCTATGTCAAGAATCCACTGAGAGCATCCAAATGTTCCTGCATACTCCTAGATGTATGGGACAATAAGCCCACATCGTCTGCATAGAGCAACTGTTTTATTGTATATGCCTCTGGCAACTGTGGGCCACCACCTCCATGTTCTTGCATCCAGGTCTCCAACTTGTCAATATAGAGTCCAAAAAGCGTTGGAGATAACGGACATCCCTGTTTAACACCTATGGTGCTACTCACTCGGTGATCTGATGCAGGCAAAGTGGCATATATTCCGTCATAGAGCCTGTAGATGGCATTTTGCAAGCCCCGTGGGACATGTAGCTCCTGCCAGCGCTGCCACAACAGGTCTCGAGGGACCGTATCATATGCCATCTTAAAATCCATGAAACAGCAATACAAGTCACGTCGTGCATTGCGGCTAGCTTCCATAAGAATTCTGAGAGTAAAAATATGGTCAATCGTGGAGTGGGCAGGGCAAAAACCTGCCTGGCCAACTGCACGTACTCCAGTTTCCTCAGCCCACTGCGTTAACTTCTTCTCCAGCACACCTGCTAGAAGTTTTGCGAGTAATGGGCTCACCATGATCATACGGTAGTTGGCGGAGTCATCCCTACTTCTCGTCTTATGAATAGGGGTGATCTTGCTAACCATCCATTCCTGTGGGAGGCCCTCTCTAATGGCCTGATTGATTATCACTGTCAAAGGCCCTAGCAAAGCTAGTCCACCCCATTTCAAGAGCTCGGCCTGAAGTCCCTGCAAGTCCTTTGCTTTACCATTAGCAAGATGTCTAAGACCCTGGTGGATGTCCTCCTTTGAAAGCTGTAGCGTTTCTCCTAGTTGATCTGGCACTTCAGTGATCGCTCCTGGCCATACAACTCCTCCATCCGTTGTCTCCACTGGTCTGAGGTAACATTGCCAGGTGGTTGATGCCTCTTATACATCACTCCATGCCAGAAGGCTTTTGGCTCAGTCATCAGTAGATCAAATATGCGCTGCTGATTTTTGCAGTATACCGATGCTTTTTGGATTTCAAGAATGCCTTATAGTCCCTAATGGCCTGTTGCCGGAGCCATGGATCTAAAATGGGGCATAGCTGGCTCTTTAGAGCCTTACATTTGGCGTCAAACCAGGGGTTCTGAGGGAATTGCGCAGTGTCCCTTCGCGGGGCTTTCTTGCTGCAAAGCATTCACTGGCTGCTGCGGGCAAGGCCTTCGCTAACCACTCACACTTATCATGCAATGTATAGAGGGCATCAATCCCTTGTAGCTCACATGCAAGCACAACCTCATACTCTGCTTGCTTCCGATAGTTCGGGATGTATCCCAAACCCCGAGAGCGTCTATCCTGTGGCCACGCCACTGAGTATCTCCAATCCAAAGTGACATAAAGTGGATAATGGTCTGACATGTTAAAATTTATTTGAATCAATGCAATCGCCACAGTCTTCCAACTCTCATGTATATATCATCCGCATAGTTCTATTCATTTTAATAATCATCAATCCCGGCAGTTAAGGGGTGGATACACTTTCCAATCCTGGCTTCTTCTATCATAATCAAATATCCCACAGGCATATCATCAGAAATAATCCTTTGAACCATTGAAACCTAACCAGGTTAACGCGCACAATTTTTCCACGCGTATTTTATACGGCGGAACTGTGTAAGTGCACTGAAGGGAAAATACGCTCTTAACTTTTGATTTTAAGCACATCAAATGTAGGCAGTGCCCCTTTTCAACTTCGATGCCCTTTACTTGCATTCACTGCCACTGCTTCTCATGAATGCTCGTATGAATCCTCATTAGCCCAGGGGAGCCAAGATGTGGTCACTAATCCCCTGGGTCTTAGCAGATTTACTGTATAAAAACCTATACTTCTGCTCAAATATCACATGACACATAATTTTATCATTCCCCCTTCATGTGATATTCCCTGTTATCACAGTGTAGCAGACTTCTTAATTCCAGAAATCTGGACAATGGTAAGGCTTTTGTAAGTATATCTGCTCGTTGATCTTGTGAACTAACATAAGTTAAATGCACCTGATCTTTCTTTATCGTATCCCTGATAAAATGAACCTCCATATCAATATGTTTTGACCTCTCATGTAGAATTGGGTTTTTTGTCATAGCAATATAGCTAGTATTGTCGCAATAGAGAACTGTTGGTCTTGTTTGTGCAAATCCAAATTCTTCCATGAGTCTTCTTTCCCAAATTATTTCTTTAGTCAACAAGGCTGCAGAATTATACTCAGCTTCAGCACTGGATAGTGCAATACTTCCTTGCTTTTTACATTTCCAGGCAATTGGAGCTCCACCTAATAAAACCACATACCCTGAAGTAGATTTTCGTTTGCCTAAATCCCCTCCCCAATCAGCATCACAATAAGCTTGCAACTGCAAATTAGCTTCATTAAATAGAATACCATAATGCATTGTACCTTTCAAATATTTTAAGATTCTTTTTGCTGCATTCCAGTGACCTTTTCCAGCTTTATTATTGTACCTGCTGAGGATATTAACCGCAAATGCAATGTCAGGTCTAGTACAGTTTGCCACATATGATAAGCACCCAATCAAACTCCTGTAGGGTATTTTTTCCATTTCTTTGCAGAGATTTTATGACCAGGCACCATTGGAGTATGTGCCACATTACACTCCTCCATATAAAATCCCTTTAACATATTTTGAATATGTCCTTGCTGACTTAGAACTAGTATCCTTTGATTTCTATTCCTGTATACATCAATACCCAAAAATCTTTTGAGTTCTCCAAGGTCACTCATTTGAAATCTCATTTTCAAAATATTCTTGCAGTAATTTAGTACTTTGTTTCCATTTGCTACCATAATGTTGTCATCAAATACAAAGCAATAATGCACCAATCATTTTCCATTTTAAATCTGTAAATATTCCCATCATAGTTGAGCTTTTCAAAACCTTGTTCTAACAAATATCCATCCATACACTTATACCATTCTCTGGGAGATTGCTTAAGGCCATATACTGCTCTATTTAATCTCCACACTTTACCTTTTTCTTCTTCAAATCCAGGTGCAGGTTTTAGATATATTTCCTCTTCTAATTTAGCATTCAAAAATGCTGTACTTACATCCATATGATGTATTTCATAATCACAAGCATTTGCAATAGCTAATAGCATTCTCAAGCTGTTTATTTTCACTAATGGATGAGAATGTTTCATCAAAATCTTCCCCTTTTTTCTGTGTGAATCCTTGAGCAACTAGTCTGGCTTTGAATTTTTTTGTTCTTTTATCAACACCAGGTTTCACTCGATATATCCATTTACTTCCAACTATATTCTTATTCAATGGCATATCAACTATAGTATAAGTGTTCGTTCTCTTAAAAGCACTCATTTCATCTTCCATGGCATTTAGCCAGTTTTCTCCATTTGAATCATGCACTGCTTCATCAGAATTTTGAGGTATTTTATCATTTTCCAATATCAAAATATCAAATACTGTATTAATTTCTCCTGCAACAGATCTGAGTCTTTTGCTTTTTCCAATTTCATTTCTCCCATGTGATTCTAAAACATGTTTAGCTTCATCTGCCAAAATCTGAGCTTCAGTTCATTTTGGCTTTCTCTTGGGTTTGGTACCATAATCAACTTCTAACTCTTGATGTTCAATTCCAGGTTCCATTTCAGACTCAATAACTTTATCTGGAATTAATTCTGACTCATTGTCAAAATCACTTAAATCTGCCTGTTCCACCCTTCCAGTTTTTTCTTCATTTATTTGTTGTTGTATTTCTGTAATAACATCCTTTCTTTTATTATCACATGGGTTTTTTGAGTTTATCATGGGGATCCTTCTATAAAACTCATTCTCATTAAAAATAACATCCCTGCTGACTATGATTTTTCTCCTTGCTGGATCATATAGTCTGAATGCTTTTGAGTTGAATCATATCCTACAAGATATGCTATATATGCCCAATCATCCAATTTCTTTCTTAATTCTTCAGGGACATGAACAAAACATAAACATCCATATGCTTTAAATCTGTCATAAGATGGGAACTTACCAGACTAAAGCATCTCAGGAATGGCACCTTTTATGCTTGTAGAAGGTAACAAATTTTGAATATAGACTGCTGCCTTCACAGCTTCATCCCACAGAAAATTTGGTAAGCCAGAGTACTTTAGCATGGATCTCACAACATCTAGTAAGGTCCTGTTCTTTCTTTCAGCTACTCCATTTTGTTGTGGTGAATATCTACATGTTAGTTGCCTCTTGATTCCCCTGCTTGCACAAAAAACCTTAAATTCATCAGATATATACTCACCTCCCCTATCTGACCTTATATATTTTATTTTTCTTCCAGTCTCTAGCTCAGTTTCAGCAGTAAATAATTTCAACGCCTCACTTGCTTGATCTTTCATTTTCAGAATATAACATTTTGTTCTTCTGCTGAAATCATCTATGAAGCTCATGAAATACTTATGTCCACTTAAGCTGGTAACATTTATAGGACCACATAGATCCGTATGTACCAGATCCAAAATGCCTTTTGCTCTTTTATTTGACCTTTTGAATGGTAATCTTGGTTGCTTACCAAGTTGACAGCCACCACATAAAAAATTTCCTTCTTCTGCTTTTGCAGAGATTAGACCCGTTTTTTTAAGAGTTTCAATCATTGCAGAATTCACATGACATAGCCTGTTATGCCAAAGTTTCACATCTGGATATTCTACCAGATTAACTTCATGAAGATGATCAATATTAAAACCAAACAAGTTTCCAACTCTTTTGCCAATGAACTTCAATTCACCGTTCAGAAACACTTTACATTGGATTTGTTCAAATAAAACTTTGTATCCCATATCACTAACTGACATACAGATATGAGATTTCTTACAAGACTAGGTACACACAAAACCTCTTTCAGCATGACAGTTTTTCCATTCAAATCAAACAACTCCAAAACTCCAGAGTCTTCTATTTTTTTCAGGCCTCCATCACCAAGCTGAACATGACCTTCTTTCTTTTCCAAATTTTTTAACATGTGCATATCACACATCACACTTTTCTCTGCTCCTGAATCTATAACCACAAACTTGTTATTATTTCTTCTTGGAGATATAGAAACATTACAAGTTAAGTTTTTACTTACCTCCAAGGTGTCATCTTCTATCTCTCCTTCACTACTTTCATGCTTTTCAATTATATTTACACTTGCACCACCCTGAAACTTCCTATGCCTCTGCCACCTCTGTAACCACCAGATCTCCCACGACCCCTTCCTTTTTTAGGACTTGAGCAATTGAAAGCAAAGTGGCCCTTGCCCTCACAATTAAAGCACCTCAATTCTTTTTCACTGTTACTTGGACATTCATTCTTCAAATGACCATACTGATTGCATAAACAGCAAGGCCCTATTTTTCCTTGTGAAAATTTTTTAAAACCAACATTCTTTGCCTTACCAGTGTACAATACCTCTGCAGATTGTTCTGACTCCTCTTGTGCAACATTAGATTGCTCAAATTCAGTGCGTATCATTCTGATAGCATGTTCCTTAGAAGTAGCTACATTTCTGAGCAAAGTTGCTAAATGGCTATTATGAGAAACTGACCTTGCTAAAGCCAAAATCTGATACTGCTCATTCAAAATATTTCCAGCACCTTCAAGATCTGCAATAATAGAGTCAAACCTTTCTAAAAAATTAGTTAGGTTGTCTTTTTCAACAAGCTTCATTTTCCTTAACTCCTTTTCCAACATATCTATCTGTGAGGAACTCTTTTGTTCATAATGTTTAATCAGATAGTCCCACATCTCTTTAGGCTTCATACCTCGAAGTTTTAACTTTAAGGCAGTCCCTACCTTGCACATAATTATGGCTTGAGCTTCCATAATTTTAGCTCCTTCCTTCAGAGCTAGCAGAAGTTCCCCCTGCATGAGACACTACTGCAGGTGTTGAACCACCTTCAGATTGTGCACTAGAACTGGCAGCAGGGCTTGAACCCCCTGAACTAGTTGCCCCTGCACTGACAACTGCACTACCATCAATGAGATACCATAACTTTTCAAACTCGAGCACACTCCTAATACTCTCCTTCCAGATTTGAAAACCTCCATTCCCTTTAAAAACTTCAATTGCATTCAGCAAATTAGCACCAAATCTGGTTGTCATGATTACTAGACCTTGAAGCTCTGATACCAATGTTAAAATTTATTTGAATCAATGCAATCGCCACAGTTTTCCAACTCTCATGTATATATCATCCGCATAGCTCTACTCATTTTAATAATCATCAATCCCGGCGGTTAAGGGGTGGATACACTTTCCAATCCTGGCTTCTTCTATCATAATCAAATATCCCACAGGCATATCATCAGAAATAATCCTTTGAACCATTGAAACCTAACCAGGTTAACGCGCGCAATTTTTCCACGCGTATTTTATACGTCGGAACTGTATAAGTGCGCTGAAGGGGAAATACGCTCTTAACTTTTGATTTTAAGCACATCAAATGCAGGCAGCGCCCCTTTTTAACTTCGATGCCCTTTACTTGCATTCACTGCCACTGCTTCTCATGAATGCTCGTATGAATCCTCATTAGCCCAGGGGAGCCAAGATGTGGTCACTAATCCCCTGGATCTTAGCAGATTTACTGTATAAAGACCTATACTTCTGCTCAAATATCACATGACACATAATTTTATCATGACAAAGTCTCTTCATCTCTTGTTCTTGTGCATGTCGCGAAATCTCTAATCATATCAAGTTCTGGCACTGGAGCTAGGAGATAGTCGACCACGCTGGCTCCACCCTCGCATCTGTCGCTTCTGCAAGTAAAGCCCCCTGATCATGGCCATCTGAGCATACCATTGCAGATCCATGTCAAAGATCTGGCAGAGCTGGACCAACTCTTTTCCAAAGGCTCTAGAGACCGTATCCTGGGACCGTCTTGCATGCTGTGGTGCACCTGTCTCTAGCTAAAGTGGGTTGGAGTCAGCATTTCCCTGGAAGGTGAGCGACTGACACTGTGCCGTATGTGCATTGAAATCTCCTAATAAAAACACATGACCCTCCTGACGATACTGCTCTATGTCATCATACAGTTCCCTATAGGGCATATGCACATCTATATCTGCCTGATGAACCCTGTAGAACTTAGAAGTTTGATGGGGTATATAACACCTTGCAATAAACAGTGGGCGATGATGAGGCTGCAGCACTCGTATCCACAGGTAGCGGTTGAGTCTATCAGCCTTGTGGAGCGAGACTATGGATGCTATAGCATCTTTGAAGTAGCACGCGACTCTTCCATACCCTCGCTTGCCACGGCGCTCATTAGCCAGTGAGAAATGATGGTATCCGGTAACAGATGACCACTATATTCCCATGTCTCTTGCAAGAAGATGATGTCCATGCCTGTAGCAACTTCAGCAATGCCCTCGCCTCGCTTCCAGGGGAATCCCCTACAGTTCCATGATACAATTCGAAGGCACTCTTCCTATGCTATCTGTGGTGACTGCCCTATCCCAGTCCCTATGGAGGCTACACGAGTTGGGCCATTGGCAGGTGTCGGGGCTCTCCTGTTTGGCTCCGCTGCTGTGGGTGGTGTCCGGATACTTGGTCCTGGCTGTTGTGTGTGATCTGCCATTCTGGAGGTGGGGGATTCAGAGGTGCTTGGCCCGCTGGTCGCCGTTTCTGCCATTGTTGGCCGTGGATGCACAAATACCTTCATCTTGCCATTAATCAGGCCTGCCGATCCCCCTGCCTGCCTGACCTGTCTAATCTTTGCAAACTCCTCTTGCCTCTCCTTCTGTTGAGTCGGGGTCAGATCCATGTCTAAGTATACCGATGTCCCCTTCAAACGGCTAGCGCGTTGTAGCATCAACGTCTTCGATGCCTAGTCGAGCACTGTAAATTTAACTAGTCGGGGTCTCATGTTTGACCCTCCGACTCTAGTCGGGTTCCTCACTGTCAAGTACTGCAATTGGAGCCTTGCCAACACCAGGGCATTGAGCTTAGTTGGTAGATCTTCCCCCTGTTCTTCAGGCAAGCCCCGAACCACAATGCTCAGCCAGTGAGATTGGCGGTCATTCTCCTCACGGAGGACCCGCCTAATGCCCTGTGCGACCTCTGCCTCAGGTATTAGGCATGCTGATGATGCTGCCCCTGCGGTGGTACTTGTATGTTTCATATTCATGCGTAGATCATACATCTCTCGCTGGAACTCGGCCATCCTCTTCTCAAGGGCCGAAAACCTGGGCGCTGCTTCGTGACTTTCCGGCTGTCTCTTTTCTAGGGTGTCTAACATCCCCTGCATCCCACACATTCTAGCATCACAGTGCATGGCGGCAAGTTACCGCTTGGGCCAACCAAGCGGTGCAACTGCGCCCTTTGCTTGTCCGAGCTCATTTTGCAGATGTAACACATCCTCTGACATCTGCCGTTGGAGCTGATCTAGACGTCGGGTTGCATCGCTCAGAGTGTGGGACATCGCTGTCAATTCACTTCTTAGCTGGGCGACAATATCGCATGCTTGTCTGCGCTCAAAGTCAGCCAGCCCAAAGCGGTCATCCAGTGGCCTAATGCATTCTTCCAGCGTCGAAATACATTCCTTTTCTTTTGCCAACTGTTTCTTGAGAATAGTTTCCGGTTGGGTGTCCCTTTGCATCTCCACACTTGTCAGCTTGTCATGTATGGCATTCAACTTTGCCTCCAGGGCATGTATTGCCTCCATCTGTAGGAGCCCTCGCCATTATGTGCCCGCTTCTTTAGCGCATGCAGGTTCTCCTCCATCGTTTGTCAGGCCTACAACTTTCGAACACTTTGGAGTGAATTAGAAATGTACAGGAAGTATATAGGGATTCAAAGATTGAAAGAGAACTACAAAGAGTGCCCGCCCTTAGTGGTTGGCATGGGGGGTTTGGGGGGGTTCAACCCTATGGGTGGGGGGGCTCAATTTCGGTTGTTGCCGGAATTCTTTTGGAGTGGGAAGGAGTTGGAAGTTGGGCTATTAGAGCTTTTGCTGTGGACTTTACCCTATGGGTGAGGGGCTCAATTCCGGTTGTTGCCGGAATTCTTTTGGAGTTGGAAACTGGGCTATTAGAGCTTTTGCGGTGGACTTTGCAAAAACGCGCTTTAATTTTTTATTTGGAGCATCAAAAACTCTTTGTCCGCCGGTTTTGACCAGACCGGAAGGCGGTCTATCTCAAATGATATAAATAATCTAACTCATGTAATTGGTATCTAAATCGGTGGATGTAATTGGTATCTAAACCGGTGGATGGAAGGCGGTCTATCTCAAATGATATAAATAATCTAACTCATGTAATTGGAGGCGATCTATCTCAAATGATATAAATAATCTAACTCATGTAATTGGAGGCGGTCTATCTCAAATGATATAAATAATCTAACTCATGTAATTGGTATCGAAACCGGTGGATGTAATTGGTATCTATCTCAAATGATATAAATAATCTAACTCATGTAATTGGAGAAGGTCTATCTCAAATGATATAAATAATCTAACTCATGTAATTGGTATCTAAACCGGTGGATGGAAGGCGGCCTATCTCAAATGATATAAATAATCTAACTCATGTAATTGGTATCCAAACTGGTGGATTTTGCAAAAACGCGCTTTAATTTTTGATTTGGAGCATCAAAAACTCATAGCGCGCCGGTTTTGACCAGACTGGAAGGCGGAAGGCGGAAGGCGGTCTATCTCAAATGATATAAATAATCTAGCTCATGTAAATAATCTAACTTTATGGCATTTTAGTGCACGCACTTTATGGCATTTCAGTGCACGCTTGATGGCATTTGGGTTCACGCTTAATGGCTTGATGGCATTTGGGTTCATGCTTAATGGCCATGGCAGGAGCATTGTTGATGCGGCATGAGCATCCATGGACCCTTGACCTAGTTTTGTTTGGAGGGCTCTAGAGTTAACAATAGAGATCCATTTTACGTTTTTACAACATCTTGGAGCCTTGCTGACCAGCTTTCTAACTATTCAAAAAATGTGTTATTTAGACAAAGCTTACCCTAGCTTTTTGCTCCCTCCCATTAAGTGCACAGAATAAGGAGATTCCTCCCTGATATTTGAGCAAATCTAAAGTCACATTTATGCTCAAGTGTGGCCTTTGTAAGATGCATACAAAATTCCATGCCTTTGCCTCTTAAATAATGTGGCCAATTCTACATAGAGGGCTTCAAACATCTGAGGAGCAGGTTTTGTAGAGAATGCAAGATCTGGAGCAACGCACATACCAAGAATCCCCATCTCCATAGCTAAATGAAGCTCTCTCTCTCCCTGTCCCTCTCCCTCTCCAGAAGGAGACTATTTGGGCTTCCATGTAAGCTTTGTTTTGTTTCCAGAAGGAGACTATTGGGGCTTCCATGTAATGGATGGTTCGACATGGAATGTAAGCATGGTTCGACATGGAATGGAAGAGACAAGAATTCAAGTCAGTTAGGGGCGTAATTAAAATGATGGTTAAGAAAGAGTATATTCGGCTGATAAAATCCAAAAAGAAAGCATTTTTGCGGAAAAAGCATGAAGATATGATTGCAGAGTTGATTTCAGATCCTAAAAAGTTTTGGCTAAGGCCAAGTCTAAGAAACCAATGAATGCGATGCTTGATGTGGCTGATTTGTGGAAGCAAGTGCAAGATCTCTATCATGTGCATGGGCTAGATGAGACTTGGCATGCAGTTGGGTTTAACACCCTTGTGTTTACTGTCGAGGATGTCCTTAAAGGACTACAAAAGCTTTTGGAAAAGTGGCAGATGCTTTGGGGCTAATAGCAGAAATGTTTAAATGCGCAGGCTCCTCTGTGGTTAATGTGTTGGTCTCGATGTTGAATGCAGCATTGCATGAAGGATTTCCACAATCATGGCAGATAAATAGAGTCATACCATTGTATAAAGCAGGTGATGTATCTGATCCAAACAATTATAGAATGATAATGATTAGCAGCTTATATTCGAAGCTTTTTGCTACCATGCTTGATACTAAAATTAGTGGCTGGGCTGAGGAATATAAGGTATGAGCTAAGGGCCAAGCTGGCTTACATCGCAAAAAATCCACTATAGATCATCTGGTTACCTTCAGAGCATTGATGGACTCTGTCATAGGTAAGAAAAAACCTAGGTTTGCATTATTTGTTGATTTCACAAAAGCCTTTGACAAGGTGCAAAGGATGGAAATTATCCTTGTCGATTGCTTCCACCTCTGGCTATAGATTTACAAGATTCAAGAGCTGCAAAGTTTGTAAAGTCATGGGAAAGCTCTTTAAGAGCAGGAACTTTAGGTCCGATGTTAATTCTTTTCAAACAAGAAGAGGCTCTGGGGTTCCAAAACGAAGTATCCCTGCTCTAAAGCCTCCATGTCTTCTAAATACAAATGTCACTTCATATGTCACTGCTTCTTGGCCTTCTTCACCAGTAGCTCGAAAAGATCTTCAGCTCTAGGAAAAGCCTCAAAAGCAGCATATGTGGCATGGTTTATTGAGCACAAGAAAGGGCCAGAATAATTCTAAGGATTTCGGAGTAGCATCTTCTATGCAATGTATGCACCCACTTTTCCTGATTCTTATAAATCTACTGTTGGGTTCAACAGATCATCTAGAGATTCCGTATATTTGGATTTGTACCCTTCCAAGGTTGGATAAATAATGTGAAAGGACCAGATGGCATACTTAGCCTGCACATGATGGAGTTCCTCGGTTTCACTTAAAAAGGGCACTTATTCAGGTTTGCATCTGTTATTTGACCTATTTCTTGTTTTACATATCTACGGAGATTTGGGCTATTCTACTGCATTAAATATAATTTCTTAGACTTTATCACATCATTATTGAGCAGCAGGATGGTTGTGGCAGAGGGGATCTTCCTTGAGGTTTCCATTTGCCACAATATACTGGTCCCCACCAATTGCATTGTGGTGCCTATGGACTTACGACCATTTTTTCATACTATAGGGTGTCCTTTCCTTCAACGGGCACCGAAATAATAGAAAAAGCCTATCAGGAGCTTCATGATCTGGTCAAGCCTGATGCCTTCCAGTACATCTGTATGAACTACGATGCTGGCTCCCCCGATTAAGGGGTGCTCACCTTTTCATTTTCAATGGTTATAAAAATCAGTCTAAACTTTGACATCGCCGATTCTGCTCTTTTGAGAACATAGGACCTTGGTAGAATATTGTCAGAGGAGCAGTGCAAACTCTAGAGCTTTCTGTTCTTTTCATACCTGTAGAGATTAAGTGATTGTATGGCAGGCATTTCTATAACCAAATTCGATCATGGAACTTATTTCCAGCATTTTCTGATACAAAAATAGTTGTCCATATCTGGCATGGCCAAATTTGTGTTGGCCAATGTTTTATGGTGAGATGTGATACACGATGTAGCTAGATGTCTTGCAAAGAGAAAATGCGACCAGATGCTGGCATATACGAATTTGTCGCCTGAGTTTTCTGTTAATAAACTAAGCTTTGCTAGGTGGGTCTATAAACTAAGCTCGTGTACTGCAGGATATGTATGTTGTGAATGCTCGTGTACCATTCAACTAAATTAATTGGAGTATATTGCACAAACTATGGTTGATCAGCATAAGAACATATATAATATAATATGGTGCTCCAAAAGGCCTAATTCTGATTGTTGCTACGGATTATCAAATGTAACTTTGTGCTCCATACATGTATTTAAGACAAGAAGATTGAGTAATTGTCTAAATAATGTAGCAGCGCCATTTAGCAAACCTAGCATGAGGATGATTTATGTCTAATCTGGCACAAAGGATGTTAAAACCATTTGTGTGCTAGAAAGCACAGTATATGGTGCATATTTAGTGGACACTTCTCATCATATGATGTAGTAGTCTTCGAACCAATTCATTGAAAAATTCAGATTTGACAACATAACTAAACTAGACAACATGTTGGCAATGTTGATATGTTGGAGCAGTATAGGTATGTGATATTATGTTGTTTCATTGTACGCCGAAATTTCGCACGCATTCAATACCTTCTCGACAACAGTTTCGAATGAACAGCAAATTTGACGAATGGACAACAAATTGGACGTTCATATCATTTTCAACTAGCACAAATTCGATAAAGAGACATGTTCGTGGCGGCCTTGGCCGACACTATAAATTTCTTCCATTATCTCAAATTCTCAACTGCGCTTGAGCTGCACCATGCATTAATGCTCTTTTATCTATGCACAACATCATGATCTGCTCGCCCTAACTTCACAGATCCTCTTTGCATTCTGCCAAGCAAATGGCTTTGTCTTTAGGAATATTACATGAAGTAGATGCCCGGTTGATAGCGGCATTCTCAGAGGAGATACCTTATGGCATTTTAGTGCACGCACTTTATGGCATTTCAGTGCACGCTTGATGGCATTTGGGTTTATGCTTAATGGCCATGGCAGGAGCATTGTTGACGCGGCATGAGCATCCATGGACCCTTGACCTAGTTTTGTTTGGAGGGCTCGAGTTAACGATAGAGATCCATTTGACGTTTTTACAACATCTTGGAGCCTTGCTGACCAGCTTTCTAACCGTTCAAAAAATGTGTTATTTGGACAAAGCTTACCCTATGCTTTTTGCTCCATCCCATTAAGGGCACGGAATAAGGAGACTCCTCCCTGATATTTGAGCAAATCTAAAGTCACATTTTTCAACACTTCCCATCAATTTGTATATTTCTTTAAAGCAATTTGTCAGGGATGATGTTTTTCTGCCTTAATAAAGACAACTAATTTTAGTAGCATATCCTATATATTGAAGATTGAAAGTCCATTTGCTTGTCACCTCTAGGCTTTGCATCTCTACGCTTCAAATTTTTTGCTAATATGCACATTAAGAAAGTCAGACTTACAATGCATCTTCAAAAATTGGAGAGTAATTTCAGGACCTTCTCATGCCCAACATAAGCGCATACTGTTAGCAATCAACTTTCATCCGGTTGCTGCAATCATTCCATATACCAGATTATATAATGGACTCCAATAAGTGACCGGTTTGTCTGACGACTTCCTGCATTCTCAAACCCCCCATCCCAATATTTCAACAATTCAAAAGAAGATGAAAACGTTATATAAACAAATTTTTACACAAATAAATTAGCACAAAACATACGCTCTGCAAAATTGATTTAACTTCTTTCCCTTCTTAAAAGAATTAATGTATGTTTTACTCAAGATTCTACCTCTAGAGTACCAAAACTTTTATGTATGGTGGTAAGTGATAATATTCTGGCAACCAACCACACATTCATTTTGCCAGAAAATAAGATTGATCTCAATACAACCTGCCACACATTGGGCCAAGTTAGACTTCAATCATAAATTACATTTCTCCAACATCGCTGCGCATGCTCATATACTAGACCTTATAACAAATTACCTGCTACCAGCTGGTTTTGCTTTTGTCAGATTTGCAAGTTCTTCAATCAACTTCTTTTCTTCATTGCTAAGACGTTTCGGAATCTCTACCTGGACTCGTACAAGCTGATCCCCCCGCAAGTTTGGCTTCCCTAATAATGGGACTCCCTTTTTTGCCATCACTAGTGTTGTTCCAGGCTGAGTTCCCGAGGGGATCCTCAAATCAACCATCCCATCAACTGTTGGCACTTTCACAGTTGTCCCAAGTATAGCATCAATGTAAGATACCTTGGAGGTAACAAGAATATTGTTTCCATCCCTCTTAAGCTCAGGATCCACTCGCACTTTTATGAAGACATACAAGTCACCTGGAGGCCCACCTCGCCTACCTGCATTTCCTTCAGCGCGAACCCGAAGTCGGCTTCCTGAATCTACGCCTGCCGGGACTTTCAAACTTATACGCTTAGGCCTTCTGACACGACCATCACCCGAGCATGAAGTGCAAGGCGTTGAAGTCTCTCCAGCCCCACTGCAAGCTGGGCATGTTGAAACTTGACGAAATTCACCTAAAGGAGTCTGAGCAGTGGACACGACTTGCCCTTGGCCTCCACATGTACTGCACGTGACGGGCGACGTCCCAGGCTTCGCTCCGGTCCCATTACACGTGTTGCATGACTCTAGGCGGACAACTTCTATTTCCTTATCTGTTCCAAACACAGCTTCCTTGAAGTCCAATAGTAAATCATATCTCTCATCGTCTCCCTGTGTAGGCCTACTGCGAGCAGCCCCCCTGCTGCCCCCCATTCCTCCCATACCACCAAAGAATGCTTCAAAAATATCAAATGGATTGCTGAAACCCTGTGAGGATGAAACAGAAGGGTTCAATTAGCAATTCGTGAATCAACAAGCCACTTAGACAGACACGAAAATGTTGAATAAGAATCAACAAACAAACACTTACAGATGCACCAGCCCCAGAACCAAAACCTTTGAGACCAGCCTCTCCATATGTATCGTATATTTTCCGTTTCTCATCATCAGATAGGACCTGCAGGTTATTACATCATACCATGATAAAAATCCGCATTACAATCAGATGAACTCAAGGCTAAATAATAAGTATTACCTCGTAAGCATTGCTGATGTCCTTGAACTTCTGCTCTGCACTTGGTTCCCTGTGTAAATTCAAAAAACCAGTTCAAGCAAGTGCTTATTGGACATCAGCTCAAACATTCTTTTATAGTAGTTGCAGTTCAGATGTGTAGCTGGTTTTGTCAATCTCTTTTCTTTATAAGACAACATGATCAAATGTCTATGACTAAGATTGCTTTTAAAAAAGTGCTTCTATATAAATTGATGATGCCTAACCTATCATCCTGCTTGGCTATTTGGGGCCTCTATTTGGTACTTCTAGCACCTATAAAGTGGCTACAAAATATTACAACATGCCCATTTGCCCATTTCAGAAGAACTTCAAATCAAAAGGAGATACCAAACCATCCAAAGCCAAAACCATTGCAACAGGATAGAGGACATAAAACTCACTTGTTTACATCAGGGTGGTACTGTCTTGCCAGCCTCCTGTAGGCTGTTAGAATGATAACGTCATAAGTAATTGTGGAAGGAAAAAGAATACAATTACCATAAATCACAAAGAAGGTGACTAATTTAAATAGTCATCAGATATTTTCAGTCCTGAACCATACTATGTAAAAGTGGCACAAAGAAATTTAAGTAGTCATAAGATGTTTTTCAATCCTTCCTGACCCTAAACCGTACTATGTAGAAGTAGCATCCATGTATAATGCCGTGGGGACCAACGCAACAAAACAGGGAGAAAGTTAAGAATAGCTTGTATCCAATCAAAATGCTTACCAGTTTTTATTTCTGCCTTACTGGAACCTTTTGAAACGCCAAGAATATCATAATAATCCTAAATGCACAATAACATAGAAAGAGGAGATTAGTACACACAAAAATACTCTAGAAAGGGCAAGCCCCACATACCCCACTAGCTCTAGTAATGAGTCTGTCTCGCCTTTGTCGGAAAGTTTGACTAGGTTTTGTACTAAAAGCTCGCAATGCGCTTGATGCCAAAAAACCATAATAAGTGGAGGTAAGACTGCTGCATCCATTTTTACTGCTGCAAGAGGGAAATTTAGTTTTAACAAAAATCGACCTCAATATGTAATTGAATTAACAAAATCCAAAATGTACATCTGTCTACTTTCTTTGAAATGGATTCGGATATGCAACATCACATATTAATCTGAGCTTAAAAATAGCCATTACCACTGTAAGAAACAAAAATAATTTACAAAAACAGGTAAACATACCAGGATGAAATGTTGCTAGCAACAGAACAAAGAATAGTCGGTCTGTGACGAAGTCCAGGATTCCCATCCGTCCAACAGCTATGACCTTCACAGCAGAGGCTACCAACTGTACTGGGCAGCAATGCCATTGGTTATTTAATGTCCAATTTCCTGACGCAGAGGCTTCAGCAAGTAGAGATGCTATAAAATCTGTATGAACTCGCCAGTTCCCTAAAAACAGAATTTGAATGAGAGATGGAAGAACCCATTGATCAAACGAAGGAATGTTCAGTTCATGTGCTTCAGCTGCCAAATCAATAAACCAAAACTAAAACTCGTGTCTCAATTGTTGGACGGGAATCCAAACAGAGAGAGAAAAGAACCTGCTCTTAAATCTGGTGGCTCATTGGTAAGGGTACCACAAACAGTTCCGACATTCTTCTCCTCTCTCTAGGTTTCTGGAAGAGTCCGCCTTTTTAGGGCCACACACTTGATGAAGTAGCACCTCACCACAAAAGACATGGGTTTTATTGAGTGCTGATTTATGAAATGTGGAAAAAAGAATATGCTTTATAAAATTTGTGTTCCTTTGTTGTTGTTTTGTGTTTTTTTTTTTGGGTTGGCAAAAACCCTCGCTTATGTGGGTTTCTGGCATATTCTAGGTATATGCTGGAATATATCTAGGATATGCCGTTGACTGCTCCAAACCTATTGTTCCCTATAAACTAGCGGTCACCTGCGTTCTGAATCGCGGATGTTTGAACTGGCTAACTGGCAATGTAGACCGAAGCTCCAATCTTGCATTCCTTCCAACAGGCTGACCTGGGATGCCGAGTGCTTGCATGTGATTTTGCATCGAGTAGGTTTGAATAGATGAGATTGATCGAGTAGGTTAGCTTAACTGGTGATTGTTGTTCCCATCTCATTCACTGGGTTTTGCATACATTGAATTGACATTAAAATAATACAGTGAATCTGCATCTGGATTCTGGTAGCTAGAAATCCCAAACTATGTGCATGTGTAATCATATATTGCTAATGTTTGTGCTCTATGCATTTTGAGTTCAAGTAGCCTAATAAAAAAATTATTTAGGCCAGTTTGGCTGCATGCCTCTATCCAGAAACTTGAGTTTTAGGAAGAGCAAATATTAGGGATCATTGCGTGGAGAATGGACAACTGGGTAATGCGGTAAAATGCAAAATGAAAGGTAACAAGCCAGTCTTGCTTCATTTTATGCTTATAGATATTTTGATCTTTAAGTGAGTAATCCGGCAGCTGGCTACAGGAGCTAAAGGTAGTGATTTATTTGTCGTGCCTATAAAGGTTGTCTATAAATGTGAAGTTGGCTTTAGGCAGTCCATAATGATTCTGAAAGTTTGAAGCTTTATGGCATCTTCATCAGAGAATTCCCAGATGCGTTTCCAGTAGCCCCAAAATTTGGTTATTTTGCCAAGTACAGATGCAATGATTTCCCATGTGGAAGACTAATAATCCCTGTATTTTTGTCGTATTTTTTGTTGTACATTATCTTATCTGGGAAACGAGTTTGCAATGGATTTGGTAACAAATCAATAGTGTAAAGGCAGGTGCCAATGCCTCTCCATTTGGGGTTATTGTTTTCAAATCTCAGCTCCGCCATAATTGATGATAATGTATCAGTTTTAGCTATGCTTGTAACCTGTTATGGTGCATGTCATGGCTGCCCTTCTGGTGCTCTGTAAGAACTCCACATACTGGAGTAAGTTGACATTGGAGGTCCACATATTCATGAAATTAGACTTACCTGCAATATCAACTTACGAGTCTAATACTGGTTCATGCCACAACACTCAATAATTTCCTCCCAAAAAGCACATCTCAAGGCATATTCTACTGCCCGGGGGCCTCCCGCCTCGGCCGGATATCAGAGGCCAGAGAAGAAAGTCTCCTTTGCAGTCCCGGATAAGTCCACCAACACCGCAGGATCTTTTAGAGATATCCTCCAAGCCATTCCCAAGGAGACTCGGGAACAGTTACGTAGGGACAAGGCTTGCTATCGGTGTTTTCGCCCGGGGCACCGTATACAGGAATGCCCCTATATTACACAAACAGTGCAGTCCGCCCTCGCCGACATGGACTGGGAAGGTGCAGGGAACCCAAACTATTCAGATGATGCTGCTGACAATGACACGCCTGACTATATAACGTGTGAGTCTCATATCTATGCTGCCATTGAAACGGGTCAAACCAATCATCAGCCTTCTGTCATTTCCACGGTTGGCCAAGTAGGTTGTAAGCCTTTCATTATCCTCATGGACACTGGCAGCCGCATAATTTTGCATCTCCTAGAATGGCAGAGGCCTTGCAGCTCACTCCCTTGAAGTCCAAGCCACGTCCAGTTATGTTGGCTAGTGGGGTTGTATGCCACACACGAGGTCGACGCGTCAATTTGAATATTCAGCTGCCAGGAGCACCTGTTGCTCTAGGAGCGGAGATAATGGATATTGGTCGCTATGATCTCATTGTGGGGATGGAATTCTTGGCTGCCACCAAGGCCCACATCGATTGCGAGAAGCGAGAAGTTACCTTTGATGCAGCCAACGGAGCCCGAGTGACCATAGCAGGTAAACCGGTTGTTTCCATCATGCAATGTATCTCATTACGCCAATTGCATAGGGCTACAAGAAGTCTCAGATTATTGGCATGGTACGACTTGCCTCAGTGGAAGCCAAGTCCAAACAAGACGAAGTACTTGACACCTTGCCTCCACCAATAGCGGTTGTGCTTCAGGAGTACCAAGACTTTTTTCCTGAAGAAATTCACCGATTGCCACCATTCAGAAGCGTGGAATGTGAGATTACCTTGGAACCGAGTACCAAGCCCATTAGTAAGGCTCCATATCGAATGAGTACTCCTGAACTAACAGAGCTTAAGAAGCAGTGAGCTCCTCAGATTGGGCTTCATCCGACCTAGTGTCTCACCTTTTCGAGCCCCAATACTCTTTGTGAAGAAAAAGGATGGCACCTTGAGAATGTGCATAGATTATCGTCAACTGAATAAGCACACTATTAAGAATCGCTATGCCTTACCACGTGCCGACGATCTAATGGATCAGTTACAAGGGGCTAAATATTTCACAAAGTGTAACGGGCCCATGGTAGACCGCTCGAGTACTCGAACCTTGAATGTGCATGTGGGTCGTTCCCGAGACACCGGCATAAATGGTAGAAGCGACTACTCATAAACATCTAGACGGTTTTACCCAGTTGGTTAAGGGCATGTCAGTTAGGAACGTTACAGTTGGTATTAGAGCAATGTTGGATCCTTGGGTGTTGACATTATGATCTATGGATTGCAAAGAGATCTAGAAATGCTATCCTTAGGAGGAGTAGTATTCAGAGGCTTCATGGTTACTATAGAAGTATTCAAGGGAGAAGTCTCCATATAAGCAACGAGAGCAACTCCTGATGATATTGAGGTATGAATTTGTCACTAAGTTGGCATTGCATATTAATTCTATAAGTTGTTGGAGAATTGCTTCACCAAATCAATGATCGACCCATGAAGACATGGGTTAAATTTTAGAAGGGGAGACTGTAACGGTCCTGGCCACCTGATGGGTCAATACACATATTTATGTGCGTATATGCATATTCATGGCTTAGATGCAGCATGAGATTAGGGTTTTGTCTCTTTGGAGAAAGGATTGTTGCAGAGCATAAAGGTAGGGAGCAATTCTGGGCAGTTTTGGAGCCCAAAATTTGAAGCATCATATCTCGGCAACCCGAGATCCTTTTCATGTGATTTTTCTTTTGCTAGAAATATGTTCAAGTAAGCTTTCTGGAATGGTTCTGATCAGGCCGAAATTCATCCGTATGAGAACGTTATGACAGAAATTGTGATGCTGGGTCAGAATTGACTGCACTATGTATGTTCGTTTGCAGTTTAATTCTTGGAGCTAGAAGACGATTTTTTGAGGCACATATGTAATGATCTAATGAATATAGTTTTTGGATTTTATTCTGGAGGTGAAAAACGTTTTTGGATTTTTCATGAATTATGGGCCTACTGCCCCTATAGTGTTTCTTGACTTATTTTGCGTAGATTTGCACTTCATGTTATCTAGTTTGAAGATCCTAAAAATTTTTGGCGTATATTACTTTATTAAAGGCGCAAACTTTCACTAGGTGTCGGTAATGCAGGACTTTAGATTAAAGGGAATTCATACTTTCTTTATGTGAGTGATTTATAGAGCAACATTGGATGAAAACATTCATTGTAAAGGGAGACACTTATGAACTGATTCACCAATAGCTATATAAGCTACATGCTAATCAATGCACTCTAATTTGGACTAAATCAATTGCAAGGGGTCCAGAGGTCTATCCGCGAAGAAATTCTTAGGTGTATGAATTTGTTGGAGACTCATAAACGCTAGAGAAGGTAATCAATGATTGGAAACATCTCTGTAAGGGTTGATTCTAAGTCAAGAATGGCTGAATATTACATGAGAAGCACTGATTCAGCATGGAAAGTTTAGAAAAGGCAGAATTGAATTGGATCTGGTCGGCACCGAACTCTCCAATGCCATTTTGTATTCATGTTATGTTTTTGTCATTTTGTATTTTGTGCTTTATCTTATTGGTCTTGTATTAGCTGCTTTTATCAATTTGTTTGCATGTCCTAATATAAAGCAGCTAAGTACTCATGGATGGAATTGGGTTGCATTTGAGCTTAGCAGCAGAGGAGATCGGAGCATGAAGAGCTGAGCAGAATAATCATAAGTAGTAAGAGTATGCATTGTTTGAATAATTGTCTAACTATGGTAAAATTCTAAGGATTGGGGCATAAATGGTAGAAGCGACTACTCATAAACATCTAGACGGTTTTGCCCAGTTGGATGTCGGTTAGGAACGTTACACAAAGATTGCCTTCGTTCGGGATATCACCAGAAGCTAACATTCACAAGTCTGCTTTTCGAATGCGGTATGAGTATTATGAGTTTACTGTGATGCCCTTTGGCTTGACTAACGCCCTGGCTACCTTCATGAGGCTCATGAATGATGTCTTCCATGAATATCTTGATGACTTTGTCATCATATTCTTTGATGATATCCTCATATACAGTAAGACCTTAGATGACCATGAACGTCATCTTCGGTTGGCCTTGCAGAAACTCATTCGCCACCAACTCTATGCCAAGTTCTTCAAGTGTCGGTTTGCAACCACTAAGGTCGATTACCTGGGATATATTGTGTCTGCGAAAGGGATAGCCACAGATCCTGCCAAGATTGAAGCAGTAAAAGACTGGCCAATTCCAACCAATGTATCTGAAGTTCGCAGCTTCTTAGGCTTGGCAGGTTATTATATAGCAAGTTCGTCAAAGACTTTGCCAAGCTCGCTGCGCCTTTAACAGACCTAACCAAGCATGAAAAGGTTAAGGATTGGATGGCACATTGGAAGGATACATTTCAATCCAGATTTCAATCATTGAAGGATGCTTTGACAATAGTCCCGGTTCTCACCTTGCCAGATCCCCAGAAGGATAAGTGGGTTGCCACGGATGCTAGTAAGATAGCTATCAGTGGAGTGTTAATGCAAGAAGGTCGGGTTATCACCTATGATTCTAGAAAGATGAATGATGCAGAACAGCGATACCCCACGCATGATCAAGAATTGCTCGCGGTTGTGCGTGCCTTGCGCATTTGGAGGCACTATTTACTTGGAAGACGATTCCAGTTAGATACTGATCATCAAAGCCTCCAATACATATTCATGCAACCTCACCTCAACTTGAGGCAAAGACGATGGATGGAATTCCTTGAGGAATATGATTTTGAGGTCATTTATAAGGCGGGGAAGCATAATGTTGTTGTTGACGCCTTTCCAGACATCCATTGGACACTGAACGCATTGTAATGATGTATCCACACTCTCCAGTGAGTTTGGGAAGTAGATACAGCAGGCTCTTCCCATAGACCCAGAATTCCATGAGATATGGCAAAGTCAGGAAGCCAGAACGGATAAGGAGAGGGAGACCTTCTGCCATTATAAGAAGGAAACTGAGCTCCTCTATTATAAGGATAAGTTATGTGTTACCGAGACATCAGGAGTTCGTAAGCTCATTCTCCATGATACACATAACAGTTCTATAGTGGGGCATGCAGGATTTATGAAGACATATTTCAAAATCCGCTCCAGCTATTTCGGGCCAGGAATGAAGAAGCACATTGCCAGGTACATTAAGCAATGCCAAATCTGTCAGCAAACAAAGGCTGAGCAGTTGCGTATTCCAGGGGAGTTGCAACCCCTAGATATCCCCAATGCAAAATGGGAAGTTATTACCATGGATTTTATCGTGGGACTTCAGCGCACCTTAAGAGGGTTTGATGCCTTAATGGTAGTGATCGACAAACTTTCTAAGATGGCACATTTTTTGCCATGTCGTACCACGGACACTGCATTGGATACCGCCTTGCTGTTTACCAAGGAGGTGTTTCGTCTGCATGGGATGCCCCGTACCATTATATCGGACCGGGATCCTAAGTTTGTTAGTGCATTCTGGAAGGATTTCTTTAGCACTATTCAAACTAAGCTTGCCATGAGCACGGCTTATCATCTGCAGACAGATGGTCAAACAGAGCGTATCAATCGCGTAATTGAGGATATGCTACGTAACTATGTCTGGAACAAGCAATCTCAATGGGCGGATTACATCCATTTGGTAGAATTCGTCTATAACACTACTAGACAGGAGTCCTCAAAGATGTCTCCTTTCATGATCAATTAGGGCTATCAGTGTCGTACTCCAGACACGTGGCATAATCCAGTATCCAAGGTGGAAGTTTCTCTCCTGAGGCGCCTACTAATGATCAATCATTGACTTTGTAGAAACATAACATTGATCACCTTCCTTTCACAAAATTATATCTCAGCTTTGAATTACAATTTTATCTTAGAATTTGGCCCAAAAGTTTTCATTATTGCTTTGTACCCCTGAGTAGCATAGATGTTGCATGCGCATTAACATCATTAACTTCTTGTTCATTTATTCCTAACTGGGCTTTTGCCTTTTATATGCACCGTAATACTCCTGTCCCTGCATGTAGTATAAACAAAACGTAAGAGAAGCAAGCAAGGTTTGGGTCTAAGGGTCATAATGACTATGATACTTCACTATCTGAATGCATTCTGTCATATAGTCACAGGGGACACTACCCCGAAGAAATTCAGCATAGATTTGTGCCCCTCTTCATTGCAACAACACAAACAAAAAGTTTATCAAACCATAGATTCACATCTCAGACACAATTATAGTTGCTTTATCTACCTTGGCATGTTCAAATTTTTCCAAAAAGGGAACTAAATCAATTCCATTCAGCAACATGTGTATCAATCAATCAAAATGTAAAAGCTGGACATCAAACCCCATACTCCAACATGCAATGTATATGAATCAGGAAGGGTTCCAAGGTTTCTAACCCTGATTCTTGTCATGATATGGAGTAACTCGGCTTCTCGACATGTCAAATCCCGAAGGACCTTCACTCCAAGAATAGCCATTGTAAGATAACAGAGTAAGCAAAAAGAACAAATCAAACCTGGATTCCATTTTCTTGAATGTCATGTTTGAAGCCAGATTCGTAAGCCTGTTTCGGCCCCAACCATTTTTTAATATCATTTAACAGAGAACATGCAAGATTCATGCAATAAAAGAGCAGTTGAGCAACACAGCAAGGTATTTAGAATCATTAGAAGCCGAGCTTGGAAGAAAGAACACTCTGCTGCAAGATTGAATTAGTAGCCAAATGCTAGAAAGTAAGAGAGTGAAATTTTGTATTGTTTAGCTAAACCATAGAGACTCTTAGAATGAATTTCAGACCAGTTTAGCTAACATCATTCTAGTTTATATGAAATATATGATTATTAGTTTAGTTTCTAGCATTATAAATTAATTTAGCATTATTTTAGAATGTTTTCACAAAGAAAATGACCAAAATAAATGGAATATATTGAAAAAAAGTACAGTAATTTGGCTTAATATTTTCTGTTGGCCACACCATAGAAATTTTTGGGTTGATGTTTGGATTAGTTTAGTTAAACGCTAGAAAGTATGAGAGGAAAAATGTGTGGAGTTTAGTTTTGGGATTAATATCGAGCAAGTTTAGCTAAAGTCATTCTGGCTAATAAGAAATATGCGATTAATAATTTATTCCCTGGTTTATTACATGGGAAGCTACTTGGAACAACTTTTCCTTGTTTACCTTAGGGATTCCACCAGAGTAAACAAGCAAAACCTAGATTAAACTACTTATCCAAATAACATTCACGTTTGGGAAGTGCTCCACATCATAATTTGTTGATAATTTTTAATTGTTTAGCCAGTATTGGAGAATCAATCCACGAAAATAGTATTCTCTTAATTGTTGTAAGTGGTGTGGCACCCTTAAATAACCCTACTAAAAATTATAACCACGTATCCTTGACAAGAATGGCCACTCTTTTGCTCCTTCTCAGCTAAAATTTGAGAGGTGTTTCTTACAATTTAGCTCAAAAGACTAGGGCCATGATTGAGCATATGCAAAGATCATTTTCATATCATCGAGCATCTATTGTCTAATTATATACCTGTATTAGGATACACTTAGACACCAGGTGTTAGACCTTTGAAAGTGGTAATGTGGCAAGGATGGACGAGCTAGAGCGACAAGAATGTGGTTCATGATATAATAGAAAATTGATGGGGGTAGTATGGCAACTGGATGGTCGAGATGCCTCCCATGCTCAAGATCATGAAACAAGAACAAAGAGACAAGTATGTACAACGAACATGAAAAATATGCACCAAATGAGGCTCTCCAAATATGAGATCAAATCTAAATACATCTGAAGGGGCTCTGGTCTAATATAATCTAGACCGCAAATCTGAGCTCTACATCTAGCTAAATCTAAGATGTACACTTGTGCTAACCTAAACATACCAAGTGCTGCCACCACTGACACCTAACATGTGCACAATGTTAACCACTAGGTGGTTAACAGTGCTCTCACAGGAAGGGTTGCCATCTAGATAGAAGGAACCATTTTCAAAGAAAATGGTTGTTTAGAGTATAGAACATTGTTAATTATTAGTGTCCAAATGACCATGCATATTTCTACAGGGTTTTATATCTCATTGCCGGTTGTCTTGAAGGTGAAGCAAGTAACAGAGAATGTCAAAGCTATTTTGTTGCGAGATATCCTAGTGAAGTCTGCAACTTTATGATTGAAGTAAGTTTGAAGTTGAGTTGATTTATTGTTTCGTAAAGGTTATGTGCATACGTAATCTCATTTTTGTCATGTGAGATATATGCATGGTCATATCTATCTATCTTAAAATATACAAAATGCCAAACCATCTGAAGGGTAGCTAATTGAAGTACAAGTTATTAATCAGTCTTTCAAACACCACTAGCCAAATAAATTGCCTGGATATATAATGACTAGCCAAATAAATTGCCGGGATATAGAATGACTAACGGTTTGCCTTGTAGCAACTGCATTATGATAATTGAGCATACTTTGTTCTACTATAGAAGAGTAGAAACACGAATATTGTAAAAGGATGTAAGCATTTTAGCAAGTTCGTGGGCAAAAACTACAACATTCTAAGATCAATTAGAATTGGCCACATATCTTTTTGTCTCCTTTTTTTTTTAAACCATCAACGTGCCCATGTCAATTTATTGGATGATGATTAAAAAAAAAATGGTAGCATCCAAATATTCAAACTGCTTTATATAGGTTCGTAATCAAAGAAGAATTTTTTGTGTGGCTTTAGAGCCATCAAAGCTACCTTTTTTTTTTGTGTGGCTTTGTGCCTTAGTTCATCCATTAACTCAACGACGTTGGAGGTTAGTAGGAATCTTGACAATTGCGGCATGGTATGATTCTGGCCAGTTAGCGACATGGCAAATCTTTCAAACAAAATTCTTATTATCTCGATGGGACAGACCTATTTGGCAAAAGGTTGCTAGTACTCTGCCGTTGGTTGCTCCAGAGGCCTATTGAAGGGTGCATGTGGATTTTCCACCAGAGTGTTCACGAGCGTAGGCTTGTGAACTCTATGTATAGGCTGCCTGTCAATGGTGATATCCTTCCGCCATCCACTAAGTGGTACCTTTAGCTCCCGCCTCCTAGTTGGAGATGTATATGGACTTGGGCTTGGGGTAAACTACTTCATCCTAAGGTGGTTGTGCTTTGGTGGCAGATTCTTTACAGATGCCCTCGTGTGAATGTGCTTGTCCACAGATTTGATCCTCAAGTGTCAGCATTCTGCCCACTGTGCAAGCAAAGGAACGAGATTATTGAGCATTGTTTCTTTTTATGTGATCATCTCCAGCCTGTTTGGTCTTGGCTGCTTTCTCTTTTTCATATGACATTGACAAGTTAGCAAATGCTCCTGGCTATTTATTCGGATACTTGGAATAAGTTGCGGAGCCAAGCATTTCATTTAGTATCAGGATGGTTGTTGTGGTCCATCTGGAAGCGCAGAAGATTGTGTGTCTTTCAGGGTTTGGATATTCCTCTTGCAGTTGTCCTCTAGGACGCACAAGCTAGAATGGCTAAGACCTACCATTCCTCCGTGGACGTTAAAATAAACTTCCTTCCTTCCTTCCTTCCTCTTCGCTTGCTCCTGCCAAGCGACAGTTGATATTTGAGCTCCATTTGAGTGTGTTGTCTTATGCATAGGCTGATGGTTCTACTCAGTGGATCATGATTGTTCTCTGAGGTTTTATTCCCGCCTGTGCATTTGTATCTGGCTTTTGGCTTGGAGTTTCAATAAAGTTTGACGTCCTTCAAAAAAACAATTTTTTTTTTTTTAAAAGACTATTCTATCCCTGTGTAAATAATATCAATAGCTTTATTATCCAGACCACCTCCACAAGAAAGTTATATTAGCTTTATTATCCAGACCACCTCCACAAGAAAGTTATATCATCAACAAATATACTAAGTATTTAATCTCAAAGACATCCATTTGTTATTGCATCTACTTTCATTCGTATACAAATGGTAATACAAAACCATACAATCATTTCCATCAAATTTTACCTTTGCCTCTAAAGAATCATGAAACGTTGTTTAAGTGATTAAATTTGAACATGGTGTATTGTGACGCTCAATTATCGAGGTTTTGAGTTGTGCATATGACCTCAGAAGCAACCATATATCTGGCCCATTGCTTAGGATTATGGAACACATCCAAGAGATTTGCAAGGTCAACAATCAGAGTAAAGTACACCAAATGCGAGCCATGTGACTTATAAGGTGAATATGAAATAGCACAATCATGTGTGATCAACACTTGAGATAGACCAAATTGTTCGATGCGCGAGTGAGATCTGAGCATGGTGCATATGGGGTAGTTGCATGCAACTTGCAGAGGGTGGTTTGAAGCTGCAACTTGAAATTCCTTTTCTCGTGAAGCTTGGCATGAGATCTGAGGGCAAAGGAAGATGCTTGTAATAATGCAACGTTAGAAGACTCACACATAGGAAGTCCTCAAGGGGCATTGATGGTTATGATGGAGAGAGATCATGAATGGGGATAAGGAAATGAGCTGGAAGAATAAAAAATAAAATATTAAAAGGCAAATGTCCTTGTTGGATTCTTTTTCCTTAGCGTCTGATATTTTTGTGGGTTGGCAGAAGTGCACAGTACTATGGGCATCGGACTCTCCAGTTCCCCCATGTGTAACTGCCTATCCATGGAAGATCCTTCCCCATGGTAAAGCAACCAAACTTCTTGGTATCCCTGTAGGTGTTCATATCTCATCAGGAGATGCGTGGGAGGCAGTGAATAAGGGCTTGGAAAAGCACCTTTTCTGGTGATCCACAGCGAAGCTTTCCATGGCAGGACGAATCGTTGTGGTTAAGTCAGTTTTAAGTAGCACCCATGTGTATATGGCTAGAGTTCATGTTGGCTCTACAGTCAAAGGTGCAACTTCTCGTCAGGGTTGTCAGGAACTTCATCTGGGGGACAGAGTGTCTTGTTCTCAAAGTCAGTTGGGAAAAGTGCATGTTGCCAAAGCATTTTGGTGGCCTTGGGATGATCAATTTTCTTTTGCAGAGCAAGGTGGTGATTTCTAAGTTTATTTGGGATAATTTGGCAAAAAGGGCATTTCATTTGGCTTTTGCATGGATCATTTGGTCCATTTGGATAAGAAGGAACCTTCTCATATTCAAAGATCTTGCTTGTTCAGATGCACAGATCCTTCTTGATGCCCAACAATGAATTGTCAAAGCATTCAGGTGCTCATCAATTGCTAATGAGGTGAAGAGCCGTATTTGGGAGCACTATCTTCAGATTCATACTTACTTATGAGTTTTTGCTTGCTCTTCATATTGTTTAAATGTTGTATTTGAGTGGGGTCGTTTTGCTCTGGTGGACATTCTCTCCACTAAGTTTTTAGTCCCCATTGTACTCTGTAACTTTCTCTGGATAATAAAGGCTGAAGTCCTTCAAAAAAAAAAACAAAAGCTAACATCATTCTAGTTTATATAAAATATATGATTAGTAGTTTAATTTCTAGCATTATGAATTAATTTGAGTCCTAGACTTTGCTAATTAGCATTATTTTAGAATGTTTTTACAAAGAAAATGACCAAAATAAATGGAATATATTGAAAAAAAGTATAGTAATTTAGCTTAATATTTTCTGTTAGTTTTGGGTTGATATTTGGGTTAATTTAGCTAAATACTAGAAAGTATGAGAGGAAAAATGTGTGGAGTTTAGTTAAACCCAGAAAGTTTTGGGATTAATGTCGAGCAAGTTTAGCTAAAGTCATTCTGGCTAATAAGAAATATGCGATTAATAATTTATTCCCTGGTTTATTACATGGGAAGCTACTTGGAACAACTTTTCCTTGTTTACCTTAGGGATTCCACCAGAGTAAACAAGCAAAACCTAGATTAAACTACTTACCCAAATAACATTCACGTTTGGGAAGTGCACCACATCATAGTTTCTTGATAATTTTTACTTGTTTAGCCAATATTGGAGAATCAATCCACGAAAATAGCATTCTCTTAATTGTTGTAAGTGGTGTGGCACCCTTAAATAACCCTACTAAAAATTATAACCACATATTATTGACAAGAATGGCCACTCTTTTGCTCCTTCGCAGCTGAAATTTGAGAGGTGTTTCTTACAATTTAGCCCAAAAGACTAGGGCCATGATTGAGCATGCAAAGGATCATTTTCATATCATCGAGCATCTATTGTCTAATTATATACCTGTATTAGGATACACTTAGACACCAGGTGTTAGACCTTTGAAAGTGGTAATGTGGCAAGGATGGACGAGCTAGAGTGACAAGAATGTGGTTCATGATACAATAGAAAATTGATGGGGGTATTATGGCAACTGGATGGTCGAGATGCCTCCCATGCTCAAGATCGTGAAACAAGAACAAAGAAAGTACGTTTGGCACATTTTCAAAAAAAAAGTAAATGGAAAAAATTGGGGAAAAATAAATAATTTTAGCTTAATTTTTTTCGGGACTGCACCAACCTTGGAGCTCTTTAGCCAAATGCTAGAAAGTAAGAGAGTGAAATTTTGTATTGTTTAGCTAACCCATAGAAACTTTTAGAATGAATTTCAGACCAGTTTAGCTAACATCATTCTAGTTTATATGAAATATATGATTAGTAGTTTAGTTTCTAGCAATATGAATTAATTTGAGTCCTAAACTTTGCTAATTAGCATTATTTTTAGAATGTTTTCACAAAGAAAATGACCAAAATAAATGGAATATATTGAAAAAAAGTATAGTAATTTGGCTTAATATTTTCTGTTGGCCACACCATAGAAATTTTTGGGTTGATGTTTGGGTTACTTTAGCTAAACGCTAGAAAGTATGAGAGGAAAAATGTGTGGAGTTTAGTTAAACCACATAAAGTTTTGGGATTAATATCAAGCAAGTTTAGCTAAAGTCATTCTGGCTAATAAAAAATATGCGATTAATAATTTATTCCTTGGTTTGTTACATGGGAAGCTACTTGGAACAACTTTTCCTTGTTTACCTTAGGGATTCCACCAGAGTAAATAAGGAAAACCTAGATTAAACTACTTACCCAAATAACATTCACGTTTGGGAAGTGCACCACATCATAATTTGTGGATAATTTTTACTTGTTTAGCCAGTATTGGAGAATCAATCAACGAAAATAGCATTCTCTTAATTGTTGTAAGTGGTGGGCACCCTTAAATAACCCTACTAAAAATTATAACCACATATTCTTGACAAGAATGGCCACTCTTTTGCTCCTTCTCAGCTGAAATTTGAGAGCTGTTTCTTACAGTTTAGCCCAAAAGACTAGGGCCATGATTGAGCATATACAAAGATCATTTTCATATCATCGAGCATCTATTGTCTAATTATATACCTGTATTAGGATACGCTTAGACACCAGGTGTTAGACCTTTGAAAGTGGTAATGTGGCAAGGATGGACGAGCTAGAGCGACAAGAACGTGGTTCATGATACAATAGAAAATTGATGGGGGTAGTATGGCAACTGGATGGTTGAGATGCCTCCCATGCTCAAGATCATGAAACAAGAAGAAAGAGACAAGTATGTACAATGAACATGGAAAATGTGCACCAAGCTCCCCGAATATGAGATCAAACCTAAATACGTCTGAAGGGGCTTTGATCTAATATAATGTAGACTGCAAATCTGAGCTGTACATCTAGCTAAATCTAAGACGTACACTTGTGCTAACCTAAACATGCCAAGTATAGTCTGCCACTACTGACACCTAACATGTGCACAATGTTAACCACTAGGTGGTTAACAGTGCTCTCACATGAAGAGTTGCCATCTAGACAGAAGGAACCATTTTCAAAGAAAATGGTTGTTTAGAGTATAGAACATTGTTAATTATTAGTATCCAAATGACCATGCATATTTCTACAGGGTTTTGTATCTCATTGCCGTTTGTCTTGAAGGTGAAGCAAGTAACAGAGAATGTCAAAGCTATTTTGTTGTGAGATATCCTAGTGAACTCTGCAACTTTATGATTGAAGTAAGTTTGAAGTTGAGTTGATTCATTGTTCCATAAAGGTTATGTGTATACGTAATCTCATTTTTGTCATGTGAGATATAAGCATGGTCATATCTATCTATCTTAAAATATACAAAATGCCAAACCATCTGAGGGGTAGCTAATTGAAGTACAAGTTATTAATCAGTCTTTCAAACACCACTAGCCAAATAAATTGCCTGGATATACAATGACTAGACAAATAAATTGCCGGGATATAGAATGACTAACGGTTTGCCTTCTAGCAACTGCATTATGATAATTGAGCATATTTTGTTCTACTATAGAATAGTAGAAACACGATTTTTTTTTTTTTTTTTGAAGAATATAAGAATATATTAAACCATTAGAATGCGATCAAGTACAATGATAAGTGTGATGCTAAGAAATGAAGTGCCCATCATGATTCACAATCTGTAGGAATGTCGACCAAATTTCCCGCTTAACTGCGCCAGACAAACTTGAGACTTGGTAAGCCTGCCACAACTTATGCCTCAAGATCGGAACCAACCGAAAAGGGCTAAGCACTGCATTCTGAAAGACCTTCGCTCTCCGTCTTTTCCAAATCAACCACGAAGCCAAGCTCGCGATAAATGGAACGCCGCTTTGCTTGGCCCGGCCAACCGCTAGGAAAGACTCCCAAGAGAATCTTCGACCGCACAAGTGAAGACCCAAAGAGGGCTCTCACCGGGACCAAGCTGCCCCTACCTGCATTGCATAGGACAAAGCAGGTCCTCAATGGTCTCGACGCCTCCCACATAGAGGGCATGTTTCCGCTACCTGAGGCTTGAACCTGTGGATTCGGACATTCACCCCGAGGCTACGGTGCAAGATCTGCCACAAAAGGGTACGGATTTTAGGAGGAGGCAATGTATTCCACGCCCACTTCCACATGGCGGGCCACTTACTCCCTGGAAGCTTAAGCGACCACTTATCCGAAGGCGGCAACGTGTCCTGAAGCGCTAGAAGCCCATAAGCCGATGCTACAAACTGAGATGCATCAAGTCCACTATGCGACTTCCAAATGCGATTGACTTGAGAAGACAACTGCAATGGAATAGCATTAGCAATTTCGCCCAAGTCCAGTATGTCCCACGAGAAGGCCAAATCGTTCCCTAAAAACTCCCCACGGCCAGATGACCCTCCCAATACCAGTCACGGATGGATGTTACCCCTGCAGCAATCCATCGACGCTGAGTACCTGGGTGTAGGGAAGAGGCCAAGGGAGATGCAGAATCCAAGGGCACCCAGAGAAAGGGCGATGAGGCTACCATACACCTGCTAGGGTCCAATGAAAAGAGAACCTTGACCACCTTCCAGGCCTTCAGAAGACCCTTAAGAAAAGGCGAAGCATGAGGGAATGGCCCCAAATCCTCAAACAGAGCCCACATTTAACCGAGCGGAATTGCCGGGCTTCCTAAACACAATAGAGTGGCGGTTTAATCGCGCTAACAGAGCCAAACACGGGATTGTTGCTCCTGCAACAACTGCCAGATGAATTTCGACACCAGAACCTTCGTATGCAACGACACATCAAGCATACCTAAGCCCCCTGCCTTTTTGGGACGCACACACTTCCACCATGTGACCTTCACTGTAGCCCCCTCCTCATTTCCCCCCCAAACAAAATTGCGAATGGTGTCATCCAACTCCTTAACCACACTTTCTAGCGCAAGTATGCAGGAGGCTGCGTAAACATGAGTGCTACAGAGCACTGACTTGGCTACCAGAATCCTACCAGCCATGGTGAGTTTACTTCCCCTCCACCAATTCAGATGCTGCTTAAGATTCTGTAGTGTCTCCGCCCAAATTGCTCTAGAATTAATGTCCAAGCCAAATGGTATGCCTAACAGTTTGGCAGCTGTGTGTGGTTGTAAAAGGATGTAAGCATTTCAGCAAGTTCTTGGGCAAAAACTACAACATTCTAAGATCAATTAGAATTGGCCACATATTTTTTTTGTCCCTTTTTTTTTTTTTTTAACCATCAATGTGCCCATGTCAATTTATTGGATGATGAATAAAAAAAAATGGTAGCATCCAAATATTCAAACTGCTTTATATAGGTTCGTAATCAAAGAAGATTTTTTTGTGTGGCTTTAGAGCCATCAAAGCTACCTTATTATTATTTTTTGTATGGCTTTGTGCCTCAGTTCATCCATTAACTCAACGACGTTGGAGGTTAGTCAGAATCTGGACAGTTGCGGCATGGTACGATTCTGGCCAGTTAGCGACATGGCAAATCTTTCAAACAAAATTCTTATTGTCTCGATGGGACAGACCTATTTGGCAAAAGGTTGCTAGTACTCTGCCATTGGTTGTTCCAGAGGCCTACTGGAGGGTACATGTGGATTTTCCACCATAGTGTTCACGAGCATAGGCTTGTGAACTCTATGTATAGGCTGCTTGTCAATGCTGATATCCTTCCACCATCCACTAAGTGGTACCTTTAGCTCCCACCTCCTAGTTGGAGATGTATGTGGACTTGGACTTGGGATAAACTACATCCTAAGGTGGCTGTGCTTTGGTGGCAGATTCTTCACAGATGCCCTCGTGTGAATGTGCTTGTCCACAGATCCAATCCTCAAGTATCAGCATTCTGCCCACTGTGCAAGCAAAGGAACGAGACTATTGAGCATTGTTTCTTTTTATGTGATCATCTCCAGCCTGTTTGGTCTTGGCTGCTTTCTCTTTTACATATGACATTGACAAGTCAGCAAGTGCTCCTGGCTATTTATCCGGATACTTGGAATAAATTTTCATTTAGTATCAGGATGGTTGTTGTGGTCCATCTGAAAGCGCAGAAGATTGTGTGTCTTTCAGGGTTTGGATATTCCTCCTGCAGTTGTCCTCCAGGACCCACAAGCTAGAATGGCTAAGACCTACCATTCCTCTTCGCTTGCTCCTGCCAAGCGACAGTTGATATTTGAGTTCTATTTGAGTGTGTTGTCTTATGCATAGGCTGGTGGTTCTACTAAGTGGATCATGATTGTCCTCTGAGATTTTATTCCCGCCTCTGCATTTGTATCTGGCTTTTGGCTTGGAGTTTCAATAAAGTTTGACGTCCTTCAAAAAATCAATTTTTTTTTTAAAGACTATTCTATCCATGTGTAAATAATATCAATGTTTTTATTATCCAGACCACCTCCACAAGAAAGTTATATCATCAATAAATATACTAAGTATTTAATCTCAAAGACATCCATTTGTTATTGCGTCTACTTTTAGTCCTTTACACCATTCGTATACAAATGGTAATATAAAACCATACAATCATTTCCACTAAATTTTACCTTGCCTCTAAAGAATCATGAAACGTTGTTTAAGTGATTAAATTTGAACATGGTGTATTGCCACACTCAATTATCGAGGTTTTGAGTTGTGCATATGACCTCAGAAGCAACCATATATCTGGCCCATTGCTTAGGATTATGGAACACATCCAAGAGATTTGCAAGGTCAACAATCAGAGTAAAGTACACCAAATGCGAGCCATGTGACTTATAAGGTGAATATGAAATAGCACAATCATGTGTGATCAACACTTGAGATAGACCAAATTGTTCGATGCGCGAGTGAGATCTGAGCATGGTGCATATGGGGTAGTTGCATGCAACTTGCAGAGGGTGGTTTGCAGCTGCAACTTGAAATTCCTTTTCTCGTGAAGCTGGGCATGAGATTTGAGGGCAAAGGAAGATGCTTGTAATAATGCAACGTTAGAAGACTCACACATAGGAAGTATGATGGAGAGAGATCATGAATGGGGATAAGGAAATGAGCTGGAAGAATAAAAAATAAAATATTAAAAGGCAAATGTCAGCACCCGATAGGCCAGCGTGGCATGCAACGTGGATGCTGACGTGGCGGTTCCTTTGGAACGTGTGCTTTTGCAGTGATGTGGACCGTTCGTTTGGAAAAGCGCAAAATTGGATTAGATCAAAACGAGATTGGATTAGATTAAAAGCAGCTTTTTTGCATTGGCCACCAAGGCCGGCAATTTCGACTATATATACCTTCTTAGACATAGCCATATCCGTCCTTGCTTTTCTCAGCTCTTCGTCCTTCTATAATCGTCATGTCTACTTACCCAGGAGTTAAAAATCTGGGCTTAGAAACAGTATTTTGCTTGCTGTTTGTAGCCCTTTTTTTCCCTCCTTTTTGTGTTTCTCTTCCTTCCAGAATTTTTGAGCATGAGCTTCGTCAACAAAACTGGAAAACTTCTCGTATTGCAGCTGTAGCTTCTAATGGGGTCTATCACCGGACCGGTTACCACTTCCAGCCTTCCAAAAATTGGATGAATGGTAACCTGAACCCTTTTCTCCTCCGTTTTTTTTTTCTCCTTGTTAAATTCTTTTCAGTTGTTTCTGTGTTAAAAAAAATGCTCTGTTACATCTGATAACATTGATTTGTTAAAGCAATGAGTAAGCATGTGGTTTATTCATGTTATTTGCTTGTTGGATCAGTCCTTTTTTACTTCTTGCATATTCTTGAGAGAAAAAGCTCGTGGTCTCATATTCTGTCCTCTGTTAACGATTCGGAAAAAGGTTCATAAGTAATAATCTTAAATTAGGCAGGGAATCCAAACTAATCAAATCTACAGCATGAAATAAATAATAACAGTTGACGACTGAGACGTGTACGAAAAGTCAGGCTGGTAAGTAAATCGACAGAAAAATAAACAAACAAACGATGATATGAAGTGGGTATTTCAGAAAAGAATTTCTAACGCCAATACGGTGATGCATGTACGCGACGAACGAACTGGCGAATGGAAAAAGGACAGATCCAAACGGTCAGTTACAAAAGCTGAGGCCATACATTTTAGTTGCAGGCTGTTTATAAAAATTTCTGGAGCTAATGAATGGAGAAACAATGCAGGGCCAATGTTCCACGAAGGATTCTATCATCTGTTCTATCAATACAATCCGGATTCTGCAGTATGGGGGAATATAACATGGGGCCATGCAGTATCAAACGATATGCTAAGATGGTCGTATTTGGAAGCAGCCTTAGAACCAGATGAATGGTATGATATAAAAGGTGTATGGTCAGGATCTGCCTCCTTCATCGACGGTAAGCCTGTGCTCCTTTACACCGGCTGGTCCAACGGTTCAGATCAAATGCAGAGCATGGCCATTCCAGAGGACCCCTATGACCCTTTGCTTAGAAAATGGAGAAAGATTCCCCAGAATCCTATCGCCGTCGCCCCCGCCGGAATAAATTCCAGCGATTTTCGTGACCCCACCACTGCCTGGCTCGGCCGCGACGGTCTCTGGCGTATCCTCGTCGGTTCCAAACATAATGTTAACCATACTGGTATTGCTCTCATTTATACTAGCCCTGACTTTTATAATTGGACCCTCGTCGACCACCCCCTCTACTCTGGCCCTGGCACTGGCATGTGGGAGTGCCCTGACTTTTACCCCGTCTCCCTCTCTGGTAACTTTGGTCTTGATACTTCTACAAATGGTTCTCACCTCGCACATGTCCTCAAAGTCAGTCTCGATGATCGTCGTTATGATTCCTACATTGTTGGTTCCTATGACGAGGATTCTGATCGCTTCATCCCTCAGCATGACTATTCCAATGCTATTACCGTCTTGCGCTATGATTATGGTGTCTTCTATGCCTCCAAAACTTTCTACGATACCAGTCGTGGTCGTAGAATTCTCTGGGGTTGGATCCAAGAAACTGACACTTCTGATGATGACCTTGCAAAGGGTTGGGCTTCTGTTCAGGTTAGATTTAACAACTTTATGCTTCTATTTTCCAAGTTGTACTCATATTTTATTTTCTAATATTAGGCCATTCCAAGAAGAATCTGGTTAGATGATGAGAACCTAAACATGTTGAGGCAATGGCCTGTGGAGGAGGTTGAAACAATTAGGTCAAATTACTTTATTCAAGAAGATGTGCTCATTAAGCCTGGCCATACAATTGAGATTGAAGGAGGCAAAGGATCCATGGTAATGTTGGCTTCTATTGCATTTCTTGTATAAATATGACATGACTAACAAAATACACTTTGTTTATATAGCTTGACATTGAAGTACATTTCAACATTGAAGAACATAAACATAAATTGGGAGGACTAAAGCTTGATGTAGATGATGCAAAAGTTATTTGTAACAAGACAAATAATGAAGATTTGATTGCATCTTTTGGGTTGTATGTTCTTGCTTCTAAGGATTTGAGGGAACGCACTGCTATTTCCTTTAAGCTTGCTCGATCAAAGGAAGGTGTGCATTCAGTTATATGTTCCGATCAAAGAAGGTATTGCTTTACATTCTCAATGTTTTTCTCTTTTTGAGAAATTTGTTAATCTACTTTCTTATTTTCATAGATCTTCATTGATCTCCTCAAATGTTACCAAAACCCTGTATGGTAGCTTTGTAAATGTTGTCAAAGGGGAGCATTTATCTGCAAGACTCTTAGTAAGTACATTATTGACTCGTGTATTTGTGTAATCTCAACTAATCATGCCATTATTTTATGTGGTAGGTTGACCACTCTATTGTGGAAACTTTTGCGCAAGGTGGCAGGGTTGTAATCACATCTCGTGCATATCCAAGTAAAGCTATTGAGGAAAATGCTAACCTCTTCCTTTTTAATGATGGCGAATCTACAATTATAGCCACAAACATTACAGTTTGGAGATTGCAGAATACAACGTTCAGCACACTATAGCGATCAATATGTGCTCTTAAGGCAAAGGAATTTATTACATTCTTTACAAAAAAAGGGGACATAAATTTGCATTTTTCTATTTTTTGTGATAAAAGACAAGCACTGTATGATCCAAACTATTTGACATCTTCTACTAATCTTCTACTATGCCGTAAACAATCAGCTAATGTTGGGTCCCTGCAGTTGTTTGTTTTTAACCCAACCTCTATTCTATGCCACAATTTGGATGTTCATTTTAATCTAGAAAATTAAGAAGTTCTACATGCAGCTAAAGATCCTCTTGACATTCAGTTCTATATGCAAGCTACACAAGGTGCTTCTAAACCATGAACATTTTTTGAAGTGATTGAACTTTTGCAAACGTTTTGACAAGTTGGTCTAAGGTTGAACAATGACTAAGGTTGAACAATGTGTAAGAAACTTCATAAACACACTTGGCACAGGCTTCACATTCTTTCCATCATCATGCACTTCTATTATGTGCTTTCATTATCCACCATCTTCAACTCACTTCCATAGACATACACACAAGTCCCTACATACACACAAGTCCCTTTCTTGCATACCACTACACACATTCTCAAATCTACTGGCAAGTTACATAGAACAAGATCATCATCATGCAGGCCATTTGCAACATAAAAGCCTGTCAACCTAGCAACAACAAAAACCTTACCTTCACCAGACACGAGTTGTACAAGTTGTTCTTTGTCTCCTTCGACGAACCCCTACCACATCCAACTCCTACTAAAAAGAAGTTTTGCCCATATCATTATAGCATTGGTGTGTGTTATGGGAGATCTTGTTATTTTGATTGGAAAAAAAAAAGAAAAAAAAAAACCCTTCCATAACTCACCACAACTAAAATTTCAAATTCTCTCTCCTTATATGGCTATGGCGAAAAAAGTCCAGCCTTAGTCTATAATCTATAGATTCCTTCAGCTATGGATCTTCACATAAATAAGACAAATTCCTTCAGCTATGGATCTTCACCTAAATAGGATGGCTTTCTACATCTATGCTCTGGCTGCAAACAAGCGCATCCCTTAACATATGTCACGACATCATTTGCACTGCACAAAAGTACTCCTATGGTCACAGATCATAATTATAAATCTCACTTCTCGCTTCTTAAGTATGTTGATATCGAAAATCAGATGACATATTGCCCAGAGGCTCTTGTCGTCCACAAATACCAAGCAGCGCTGGCGTTTGCATAAAGCAGAGAAGCTTTTTTCCATTACATAAGGCAGAGAATCCTTTTTCCACAGCCAGCCATCGTATAATCAAATAGATCCATCTGTTGTCATCAAATTCATTAAAGCAAGAGATATTAGGACATTGTAGAAAAACCATAGACTACTATTTGATACAATACCCCTATCAAACAGGTGGAAAGTATCTCTTATAGCAGAAAATCGGCATCTTCAACATTCAAGTTTGCTTCTACATCCTGGACCCATTATAAATCCAAGACTAATCTACAGAATAATCCAGCAGTGTGGAATCCCCAATGTACGCATTGGATTACTGTGCTTTGGATCACGTAATTTCCAAGCACACTTGAACTCTTCGAGAGGAACAATTTTGCCTGTCTCTTCTTTCCACATCACCTATTGAAGACCATGCTCACCTTCAAAATTGTGAAAAACATGCCACACATCATTTAGAGTGACGAGTTCATCACCCAAGTAAAGCTTCCGAGATGCACTGTCAAGAGGATTGATCAGCTTCTTCCCATTATGGATGAAGTCTTGATCATGTAGTCCATGTATGCTGCTATCTTTGTTCATGGCAGCACTAAAAACTCATCCTTCCCATGGAATGGCAAACTTCCTTCCTTTCTTTCAAGGAAGTGTATTCTTCTAGCGTACAAGACCTCCTATGTGCATCTCCATCGGAAGAGTGTCCAACTAGTGGACCTAACACGCTTCTTAATCATAAATTCTAGAGGTTGACGACCATATTTATTTTCTAAAGATGGTAGGAATAGAGATGATACATAGCCACTATCTATCTTTGTTAGCCATAGTAACACATGCTGCATCATGATGGTATTTATATATGCATAATGGTACAACTCATTATGACATCTAAAGCACTTATCCATATCCCCTTCCTCTTTAAAATAAGGTGGTTGTTTCGACAAAAGCTGCAATGTATAAGACCAGAATGAAGCATGAGCCTCAAAAACACCTCAGGAGGTTTGTCTCGAAGGGTGGAAAACACCCACCCATGCTGCTTCTCGCCATTGAACTCTCATCATTTTTCTTATCTTTGCTATGCTGGCCAATAAAAGATAGCAAAGCAGCCTTTTGTTTCAGTTTAAGATGGGATAACACGAAGAGAATGTCGAAACAGACGGTCTTAGGAATCATTGATCCAGAAATAGATTCCTCGCAAACCTTAAGAGGTTTCAAAAACCTGATCATTTTGTATTTTCGTCAATGGATGTTTTAGTCCTATTGCATGCTCTTGGTTTTCGTGAAATGGCTTCTCTGCAAACAATTTATATGTTCATCTCTAATTGTCAATTTGGCAAATATCTTTGTATTCTCTTCTACATTCTTGAGAAGGTGATTATCACCCATGAAATGTTCTAGGCTCTTTAGGAGATGTTGCTTGTAAGGCTTGAGTTTAATCTTATTGTGCAATAACAAGAGTATAATTTAAATGTGGCATTTAACCAGATCTATAATGACTTTAAATAACAAATGAACACTAGAAACGTGTGCCCGGCGATGCCGGGCATTAATCGTGGATGTCTGGAATTGGTAGACGTAATGGAGTTTGTAAGTAAAATGAAAAGATGTAAATGTACTTGTGTCCATAGATGTAATGGCGTGCAAAGTGTGAAGGGGTTTACTATTTAGGGAAGCCGAGCATTATGCTTTCCATTATTCCCACTGATTTATGGTTAGGGTGGAAAAGAATGGGCAGGCAGCGTGCATATCATTTAGAGTATTGGTTTAAGGTTGTGTCCAAAATATTCAATAGCATATGTTTTGTTCTATTAAGCCGTCATTTGAATATTGGTGGAGACATTTAGTCTCAAGCTAATAACTTGCATCAATGGATAATAAATGAGCACAACTCAATTTATGCGCAACAACATTCGGCACATCGTTCATGTAAAGACATTTTGAATTGCCCAGTGTGTACTGCCCACCATTTTTAATATTATTTCGCATTTGCAAAACTATGATTAGTACTTGCATTGGCATTTCAAGGTGTGCAACTTGTTGAAAGAAAGATGTTAACATGTTGCTAACATATAAATTTGGATTTTTAGTAAAACTACTTAACTCTAAATAATCAATGAGATGTAACGACACAATTTTAAGTGAAAGAACTCAATTTCAGTGTCCTGCAAAATTTATTTTCCCCGAATGTAATGACTACGGTAGGCAGAGTTAAACACGTGGCATATTGCAAATGCATGCTGAAGTAGTTATTTCGAAATGTAATGACTACCTTAGGCAGAGTTAGACATGTGGCATAGTTACAAATGCATGTGGCAGTTGTTATAAAGAAACGAACGTATCTTTGACATCATTGGACAAATAACAATCCTTTGTACTTCCATGTTTTTTCATAGCTACGGTAGCCATCTTGCTAACGATGTACTTATTAGCTTGGAACTCTCAAATCAATATACGAATTCCAGTCAATAATAACCTTCTCCATGCGGAGCATCAAAGTGCCAATTCAAAAGGATGGCAAAGATTCCTTGATGGATTTGAACCATCAACATTGTCCCATTATAACCCTACCTTTCTTTATTACAACTCTTTATAGAGCCTGGTTCATCACTCAAGACCATCTTGACGAATTAAGATGAATTAGGATCATAAGTTTGAAATGATAAAATACAGATGGAAGATGACTTGCTTAAGTGCAGTGCAGAACAATGACAAAGATGAGAAATCAAAGGATAAAGGTGCATTGAATGCTCGAGACTGTACTACCAAATGATGAAAAAGGAGCGATCCAATAAGGCTTTTGACAGCATATGAAGGAAGCATGTGATGCTGATACAATAATGCCACTGGACAAAAAACAAAAGGAAGCATAATCAGTAATCACATTGGTCAAAAAATAGAAGTTGAATGAAGCACGAAAGTTCTAGCAAAATTAGTAGCTTGTTCATGCAACGGAACATGTAAAGAAAGGGGAAAGCCATGGCAAAATTCTAGATGTGTCCATTCAAAGGAGTATGAGTAAAAGAAATAACAGAAAGAAGTTTTCGATTAACTTGCATGGTCGCTTCATCATTTTTCTACTGCTAAGCAACATGGTGGAGGAAATCAACTAAAAGTCAAGCCTTACCGCTTAACCCTACCAAACAAACAAAACAAAACTGTGATTATAGTTTAAACCCTACCAAACAAAACTGTGATTTTGCAACTGAAGCAAACAAAGTGGCTTGCCTACCATATTTCTCATGGGATTTAGAGCAAGTAAACACATACCAAAAACCTTACCTTGCATTTACTACATACCTTGCATTTACATTTGCTCAACTACATTTACCTGTCCATCACAACCAATCATACTATCACTGTCAGAGCATGCATGCTCACTTCTGATATAAAAAGACAGTGGTAGCCTTCATTTACCATTCCTAAATAACTGCATGCAGAAAGAATGCAGACAGAGCTGCCTTTGCTGGGGCGATGTCCTCAGCCATAATGTGGCCAAAAGTTCCAAAGTATTACAAATGCACTATTGATGTCTAACTCACATTTATCTTTCAATGGGTGTGTATTTGTTTACCTTCTGGAAGATTGATGATCTTAAGATGCTATATCCTCCATTTGCTTTCCAAAATCAGCTGATAAATGTGATTTCTCAAAAATGCACTTTCCCCATCGTACGCCATTATCTTGCATCTTCTCAATATATTCTAAGGCAAGGCAACCTTTACCTGGATATCCAGAAATCATTATACCACATCTTGGTACTGCAACTGGTTAGACGCTCTGTGCCTCCACCAAGCACCTATAAATATGAACAGCTACATTTCCAACAACCACTTTAGAAAATAGCTCCATTTTTATAATATATTTATGGATCCTTCTACATGGTAACTACTGTCTTCAGAAGTTTTGAAAATCTAAATATGGCTTCTTTCATGCCCTTAAAAGCTAGCCTAAAATTTCAACTCAGATCATTACTTCCAACCATTACACTCTATTCTAAGACAAATTTTAAATGGCATGGCAGTAGAGTATGGAGTAAAATCATTACCTTAAGGCGTTTGTTGGGGGTAACAAACGATCATATAGTTTCAGAGTCCACTGAACTAATGGATCTTAGTTTCTCAAAATTCCTTGCTATCTCTGGATCAATATCTCATCAACGAATTTGTATACCTCCACAAAGTCAGGGCCATCTGAAATGCAACATCAATTAAGCTAATTATTCAAGTAAGCTTCCTGCATTATTGCTTTAATGCTAGTTTAAAGCTTCACGCCAACAAAGCACTAAAAGAAACATATGTAAATGCTCTGATTTGCTATATGTGTCTTTTTAATTCAGCACGATAAAATAGCTCTCTAACTTGGGCTAATGACATGAAGCTCAACTCTAATTTCAATTATAGGATCTACTTATCTAAACTCTGAACCAAATTAGAATCATCTCATGAGAAGGAAACATCAAGAATGGTCATAATACCATAAAAAACTAAACCAAGAATGTTTAATGCAGAGGCGCATTTTAATTTGACATAATGCCCTATCAAGATATAATCTCTATAGAAACACCAGCAGCATGTAAACCCATCTACCAATTCAGCTCTTTATTTTAAACTTGTTAATAAAGTTACAGAAATTTCCATATAAGAACATAATTCCCATGTCCACTTAGAATTACCTTTACATTGCAACAATCTGAAAGTATTGAGGATGACAACAAAAGCATGCTGTCACAGCACCTTCCCTTTTTTCTTTAGAGATAATCTGCTCCTGCAATAGAAAATGATCAACTGTTACCATTGTACATGGTTCATGGATTTGTACATCAAGATTTTTCCATTGCGCAGCAAATTGTGGAGTAATATTTTGTGGAATCAGCCATACATTTTAAAACCACACTAAAGCACAATGGCCTTCTAATAAGGGCTGAGAATAGAACTCTATTACTAATGGCATACTTCTAAATGCAAATAGGATAGACTTCTAAATGCAAGGATAAATATGTAATTGAAGCAAACCTTCAATTTTCCAAGCAATACCAATACTTCTGCAGCTCAATCCCCTTTAGGTGCATCAATCTGCTGCATGCCTTCTCTTTAATATAACAGACCAATGTATAAAAAACGTGTCATATAGAAATGCCACATTGGTCAGAAGCGGTCCAGCAGGCCCGCAATCTCATATGATGCAGCACTTTTTTTGGAGAGGTTTGACCCTTTATTAGCAGCTATTGGTTCATAGTTTACATGAGAAGGTTCAATTTGAATGGCACTTGGGTGCGAAGCTGGTAGTGAGAACAAAGCCCACTTCTAGATGAAACCATCACAAAAATAAAGATAAGTGGGGAAATGTGGATGCAAAAAAACAGTTAATGATAATGCACAAAGCTACAAAGCCATATATAAGTATTTATTCAACTTCTGTAATTTGTACTTTACAGAAATAATGATGAAAGAAATCGTGAAGACTTTATAGTGATGAAAGAAATCGTGAAGACTTTATACCTATTGAAAGTAGTAAGCTGCAGGCCCAATAATGCAGACCGTTATCATCCCTGAATGTCAAACTATGAACTCCTGAATAAAAACGTCTTCAGTAACTTGGGCAAGCATTCGATCAAGCAATGCTATCCACTCACCTTCCAAAATCCAACCCGGGTCAGGGAAAGATTACACCAGCAGAGAAAATCCTGGAATAAGAATGAAGCCTCATTAGTTTTGCACGAAAAAGAGCATCCTAAAAAGAAGACGATTGCAGGAAGATGACACTCATTTGCAAGAATGGACCCGTTTAGCTCCAGAATCTGCCAATCTGCTCTCCTTTTCAACCAAACAGAGGCACAATTGTATGCTAAAGAGAAATGGGAACCGTGGCAGTGCTTTGCGCTCTGCAAGAAGCAGTATTTCGACAACAGACTCAGTTGTGCTGAACCGGACGAATACGGGCAGATCTTTTTCTCTGAAAGCTGTAGTAACGATTAAGAAAAGCCCAACTCTGAGAACGTTTTCCAGAAATGAGAAGAAGGGCACCAGAAATGAGAACGTTTGCCAGAAATGAGAAGAAGGCGCCAGAAATGAGAACGAAGACGCCAAGGATGACACGGAGGAGGATAGAATGGAGCCGACCCAATTTTAATTTCGTATACTGCACCTTCAATCTCAAATTTTGCCATTCAATTCCGGCGCCTTCGTTCTTAAAGATCTGCAATGTCCTCATTCAATTCGGCCAGCTTGCGTCCCGCAAGGGGGAGGCAAATTGAAAGGGAACGCCGCATCCGGCGTAACATGCGGCGTTCCCTGGCACAAACTTCAACCACCTCACAAAATAAAAAAGAAGATAAGAAAATATATGTTGTACTAGAAACGCGTGCCCGGCGATGCCGGGCATTAGTCATGGACGCATGGGATTAGAGTTAGTCATGGACATATGGGGCTAGGGTTATATTTTGCAGGTGCAATGTAATGAAGATGAATGGAATGCTAAGACATAGAGGGTGCTTGACATGGTTGTCTTGGAATATATTTAATAGAGTGTGTAGATAAGAATAGAATAGAATAGAATAGAATAGAATAGAATAGAATAGGGTTTTTAGCGTCCACGGAGACCAATTGGCCTATGGGACCCAAACAAAAAAGAGAGCAGCAAGCATATTACTGACAGGATTAAAAAACCCCCGCCCCGAAGGGTTTTCGAGGGAAAAACCTTAGCAGTAATAAGCCTGCTGGCACACTGTACAATTGCATAGGACAGTTCAATACCGTCCCGTAGGACACAAACGAGTCTGTGCATCCATAACCTCCTGGAGGTATGACCCCAACAAACCCACTGACGCCGTAGTCAATAACTGATGCAACGGCTGGCCAGGCACTAGTAATCGAACATATCGCTCTCGGATATGGGCAAATGCTGGGCAGGTCTGGAGGGCATGACATTCATCCTCAATCGCGCCCTGGTGGCAACACTGGCAAAGCCTTTGCTCTCGTGCTTCACGAGCCCAACGCCCTGTTTCAATGCGGAGGCGATGTGCCCCCGTGCGAATGGAAGCTATAAGCCTGCGTTTCTTCATGGGTAGCTGGGTGTACAAGTATTGGTGTGGGCCTCTTGTGAGCCTAGGATTGACTTGCTGCTGATAGTGTGCCAGCTTAACATGCGTCAGAGCCTCTGCATCCCACAGCTTGCGAAGGAAAGTAGCATCAAGGTATAGTTTAAGTGCCTCGCGATCTTTCTTTGTCCTGACCTGGACGCATCTGTTTGCCTGCACACCCCACCGTGAGAACCACCGAGGCACGCTTGTCTTTCCAGCCAGGATTTCGGGCGTTGGGGACCCATTGCCGTGGGCAAAAGCAAAGGCGGGGCGGTGTATCAGCCATAGCGACCACCTTTTGGAAGTAAACGATATGGCGTTCCAATGCAGCCCGTTGAATGGGGTAAGAAGCACGTCTCACGAGTAGGATGCAGTGCGGGCGTGGACTTCACCCCGGGGCCCGTGCCAAGAAGGCCTTACGCACCTGCTTTCGAGGTCATTCCGGTGTTGAGGGATATCACGGACCCCACACTACGCCCCATACAAAAGGGCCGGCTCAACCAAGGCCCGAAACAAATGTGATTGGTGACCCGGGCATACAACTCGCCTTGTGGTTGTTGTTACGCATGGCATATAGTGCTTTCCAACCCGCAGGTGACCCCGCAACCCGATAGCCACATCCCAATGGGTGGTTAGTTGAGAACTCAATCCCCAAGTACTTGTAGGTCGGAGCCACCTCTACCTCTTGCCCCCGGTAAGTGAATGTGGGAAGCCTTGGTCGACGGGATGATGCAACTAAGCACCTAATTTTGGCCAAGTTAACTTCGCATGCCGGTGAATTGGCAAAAGTGTCAAGAGCATCCGGTGACGTTGCATGTCCTCCGGGGTATAGGCCATGAGGTTGACATCGTCCAAAGATATATGAGTTGCCGGATTGTGTGATGCATGATATGTGCCCGCACCCCCATGCTCGAGAGCCAATCTTCCAACCGATCAATGTACGGGCCAAAGAGTGTGGGGAGAGGGGGCAACCCCGACGCACTCCAATGCTACCGGTCATCCGGGTGCTGCCGATGTGATACGACCGAGCATGCCTCGCACGAAGCCTATATCTCGTGATTCTCGCAAGTCTAGGGGGTCCCCTACCGCCGCAATCTGTCCCCCATAGCTTATTGCGCGGGTAATCGTGGTCGAATGCCTTTGCAAAATCCACGAAACAACAAATGCATGTGGTTCTGCGGCGATTCTGCTATCTTCAATCAATGTGCGCAGAGTGAAGATATGATCAATGGTGGAATGTCTGGGCCGAAAGCCTGCCTATGTAAGAGCTCGCACCTCCGTTTCCTCTGCCCATATTGTCAGCCGCTGCTCAAGGATGCCAGCCAATAGCTTTGCAAAGAGAGAGCTGACCATAATAGTATGGTAGTTGGCCGGACATTGAGGGTCCCCTGCTTTGTATATGGGCACTACTCTACTGGTGGTCCATTGCGTAGGGAAGCCTTCTCGCAATGCTTTATTGAACAATGCCGTGAGAACAGGCACCAGTGGAGGCCCAGCCCATTTCAGAAGCTCTGCCTGCATGCCATCTAAATCTGCTGCCTTCCCCCATGATGACATCCCCCTCTGTGGAGGGACTGGTGGAGAGACAAAGTGCATAATATAATTGGGTAGTCTTGCAAAATTGTAATGTAAGTTAAGTATACTATATGCAATTTAAATTTTAAAATTACAAATTTGATGATATTGTCCTAAAGTTTGTGGCATGATATATTTGAGCATTGATTTGAAGAATATTCTTATATTTATGCCAGATCAAGGGCGAACGAATTTTTGATCAAAATTTGACGTGCACGCTCCAATGGTGCAAATATGGGCAATTAAACACCATACAGAAACATATTCACAATCCAAAAACATGATATTTTATCTCCACAAACTAAAAAAGGCCTGAACGTCTGTCACAAAGCAACCACACAAGCCAGAAGCTCTGGTCAACAGTAAGCGAGGCTGGAGGAGTCGAACTTCGAGGCTGCCAACAGCCTCATCAAAGCCGCAAGGTTTCTTGCGGATTTGTTGTAGCCGCACGAAACCCTGAACCAAAATCACACCAAGTCGAAAGCCTGAACTATTCATGACCCTCTAAACTAAGCCAAAATCCTGAACCAAATGCGAGTATCAATGGTGCAAGATCTGCAAAGGACAGAACATGTAGATATGCTGTGAGCCTGACCAAAACAGGCGACCAGGCCTTGCCAGTTATCTATTGCTATGGCCAGTGATCTTTTGCCCGGAGCCAGGGGGTTTGGACCTCCACAGCAAAATCACTGCAAAACCAAAGCCCTTGCAATAAGACAACTTATTTGAATTCTATGTTACCCAAGTTGGCTTTACATGATATACTTAAAGATGAATGAGACTGAAAAATAAGAATTTGAGAGTGGATCAATTTGTTGCAATCAATAACACATTGCATGTTTGGCTCTAAAGTCTTGAAGATACAGGCACACGATGATACCAACATTAAGATTTCACCCAGCTTGCAGATTGTAAACATAATAAGCAAAATAGCATGACTTTTCTTAAAACATTACAAATGCAAACAGTAGAAGTTCAATATGAACTTTTTTACATGTATCACGGACTTCAATTAAGCGAATCAAACAAATTTCTTCTAATTCTGAAACAGAGATCTTAAGATGTGCACTTTCTATCTGCATAACCATGTAAAAATAATAATACTATGTTTAGAATACCAACAATACTTTGTAGTTTATCTGCATGCATTGCAAAACTGAGTTTTATTCAGGCAGAACAAACTATAACCTAGCCATTTAATCTATTGCTATTTGCAGTTCTCTGTTGCCTTATCACATGTGAATCAACCTCCCAAGAACTTGGTGCATACTGCCTTTGGATGGCTGCAGAGTGGATTGTGTAGAATGGGCATAGCTACAAATTTGGAACGGGAAGGATATAATGCTTGTGGGTAACCCAAGGTGCCATATTGGGCCTTCATAATCTAGAAGAATCAAAAGAAAAAGATATTAAGGTTGAGGCAGCAGGCAAAAGATACATGTTAGAAGAGCATTGTCCATAAGAAGCATAGAATATAGGAAGCAAAGGCAATAACTTTTAATGTTTGCTTCTAAAGCTAAAGGGAAGCAGAAATTGTACATGATTAATAGCAGGATAAATTCAATTTTCTATATCCCTAAAGAGATAAAGGAAATCAAGCCAGGAAAAAGGCAGAGATCATAAACAAACATTTTATGTGAATGAAATTTGAAATGAAATAATACCTTTCTTGGCAAGTAGAATCCCCATAAACAAAGGCCAAAAACACTTCTAACACTAACGCTGTTGTTTCATGGTGCAACTTCCGATACTCTAAAAATTAAGATAAGATGCTTGAATCTTCATAGTTACAGATGCAGCTATAGAAATAATTTGATGTTGGAAGCTTCATATCTTTGCTGGTTCAAAGGAAAGGAAAAAGTTTATGAAATCTGTCATTTTGGTGATCCTAATCAGTAAGATATGGTGCATAAAATCAGTAACATATGTGGGAAGTCAAGATGCACCATCCCATTTCATCGGTGGCCATGCAGGTTCATGTTCAATATCATGTATGAACATAACTCAAGATTATCTAGGTATCAACCTGTCAAATGCAGAAAAAGAAAATTTCAGCCTAACCATCCACTCAATGCTCCAGAATACAAAATGCCATAAACCATTTATTTTGCATCCCACTGATGTATTTTTTACTTAAATGAGATCTATAAGGCCTTTCAACAATTTTACATCATTTCCAACTCCGAAAACCAAAATTTGAGGCTGAGATAACATTAATACACACCTGGTAAAAGCATTTTAAAATGCCAAGTCAAACATAGCTTGCTTTAATCAGCGGTATTTCAAGTTCTCTGCTGTCAAATTCATGAAGCGCATGCTTTTTCCATAGTAACGATGCTCAAGGCATGCGTTCAACTTCTTGGCAAGTACCCTGCAAAGAAGAAGAAAAGCTTTAATTCCATGGCAAGTAGATTCTCCGCAAATATTCAAAAATATTGGTCCATGAGGAGCATCAAAGTAGTCCAGAAACTCATAATATCTTTGAGGAAACCCACGCTCATCCTAGCATTTTGCAACCAGAAACACCCAAGAAATAAAAGGTTGGATTAATGCATTCCTTGTATCTACTGTATTATTAGCAGTTGCTGCAGTTTAAATATTAAGCCAGATAGACTTCTAACCATGCACTACCACAACCTAAACCAGTACTATATATTGGAGTCATATCTAACTATTAGAAACATGATTTTCTAAAGGCATTGGTGCAAAACATAATGGTCGTGAAGCATACAGAATATAGACATACCATAAAATATCTGAAGGCTCTATTACTTTAAGCATACACCGCTGCTCCAATCCATTAAGTTTCATCTCCATTAGAGCAGACTTGTTTTTACCACAGTTCAATTCACATGCAATTCCTTGAATCCACATACTACTCATATAGCACAAGGTTCACAAATAGTCAACATACTTCAGAATGCTAATGGATGCCCAACACGAAACTGCCCAAATAAGCCCTAATAAGCAGAGCGTTTAGGGTGGACAGTAGCTCACTTCTTTCTTCATTAGTTTGTCGAAACGTGCGAACAAAGTTGCTTCCCACAGCTCTGGTAAGTGCAGATATTACGTTTATGCAGCAGTAGATCTTTCTGAGCCACAAACTTCATATAGCATCCATCAATACTGCAGGTGTATGACTCCTCCCCTTCGTCGCCATCTATTGGGTTGGCAAGTTTATGGGATCTTCTCTTAGTCCTATTACATGCTACTTTTGTAGGTTTCTCAGGTGCACCTTCTGAAAGTGGGAATTTGGCTCGAAGACGCGTAACTGGCCCAATTGTTGAACCTGCAGTTTTTTGGTATTATTTCTATTGAAAATTCATACAGGTAAATTTCTAAGAGTTAAAAGAATTGAATTGCTCGTACCTTTTCCACAGTCAGATAATTTGATCCACTTTTCGTGCTTCTTTTCAGATACGCCACCTTCAGAGTTCTCTGTCAGCTCTGTTGTTTCTACTTTTTGTATATCACACTCCTCTGACTTCTGCTGCAGCAAACCTGTCCAACCTGGACTTCTCATGCGCTTGCTCCTAGTTGCTGACTTCTTTTCAGGTGAGCTTATAATGGGCAACACAGACCCTAATGAGTCAACTGAAAATGGTTTGCTGTCACCTCCATGCTCTTCAATAGAGGGAATTGAAGGCATGGATAAGCAACCACTTTGTTTATGAGGACCAAATGCTTCATCTACCTCCATATCACTTTCAACTTTGCATGCTATATTTTGTAATTCAGGAGAAGTTTTAGTGGTTTCCAATTTGCAGCCACTCCCAAGTTAATCAGGGCCGTTAATCAGGGCCGTTAATACAAAGCTTGCTTGCCACATTCATAGTTCGTGAACCTGGCTTCACCAATGAAAAGGCTTTTGCCAGTAATGCGCACTGCTGGTTCATTTTACATGTTGCAAACCTTAGATCTGGCCTGTGAATGAATCAACCAGCAAAGCTGCAATCCTAAACTTTACAGCAGGTAGTCCGGTCAGGTGGGTATAAAATCATTACAATAATAGCTATCATAGCTTGCAAGTCAGGAATGGTCGAGCTTCTGTGGCATTCAATGGCACACTCAGTAAATCCGCCTTCATGCCCATGTTATTAAAGCTTGAATTGCTATGGTGAAACGTCCACAATCCGGAAACACCAATAGGGGCTCACCTCTTGCAACTCTTCCACAAAACCACTCGCTTGCTCCAAAACAACTGCCTCAATTAATCCAAGCCTGCCTTAATCCAAGCCTGTTCAAACCCTAAACCCTTCATCATTATCTTTAAACGAATTATACTATCTGTTTATAAAGCCAGAACCTGCATATTTACTGTTCCATATTTTATGGAAGGATTCCATGATCTGCATACTATTGTATTCACAACTATGTATACCAGGGCTTTGGATCATATATGCAAAATTTTAACTACTTCTTCTTTTTGCAAAAGGTGGAAGTTACGATTCTAACATTACCGTCCTTAACATGTGCACTGCTGTTATACCAGAATCATTAACAGAAAACCCATCTTTTTGATTTTTCAGGTTACAAATTCAACTCAGCGAATATGAACACTCAGCTCAGCTTATCTTTGCAAGAATGGACCCGTTTAGCTCCAGAATTTGCCAATCTGTCCATTATATCCAAATCGTTTATACAGATACTTTATACAGATGTCTTGTGCAAGGGAATATGATGCGAATATGAACACTCAGCTCAGTTTACCTTTGCAAGAATGGACCCGTTTAGCTCCAGAATCTGCCAACCTGTCCATTATATCCAAATCGTTCGCCCAGGTTAGGAAGCAGAGGATTCTTAAACTTTGCTATTCGTTTCAAAAGCGGCAATCATGCATTCTTACCAGGTTTTGGTTTAATCCTTCTGGAATGCTCTGTAAAACCCTTCAATCTTTTTCACGAACTTGGTATGGGTTCTGCAACTATATTGTGCTAAAGAGAAATCGAGGCAATGCTTTGTGCTCTGCAAGAAGCATTATTTTGACAACAGATTGTGCTGAACCAGACGAAACGGGCAGATCTCTTTCTCTGGAAGCCGTAGTAATGATTAAGAAAAGCCCAACTCTGAGAACGTTTTGCCAGAAATGAGAAGAAGGCGCCAGAAATGAGAACGAAGGCGCCAAAGCATGAAACGGAGGAGGATAGAACGGAGCCGACCCAATTTCGTATACTGCCATTCAATTTCAAATTTTGCCATTCAATTCCGGCGCCTTCGTTCTTCGAGATCTGCGATGTCCTCATTCAATCCTGCCAGCCTGCGTCCCGCAAGGGGGAGGGAAATTGGAATGGAACGCCGCATCCGGCGTAACATGCGGCATTCCCTGGCACAAAACCCAACGACCTCACAAAATAAACAAGGTGCTGCGCATGGAGGGTTGCCCTTCGGTGCAACGGGGGTTTTGTTTTGTGTTGTTTTATTTTCCTTTGTTTATGAATTGTGCATGGACCAAGCCTATTTCTAGCATGGTGCTAATGACTTGAGATTCCTGACATGAGATTTTTATTATTCTTTTTGCCTGCAGCTTTATATGCTTTGTAGGAAGAGGTGTTATTTGTTGTTTTTATGTTCTAAAGCATCAACAACAATTCCAAGACCTAGATATGACACCTTTAGAGATCATAGCCATATATGAGCATTGATGGTGGGGTGCGCGGCAAATGCAATTTCTATGTTTTAAGTTTGGACCAGTGGATGACCAAGACCAAGAGTGCTAATTTGAAATTTCATTGATATGGTGTAAGAATGGTATCAATATGATGTAAGAATGCTTGAGTGATAACTTATAGCCTAGATGTGTTGTTGGATTCCAGTAGCTTAAGTTTAAGATGTAATCATTTGCACAATCTCTAGCTTATAGTTAGAGGGAATGATGCAATACCCTTGCGAATTAAATTTCTAAGCATGTTAAAGTAGAATAATGAATAGTCTTCAATAACCACATAACTCTTTGTAAGTTCTATGAAGCCAATAATATTAAATGTAAGCCTGGATAAGGAAAAATATTAACTCGCAACTTCATACACTGGCCTGTATTTTCTAGAGTGTAAGTCAGTGTATGTCCTTGTAGAACTCCAAGTTGTATTTTCTAGAATGTAAGTCATTGTATGTCCGTGTAGAACTCCAAGTTGTATGCTGCAAATACAACCACATAGAAATAGGAGGTAGAATTTGTACGGCATTACAACTGCTTTCATTGTCTGTTTAAGGTTAGATACCATTTCTGCAATCTCGAACCTATCAAATTCGTACCTAGCTCTATATCCTATAATTATCGAGATTACTCTTAAGGACAATAGTTACCAAGCTATTAAGCAATGATAACTTCAATTACAAACAAAACATCACCGCAAGGAAACTCAATGAATTAATCTTAAAATCAATCAGGTCACTTTGGCAAGTTTCAATGAATTAATGTTGAAGCCAATCAGGTCACTTTGGCAAGGAGACTCAATGAATTAACCTTGAAGCCAATCAGGTCACTTTGGCAAGTAAAATCTTCTTTCATGTGTGCATAGATTCTCATTTATTCTCTGTAAGGGCGGGCATTTAAGTGGTAAGAATTTTACTGGTCTTTCTTGTTTCTTAAACGTTGGCAACACCCGGGTCCCATGCTTGAGTTGAGTTTGTAGGGTAAAGCAATCTTTTCTATCTTCCTCCTATCTATCTATCCTTAGCCTGACATAAAATTCCAACATCCATAGGCCAAGGTCTACATTGATGTTCATTCTGCCTGCATTCCACTTTGGTGAGTCCACTGTGAATTATAAGGGAACGAATTATAAGGGAACGCACATTACATATTCCTCTATAAATCACTTGGTGCAGCATAAGCTACTTATAGGATTAGCATGGCTTCAAAAGCTCAAACTCATAAGACTGTTCGGCCAAGATTACAAATATATCCCACTTGATGCAGTTTTCAGTGCCATACTGATACCTAAACCTATAAGTCCTTATGTACTGAAACTTTTCTTATTGCTAAGGGATTCTGTAATTGACTTGATATGCAAGAGGTGCTACTGATATTTTTATCCATAAGTTCCAAGGACAAAAGATGATTGTCTAGAGTCAATGACTATCAATCTTGTCAGAATATTTGGCACATCACATATCGACATCCAAATTTGAAGCCCTATTGAGTTTTTCCATGACATGCCCGTGATTGTCGTTGAGTATGACGACTATTATGCACTGTGCCTGCTCCCTGGAAATCTCAAGATGACAGTCAGGTCATGGTCAATCTAGATAAAACTCACTTTGCATCTAATGTTTCCATCTATGCCTGCTTACATGACTGTGCGAATGGAAAGAATAAGCACTTCTATTCACACACTATATTATTTGCTCCACATTTCCATGCTGCCTTTTATGCCACGTCTGAAGTTGAGCATTTCTAAATTTCGGAGGGGGGCCAGTTCATTGAAGCACCATCTTGCTAGCTCCATATTCCTGTGCATTGGGCATCCATTGAAAAGTACCATCCATCGTGAAATAAAAGATGATCCAGAGGATTGCAAAAGATCCTCTGCTTCTCTTAGGAATCCTGCACGCCCCAAGAGATCGACCAAGCATGTATAATGTTCTATATCCAGTACACTACCATGGCATCGAATCATGTATCCAAAATACCAATAACCACTTCCCATGAGACCTGAATGACTACATGCGAAAATAAGAGAGAGAAGTGTGATTCTGTCAGGCCTTACGCCTTCTACCTGCATTCTTTCAGAAAAATCTACTGCAGAAAGACCCTCTCCATGTTGTCCATATCCTAAAATCATTGCACTCCAAGAAACTACACTCGAAAATGGTAAGTTGTCAAAACTATTGCGTGCCTCCTCCAACCTACCGCATTTTGCATACATCTCAATGAGGGTATTTTCCCCCCAATATCTTTCTTATGCCCACAGAAATTTGGCCATCAATTAGCCTGCCCTGCATAGTGGTTCCCATTGTGCCACATGCCCTCAAGATGCTCAAGAATGTGATGCTTTGTCTCTTATACATCCACATGCTTTCAGGAGGCTCAGAAATGTAACCCTGTCTGGCTCTATGCCTTTCTCTTGCATCTTCTCATAACAGTCAAGTGTAGAAAGACCACCATCATGTTCCGCATACCCAGCAATGTGCACCCCAACAAACAACATTTTCATTTGATAATCTTCCAGAAGCTTTGCAAGATTCCTCCAATCTTCCACATTTCGCATACATATCCACAAGGACACTCCCCTCAACAAGTTCGGAGTCGAATTTATTTTTTATAATGTGGTCATGAAAAATCCTGCCATGCTGTATTGCTCCAACACCAGCACAAGCCTTCAAAATGCTCGAGAATATGACTTTATCTGGATTCCTCCCTTGATGTGGCAATTATGGCACCAAGACACCATGTTGGGATATGGCAATGCATTAAAGGCTGTGCAGGACTCCTCAAGGCTACCACACTTTCCATACATATCAATAAGAGCATTAACCACTGCAATATCAGATTCTACAAGATGGTCAAGGATCTAAATCATGGATGAGCCTGCCTTGCTCCAATGACCTCAGACCACAGCATGCTTTCAAAACAGCGCAGAAATGTGGCTCTGCTTGGCTTTAACCCTTTGTCTTGCATTTCCTCAAAGCATTTTATGGGAAGACGGCCTTCATCATGTTGGGAGTAACCAGAGATCATTGCCTCGTATGGAACTATGTTTGGATTTGGCAATTTGTTAAAAGATTTGCCTGACTCCTCTAGGCTACCACATTTAGCATACATGTTCAAAATATTAGTTCCAATGACAACATCAGACTCCCCTTCGCTGTTAATAATTTGGCTGTGGATGTCCCCGCCATAAGTGATGGCAGAGGCTAGAATGCATGCTTTGAATATGGAAATCTAAGCATTTTTTATAAACTTCATATCTAACAGCTTCATTCTACTGTTCAACTGAATGGCAGTTCTCTCATTCCCAAGGTTGGCATGAGCTGAGGTAATTCCACCCCATCCATGAACACGTAACTGACATTACTCCTCCTTGATGCGCTGCCTCCGCTACATTTTCTTCACCTGAGTCAGCACTGCCCATCAGATTTATTTGAAGGGTTGACTATAGAAAAGCCCAAGGTGTTTTGCTATTGTGTTTTCTTTCTCCTTGCAGCTACACTTCCGGTCTAAAGTCTCTATTTCAAAAAATTGCAGTTTTCAACTGCAGAAAATAATGCAATGCCAGGTCTCTGAATACAATGCTTTACTATCAATTAAGCTCAGAACATGCATTTACTTCCTTTACCTTTCATCACATTGGGACCCCGGAGCCATCATACACCTTGTTTTCCCGGTAAAAGAGGTGCTCCACTTTCAACATCAATCACCTTATAGCCTCGTGCCTCAGTTAGGCCATAACCCTGTAATGAATTCAATCACATAAAGTAGGTTCACGCATATGAAGTTAATACTTAGACAGACATGCCAATTGCTCAATATCAAAGAAAGATGTCCTACAAGGCTCAACTTGCCTAGCTAATCTAGAAATCTAACCCCTATCTTATGGCAGGAAAATTTCCTGCAAGTTCCAAACTACGCTGCTAAATTTGGAATTTAACCTGCCCTCTGTAAGAATTCCTCAGAATTTTCCAAGCTAAATCACATTGCTTCAATGCGTTTGAGCATGTCATCTGGACATTCTTTTAAATCATGTCTTCATATCCCAGGGTTGGTCACCTCATTAAACTTCCCACTCAGAATCTGCAGTTCTATGGCATTTGCAGAACCATTAACTACTAGCATGGTAAGAGCATCAAGCAGCTTATTAAGAAAGAGAATCAGTTAAAAAGTAAAAGTACTCGTCTTGTTTAAAGGACACCAACGGCAAGCATTATCTAGTCCACAAATAAATGTATCTGCTGCTATTCTCTTAGCACAAGGAACTTTGTGACAATCGGCATCTGGCTTCTGAGGGGGGCCAACCAATTTTAGCAAAGCAATATGGTAGTTGAAAGTGTGGAGAACAATGCTAGCTTACAGAACTATAAAAAAATGAGCAACAGGAAGTCCCTAGTATGGTGGTGGCATAAAGAACATCATATAAAAACTGGCTTGATGAATGGAAAGGGAGCTGTAAACTCATCCATTGCCTGCTTGCCCAGGGGCGCTGCACCACTCAAAACAGTATTTACAGAGTTCAACTCATACTTTCCAACTATAGGTTGCTTCACCATTCCTATCACAATTGGTGGAACAAGTGGAAGGAAATCATCTCACCAACACACGCTCCCCTGTTCTGCTGTCATAATGATTGATTTGCAGAAAAGCCTAACCCAAAGAAAACAAACGTGTTCAATCCGACTTCTGCATGAACGCCTCCCAGCGAACGGGCAGTGCTCAGCAGTTTTTAAGGCTTTAACGTGGTTACTGCTCCATAGTCAATCGCAGTCCTCATTTCATCTTTCTCCCAACATCTCGACCTTCCAATTAACATAAAAGCCTGTGGCACACACAGAAATAAGGAATGCAAGATTGGAGCTTCGTCTGTCCTCCCATCCCAGTTAGCCGGTTCAAGCATCCCTGACTCACAACGCAGGTGACCGAGAATTTACAGGGAAGAATAGGTTTGTAGCAGTCATCAGCATATCTTAGGGATATTCTAGCATATACCTAGGATATGCCAAAAACCCACATAAACAAGGGTTTGCCCCCCAGGGGCAACCCAAAAAGAAGATATTGCAAATACAAAAGTTTATAACTCCTTTATAACTTTTGAATTGAAAGACAACAATGCCTTTCGAAAGATAAAGAGTAGTGCATATTTGTAGAAATGATTTATGCATATACTCTTTTAAAGAAATATGCAGCAAAAAAGTTGAAGTGTTTGGGACAACTCTGTGCATTTAAAGCATCATATTATAGCAAGGTTGTAAAGTGAGGTCGAAGTACTATGGTACAATTCAGGAAGGCTCTAAGGATATTCCACTCTCATTGAAGCATGGATATATTAGGGGATATTCATCTCATTCAGAGTGTGGAGACTCCTCCTCGAGGTCTACCATTTGTCAGAAATGTTTTGTTTGTGGTGCACAAGGGTGATCATACACTGGTGAGTTCTTGTTTTGAGCTTAAAATGAAGTACCCTTTCTTAAATAACACTTCTTTAAGAAATTTCCCTCAAAAAAACCTTATCTGGTTTTGGGACACTAAGGTGGCAACTTTTCTCTCATGTAAGCAATGTGGACAACATATCAATTACATCTGCTAAAGAATATATCTGTTCCTCTTATGAAAAGTGCTATTAGTTAGAGAAATTGTGAGAGAACTTATTTGTACATGCAATGAAAACTCAGATAAAATATATGTATGTATAACTACATCTAGACCTGTGACAACTTGTTACATGATTTCAGAATAAACAGCTGGTCTCACTCGTTAACAACAAACTGCATTTAGAAAAGTCTGTCGTGCCGACCGATTATCTTATAAATATTTGTAGATGATCTTTCAACTTGATGGTCTGATTTTAACAAATGAAAAACATGCATGTTGGCACAATGAATCAGGTCATATATTATTGATGTAATGTATCGCAAAAAAATCGACAATACATGATTCCTAAATATTGTAATATTAGTGATGTTGAAGACCTAAATAGACAAGATATGTTTCAAATAAAACAATAGTAGAATGTACTTCGAGCATAGGACTATTTCATCTTATTGGAGGACCTTCTCTACAAACATGACCATTGCTCTCCCTCTTCTCTATATGCTAATGCCTCTTCAATATAATCAAAGTTAAAAAGTCCTTCTTGGATGCATCATTGCTCTAGTTTACTATATCATGATCGATCAACCGGCCCTTTACTCCAAGCCTGCCTTGCTTCATAAATACAAGTCTGCATAAATACGATGGAAATGGAAGTCTACAAAATTCTAACCATGATTCCATGCACAACAAATTGCTGCTCAGTTGCAATTCGATCAGACGTTCTCATTTGGAATAGATTGCTCAAGAATTTGCACTATAGAAACTCTTTAGTCTTATATTACAATCCATAGCATGCCCTAATATCTCAAATTGGAACATGTTTAATACGCCTCCATATTCTCTAGCCATTTTCTTATTTGGCTTCTTCATATGTTGTTTCATATGTTTCCAGGGATTCGGCGATTGCCCTATATATGTCATCTTCTTCTTCATACATGTAATGCAATAGATATAAATAGTCATGCACTAAATACAAAATAAATACATCATGCACTCATTGTCTGCAACAACAAAATTGAACATATAAAAATAATAAAGAAAATACTACCTCACAAAGCGAAAGAAGATATAAAACAAAAAGTTACATCTAATCATGATCTAGGTAATGCCTTCACATAATCACAAACAACATATACCTTTACCAACAATATAAATGACAACAAAACCAACAATACTTGATCCTTGTTCCTGTTTCTAGTTGTGTGCTTTCATGAATGACTCCCCTGACACCCATTGGCTATTAGAAAACGAGAATTGGAAGTGCCAGTTTCAAATAAGCAAGTATGTACTTCCATTATCAATCTAAATACATATAATAGGAGTTCCTTGAAGTTAGAAGTTAGGAACAAATAGTAAATGCTGCAATCTCATCTACTCTTAATGGCTAGAAGACTATACCAGTCATCTTTTTGTCATATTCCAACACCCCCCCTCCAACACTCCCCCTCAAGAAGATTTACTACTACAAGAAACTGAAACACAAGACAAAAACACTTTCTACATCTGCCGACACGAATATTTGGGAAAGACTTTATGATGCGCTCCCAAAACAACTCCTCTTCTATCTCTGCCTACCCATCCCAATCTTGAACAGATTCTTTTGAGAAGACTTTATGAAGCACTCCCCCTCAGCCAATTCAAAACTAACTCCATTTCTCCTTCTCCAAACCATCTCATCCAACAGATTCCACCACTTGCAACATAGCTACCTCCAGATGGAGTTTTTCAAGGTCTAGCTCTAGCAACAACATTACCTCTATAATTTTTAAAAAACTGCAAGCCCTCCAAGTGTTATCAGGGTATCTTGTACTTTCATAATCATTTGCAAAACTACTGGCACAACCTCCAGCGCCTGCAGCCCCACCTGATGCTCCATACTAGTCGCTCCCCTAATTATCCCTTGGATTAGATGCATAGCTGCAACCAGTTTGCCCATCGGCATAGCTACTATACTCTGGTGTACTGGCAGTGTGACGCTCCCAGAATCTATATGATGCTCCCATCGTGCAAATACAGGAATTCCCCTACCATGGCGACTACATCACCATGGTAAGGCCCTCCGTCATACTCGGACCACTTGGGATGGCCAAGTGTGCGGGCGAGGAACACGGAGGTGTCATTCGTCTCACGTCCTCTATAAGAAATCCTATACAGCGGAAGCATACATACACGTTAACATACAACAGTCATGCTAAAATAATACACCACCACGAAGGGTGGCCCATTCAACGAAAAAGACACTACAACCATAATAACATGAAATAAACACCACGACAAGGCGCTACCCTGGGGCTCAGACTCCAAGGAGTCAACTGACGGTCAAGGTCTCAAGATATCAACAGACGGAAGTATAACATGGCGTTGGCTGGCATAAGACAATGGCTAGGGTAGTCCACTCCATCCGCCCCTCCTGTGCACACTTTGCAGATAGGCTGAATCATGTTATGACGTGCTTGTAGCCCTCCGGAGATGCAATCCCAAGGAATCACCCTACGGGACTATTTCGGGTTACATCTCCCCAGTCTGATGAGGCAGGTCAGAGAGGCGTCTCCTTCCCGAGCATGATGGATCCCTGGGTGTGCTAGAGAGAATACGTGCCCCCTCAGTGACGCCCGCATCCGTACCCAACTTACTCCCCTAAATCTAAAGGCCGGCTCACCAGCCCATTCGAGTCCAGGGCGTCCATATAGGCACGTCTCCTGCGACCCAGAGAGTGTCAGACCCATACCCGGCCCACACGCAGTGACCGGCTATAAGCCTAGCACACTATAAGAGTCCTGTAGCCGCGGTAGTCAAGACCCCACCCCCGATTCACCATCATACTCGCTGGTGCTGAACCACATCATAACATCCTAAGCCAGGTTGGCTCTTGTGCACAGGCCACATTTATTGGGTATTAAGGGGTCTAGGTAGAGACATCTCTTTTGCTAAGAGGCTTTTAGGTCTCTACCCTTCCCTTAATTCCCAATACACGAGAGGAGCAGAAAGAAAGAATATAACACCATCTAAGTATCCAGAACAACATAGGAAAGAGAATTTAATTATTAAATCTATTCAAAGAAGTGTCAGCAGTAATAGAAGCTATCTAAGGACTAACCAGTCTCTTGGCTAGAGCCGTTGTCACGGAAGGCTTCCATAGCTTGAGGCTGTTGGCAAGTACTGGCAAAGATTGGCTAAAGTTGGTAGCTGCTGCTCCTCCTCACTTCCCAATTCGAATTTGGGCAGAAATGGGGGGTAGGACCCCTATTTCTCCAACCAAAATAGCAAGTCCCCCTTGGCCAATTGATTTGGGCCAGGTGGCACCCCCTTATTGGTGATATTTAATTAATTAGACTCCAATTAGCATAATTATGTTAATTATGCTAATAAAATCCATAATTATCCATTGGTTTTATTAGCATAGCTAATAAAATCCATTTTAGATGAACCCCAATTTGCCCCCTAGGCCTAGCTACCTGCTGGTGACGTGTCATGGTATGCATGCGTATACCGTATAAATATCTGGAACGACACATTCTCCCCCTTTGGATTAATGCTGTCCTCAGCATTTGAGTTAGTGGAGATTAATATAGAAAAGATAACTCTCATTTATTAAGGGCAACAAAAGATTACATATCCAGGTGATAGGACAGAGGTCCTTTAACAAACATAAGTAGTAATAACAGTCATACTCAAGAGCACACTCATAACATAAAATTTCAAAGACAAGAGTTGGCCTCTAGGTTGAGGCCCAGGTTCTTCTGCAGTCTATCAGTACGCTCTACTGGCCTGCAGAAGTAAAATACATCAGTCTTTACGAAATAATTTATGTAGTGTGGTTGAAGAGACCACCCCCTTAAAATGAAAAAAAAAAAAAAAAATGAATGCAAGAATCCTATCATGCCTCGTCTCGGCGTAAGGAATGGCCATATTCCCATTATAGCCGCAGACGAACGCGTCCTATCATGAATGCCTACATGCCCAGTTCCCCATCTAAGATGCATGTAACCCAACCCCTAACATGATCCCTACCGGATGTCTCTCACATGACCCCTGTCGGACCCATAACACCATGCTTACCGTTAAAGTTGGAGTCGATCGCATCTTGAATGGTTTGACCCTGGCATTCTTTCATAAAGTCCGAGTAAGTCTTATCCAAATCCGCTTTAAGAACCCATGTTGCGTCCTCTATGGGTAAGTGTTTCCACTTAACCAAGTATTGCAAAATTTGAGTGCGACGGGTTTGCTTATATGCGCGATCAAGGAGAGCTTCAGGCACAATCTCCAACTGATCCTCGGTCATCTCCAGAAGTATTGGTGTGTCAAGAATCTCTTCTAGACCAGCACAAGGCCCCCAAACTTGAATCAATATGACTTTTTCATATTGATTTATTAGTGAAAACCAAATCTTAAAATCAATACGCGTTTGTGGGCCAAAAAGTTTACAAACCATGTCTAGTTATATAATATGGTTCGCCAATACAATTCCATGACGTGATAAACAAGCATTATTTTTTGACATAGTACTAGAACATGATAGTTATAGTTGGTCTTTATAGCAGCTTAAAATATATGATATGTACTAATGCTTAATCTATCAAGTTTTGTGGAATGATATTTGATCACATCTATTTTTATCAGTATGTGAAGATGGTAATTTGAAGTGCCTATATTAATAGTTTTTACTATATGATATGTACTAATAGTTAATATATCAAGTTAAGTGGAACGATATTTGATCACATCTATTTTCCTCGGTATGCGTACATGGTAATTTTTACAACATTGATAGTGATTAATTATTGTGATACCACACTGCGATAATTGTAGTTGGTTCAGTTTTGATATTTTGCATATTTGGTAAATGTAGTTGGCTTAGATTGCTATTTTGTAGGACACCAAATAGAATATAGTTAACCAATACAGTTTAACAACTTGATCTTGAGTATAGAATATTTAATAATGCTTTGTTTAGTGATGCTGCAATAGAGAAATTTGTGAATGCAATAGAAATGTGAACATGTAGGAGTTGAACCCACAATTTTACCATATGTTTTAAAATTAATCAGATCAAACAAAGTCAAATTGAGCAAATGCCTTAGAAAGGAACATAGTCAAATTGAGCAAATGCCTTAGAAAGGAGCATATGCAGTCTAAAATGGAAGGGAGCATTACCCAGTGCAGTCAAATGGAAGGGAACATTACCTAGTGCAATGTGTAAGGTCATTCTGATTAGATCCTTTATAACTGCAACAATAACCCTGGAAAAGTAACCGGTTAGAATCACACATAAGATAAAGAAGAATAAAATGGTATTTGATACCTCGAGACTGAAGAAAGTGGTGGTGCCTGATATTTAGCATTCTATAAAATTCAAAGAGAAACAAATAAGGAGTAAGGAACTGCCATGTAGCTATCCAAATGAACAATAGCAAGGATCCAAGCTTGAATTTTTTTTTTACAGCAAATGACACATTCTGAAAATGAATACTGCCATACAATAGTTTTTCTGGACATGAAAGATGAATATCGTTCTAGAATTACCAAGGTATCCAAGGTATCCAAGCTTCATTCTTCAGCATCTGCGCTTCAGAACCAGTCTACAATACCACAAAAAGTAATTAAAAAAAGGGATAATTGCATAAGAAAAATCAGAACAAGACTACCCTTGCCGTTTTCGCTGCCATGAGCCACCAATCTAGAAAGAAGGAAAAAATGCATTATATTGTGCAAATTAGATCTGTAAAATGACAATAACGCCGCAAGAACAAACCTGCCAGAGGTAAGCAAATTCAATAGAATATTAAAGAAAACGCAGAAGAGCGACATCTTGAAACAAATAACAGCTTTGCAGGCACTGAAAAGGTTTAGCAAACACGGAAAGACAGAATCGAATGGCCGATTCGAGGAAGCAACTGGTCGTGTATCTACAGTTCCGTTCTGCAACACGCAAGCGTCTTCGCCTTCTTGTGCTGCATCATATTAGCAGAAGAAAAGAAGGCAATCAAATACGACTTTCTGGAAAAATGCCTGTCTTCCAAAATACCAGACCAATTTCGGCCTCACCGCTGAAGCGCCCACAGATGCGTCCAAACCTCTGAAATCCGTCTCGCATTCTTCATCGGATCTACATTCTTCTGTGCAGAGCAGGCCGCCGTCTAAGAAACCCTGTTGGCAGAAATTCGGATCTACATTCTTCTGTGCAGAGCAGGCCAGGGGGATATTAGGGTTAGGGTTGTGCTCCAGAATTTTGTTTTTCTTTACGATTTTAAATTCGTCTATACCACAAATTTGTATACCCGTATTTAAATTTATATCATCCTTAATACACTCCATAGCGTGAAAAATGATGCTTCTTTGGCATTTTCACTATTTCTAAGTCAAATTTCACCCAATACCTATAATATTTTGAAATGCCGAAAATAACAAGACAGAGATTTTTGTTAACAACAAATTATGCCACGCTCGTTAAGGCTTTCGCCATGAAATGTTCTCTAGGCACAAATCACTTAATCCAAAGTCAAATATAAAATCTTGTATACAACTCAAACAATGGACACCAGTTAATCCAAAGTCAAATTTAAAATCTTGTATATACGCCAGAGCAGACAATGCTTTTTGAAGCAAGGAGATGCAAAGAGTAGCGTTGGGTGAAGATTTACCTAAAAAAATGAATGAGTTAATGGATGAAACACTCGAAAACTATTAAAAAAGAAAAAGAAAAAACAGATTTATGCATTAGGACCTTGGCGGCATCAATCGGCATCAGGCGCCATTGATCGAGTTACTATTCCCATATAGTATTCCTTAGGGTTATATTTGTATTACGTAAGCCAAGATTACATTTTACATATGCCAAGATTGGCTAACACACATCCCCAAAAAAAGGTAGTATTACATGTTATTGCATTTTTACAAAGCTGTGGGCAAGGTTGCCTAAACATTCATTCCGCAAGTTTTAACCAATTAATGCACATCTACAGTATCTTTGCTCACATGCATACACATGCACGTTTAGTCACATGCCCTCCTCGTTTCCTATGATGCCTCTGCAAATTAGGAGTGGCATAGACTTATGTCAAACCAGATTTGATCTGGGTTCAAAGACATGAAGTGTCTCATTACCATTTACATAGTACCATTTACCTATCGATGCCCCTAGTTCTTATAATGTCGACCAATCTAGCAACTCTAGAATGGGGATACAATGTAGGCCCGACTTCCCTTGTTCAACCGTCTAAGCTTCCATTCAAACACCTTGCTACTTCTAGGATAGAGATCGGCTAGACAAAAGTTGTCAACACAACAGGTAGCTAGAGTCAAATTGGAGTTCTAAAGTCGTTATATGGTTGCCTTTCCTGACCCCCCTTCGGTCACAACAGCTGGTCCCTAAAGAAAATTGGTTACCTTGGAGTCTTGCATGAAGCCAAAACTACATTTCAGGCTCGGTATAGCTGCCGAATTGGAGGAACACGCCATATATGCACCTCGTGCCCCTACGTCGGAAAGGGGGTAATTTGGGGGTTGGTATGCCCGTGCAATGGATTTCCATTTTTACTTTTTGGAGATGATTCAGGGAACACGAGCTACCATTTGGACGGTGGGATTAGCAGATGGAGTGGTTTTGGTGCCCCAAAACCAAAACCCTACTAAATCCGTAGGGTTTAGGTTTCGGTAGCCTTCCTGCCTTTAAAGTGGTTGAGCGCTTGCCTGCAGGGTTGTCACAAGGGTCTGAAGAGAGAACCCAAAAGAGAGAATAAAAAAACCCTCCCGAGGCACCTATTCCAAAGTTGCCCCTTGCGATGCTTCGTGACAAACTGGACAAGGTGCCACTGGCCATGCCAGAAAGGCACGTCATGAAATTTCGACTATGCGGTTGCTTCTAGAAGGCCATGGTTACCCTAGGGCACATGCATGAAGAGCCTTGCCCCGATCAACTGCCCCTACTTCGTTGTGCATGCTACATTTAATTAAGACTAGCGCACGCACTACAAGCAAGGAGTGCATTGAGCGAAAGCTCGACTAATTGCATATAGCAAGTTGAGTTTGGCTATGTTGGTCACAACGGCTGGTCCCTAGAGTAACTTGGTTGCCTTGGAGTCTTGCATGAAGCCAAAACTGCATTCCAAGCTCGGTATAGCTGCCGAATTGGAGGAACACGCCATATATCCACCTCGTGGGCCCTACACGCGAAAAGGGGTAATTTGGGGGTTGGTATGCCCGTGCAATGGATTTCCATTTTTCTTTTAGAGATGATTCGGGGATTCACGAGCTACCATTTCGGACGGTGGGATTAGCGGATGGAGTGGTTTTGTGCCCCAAAACCAAAACCCTACTAAACCGTAGAGGGTTCGGGGTTTCGTAGCCTTCCCCGCCTTTAAAGTGGTTGAGCTTGCCTGCAGGGTTCTCACAAGGGTCTGAAGAGAGAACCCATGAGAGAGAATAAAAAAACCCTCCCGAGGCACCTATTCCAAAGTTGCCCCTTGCGATGCTTCGTGACAAACTGGACAAGGTGCCATTGGCCATGCCAGAAAGGCACGTCACGAAATTTCGACTATGCGGTTGCTTCTAGAAGGCCATGGTTACCCTAGGGCACATGCATGAAAAGCCTTGCCCCGATCAACTGCCCCTACTTCCTTGTGCATGCTACGTTTAATTAAGACTAGCGCACGCACTACAAGCAAGGAGTGCATTGAGCGAAAGCTCGACTAATTGCATATAGCAAGTTGAGTTTGGCTATGTTGGTCACAACGGCTGGTCCCTAGAGTAACTTGGTTGCCTTGGAGTCTTGCATGAAGCCAAAACTGCATTCCAAGCTCGGTATAGCTGCCGAATTGGAGGAACACGCCATATATCCACCTCGTGGCCCTACGTCGGAAAGGGGGTAATTTGGGGGTTGGTATGCCCGTGCAATGGATTTCCATTTTTTCTTTTTAGAGATGATTCAGGGATTACGAGCTACCATTTCGACGGTGGGATTAGCAGATGGAGTGGTTTTTGTGCCCCAAAACCAAAACCCTACTAAATCCGTAGGGTTTAGGTTTCGGTAGCCTTCCCTGCCTTTAAAGTGGTTGAGCGCTTGCCTGCAGGGTTCCCACAAGGGTCTGAAGAGAGAACCCAAGAGAGAGAATAAAAAAACCCTCCCGAGGCACCTATTCCAAAGTTGCCCCTTGCGATGCTTCGTGACAAACTGGACAAGGTGCCACTGGCCATGCCAGAAAGGCACGTCACGAAATTTCGACTATGCGGTTGCTTCTAGAAGGCCATGGTTACCCTAGGGCACATGCATGAAGAGCCTTGCCCCGATCAACTGCCCCTACTTCCTTGTGCATGCTATGTTTAATTAAGACTAGCGCACGCACTACAAGCAAGGAGTGCATTGAGCGAAAGCTCGACTAATTGCATATAGCAAGTTGAGTTTGGCTATGTTGGTCACAACGGCTGGTCCCTAGAGTAAATTGGACGCCTTGGAGTCTTGCATGAAGCCAAAACTGCATTCCAATCCCGGTATAGCTGCCTTATTGGAGGAACACGCCATATATCCACCTCGTGGCCCTACGTCGGAAAGGGGGTAATTTGGGGGTTGGTATGCCCGTGCAATGGATTTCTATTTTTTCTTTTTGGAGATGATTCAGGGTACACGAGCTACCATTTGGACGGTGGGATTAGCAGATGGAGTGGTTTTGCTGCCCCAAAACCAAAACCCTACTAAATCTGTAGGGTTTAGGTTTCGGTAGCCTTCCCTGCCTTTAAAGTGGTCGAGCACTTGCCTGCAGGGTTCCCGAGAGAACCCAAGAGAGAGAATAAAAAAACCGTCCCGAGGCACCTATTTTAAAGTTGCCCCTTGCGATGCTTCGTGACAAACTGGACAAGGTGCCACTGGCCATGCCAGAAAGGCACGTCACGAAATTTTGACTATGCAGTTGCTTCTAGAAGACCATGGTTACCCTAGGGCACATGCATGGAGAGCCCTTATTTAACCCTAGTGTTTAACCCTTATTTATTAAGGCTCTTAGAAGCGAAATATGCTCAATGATTCATCACATTTATCTTGAAAAAAGACCATAGGGTAATAAATAGGAGATTCCTTGACACTTATGCTCTAGTAGAACTCCTCATCATGTCAAATATGCAAAGAAAAACCTAAATCATGCATAATAAAGGCTTTAAATAATCCTAACTCCTCTTTCAGACAAAATATGTGCATGCTCTGTGGATACTAAATAATATACCACAAATTATGCATCGGGAAAAATAGTACAAACATGTACTTAGTCCAACCTAAAACTATACTACATATAATGGTAAGGAAACAAGGAAGAAAGCAATTCATAAACCACATCATGCAACCAGAAAAAAAAAAAAATCCATGTACATACCAGAGTTAAAAATTATAATTAAGAATTATGTTCTAAAAATAGTGCAAAAATAGATATAGTAGTTGGAATTACTAGTTACTGTAAAAAAAATATGTTTGAAGTCACTAATGATTTTAAGGATTCAAACAAGTATATTAAGAAAGCAACAAGACAAACCAGCATAATAGACTACCAAAAAGCCTAGTAAATAAGCATGAGCCAAAAGCCATATCACACTCGCAAAATCGAACATGGTTTTTGAACTACCATGAAAAACCTCGAAGCATTAAAACTATGCAAAAAAAATATATATGATAATGATAACTACTATAGAAAATCATCTTAAATTATAATATTTAAAATGTACACTTAAAAGCCACCTCCTAAACTAGTAATAATTTTAAGAAACTAATATAAGATATAAAATTAGTATAAGAGTCATGATCAAACTAATACTGATTTCGTTAAACCATGGCCGACATATAGTTTTTATTGACATTATGAATAGCATGTATTAAAAACCACGTGTATACTAGTTTCCATCACGATTATGAATGCAAGTTAATTTTTGGGGGCCTTGTGCAGGATGATGCTTCTTGAGAAGACTTACGTAGAAAACTTTATGTACCTTCAAATGTACGGGCAGATCCAATCGGTAGGCCTGAGAACCTATCCTTTCGGTTATCTGAAAAGATCCCGCCCATCTAGGTGCAAGCTTCTTACAATTGCCAATCTCAAGTTTGGCTTGCTTCACCTTGCATTAGAGGAAAAATGAGATCGCATTTTGTCCCATTAAGGGATGCTTAAAATGCCATGTCAGCTTTTTAAACTGTCCAATAAGAGAAGAGCTTCAGTATATCTCATTCCAGTATTATGTGGCAGCCTGTAATTAATGCAGCTGCAACTAACTTCTGTAGTATCATTTTTTCATTATAACTTTTGATCCAGAACTCCGATTCAAAAACTTTTTGTAGCAATGGGTTCGTCTTCACAAGATCTATCTAGTGATAACCCATTCATACATCTTTTATGATATAAATATATAAGAAATAAGCAAAAAATTATATTTTTTTAAGGTTAACGCATATGACCATATTGAAATACATCATAACCATATATCATTGGAAAGATCTTTTCATTCCGCATCTAATGCAACAAACGCCGCAACATTTTAACAAGTGGATCAAAAGTTATAGGGGAAAAACAACAGCAATGAAGTTGTTGGTGCTGCATTAATTGCAGTTAATAGAGGGTAGCCATTCCATTGGAGGATTCTTATGGGGATGAAATGAGATCTCAAATTTCCTCTAATGATCTTTAGCCAAACCGAATCACCGACCTGAAATTCTCCCGGGTGCGATGTCGATCGGCATTATTCAGGTAGCACCACAACGGTTTTAATATGCAACCGTTCGTTAGGGAGGTTGCAATCGATTCAGAGAGAATTGGATGTTCTATATTGAATCTTTTCATGTATGCAGGCAATCAAAGCTAGTTTGGTATACCCTGCAATTAATCTGGATGATCTTGATAATGACGTGGTAAGTTACATAGATTTGAGATTTTATGTGCATGACAATTGTTTTGCTACACACCTAATAATAGACATGTTATTATCAAAATGAAAAACATGGAGAATGTCCAGTTATAACACCTGGACCCCAAATAAATTGTGTGTTACAGATGTTGGCTAGTGTACCTACCGAGAGCTTATCGCCGGGATTAAAAAACCCCGCCCTTTCGAGTTTTCAAGGAAAAGCCCTAGCGATTAAAACCTCGGCAAGGGGCTTGGACAATGCAAGGCTGCTAAATATTCCCACAAAAAAACCCACGCTCCACAGAGAATACCGAAGTCGCGCATCACCCCTGGACCTGCACATCATCAACAAAAAACCGATAGAGAAAAAACCTAGAAAAAGCGAAGGGCTAGTCACGCGTGCCACGCGACAAGAAACAATATTTACAATAATATACACATTAAGGAAGGATGGGTGGGAGTCAAGGGAACTGTTGAGAGAGAAGAAAAAGCCGATGAGAATTCGATGAAGAACCTGCAAGAAATAACGATTCCGAAATGAACCAGAGCCTCAGAAAATGCATGCAATGCATGCATGCATAGGAGAGATGCATGCACGCCTATTCAAGAATACCGATCCGATGGCTCGGATTGATGGCATTCTCGAATAAGAGCTTGCATGAAAATAGGCAAAAGCTCCCGACAAAAAGAGAACTTCCTTATCTAAAGGGGATCGAGGTCGAAGGTTGAAGGATGGCCAAAAAAGGGACAAGATCGGGAAAGAACATGTCACAACATGGAAAAGGATGCCAGACTGTCAAACCAAGCAGGGAGAAGCCCCTCCCCTGCTTGGTATCAAAGAAAGAGAGTCAAGGGAACTGTTAGAGATGAGAAAATATCGATTAGAAGTTGATGAAGAACCTGCAAGAAATAGAGATCCCCAAATGAATCAGAGCCCTAGAAAATGCATGAAATGCATGCATGTGCATGCATGCATGAGAGAGATGCATGCTCGCCCATTCGAGAATACCTATCCGATGGCCCGGATCGATGGCATATCAGGATATGGGTGTCATCGTTGCTGGGAATAAACAAGAACTTGACTCAAGGTAAGAAATGTTGCCACAAAAATGGACTATGGATGCTTAGTAAATATCAGCATGAAGTCAAGACTATTTTTTCATGTGTGTATATTGTGTGGACATGTAAATTAAAACACGAAGAGATATGCCTTCTTAAGGAACCTTACCACATACTATGAAGCAAAATCTAATTGTATGCAAAAACTCATTCCTCCGTAGTCTCATTATCTTGTAGCTCTTTCTATCTTCTATTGTAGCTTTTATTCAGCTGATAATTCATTGTTTTTAATATTCAACTCTAGAGTTTCTACAACCACAGAGATGATATTCAAAAGAAATGTAATCAGCAAGCTATTTTGTATATAGACAACTCTCAAGAAATCTCTATGTTGGCCATACAAACTTCTGTTATGCAAGTGTATTCTTAATAACTAGGGGCTTGGCTTCTTATTACCAGGAAATATCTAGCAGACAAGCCCAATGCAGACATGGCTAGAAATTTTTTTTTGCATGGCTTTACTAGAACTGATGATGCCACTGAAGACATGGTAATTTGACGAAGTTGGAACATGCATTTAGAAAAGATTGCCAAATGTTATTTCAGATTGTAGTAGCTACTTTGTTGACCGATGATGGTAGATATGGTATCGTCATCAAGTTATCTCATCTTCAAACTTGAAAAGGCTTCTACAACAACATAAAATATCCATTGTTAAATCTACAGACTGTACATGTTTCACATCTCAGTTATGGAGCTTGCTGCACTTGTTCATCTGCATATTGCAATAGCATTATACAAGTCTCGTCATTTCCAATAACCTATCTAGCATATTGGTTTCATAAGAATGCACACGTCCTTTAGTAGTTGGATTATTGAGCATTTGTATGAGTAGTAGCAATCATAGTGGTAATCATTGTTGCACAAAACAAATAATGGTAATCATCAATGGAATTATTTTGGCTAGATAATGGATCCCACATTATATTCTAACAAGGAGAAGTAGTTATATGATGTTTATCTTTTTTGGGTTGCCCCTAGGGGGGCAATCCCTTGTTTATGTGGGTTTTGGCATGTTCTGGGTATATGCTAGTATATACCTGGAATATGCTGAAAACTGCTAAAAACTTCCTGTAGGCTGTAAATTGGCGGTCGCCCCTATTATTGGGCAGCGGTTGTGCAAACCATCTAACCGGCCAGTCCAGTGCAGGTCTGGTCATCGTTCAACCAAGACACAAACAGCCATACTAGATTTACTGTGCAGGGGATTCTTGGACTAAGAAGGGCCATTTGCTATCCTATTCTTGTTATATGTCTCTAGAGTTTAGTTTCGTATGCAGGCATGGTAAGATGCACAGCAGTTATTGAGTGCTGCGATTGACTATGGAGGGGCAACCACATTCAAGACTAATAAACCATTGAGCACTGCCAGTTCGTGGGGAGGCATGCATGCAAAAGTCGGAGTAAACCTGTTTGTTTGCCTTGGATTAGGCTTTACTGCAGATTCTTGTAGCATAGCATTTTCCTCTGTTTGCAGTCGCATGCAACTGCAACAGAGTTTCATGCCATAATAGGACTTTCCGAGATCGATATTAGTTTTCTCAGTTGTGAGTTATATTGTTTAACAGTTTCGCAGGAACATGCTGAAGACTATTAGAGTGGTGCTGCTTACTAGCCTGTCTAAATGGACTTCAGGGTTTCAAAGTTTTGATTACCATTTCATGATGGCAATCCTTTGTGCGATGGAACCATGTTTCTTTTAATTTTAGCCTGGTTCAAGCATCTTCTTTAGAAAAGTCAACATTATGACATATTGTCACTAGTATCTTTGTCCTAGATAAGGCAAGGTTATGGTAGGGCTCGCTGGACTGGAATTCTTTGATAAAGCAAGCTCATGCTTTATCTTGATGGATTGGATGGCCATGATAAGAGATTTGAAAAATGAAATGTCCATGCAACACGACGCTTCTAATCTTGCTTAAGCATTGTTTTTCCAGACAATGAGGATATACGACCATTAAATATGGAAAGTTGTTATGATTATGTCCCTGTGTAACAGAAGGCCAAAGAGTTCCGAAAAATGCTTGTTTTCTTATGCGGTGTTATATTTTTATTGATAAGTAATGGGACTAAAAGCTTATTGATCGGTTATGAGCAACAGAGTACCCAAACAGTATTGTTGCATCTCAAATGGCAGTGGACTATGAGAAAAGTAGGTTGCTGGCCAAGTTTGGAAGGATAGGTTATCCAGCTGCACTCGTGAAGAAAGCCATCAAAGCATATGGTAGTTATGCCAATGAATTCTTAATGATATGATCAGAAGAGATTCTATTAATTTGAAAATGGTACTAATTTCACTTCGTAACTCTAGGCGATGCAGATGATGCCACTATTGTCGGCGGTCCCACGAGGACGTCCGTATTTAGAGTCCGGGATGTGGTATTTCCGGACTTTCTTGGTGGTAATTCTGGACATCCGTTATCAGCCAAGTGGTATTTCCAGCCAAAAAAGTGGTATTTCCGGCCAAAAAAGGTGGTATTTCCGGCCAAAAAGTGGTATTTCTGGCCAAAAACCAAGCGCGAAACTGCGCGGCGGAGCTGAAATCTTTGGTCGGATCGTTCTTGCAGCTCTGTGGATGGCTTGAACTGCTTCAAAAGCCCTTCTAATCACTTTGTCTGCCTCTTTAACATTAGTCTGATGAAGAGAGGAAGCAATTTGAGCCCAGATAGAGCCGGATTGATCAAAAAATGCCCCAAAACAGTTGATTCTGGGCTTGAAACTGTGAAGTTACAGTGGTTGATAACGGATGGCCGGAAATACCCCAAAAAAGTCCAGAAATACCACATCCCGGACTCTAAATACGGCGGTCCCACGATGTCAATACTCTTGAAGTAAGAAAGCAAACATTTATATAGTTTGAGTAGCTTCTGCACACTTGAATTACAGTTCTCTAATTCTTATGCAGAAAAAGGAGGTCATTCCTCGGGAAGACCATATCTTACGACGAATATTCCAGTGATCCCCTACAATCTATGGAGATCAAAAAGCTTAAGAGAAAAAAAAAGAAGCTTCGGAAGGTTGAGATCCTTTATTATACTTGTTGAGTTGTTTGTCCCTGCAAGTTTAGTTACTTTTAGATTATTTTATGCAGATACGTCCATTTTCATCTCCCCAGGAACATGCCACATTCGTCCATTTTCATCTCCCCAGGAACATGCCACATTCGTCAAGTTTGAGAGTATGGGCTATGCACCTGCTGTTGTAAGGGCAGCTGTCAGAGCTTGTGGTGAGTATACAGTATTGGATGGAAATGGGATAAAGTTTGATCATAGGACCTTGATACTTACTAACTTCCTTGTCATTTAATTGCATGTGATGCAGATGATGCAACTGTTATTGTCTATATAACAACTTTAGAAACAGATGGTGGCTATCCACAGTGGTAGTTCCTTTCATGGACGTGGAATGCCGCTCCGCACATGTAGCAAAGCCTGCGGAGGCTTACAAACAGGAGGAAAAGCTTTTATATTTTTGTTCAAGGCTTTCTCGAGAAAGAATGCTGCTTCTGTGACGGTCCACAGAGGCTCCACGCAACCCCACAAATTAGCAGCAAATTCAGAGTTTTTGTTTCTTGTTCAGAATCTACTATTGAGAGCTCCACCTCCAGTTTCTCTTTGCAATTCTGAGCTGCCATTTCAGGCTTGAAAATTGTATCATCATTCTCCATTTTAGTTGTTGCAGGTTTTAAACCCACACATGCAAGATCTCTCATATTTCCATTTCCATGAGTTTGTTTCGAATTATTAGGAACCTCATCTGTATGTGCTTTCACTGCTACCAAATGGGAAATCTGTAAACAAGCACATTGTTAAACGGAGAACTTAATTTCTAGAACTTGTTACATGTGAGCATGATAGCCCCATGTACTAGGTACATAACACTATTACTTGCCTGTTGTTGCTCTTGATGGGAATTTTGCAGTTGATGCCGATATCTTCTCCTGCATTGCTGGTTGTCTGTTCTCGTAAAACTGGAAGTCATCTAATATAGATGCCTTGGATGGGTAGCTTTTAAATATCTTAAGCATTTTAATACCCTGCTGAAATTTAACCTGTTGATATGATGTCTCCAAATGAATCAAATTAGAAACCACAGACAAAAGGGAAAAGCAGATGAGGATGAGAAGCTATCTCTTGGGTGTCTCTACTGTTGATCACAGGTTTTTTGTCATTGTTCTCTAAAATGATATGACGAAATCGGCTATTGGGAATGTCTTTGATGACATGCCACTTAACACAAAAATGTCCATTCCACTTATCCTGCTGCCAAAAATCCATGCTCTTATTAAAATCTACAGATCCGCACATTTCTGCCAGGTCACAAAATTGCCCACTCGCATTGACCTGTACATAAAAATCAAGAACGATACTTTAAGACTCACTGACACCTTCCTTAAAATAAGCAACACAGAGAAGTAGACTTATAGAGAACTTCACATCATTATAAGATGTGACAAAATCAGACTTGTTATACTGCTCTTTTGTAGCAGGGACACAATTAATATTTTCCATTTGAAATTCCATTTTGTCCCCTAAAATGTTTCACCATACCCAAAGAGGTGTAGTAGGGACACAATTAATATTTTTTGGAATTCCATTTTGTCCCCTAAAATGTTTCACTATACCCAAAGAGGAACGTTGAGCCTTCACTCACTCTAGTCCGTGGTCCTTTATTTTGCTCTAGGCTTTGGTCTTCCTTCTTTTTTCTCATTGGATGAAGGATATCTGGAATCATAATTGTGCATTTCCATTGGGTCAATGATATGGGTTGTGAGGTGCAATTAGTGCCATTGAAAATCCAAGCCTTGATGCCATGTTTGCCTTGAATAATAACTTTACCTACACTGCAGAGCACAACACAGTCGTCGATGTCTCCATGCACAAACGCGTTCGTAGACCTTCAAATGAATACTTTGCTATCCCAATTCTTTAAATAGGCAGTACTTTGCATTTTGACAAAAAGGTGCCTCTATGTTTGAAAAAGGCAAAAACCCTTTCTTGCCATATATAAAAATGGTGGAGGAGCGAGCCTTGCAACCATCAACAAGTAAAGCTCTATTACTTGTCCTCCTTCCTTTCGGATCCCATTAACTAGTGCGACAATGCAGATGGCATAATCTAGTGGCACCAAATATGCGGAAAGCGGGGATTCTGTTGACATGCCCAATTCGAAGTCAACAAAAGCAATCCAGAAATCAACTTGTTTGTTCGCGGCTCCTGGAAAAGAGATACATGTGCTCGTTTTAATCCAATATGGGAATTTTCTACGAGCAACATCTAGTAGTTACTGGGCGTTGAATGTGGATGTCGTAGATGAGCATGCAATGCACACAATCACGGTAACTACTGATGAGGAACGGACGTGGAATTGGAAACCGTGTTGAGACAGGCTTTTGGCTCTCCATACGGAGATTGTGTGAACACCATAAAGATTCTAAGGAACACCAAGGTGGCATCCATTGAAGGGCCTGGAGTTCTGCTTTCCTTATTGCCCATAGATGGTGCAAATATTCGGTTATCGTTAAGCACGACCCATGACCAACCTATATACGTCAACCTACTAGTTATTATTGGAGGGGTCAAAGAACATGGGATGTTCCCTTGTTTGCTAGTTGCAGATGGGTGTGGCGAAAATGATGTTGCAGAATTGAAGTTTTGGCCTGAACATGCACATGTGATTGAGAAGATCAAATGCTTGTTTCTTTTAGAGCGTAAACCCATTCTCTTATTCAAGACCTCGAAGGTCAGTACGTTCCGTGGCCAAACTAATTTAACATCTGCGGAGGCTACAATGGCATTCAAAATTGTAGAGGACGCAGTGTCAAGCCGGTTTCCAGACGAATTATGGTTTCCAGACGATGATGTAGTGGTGACACTAAAAAACAAAGTCTTCGCAGCACATGTTCTAGACAATACCAAGGCATATGTTTTGTGCTAAATCTAAGCCAAAATTGTCCTTGCTTGTCATCTTCTTTGATATGGTTTCCTACTAATCAAATGTTTTTGGATGTGTAGGTCTCGGGCACATTGAGATTGAATATAACTGGCAACAACAAGGTCGTGAAGACATGCAATGATTGCAAGAAGGTAGTGTCAGACAGTTCTGCGAGAAGTGTGGGAAGGACGACATGACGGAAGAGTTAACAATGTTGAGTGACATTGACACTGGATGCAAGACGCTAAATGTGACAATGGTGGGAGCATTGCTTGACAAATTCCTCGGTTATCCATTAGGAGGGGCATTGGCTACAATGAAGGCAGATCCTTGATCATTGTGCCAAAGCGTATTGAAGAGCCATGGTAAATGCTCGTTCGCGCTGAACCACAGACTCCAAATCATTGCCTTCGACGGGGCCTAGGCTCATTCGTCACATATTCAAAAAATATATAACCTAAATTTACTGAACAAACACCATGTGTATTGTTCAGAACTCGAGCCACAACTATTAAGCAACAAAAGACATGTGTTTGCAATATTAAGTAGATTTACTTTGCTTGCAACTTATGCTATTAAATTCTTAGCAACCTCCTTCAAGTTATAATATGGAGTTCTTCCTTCATGTTTTCAACTAAATTGACATGCAAAACCATTGACAGTTTCTAAGTCCTTTTGCATTATCTATTACTCTCTAAGTTATGGGGAATTAATGTTCTCGTGCAAAGGCTCAAGTGGTGTGTACAACATTATTTGATGATCAGATAGAGCAGTTCTATTACCCTCTAAGTTATGGGAAATTACCGTTCTCTTGTTAGCATGAGCTATGCATGACACCATCCACCTCTTGAAGGAGCACACTTCTAAACACCATGATCGAGGATAACTTCAAGTATTTTAGCACGGAATATATACTTCTGAACATTTTCACACCATTAGCTTATGATAGTTTACGAAGCAACGAATAAGTTGTTGCAACCATAGATTAATGTTCATCGATTTACTTCTTGTATTTTAACTTTGCTAGTATGTCCATTTAGTAGAGTTCTCATCTCTTCTAAGAATTAACATGATTGATTTTTGTAACGGATCCTTAGCTGCAAGCTAATTTCTTTCTATTTTTTGTAAAAACAGGATAGGCACGATTCTGCCGTGTCCTGCTTATAGGAGGCTTTGCTTCACCACGACCATTTTCCCCCTACCATTTCCTTCCCTTTCAAATCCTCAAGCCTTTCTCTAAAGCAGAGCATAAATTTTTTAGACAATGTGCAATGCAATTTTTCTAGCAATCATTTTGAAATACTAGCAACCTTCGTTCACTACATCTTGGGAACCATATTGCTAGACAAGACGAGACGAGAATGCATGGATGGTCCATAAAAATATGCTCATTGCTTTTGTCTATATGCACATAGCAAAAGGCATAGAATGTATTGATGCAAAACATGCAGTGATGACGCCTCTTGCCACAAGGTATGTAAAGGATGAGGAAAAGGAATAATAAACATCTCATCTCAGGGATCTCAAGTCATAAGCACCATGCTAGAAACAGATCCTTGCTCATCTTGGTAGGATAACCATTTGCAACAGCTGTCATTTACAAAGCTGAAAGCCTTGAAGGTTGAAGGGCATGGTTATACGAGAGACGAAGCAATATATGCGATTGTGGTTTTCTTGATCTGCAAAGGCATGATCAACTATCCATGTAAAGTACTGAAGCCAAAACATAAAGCTGAAAACGCAATCAAAGGCTCTAAAGTGAGATACAATTCAATAAGATGTTCTGGGCTTGTAGTCTGGGTTGATGCAGACGATTGACACAAGTCCCTACTTCTTGTTGTATAGGCTACAAAATATTGTAACAATGGCATTTGCTTTTCCATTAAAATGTTAAATGCTTTCAGCATGTTGTTAAATTTCCTGATGGTTTGTACCCAAAGTTAACTGACACCAACCAACTTAAACATGTATATTAGAAATGGGTTACTACATTAGCAAAGCACTTAACGCATATTCGAAATGGGATTGTTATATTAGCAAAGTACGAATTGGTCCTTTTTTACCATTGGGTATTCTGTTCTTAATATTTGTATGCATTCACTAAGAAAATGAAATCATGTATTTATACAGGCCTTGTACAATTTTATAACTACACAAAGCATTCTTCATGAATGGCTAATGTGTTTTGGACAAAGAACATGATTATATCAATCCCAATTGGTCTAGGCACTGAGCTTCGCAAGCCTCTTCTTGGTCCATGTACAATTCATAAACAAAAGAAAACAAAATAAAACACCATGTTCAAAACAACCCAACAAGAACCATGAAAACAAAACGACAACAAGAAACACGAAAACACACTCTCGGGCCACCAGAGGGCAACCCTCCGTGCGCAGCACCTTGTTCTTTTTCTTTTTTTCTTTTTTTCTTTTTTTCTTTTTTTCTTTTTTTCTTTTTTTCTTTTTTTCTTTTTTTCTTTTTTTTTTTTTTTTTTTTTTTTTTTTTTTTTTTTTTATTTTTTTTTTTTTTTTTTTTTTTTTTTTTTTTTTTTTTTTTTTTTTTTTTTTTTTTTTTTTTTTTTTTTTTTTTTTTTTTTTTTTTTTTTTTTTTTTTTTTTTTTTTTTTTTTTCTTTTTTTTTTTTTTTCTTTTTTTCTTTTTTTCTTTTTTTCTTTCTTCTTTCTTCTTTCTTCTTTCTTCTTTCTTCTTTCTTCTTTCTTCTTTCTTCTTTCTTCTTTCTTCTTTCTTCTTTCTTCTTTCTTCTTTCTTAAGTGTCAAGGATCCCAAAGACAAGGGAGCAGCAGGGACATCAGGAGCAAAGTCCACGCCCAAGTCAGGACCCATGTCCACGGCCACACCCATGCAGAAGACCACCCACAGAAGAAGAGGTGCAGGGACACCATGGAGTAGACATGATAGTGTGGACTCAAGTTAGCACGAATCATGGCAATCAGGCCTCAACCATCAGATTCTCCTAATGATTGCAGAGATTCCAGGAGTAGGTGAGCGATGCCTGTTTCCTATTTTGGGCCTAAGGCCATTGTATTCCCGGGGGGTGCACTTATATATAGCGGGGATATGCCATGTGCGTGCAAGGGGTAGCAAAAAACACCCCCGTATACAGCTTTTCATAGGGGAAACCCCCTCCTATATGGCCTCATATAGCTATAACAGGTATACCCCTTGCCATATTTATACATACCTTATGCTGGTAATACAAGTATCCCTTCCGTACACATTTCCATATTAGTACATGCCTTATGCTCGTCATACAAGTACCCCTTCCGTACACATTTCCATATTAGTACATGCCTTATGCTCGTCATACAAGTACCCCTTCCATACACAAACTAAGAAGCCAGGTTCCTACATGTTTACGTAATTAGCACTCAATTTGTTTATACAAGGCTTCCGTGTGACGGGCCTCCTAACATAACCTCCTCAATTCGTTCTTTCCTGCCCCTCGCATTCCTTGACTTATTCTAGATCTTTTGAATATGCACAGATCTATTCTATTCTATTCTATTCTATTCCTAGTGTTGACTACACTACAACTTTGTCTTATACTTTTATGAGAGATACAACAATTTCTGTATGTTCAATTTTATCAATCTAAATATTTAAGGCATGCTAATTTCATCGCATTTTTGCACGCATACTTTCCTCAGATTAGAGTCATGACCAGTACATTAGAATACATTTATTTCCATCTGATGTATGTTGTGAGTCAAGAAATATGATACCGCATAAGAAGGGTGCTTTTCAATGCAAATGACACATTGTTTTAAATGTGTGCATTATTTGAGCTTGATTATGCAACAAGAAGTATATTATCTAGAAGTTTGAAAGGTCCACTAATCTATTAGCGGACTACAAGGAATTTTTTAGAATGACGTCCTAGTATAATATTTCAACTTCCAAGAGCAGTGGCATAGAGACTCTATTTGTTAATGTTAGATGCATTGTGTTTTAATATACAAAACACATCGTATTTCAATACTACGGCACCTGTATTAACAATCTATAAGGCGGATCAACATTGAATATAAGGGTGGAATGCCAACCAACTCCCATGTATCCCTCTTTAAACTCATTGCCTATAAACATAATAAGCTCTCCCTTTCAACTATTAGACACTCTTCAAATTGACCGAACACCCAAAAAAGCTCAACCCACAAATATCTGCATGGTCTTAGCCTAGTCCCCACAGTGTCGTGAGCAACCACTTAAAAACTTGGCCTAATAACCCTTAGATTTCGCAAACAAAAAACATGGCGGGGGATGAACCCATTCCCTTTATTATTCTTCCTAGAAGATTATATCACATCTATGGGATTCATATATTATTCTTCCCCTAGAAAAATATATCACATCTAAGTGGGATTGAATTCAACTTATCTGTTGTCCATAACATCACAGTTGGACAATTGGTCGAGCTTGGGCAAATTGTGTATGTAATCAACATGGGCTCATCAATCCCTTATTTTCTTACATTCAATTATCTTTAACCTACGGTACTTGTTTATTCAATTGAGAACTAGCTTTATAATCTCAGCACTTAGGAAGGTACTAAAATGCAACCAAGTTCATGAATTAGGACAAGATTCTAAGCCAAATTGCTTATTTTAGAAAACACTGTAGCAATTAAGTCAATGCATTTTCGAAATGCATTGACCAGTTTACAATAGCAAAAAACTATCACAAATTCATCCGAAATCTCTTCCTGAATCTCCTCCTTAAGCAATCGTTCCCTTGGAGCTGGATGCACTGTTAATTCTGAACATAACAAACTTATCTATGCATCTTAGGTTGTAGCCAATCTCAAATTGGTTCTGCAAGGAGTCCCGATGCTATGAGTCCATTTGGACTTTCCAAAATTTCTCATTTCAAACGTATTTATTTCATATGACAAAATATCCAGGTTAAATATATAACCATAATCTGCCCGTCCTGCTGTTGGAGTACATAAACAGTTTGGCAGTTGCTGCACACAAACATGGTTTGTGAATGGCTACACATAGCGGTACTGCACACGCACATAACAGATCAATAAACAAGAGAGAAGGATTGAAGACTAAGTTAACGATTAACTAAAACTTACATATTGAAGCAGACCTGGCACTTAACATCCTGGCAAAACATAGCCAAGCATTAGCCAATGGTTTGAAAAAACACAAGTAATAAATCTGCATATTCAGCATTTCACGCTTAATGTTTAGACTTTTAACAATCTTAGAATAATCATTTGCCATCTTACATCATAATCTTTGCATTTTCCCTTTTTTCATTTTCAACACTTAAAATCTGGACATTATTATGTGTCACCTAGCATCCTAATCTCAAAAAGTAACTTTCCAACAAAACTTTTTATATTTTATCATAGTATTCATAATTAAGCTGCCATGATAATTTGTACACAAGTCTCCATGTATTCCTTGAAATAAACTCTGTTCATACATCAGCAACAGCAAAATGATCAAATCATCCAACAAATAAGCCGTTTTCTGCAGCATTTATTTCTTCAAACTGGATTTGTCTCTACCCAGAAAACATATAAGAAGACCCCATACAAAATCCAGCTATAACGTTTCAGATTTATGTGTACTTCAACAATCAAGAGCTTACCATATACACCATCATATATTAATAAGACAAGTCTAATAGAACCAGACTTACTTTGTCCATGTATTAGATCCTGTCTTAGATAATCCATCCTAAAACTAAAGGTGAAACAAGTCCACAATAGATAAATAGTTGTAACCAGAAGACATCATGTTTAAAATGTATACAGTGTTTTGCATGTAATTTCTCTGCAGGCTTTGGCTCGTCTTTATTTTTCTCTCCTGAACACTGTATCAAGCAGACTTTAAATCCAAACCATATTCATTTACCTCCTCAGATTGCATTGGTGCAGCATGTTGTCCTCAGAGTTCTATTTCCTGGTCGTATATAGGCTTCCCCTTGAAGAAAAGATTCAATATTCATGCAAATAATACTTCCAAATCACATGATTTGCAGTGCTCCATGTCAAACTTATCCAAATCTTCAGAGTTATTTGTTGTTGCAAACCTATAAGACCTTGTCAAGGATACGTAAAAAATCAATTAAGGTAGACATGGAAGGATAGACTATAATAACTTATCGAATACTGGAAAAACCTTACCTATTCTTTGCCACAAAAGTAACTAAAGCTGTCAACTTATTTGTTCGCTCATCCCCATCTTCCTCTTCATGCAATCATGTGACTGAGAAAAAACAGATTTATACTTGCGCATGAAGCTTCTGGGAACTATTTGTGAGCCCATCAAGCAAATTGCTTCGAGACAGCTTCATCTTTTCTTGTTTCAATGGAACAAAAAATGAGAAAATTTGTTCGAAAGGCTAAGGAATGCGTCCCCCACATCCATGTTCATTTTAACCTTCTCATTTTCTTTAACAATACTAATGTAGCATTACAAGAGACAGTCTCATACACAACTCATAGACAAATGCAAAGCCTAGATAATCTAAGTAAATTCGCTTTATATATATTACAAAATCATTAGTGCTAATACATTCAAGTCTCAGACTTTAGCTATATGGAAAAGGATTGGGCTTGTCCAAAAATATGTCATGCAATGACAAGTAAGATAAAACATCTGCTGCATGATTTACTACTATATATTCATCTTTGCTTTGCGTGGTCATGTTTTAGCTATTAATAAAAGATAAAAGTAAGACCTCTTAAAATTGACATCCAATATCCTGTCCTTTTTGGTCTTGCTGCCATTTCTCCCTCTGGATGTAAAACAAAAATAGAAGGGACGTAAGCATAGTGCTTAAAATGGAGGCTAAAGAAAAAGCCTAATACCGATGGTGATCGCTGCATTTTGCTTCAAATAAAGCTTCACGTTATCTTTTCCTTCCCTTTGTTATCTGCAATGAAATGAAGGCACAAGTTAAATGGTGATCATCAAGATTTTCTGAAAACAAGTTCAAAGTGATTTATACATACCTTTTCTTTGCTCATTCAAGAATTTATCAAATTGGCATCTGTCATTATCATCTAAATAGTACTTACTCCTTTCAGGCTTATATGTTATGCAAGCAAGTGAAATGACAGAGTCAAGAGATATTAGCTAAAGGTCTGATAAGTCATAAGTGAACCATGTAGAACTCCCTTTCGTGTGCTCATTATACCAAGTCAGATTCACTTCTACGCAATAAGACAGTCGATTGCTCAAGTCAATGGGCTCTCTACTTTCTCTCCACCCTTTACCCATCTTTCTTCTCATGCTTAAAACCCTGCCCAAATACCACACAAGCAGGTTCTCCCCACTGCAAGTTGTATGCTGCTTACGCTTCAAACTTTTATCCTTTTGTACTTCGAAATAAACTGCACAATCGGATCCAATTCCTAGAGATGTCGCAGCATTAATTTTCTTGTCGGATTCATTACCATGTGCATAACCCTTCACCTTAGTTAACCTGTCCTTGGAAAGCCAAGGATTTCCATTAAGATAACTAACTAAGGTTGCCTTGTATACTTTCTTATCGTCAATATTCACAGCTCTATCAACTTTGATACCTTTTCTTAACTCCTCTTTATCTAGCATTTCATCAAAGACAATCTCTGATTCTATAACATGTTCCTCGTCAACATGCTCCTTGTCTAGCTGCTCGCTATTACGAGATGTTTCGCCTGCTACAAGAGTACTTTCATGTTCGTTCTCAACATCCACAATATCTGACTCATCCTCAATATGGCAGCAATCTAGTTCATTATGGTAGTCTGAAAGGAAGCAATCTTCCAACTGCCATGGCGCATCCCACCAGGTTGAGCTTTTATCATCATTGCCCGATATACCTACTTGACTGCATATACCCCTTTTGCAAGCAAGAACCCTTCTTTTAATGCACTTATTATATCTGCATCTGTGCTGACCTCACTATAAGCAGATAAGTCACAAGATGTTTCTTTAACATCTTCGTCTACTTGGCGCTCTAGAACATGCCAAATATTTTCCTGTTTGGCGTGTGCAGCAGGAAATAATAGATCCGGTAGAGCTTGAAATTCAGCTATCTTATTTAGGGCACTTGCACTCTCCAATAAATCTGCACCAATATATGATCGCTCATTCCTTACCATAACCAACTTTGGAAAAAAAGTTCTCACAGGTGTCAGAACCTCTACAATGTAGCGGAACTACTAAGTCCTTACAATAATCCCTAAAATATTTTACTAATAGAACAACAAAATGGCAGGACATTTGGATGTCCATAAATGTTTCAAATGAAGTTTTTTTTTAAAGAATAGGAATCATGATCAATAATCCATAATCTCCAAAGTCTGCAATGGTAAAAGAGACCAACTAATGACAAAGACTTACAGTAGAATAACAAGGGAGAACAAACAAGAAACTAGAGGCAAATAAGTAGACCTGAAGAAACACCGTCGAAGCAGCCCTGATTCGTGACCTTAAATTCATGTGTGGTGACAAAGAAAATATCAATGTATAATGACACCACATAAAGGTAGATCTCAATACCTAAAGTTCGGATCTGTGGAGAGTTTATAACATTTCTCAGTTTCCTTAAGCATGTTTGAACTCTTCTAGACGCAATTCTTTGTGCAGCCCTTCAGTTTTGACGATCTTTTCTTTCAACATCTCCTAGTTGCAATCCATGTTCTCCATGGCATAACTTCAAAACATGCCACACATCATTTAGTGTCACCAACTCGTTACCTAGTTACAGTCTTCTTGATGCGTTATCGAGGGGATTGATCAACTTCTTTCCATTGTGTATGAAGTCTTGGTCATGAAGACCATACACAATGCCGTCATTTCTAATACTTGCATGTAAAATCCAGCCTTTCCAATCTACCCGAAAACAATTAGTGGGCCCTTTTAATGACGTATAATCTTGTAGCATGCATGCTCTACGACGTGTATCCCCATCAGAACTATGTCCAATTAGGGGCCCTAAAACTGGTCGCAAATTCATATCCCAAAGTTTAAGAACCTCCTCCCATTGAGATCTTACAAGTTTGCAATCGAATTTGTTACATGTAAGCTGGACCACCAACACAAGCTTTGGTAATCGCAAATGCAAGGGGTTAATAATTAGGACTCGTGCATAATGTGCAATCATATTGTCTACAAACGCTTGAATGATGTTTTGGTAACTACTATCTCCTGATCCAACACAAACTAGATAAGCAGCATCACATGCATGATCCTGTAACTTGCCACAAAATCCCACTAAGCAATCAGCCCTTGCAATCCACTGCACAGTTTTCTTTATGACAGTTTCATCCTCCACAACAGTTATAGGCACATGTCCAAGCGCTAAGCCTAAATCCTTCTTGTGTTTTGCATATGTGTTTGCTAAGTGAATAAAGGTATCTTCTCGTATACCAACTCTGTATGTGAAATTCTCTCAGCCAGAACGCATTGTGGTGGATAAACTAGGGCTAGATAAATTTAAGGACAAAAAATTATGCATTTTTTGCCCTCCCCAAATCTTAACTATTTCAAAGAGTTGTTTCGTAGTTTGCTTGTAGCGTTTTCCCTGCCCTGGTCTTCCAACGTTATGTGCAATGTCAGTAAAGAAGCTCCATAGTGCAGGTTTCCCGTCAAACTTATCTTGATGGTGGGGCTCAACAATATCTGTACAAAACTTCTTAACATCTTTTCGACTTATAGATTCAGATAGGCTATCACGTATTGATCGTCGTTTCACGGACAATGCTACAAGTCTCATTTTCGTAAACATCAATTCTCTTCTTACCTTTCTATTTTGGTATCTGATACCTTGCTAAGTTATGCATCTCTCTATTGGTCATATAGTCAACCCTAATACATGGCTGTGTTGTTCTCAAGCCTCTCGGTTTTTTACCATTTAACAAGCCCTTAATATATATAGAAACTCTCATCCTAAAATCCCTTGCCTTTGGTATCGATGAGCAATATGAACACTGGTAGTTCATGAATGGTCCTCGATCATTGCTGATTCTTTTACATGAGACGTGCCTAAACGTGCCCTCAACTGTTATTGATTCTCCATTTTGTATATTGATACAAGCAATGTCAACTTACTATCTTGGTGGCTTGACAAAAGCCTCCTTTTTTTTTACTCCAGACGATGTTGCTGGAGTGTGATCAAAGACAAATATTATGTACATGCAATAATGTGACGAAATACAAAATATTAAAACATAGCAACACATAAAACTAAATAAATATTATGCATTACCTCGGGTGATGAATGTTAACATGCTGGTTTGTCGTGGATCAAGCTGATTCTTTTGTGGTTTTCCTCCCTTGTTATGCTCCTCAACTTTCTTGTCTCTGGCCTCCTTTGCTGCAGCATTTTGAACATGCCTAGAAGATTGAATGTGTTGCTTCATGTTCATGACCACGGATCCTGCTGGCAGAAACATCAAGATTGACTTGTTGCATAGGTTACAAGCAATGCAAATGATTCTCAAATCTACGTAGCCTGCTATATTGTCCTTGTACAACTCAAAAATGACACCGGACTGCTCCACAAAAGGAGTGATTTTCTGTAGTATGCATTGCTCCACTATAGCCTTGTTCCATTCAATAGTATCATTTGTTGCTTCCTTAACTTCAAGATTCGTTGTTGTTACTTGCTCCATATGATGGGATCGATAATTATCCTTATGCATGTCAGTGTCACAATGTCTTGCTGTGAAATTGTACATAGTATCACGACCACCTTTTCCATAACGTACATCACACTCCACACACCATATATAATGTACTGTCCGACCATTTACATCTGCAGACATGAGCTCAAAGCAGTCATGCCTGCCAGCATTTCTCATTTTTGTTTTCTGTAATATGTAAAGTCCTTTTTCCACTTACATATTTCAGCCCTTGTAGCTAGTTTAGACTGCATTTTGCTCTCACACAAGGATTCCCCATTGCCATTGTCATACTTCACTCTTGTCCTTATAACTCTTGTACTGTCCACTTTGAGTATCTGAAGCAATCTCCACCACATCATCGTGTTGATTGACTTCTTCTTCTAACTCTTCAACAAATAGACGTGGCTTTTTAAAAGGCTGAATTCTGCTGTCATCTGTGAGCCTTACAAGAACCTCATTATCCGTGACCTTAAGCCTTCCTTCTTGCTTTCATGACAAAGGTAACTTCCGCTCATCAAGGAAAACAAAAGCATAACTGTTGAGTTCTTCCAACTCATCATTTTCTATCTCAAATCTGAGGTCTGCATAAGAAGCAGTATCTTTTACCCTTACAAATCCAACTTCTGTAGAGTTTCCACTACCGTCGTTTAGGTGAATGATAATTGCATGCAGATCACACTCCATCTTGGCTATACATCAAATGATTACACAACATTTTTGAGTCAATATTTCATTAGTTAGAATGGATAAAGGAGCTATGAGGAGCAATTAGCAAGACCTTTGATGCTAAAAATACATCTTCAAGGAAAGCATAAAGACTCAACCAAATAGCAATCAGGAAGCTCTCAGGTCCAAAAACTTGAATAATTGCAAAAATGATGGAGTAAGAATGAGCCCATGAGTGGAATGATAGAGGAAAATGCCTAACCTGGAGTCTCAATTACGTGAAGATGAAGATGGGTGTTTGTAATAGATACGAATTTGCAAAATCCGCAAAGATCAAGAGCATCCGACCTGCATTTGAGGAAGAAGGAAAAAAAATCAGAAAACATAGCCCCAAAAAAAGCTTTGCAAATTCTAGAAAAATAAAGAAATCAACTATATATTACTTACGTTTTTTTTATTGAACAAGCCCCCTAGGGGCCTTCATATACGACAGAAGCTCTTCTCCAGCCAAGGTATACAGTAGAAGCTCTTCTCTCGCCAACTTACCCCTTACGTTTTGCTACGGAATATTTCTCTCTCTTCTGTTTATGTTCGAGCCATATACAACTTTTTTAACCATTAAAAAACACCCCTACCAGTTACGCAGGCATCATATACGTCATGAAATATACGTCATGAAATGTGCACCTCCCTTGATTGTACTATATATATGAGTAGAGTAGATTTGAAGTTTTAGATGAGACTTAGTACTGTCTTGTTTCAGTTTTTTGTCTCTGCGTCTCGCGAGACCTCGAGTGTATTTTTTATGATATTCAAGGGATTCTTATCTTGGCATATAATCTCCTTTGTTCCTTGTTTTGTTCCTTTTGTTCTTATCTCTCTTGCAACGCGTATTTGTCTGTTTGATCCAAGGGTCCTCACAGAGGGCTGTCTTGCAGACGATCCCAAACCCAGACCCTAAATAGGGAACTTAGGACCTTGAAATTTTTCACACACCAGTGTATAATTTATCTAGAATATGTTCGATGGAAAAAAGCAGAAAACATGAATAACAAGTAATGGTCTTACTAAGGCTTTATGCTTTGGCTAAGGAGCTAAGTGGCACTGCGTATTGCATAAGGTCACAAAAAATATTTTTTGCATCAACAAGATGTTCCCTTGTTAAATAATGGCCGCTTGCGTCAACAAGATGCTACCTTGCATATGTTGACAATGTGCACGATCCTATGTTCGGGATTATGGTAGGTGTTGCAATGGTGGCAACACACTGGAATGATACGGAATAATTTCCAAAATTTAATTTTGAGCTATATGGTTCCACATTTAGAATGGGACAAAAACACGATGGCTTGTGTTATGTAATTTAACAATGGTTAGCCTAATTTAACAATGGTTAATAAGGTGAATAATTTCAAGGCCCAATGATGTGCTTGCTCTATTTTTTTTGTAGCTAAAATGTCATAAAAATACAGGTTATCTGGAAAGAAGAAAAGGCAGATAATCTGAAATCAATTTAGGGCAGGACCTGGAGCGGTCGCGCTCTGGCTCTGGCCTGTTATTCTGATGTAACGGAAATGAGGATTTGTTATGAAATGAGGATTTGTTATCAAAGATGTGTCGAAAATACAATGGCATAGATGCTTTCTTTAAAGTTTTATTTCGGCATTTATTTCGGCATTTAAACTTCTAGGTTTCCTGGCTATGGCGGAAATGCCACTGGTGGCCGATTTAATACTTGATAGGAAGAGCCACTTGACTACATGATCTGCAAAAAGCATCGATTCATGCTAGAAGATGCTCTTGGCCGTTTTTTGTCCAAGTTTAAATTCGTGTTTTTCCAAAAACGAACTATAAGAGATGCTGGTTCTGCCTTGTGCTGGTGATTTCGACCTGCTTGACAGGGTTTCATGCTCTTATTCAGGTATGGATTTTCTTTAATATGAAGAGCTTTTATGTTCAATGTGGCTTTTGGCATTCCATACTACTGTGCCAAGGACAGGTAAATGGTGAATAAATAGAGAAAGCATGAATTGTTTCTTGAAATAAACAGAGTATAATGGATTAATGTTTATGGCATAAAACATGGAAATGAGATACACTTTTTGTTGAACAGTTGTGCTATGTTTGATGCACAAACCTAGCTTATGCCTACATTGTTTTTATGATTACTTGCTTTCATAGCATGATTTATGATTACTTGCTTTCATAGCATCGTTAAGGTATACAACTAAAATACATAAGGGAAGGAACTTAAGGGAAGGAACTTAAGTTAGCATAATGAAAAAATTGTGGAGGGCTTTTTTCAACCATATGAAAGAGCTACATGTAACTTCATAATAGAGCCACCTTGAACTTAAAATGGCGTTGGCATGGCTCTGTAACCCAAACCCTACTACTATAAAGAATTGAATGTTAGCTTTCCTAGTTGCCACACTGAAATATTTGTAGCCTTGATGGTTGATTTCCCATCATTGAATAAGAAAAGATTGGCTTTGTTCTTGACGGCAATGCTTGGATAAGCTCGAGACGTGATACATGCCTTGCCCCCTTGTGCAAATGTTTCCACAAGTGAATGGTCAACCTACATTCATCAATGATAGTTAATCTCAAATTAAGGAATTTGGACTAATGCTTCCATAATACTTACAAGGACTCTCATACTAAGGCCCTTTCCTCTTGTAGCACTAACGAAACTTCCATATAAAGTCTTAGTGACATTTGCTGATGTCAAGGACGATCTGCCAAAAAAACATGTCATAAAAGCAATCAAAACTTCGTGTCATCTTCTAAGAAATTGAAAGAATAACACTAGTATAAAAGGAAAAAACAGTAGAGAACCATAAATACCTCCTTTGATCGGAACATACAACTGAATGCACACCATCTTTGAAATGAACAAGTCTAAAATAAACTGAAGTCCTTTCTTTTAAGTCATGAGAAGCAAGAACATGAAGTCCAAAGGATGCAAGAATCCCCTTATGCGTTGTTTGGTTGCATATTGATTTAGCTTCATCCACATCAAAATGTAGACCACCAAATTTATGCTTAAGTTCTCCAATGTCAAAAGCTACTTCGACATCAATCTGTATAATGTGAGTGACACATATTCGAGAGTTAGCAATTCATATAAAGTAATATAAGTAATTTCTTTAGAATAAAAAAGAAAAGAAAAGAAGATACACCAAAAGACATATAAGAGACAAGCATACCATAGGCCCGCTACCCCCTTTAATTTCAATTGTCTTTCCAGGCGTTAGCAAAACATTGTTTTGCACGATGTTTTTTGTCCTTAGAGCTTCAATCTCTTCTATTGGCCATTGTTTAAGCATGTTCATATTCTCTTCATCCAACCAAATCGATCTCGGGATGCCCTATGGAAAGATAGTTAACAAACATGTTAAAAGCAATAAAATGAAAACAATCAAATATGTTGAGATAAGCATAGTTAACCTGCACAGAAGACCAACCCTTTGCTTTATCATCCTCAGAAGTATCAGTTTCACTAATCCAACCCCAAAGGATCCTTCGCCCTTTATGATCATCATAGTAGGTTTTGGAAGCATAAAACACACCATAATCATACCGCAATACGGTAATGGCGTCATTGGTCTCTACATGAGGTCTAAAAGTATCTGACTTTTCATTGTATGTGCCAACAACATAACAATCATACCTCTTATCATCAAGACTCGCTTTTAAAACATGTTTAACTGAACCTCCATTGGCAGAGGTATTCAATCCAGAAGTGCGATTTATCGCCACAGGGTAAAAGTCGGGGCATTCCCACATGCCAGTCCCAGGACCAGAGTATAGTGGATTGGCAACAAGTTCCCAAGAAACAAAGTTAGAACTTTTATACAATAAAGCAATTCCAGTATGGCCTTGGTTATATTTTGAGCCTAGTAAAATTCTCCAAACTCCATCACTACCAAGCCATCCTGTTGTAGGATCTCTAAAATCAGTGTTGTTAATTCCAACAGGAGCAACTGCAAATGGATTTTGAGGATGTTTCTTCCACTTTCTAAGGAATGGGTCATTAGGGTTTTCAGGAATAGCCATGCTCTGCATTTGTACCTTCAACGTTTTAGATGCATTGCACCAACCGGTGTAAAGAAGGACCGGCTTTCCATCCACAATTGTAGCAGATCCTGACCACACTCCATAGATGTCGTACCATTGGTCAGGCACAAGTGCGAGGTCCAGATATGACCAATGTAGCATGTCCTTAGAAATTGCATGACCCCATGTGATATTCCCCCATATTGCAGAGTAGGGATTGTATTGGTAAAAAAGGTGGTAATAGCCCTTGTAAAACATGGGACCTGCATGCAAGCAGAATAGGCGACAATTAACTATTTATTTATTATATTAGAAAAAGTTCAACAAGACATATAGGCATAGATACGCACCGTTGGGATCTGGAGCATCCAAAAAGGGTAGAAACCAAAAGAGAAAAGACAACAAAAGAAATGTTAAAAATTGAGTTAGGATTGAAAAATAGAAAGAAAAAATATGGTGACGTCATGTGGCGAGAGAGTCAAAGAAGGCAGCCAGCAAATAAAGCAAGAATGTGATAGGGAAGGAAGCATAGACCCAAAACTAGTCAACAAAAACACACATTTTGAGAGCATCTAATTTTGACATACATGGATAGAAGCCATTGCAAAAATAAAGTTACAAAATGGTAACTAAGTATCCAAAGATAAAGCAAACAATGTACGTACAAACAAAAAAAGTCACAAAATTGACCAAAAAGAAATAATAACACAGACCCGGAGTTCATTCCGGAATTCCTTTTTATGGGCTAAGAAAGATCATCCAATTAGCAGCAGTAAAAGGCACGCATAGATTAACCAGAAAAATGTCAAAATGTAGATCAAAAGCTGGCTCCGATTAATCCCAAAACTCCTGGATCAACACAAAAGAAACCGGTTTTGTGCTAAGATCAATAATAGTTTAGCCCCTGAATCAAATCTAAAATGGATTTTAAGACCCCTTAATGGCTCTGCTCTCGATATAGCAAACCGAACTTGATCAGGAGAGGCTAAGTTAAGAGCAGACGCTTTTGACTAATTTGAATTGAAAGGAAGAACAGAAACTAGTTGGAACTTGGGATCTTTACTAAAAGCCAGAAACGGAATCGAATCATCACAGAAAATAATGTGCAGGCCTTGATTCTGGGTCAAATCCAGCAAGACAGATGAGGTTTCTATAAAACAAATTAGAAAGAATTTAGTATGAGAGAAATACATAAAAAGGAAGAGGATTTCGTATTTGGGCTCTGCACTTCTAGATCTGTTGTAGACTCAGAATCTACAGCATTAGATCGACAGAATCTACATCATTAGATCGATTCCATGATTGTCATGATAGTATTTGGTACAGACCCGAAAAAGACAGTGCATCCAGATTCCATAATAATATTTCGTACAAACAAAAAAAAGTGCAAAATTCACTAGATCTGCACACCACGAGCAGTAATAACTTGAAATTTAACCAAGAACCAAATCGAATACCTCTATCCAGCCATTCATGATTGACAATGATTTAATTACAGATTAGATTTGCTGCAAAAAGACAAAAAGCAAGTTGAATGATAACAGATATTGCTCACCATTCATCCAATTTTTGATAGGTTGGAAGTGATATCCGGTTCTATGATAGACACCATTGCTGGCCGAGGCCGCGGGCGAACCGGGCTGATTTCGGCGATGTCTTGTGGGGATAGCATTGCAAGTAGAACAGAGGAGAAGCAACACTACCAGAACTACACCCTTCAAATGCATCCTCTCTCACCTCTTGCGGGCTTGTGGTCCAAGAGATACATAGACAGATAGATAGATAGATAAATATATATAGAGAGATTTATAATTACCGTTTGGCCCTTAGTCCACCAAAAATACTTACTATAGTCCATTCATTAGGATAGGGATGATACTTTTCTACATTGACATGGACTGTCTTAGTCCATTGCTTATAAACACAGGGACGACTTGAAGGTTTGCTTGTCATCTTGAAACTACTAAGAAGTACACCTAGGGCCATAAATTTCAAGAAGGTGGCATGCCTCCAAAGTCTGGTGGTGTATGGACCTCATGTTTTCCCTTCTAAATAGTAATATATTTACCATAGCTCTTTCCCAGCAACTTGTGTCGCCATTTAAACTTTCAACCTGCCCCTTTTCTAGTGACAACTCAACATTTGCTGCTTTCCGAGAATCAAGCCTCCAAATGGTGCTCATTTATTTCATCATATTTTCAAAGGTGTTGAAATTTATTCACTTGAAAATGGCATGTGCTTTATTTCTATAATATTCTGCTATGCAATTACAATGTATCTATTCAAGAACTTTTGAATCAGGCACGTAATTCAATTGACCACCATACAAGTAAGTTTATGACCTCACAACTAGACATGAACTAACAATTACCTAGCTAAAATGCAAAGCAATGCGTACAAATCATCCTTCTTGTTAAATAAGTTGATACCTAGCTAATTATAGCAAGTACACAATAAATCAAGTGCCAAGTTTGTGATAAAGCATTTAACTTGGAAGTAGGTTATGACTTAGACTCTCATTTGATCCATTGTTTACATTACAACTCTAATTGTAGACTTCAAACAACATTTTAAAATGATCAAACCAATGACGTGAAAATGGTGGGAATATTCATTATGTCATATTGTGGCCGTCGGATTTCAGGATATAAAATATATGGCCGAATTGTAGCTACCAGATCTCGGGGCACAAAAGTACTTAAAGGGTAGAATCCTCCCCCTTAGAAAATTTGTAAAACTCCTACGATCCTCCCAAGGGTCAATTCAAGTGAAATCATATAGAATTCTTGACAAACAAGTATGCATACGAGAGTACCATTGTTAATAAATGGTGAATCTTTTCTAATATTGTTATGGGTTTTATGAACGGATGAGTCGACTCATTTCTCCTTTTCAACGTTTACAATGTCCCATAGGGCTTCCCACATTTTTGTTGCCCATCATTGTATATTCATACAGGAGCCATGAGCCCCACCATATGACTTTCCCATATCATTTGTCACTTTACTCGGAAAGACGTCCTACCTGTCGTTCTGGCCCCTTGTCTAAGAAGATTGTGACAGCTGTCAGTATTTCTAAAGCTGAAAGTCAAATGAAAGAACAACGACAGTTTTTCTTCGATCGCAACACTTTTACCTTCGTTTCTGATTGTTTTACCCTCGATTCCGTTGGTTTTATTCTTCATTCTGCAGGTTTTACCTTCGATTCTACATCGCAAAATGGCAGGTAAGAAGTCTTTCCCAAGAGTGTGCTAGGCTGCAATTTTCGTATAAGTGAAAGGCCCCTAGGCTTAACAAGCCCGGGGGTCTTTCCCTTATACGGAGTTTGCAGGCTAGCACATTCTTGGGTGGGTTATGAAAATGTCTTGTGGTGGGGATAAGTCCTTCACACACTTCCCCCCTTCCCCTTTTATTCTTTTTTTTTCTTTTTTGGTTTTTGCATTGCAGCTATATAACTTATTTTCCATACAATAAATTTATTACGAAGGCCAAGGCCAGCATTCGTTTTCAACATCTCGTGTGTGAGGAAGTGAATACTACTCGAACTTTTGTCTGATTCTTTAGCCTAGATTCATTAGTTTTACATGCTTTATAACCATGTTCTTTTTCCTTTAGGCATTACACTTTCAAAAACTAGGTGTTCTTTTTGTGCAGAGATTACAAACAAATATGTATATATAAACAAGAAAAGTTTGTTTGAATTTGAATAATCAACTTACATATACAATGTAATGTAGCGCCCATAATAGAAAATGAGAACTGCCATGTTAGATCCCACAATCGACTCAAGACATGAGGAACTCTAATGGGACCTAAAATTTAGCATGAACTTGGTAAAAAAATTAATAGTTGGCTAGTCTTAAAGAGATCGTCTCAACATTGAATAGTTTTGAAGACACACCAAGCCTAAATTAAATGCTTAATTCCCTTACATAATAGCTTCAAATATTAGACATATTATATGGCAATAGCATACAGTTCCTTTTGATGGCTCTACATCAGACATAATATACATCTTCAAAAATAGTGTATTTAATTTTTGGGTTGCCCCTAGGGGGGCAAACCCTTGTTTATGTGGGCTTTTGGCATATCCTAGGTATATGCTAGAATATCCCTAGGATATGCTGGTGACTGCTAAAAACTTATGATTGGCTGTAAATGCTAGGTCACTTCTGTTGGTGGGCAGCCGCCCGGAGAGGTCTTTTTTTTTTCGTGCACTCTCGACGCCCTTGAATCGATTCTGAGATGATCTAGTGTTTGAATCTATATGCTGGCGCCTACATCTTTCCCAAATAAACCAAATATGCTTAGATGCTTTGCGAAGATTATGCTCTGGCGATGGCCATCTCCTCTTCAGCCAACATCTGACTCTATAAAAGCTTCGGATTTGGCCAAGCCCTCACTTCCTAGAAGCTTCGGATTTGGCCAAGCCCTCACTTCCTAGAATGCTCGAAAATGCCTGGTATTTGTGGCTTTTGTTACCCTATCCTACCCTTGCAAAGATCGTGGAAGGAAAGAATGGATGATGGAGCCCGCTTTCTACATCAGAAGAAACTGCGTGAGGAGATGAAGTTAAAATACTGGAGTTCCAGGTTTGATGTTGACGTTTTTTTCTTAGGTTTTTTTCTGCATTAGAAGAAACCGCCCGAAGAGATGAAGTTTGCATGCTTAGTAGCCGATTACACAAATACTGGAGTTCCAATTTCGATTTTGAAAGTTGATATTGAATCGATGAGCTCAGATGGATTGATGCCTGATGGAGACGAAGTTATGAATGCTTAGAACACCAGATCCAGTAGCTACAAGAAATGTTAACTTTAACAATTTTTGGCATGCCATTCAGTTGTTGCTGCTTGATTGCGTCATATATCTAATTGCTTTATTTTCATGGTTGCTTCTATTTGGCTACCGGGTTCACATGTTTATCACATTTTGGATCACATAACAAATTTAAGTACGGGTTTTTGGGTTGTGGCTATCATTCATATCAACAAACACTACAGCCTGATGTATTCTAGACTTGGCTTTATATTACAAAAGTCTTGACTTTGTTGGAGCAAAGCGATGGTTTGATTCTTTCAGAACAAAGGTAAAAACTTTGTAGTGCTTGGGAGATTTTGAGCATTTACATTTTTAAAGCACGAAAATGGTGCTTTTGTCGAATCTGTGTCTCATCAAATTCAGTGCACACCACGTACAATAGGGTATGGTGGTTTCCTCAGGGTAAAGCTATGGCCAACTGATTTCTATTCTTCTATTTTCTATATTCCCCTGCTTCTATTAGACCACCATTTGCGTTCTTATATTCTGTTTAAGTTGGTTTGTTAGTGCCATGTCTGTCTTTGTGAGTAATATTTGATGGACTACGTGCTGTCAATGTTGTATGCTTTTCTTTTGCAGATGCTCTATGCAATACTTTCATAGATTACAAAGTTTAATTTGTGCTTAACTTTTGCAGCCCCACAGCTTTGGATTAGTCAGGGAACAAGAATATGATAAGGTAACATTTTCAAGGTAAAGTCGTTACCTCTCATGGTTGGTGTTATTAGAGTAAGAAGTTAACTGATGCTCTTGCTTTGTATAACTTTCAGATTGATGGGTCTTGCCAGCACACATCCGTTGAAAACTCGTTACAGCAAATGATATAAAGGAGGTAATTTTTTTTAAGCCAATTGATAACCACATAATGGAGGGAATGCACAAGGCTAACATTACTGTATTACTCTCTGCAGCTTGGTTCGATGATGCAAACAGTTGCAAGCCAAGATGGATGTGCAGAGCCAAAATATGAAGAGTACTTTGCAATCTAGAAATAATTCTGTAATTGGTCAACTTGATTTGAAATTCAGTTGTGCCTCTTCTGACCTCTAGGGTTCTGACTATGGAACAGAGCAGCGGAGGATCGCCTATACGGATACAGGCTTGAAAACTCAATCATATGGTATAGACATTTATGATAAAGGGACCACATCAGGACCAAACTCTTCTTCTTGGCAGCTCCCACCAATTAGGGATCTTAGAACCATTTTTTCATCATTTTTAACAATTAAGTCTTTGTGTGAACTAGACTTCAATGGTGGAAAATGTGGTTTACTGTATTACTCTCTGCAGCTTGGTTCGATGATGCAAACAGTTGCAAGCCAAGATGGATGTGCAGAGCCAAAATATGAAGAGTACTTTGCAATCTAGAAATGATTCTGTAATTGGTCAACTTGATTTGAAATTCAGTTGTGCCTCCTCTGACCTCTAGGTTTCTGACTATGGAACAGAGCAGCGGAGGATAGCGGAGGATTGCCTATACGGATACAGGCTTGAAAACTCAATCATATGGTATAGACATTTATGATAAAGGGACCACATCAGGACCAAACTCTTCTTCTCGGCAGCTCCCACCAATTAGGGATCTTAGAACCATTTTTACATCGTTTTTAACAATTAAGTCTTTGTGTGAACTAGACTTCAATGGTGGAAAATGTGGTTTCACATTGATGCTATAGAAAATCTGAGTATAAATGGTGGTAAATATGGTGTCTCATATAACAATGTTGCAATAATTTTTACAACAAATCCTTCACCATCATATCTGCCGGTAAGGTGTATAAGTATTTCTGTTAAGTTTGTTCAGATCTTTTATATCTTCATAACATGCTCTACAAAATAGAAAAAGATGGAACGAGGCCTAAATTATGGCAGATTGATTACTAAATTATGCCTAACAACACAATGGCAAGGACTTAGCAAAAGAATCAGATTGGTAGAAAATAAATGATTGTTGTCAACATGTAACCACCATTACATCTTAGTTTATCTTGCACATCTTAGCTTATGTTCAACACTTTAACTAACTTCAAGAATCTAAATATGGCAAGCTTGCTTTGTGTGCTTTTGTTTTTTTTCTACAAAGGAATGCATGATATGGTAACTGCAAAGAAATGCACAAAGAGGGCAGCAATTTTAAGGATGGAATGTTCGTTCTTGGTTTTAAGCATGATAACATGAGATGTCTGCTACTTTCGCAACATAAATTGTTGACATCTCATGATGGCAACATGTTGACATAGTCTATGTACATGAATTTCGCAGCCTTCGTTTTGAATTTCCTATAATCAACTATAGTTCCAAACTCGCTCTATCAGCAAATAAAACTATCACCCATTATTTTGACATGCCAACTATAGTCACAAACTCACTCTATCAGCGAGTAAAACTATCACCCATTATTTTGTGCTGCCAACATTCCCCCATAATTGTAGAGCAATATAGGTCAAATCTTTGTTACCACAAATGTATATGTTTATTAACAAGATCAATTACCACAAATGTATATGAATATTAACAAGACCATTCATTGATTCCTTGGCAATAGTTCTCACATTCATCTTAACAATATAGAACTTTGAACATTTGCCTTTAGGAATTGAGGCATATATTTGAAGGCATTTTGCCTTAGACAATGGAAGTCTATATTATTATAGTCAGTAGTTGATCGCTCCCATGTTCGAATTTACATATTAGAATTTGCAAAAATCAATACTTTAATGTTTGATTTAAAGAAAAAATAAATACCTGCTCTTATGCAACATTCTCATGTTAACACAAGGCATGATTGTAAGTTGCCAAATAGACTCAGATAGACTAGAATAGTAACATGGCTATAATAGTATGGCTGGGACAAAATGTTGCTATTGTCTATGACACATTTGAGGGCGATTGTTGGCTAGATAAGAAGGTTCTTTAAAGAATATTGCAATAGCCTAATTGGGTTCAAATATCGAGGCATAGAAGCAGATAACTAATTGAACCTTAATAACATTGTTGCCTTATCATTTACAGGTTTTTAGCTTATGCCCAGCAACGCTGGGCACCTTAACTAGTATGCATATATTTTGTTCTATATTGGTTCCTTTGGACTTTTATGCTTGATTAGGCCTGAGTCCATTCCTTTCATTCCAGTATTCAATTTGTCCCGTTACCTATTATGTTACATGAATGTCCACTTTTGCATGGATTGCTTGTGGTGCTCGCTTCACATGCAATTGGTTCCGTTTGAAAAGACCTAGGCTTTCACCCTTATACTAGCAAAGAGATCTCTCGTCCTTTTGGCATTGAGTTTTTCTGTTGGATGGTTTTATCCACTTCATAAATGTCTCTCATTGGTTTGGCCAGATCTCTCTGCCCTTTTGCATTGTTTATTGCATCAAGATGGACAGGCATCTTGTAGCTGGACGTAAATCACATGGTTGCACTAGTAGCTATTAGGGCTCATAATTTAAGTCTAAATCATGCTTCCCCATCTCCACGTAATGCGCTCCTCGTCTATGCTCCCCTATCACTGGCCTGCACAAGTAGCACATTACGTTAGTTTAGTTAATAAATTTGTGGTTTTAGGGGACCACTCCCCTAACTACCTCCTTGAACCGAACTACTAGCTCAAGGTTACCCTACTACCTTGCACTCGATCATGGCCCCATAAGGATTTGAGCTTAAGGACCATTTAAGATGATCCGTACCTTGCACTCGATCATGGCCCCATAAGGATTTGAGCTTAAGGATCATTTAAGATGATCCTATCATTGCCCATGATCAAGTGCAACTTAAGCCACTTCACTCTCCGGCCATGGAGGGCAACCCTCCGTGCGCAGCACCTTGTTTTACTTGAGAATTAAGTTGTCTCTTGAGTTGCTTCTTGCCAACGAACATTTTTGGATTGCCTGAATGTGAATCGACTATGGTGCTAAGAATTTTGATCAGTGATCACTTTCTGTAACTTTTTATTATCTGATAAAATTATTTTACCTTCCATAATTTAATTGTTCTTGCTTATCTAGCTAATCCCAATGCTGAGGACAACATTATTCCGGGGGGAAGAATGTGACGTTCCATGCATTTATATAGTATACGTATAAATACTATGACACGTCACCAGAGTATAATTAGACCCTTATGGGTCATTAGAGGGGGATAACTTGGGCTAACTTAAAAGGGCTTTTGTTAGCTATGCTAAATTGTTAATAAGTTAATTAAGCTACTTAGGCTAATTAATATTATTAATTAGTAAATGTAAGCTAATTAAGGAGAGCCCCTGACCCAAGTCGATTTGCCAGAGAAGACTTACTAAGATTAGGGGGCAAATTGGGTCTCTACCCCCAATTCTGCCCCAAATCGATTTGGGAATATTTGGATAAGGGAGGAGCTACTAGCCACTGTATCCTGACCTGAAGAATGGAAGCCTTTCGAGATAATGGCTCTAGCCAAGAGACTGGTTAGTCCTTAGATAGATTGTGTTTCAGCTAACTCTTGTATGACTAGATGGATGGTTAAATTCTCTTTTATGTGCTATTAAGATGATGATGGATATTTTGTTTATGATTATGTTCTCTCTCTGTTCCTCATGTATGTTTGGGATTAAGGGTGGGTAAAGACCTGAAAAGGTCAGTAGTAGTAGATATGTTCCTAGCTAGAACCCTTAAGACCCAGTAATTAGGCCTATGCACAAGAGGCTATGTTGTGATTGAGCACCAGATAATGGCTGTGGAGGCTATGTTGCTGAGCGCGGCTACTAGGGCTCCTACAGTGCACTAAGCTTATAGTTGGTCGCCATGTGTGGGTCGGGTATGGGTCTGACACCTCCTGGGGCGCAGAGCAGGTCCCAAAAGGACTGCCTCAGCTTGTAGGTGCAAGGATCCGACCTATGGATTTTTGGGGGGGAGGCTCAAGTCAGGTATGGATGTGTGGGCATGGATGTGGCACGATCCTCTAGCACACCCAGGGATCTATTGTGCCTGGGGAAGGGTCTCCTCCCTAACCTGCCTCATCAAACTGAGGAGATGTAACTTGGAGTAGTCTCGTAGGGTGACTCCATGAGATTGCGTCTCTGGCAGCTACAATCACGCCATAGCATGTTTCAACCTATCTGCAAAGTGTGCACAGGAGGGTGCAGATGGAGTGGACTACCCTAGCCATTGTTCTATGCCAGCCAATGCCATGTTATACTTTCGTCTATTGTTATCCGGAGGCCTTGACTATCAGTCGACCCCTTGAGTCTGAGCCCAGGGTAGAGCCCTTATTTATGGTGCATTTCTTATGTATATCGACATTGTATTATTACTTGTTTGGAAGATAAATGGACCACCCTTCGTGGTGGTATATTATTTTGTGTATAGTTGCTAGGTGCTAACATATATGTACGCTTCCGCTGTATAAGGTTCCCATAGAAAGCGTGGGATGAATGACAACTCTGTGTCCTTCACCCGGACACTTGGCCATGTAGTCGCCGTGGAAGAAGAATTTCTCGTATTTGTACGATGGGATCTCCCCTTGGAGTCTTAGCCCAGGATAGAACTGTCATTTATGATGTATTTCATATATATATTGGTATCATATTCTTGTTCGTATTGATGATGGATGGACCACCCGTCGTGGTGGTATATTATTTATTTGTATTGTTGCCAGGTGCTAACATGTATGTACGCTTTTGCTGTATAGGATTCCCATAGAAGGCGTGGGACAATGACACCTCCATGTCCTTCACTCGAACACTTGCCCATCACAAGTGGCCCGAGTCAAATGGAGGGCCTTTCTATGGGGATGGAGTCACCATGGGAAGGGAATTTCTCATATTTGTACGATGGGAGCATCATAAGGGTTCGGGGAGCATCACATTGTGGCCATATTAACCACTACTATTCAGGCAAGAGTAACCTTGTGACCACATTAACCATCACCATTAAGGTTGATGTTGCAAGAGTAACATTAACACTAGCATAAAGTTGATGTGGCAAGGCTAACCTTTGGCCACATCATCCTATGCCTAGGATAGATATATGGACATCGGTATGAATTTGTTAATGTGATCAGTATGTATTAATTGATTAATGTGGGCAACTGCTCCTGCAACAGCTCCTGCAGGGTACGGGTCCAGAGATAGAAAGTGGGTTGCATTATACGAGCCGAAATGCTTGAAAATGAATTTGGCAGGTACGGTTGGCAGACCCCATAAATGGACGCAAGGCATCCATAGCATTTTAGCATGGCATATGCATGGGCGTCTAATCATCCCTGACCCATGAATGGGCCATGGTAGTGCAGCCCCATGGGGGACAAGGGGGATGATGGGTTGGATGGGGCCGGTGGTGGCTGATATCAGATTTCTAGCCACACTAACCACATACTACTTGATATATACGAACTTTCCTTTCTATGATTGCTATTGATTTTCCTCAGAGGAGTATTATTAGCAAGCCTTAATGCAAATTTGCTATAAATCCTTCTGATATGTAGATTTGAACAAGAGAACAACAACTTGCATGGCAATAATGATGATGTATTAATAGAAAGCTCTCTATAAAAATATGCATTTGCCATGAAGCATAACAAGTGGTTAAATATAACTTCTCACAATCTTTTGGTGTTGGAGGTTTTTAACTTTTCTAGAAGGTGTACAACTGCAGTGGAGAAATTAGAAATCGGAGCACCATCATAAGCAATTCTACACAGGGATTAGCCAACACCAAGATCTGGTGAGTTTATTAGGATTATGAACCAGTGCCAAGATGAGCATTCTTGTTTACGAGTAAATAACGAATAGTATGGCTGTTGGAAACAAACCTCCTTTAAATTGGACACACAGATTTGAGATTGTTGTGGGAACTGTAAGGCGACATATATTTTTGGACACATATATTTTCGTGAAAATGTTCAGTCAAGATCATTGTTTAAAATATGAAACAACATAAAACTTTTGTAGATGCGGTTAAAGAATGTAGATTTTGGCATTTGTCAGCATATTGATAGAAAGCAGAGCTTTTTCATAAAAATGTGGAAGCACATCCGGTTATCTAGCACCAAAATAGTTATCAGAAGTAGCAAAAGGCTGAAGGTGCAATATCAAAAAAGGTAACGCATAAATGTTGGTGTTCATAGACTAGTAATTTACTAAGCCTGCTTAATGAATTGGTGCATGTTCTACCATTTATGCCTTGTCACACAGGAATGTCCAAATCACAGCCTTCTTTTATAAAATACTATCTTTTATAGCACGAGAGTGCAGAGCTGTGACGTTCCATGTATTTATATGGTATACATATAACTACCATGACACGTCACCAGTGTATTGGGACCATTGGGGACTAACCTAAAAGGGTTCATTGCAACTAACTTGGCCTAATTAGGCTAAGTAATGGTATTAATTAGTAAAATAGGCTAATTAGAAGGTGCCACTTGGCCTAATTCGATTGGCCAGAGGCAACTTGCCATTTTTTGATGGCAAATTTGGCTCCCAGCCCAATTCTGTCTCAAATTTGAGTTTGGGAAGGATTTCAAGAGGAAGAAAGGAGCTGCTGCAGCTTGAAACCTGACCTGTTCTATGGACGTTCTTCGCGATATGGGCTCCAGTCCAAATACTGGTTAGTTTAGCTTAGTTTGTGTTTTGCTACCTTGTTTGAGTAGATGAATGATTAGAATCTATTCTATGATCTATTTGAGAAAGATGATAGATGCTTTGGATATGATTGCTCTCTCTTCCTGTTCCTCCTGTGTTGTATGGGATTAAGGGGGGTAGATACCTAAAAGCTATTTAGATTTAGTGATGCTCCTAGTTAGAACCCCTTAAATCCCAGTAAATGCGGTCTTGCATAAGATCCCACCTGGTTGTGGATGCTATGTTGTGATTCAACACCAGATAACGAGCATGATGGTGAAATAGAGGTGGAATCCTGCCTAGTTGGCTACACGATTCCTATAGTGTGCTATGCTTATAGTCGATCTCCGCACAGGGGTCGGGTATGTGTCTGACACACCCTGGGTCGCAAGGTGGGTGCCTAAAGGGACATCTTGGGCTCGATGGGTGCGCCAATTGCGGCCTATGGATTTTGGGGGGTTAAAGTCGGGTACGGATGTGTGTCCACCAAGGGTGGCACGATCCTCTAGCCACCCATGGAATCATCATGCTCTGGGAGTAAATTCAGTTCCTCCTTGCGTCATCGGATCGGGGAGATGCAACTCGGAGTAGTCTCATAGGGTGAATCCATGGGATTGCGTCTCAGGAAGGCTATAACCACGTCATAGCATGATTCAGCCTATCTGCAAAGTGTGCACAGGAGGGGCGAATGGAGTGGACTATGCTAGCCATTGTTCTGTGCCAGCCAACACCATTGCCATGATTCTGTCTGTTGTTATCTGGAGGCCTTGACCGTCGGTTGATTCGCTGGAGTCTGAGCTTGGGTTAGAGCCCCAAATTGATGCATTGCATATGTTACGTTGTTGATGGGATATTATTGGATTGATGATGGATGGCCCACCCTTCGAGGTGGTATATTATTTGATGTATTGTGTGCTGGGTGCTAACTTGTATTTACGCTTCCGCGATCTAGGACTCCCATAGCATAGAAGGTGTAGGATGAATGACATCTCTGTGTTCTTGACCCGGGCATTTGACCATCCCATGTGGCCCGAGGTAGACGAAGGGCCTTTCCACAGTGATGTAGTCACCATGGAAATTTTCCAGTATTTATATGATGGGAGCATCGTATAGATTCGGGGAGCATCACAATGGTATCATAACATGATTTTGGTGGGCCAGTTCATTGCACTGGCCATGTTCTAACTCGATAGAACGTCAATTAGTTGGGGACTCTAATATAAAAACTTTCCCTATAACCCTGTACGTAATATGATTGATGCCCAAATTTGTGGTGAAAGTTGACAAGGTAAGTTTGAAGGTACAGGGGTAAGACTATGTCGAGTTTTTGGCAAAAAGTGGTCTCTCCTTTCTAGAGGCCATAACTTTCTCTAGAGAGATCAGATTGAAGAGATTTTTATTCCATCGAGTGAGGGACTCTCAAATTAGTCTTTGGCACCCTTTGGCCCACCTTCCAGCCCCCTAAATTGGCTCAAAATTCGAAATCAACGTCCTTGGAAAAAACAACCTTTATTTTTCGATTTTAAGTGGCCAAAATCCCATTCACGCCAGTTTGACCGTGCATGGGTTGATCGAAAATTAAAAAAAAATATATAATAATAATAAATATATTAAAAGTGACGTGAGTTTTAAGTTTTATCATTTCAAGGGGTTTCATTTTGAACTTTATCTTCTTCCCACACAGCCCTTCGTCTACCATAGCCGCCGGAATATGACGACTCCACCATAGCCGCAAGCACTGACCCTTCCCACTGTAGTCGGCTCCTGCTTACTGCTTCTGCGCCATCGCTCTTGCCCTTGCCCAGCATCCCAGCTTTTGCATGAATATGGCCTGCACCAAGGGAACGAAGAGTTACTCTTCATGCAATGTTTTGTTGAACTCGGCTGTCACCTTGGCGACCCGATGGCCCTGCTAAGATCGAGCTTCTCCTAGAGCAGCTAGTTCAGAGGTTCCTGGAGGAAGACCGAATCCCTTACCCTATATTTCAGCTCACAGAGCGGTTTCTGTTGAAACTCAATGCTGAAGGAGAAAAGTATACTCTTGTGGAGCAAGAAGACCAAGTACTAACTCTTGTCCACTATTACCCTTTGGACTCGACCCCAGATGATGCCACAGGATATGCTCGCCGTGAAGCTGAAAGAGTTATGGTCATGGTACAAGAGGAAGATGCACGACAGATTGCAAGCGGGGATCCAGCTGTTCGAGGACAAGAATATGTTTACCTGGGAAGAGAAAGGGCCATCACCCGAGGGTGCAACTTCTTGCCCCCATACTATTATGACGAGGCAGCCCAAACCTTTATATAGGAAGACATACCGGCACCTCTTACCCAAGAAGATCTGTAGCCGATTGAACTTGACATGGCGGCCCGACCGGAGTGATACTTTGCAGAGATTCGGAGGCGGGCCGAGATACGCCTGCTACGAGAGCAACATACCGAGAGAGAGGCGGCAGGGCTAGCAGAGGAGCAGGCAAGGAAGAATGCTGAGGAACCCACTAACCGCACCATACAACGGAAGCGGAAGAACACCAACCATACTCGCTTGGGCCCTCAGTATAAAACACGTCTCCAAGCGATAGGCGGGATAGCAAAGGAGAAGGGGGACACTCGCCGCGATACTCTGGTCCAATGGGCCCGTCACCCGGCCACCGGCGCAAGACCCTTTCCCTTGTGCCCCACCTCATCAGAGAAAGCCCCACAGATATAGACCGGGGACAATCGCCTTGCGAGAGATCCGGAAGTACCAAAAGTTGACAGAGCTCTTATTGCGGAAGCTGCCCTTCCAACGGCTAGTCCGAGAAATTGCCCAACAATTTAAGACCGACCTGCGGTTCCACAAGTTAACCCAGTTCTCAGGTACTTCTCGCTCATGAGTGGATGCTGAATTCGGAAATTCTTATGGGATGACTGAAAGGGACATAGGCAAGGTGGCCACTACCAATCTCACTAAGTCAGCCAGAATTTGGTGGAAGGGCTATGCGCGATCTCATGGCTTGGACCGAGGCAGGTGCAGGTTTAAAATCTTTGCAAAAGCCTTTAAGTCACACTATGTCCCAAGAGCGCACAGGTGTAAGCAGATACAGAAGTTCTATCGTCTGGAGCAACGTGGCCTCTCTGTCCAGGCCTATACTGATGAGTTCATGCGCATGCGCCTGTATGTACCAGGAATCAATGAACGCCATGCCGTAGAAGGCTATATTGAAGGATTATCACCAGCCTTGCGAAAGATGGTGCGTGCCATTGATCCAAAAACTGTGGCAGAGGCAGAGGCAAAAGCCCTCAGTTTGGAGAAGACACTCCAAAGCCATCTGACCCGTCCTTCTAGTTTTGCTCCAAACAAGCCGTACATGCCATATAGGGTCCGCTCTCTTAGTCCGGGTCCTTCTCAGCAATCACCGTTCCACACAACAGAAAAGAAGGTGAGCTTCAACGTACCAGAGAAACCAAGTAATGCTCTTGGCCCGATGCAGCTCGCGACCAGCTGAGGCGGACAAAGCTTGTTACCGATGCTTCCGACCGGGGCAACGTATGCAAGGATGTCCGTACATAACCTAAACGGTGTAGGCAGCCTTGGCTGAAGTAGATTGGGAAGAATGTACACCTATTTGTGACTTACCGGCCCTTGCTGACGAAGACGCACCAGATTATCTAGAAGGTGAGTCTCATATTTTTGCAGCTATAGAAACTGGTAAGGCTGACAGCCAACCATCTGTCATATCCACTATTGGATACATTGATACCAAACCCTTTGTCATCTTAATGGATATTGGCAGTACACACAACTTTGCATCTCCCAGATTGGCTGAGTCATTGAACCTTGCAACTTTGAAATCCAAACCTCGTCCCGTCACCTTAGCAAATGGAGCTATCCGCCACACTCAAGGTCGCCAAGTTAATTTGAATATCCAATTACCAGGAGCACCAGTTGCTCTAGGTGCTGAATTTATGAATATTGGCAAGTATGATTTGATTGTCGGTATGGAGTTCTTGGCAGCTGCAAAAGCCAATATTGACTGTGCGAAGCGTACTGCCACTTTGAGACTTGCCTCCAGCTATTGCTAGCCTACTTCATGAATTTCAAGACCTCTTTCCTGACGAGATTTGGAGGCTACCACCTTTTAGGGGTGTAGAGTGCGAGATTGCACTTGCGCCAGGTACAAAGCCAACCAGTGAGGCCCCGTACCATATGAGCACACCCGAATTGGCAGAGCTTAAAAAGCAGCTGCATGATCTTCTTAAGTTAGGGTTCATTCGCCCTAGTGTTTTCCCTTTTGGTGCATCGATTCTCTTTGTCAAGAAGAAGGATGGCACATTGCGCATGTGCATTGATTACCGCCAGTTGAATAAGCACACTATTAAGAACCGGTATGCATTGCCGTGAGCCGATGATCTTATGGATTAATTGCAAGGGGCCAAATATTTCTCTAAGATCAATCTTCGATCGGGATATCACCAAATAAGAATCAAGGAAGAGGATGTCCATAAATCAGCTTTTCGGACTTGCTATGGCCACTATGAATTCACTGTTATGCCCTTCGGCCTAACAAATTCACCAGCCACGTTCATGCGTCTCATGAATGGTATCTTCCACGACTACTTAGATGAGTTTGTCATTATTTTCTTTGATGACATACTAATCTACAGTAAGACTTTGGAGGACCATGAACGTCACCTTCGACTCGCCTTACAGAAGTTGCGACGCCATCAACTCCTTGCTAAATTCTCCAACTGCAAATTTGCCACCACCAGAGTGGAGTACTTAGGCCACATAGTGTCTGTCGATGGTATAGCAATAGATCCAGCTAGATTCATGCAGTGAAAGAATGGCCAGCCCCTACAAATATCTCAGAAAGCAGCAGTTTCCTAGGCTTGGCAGGTTACTACCGAAAGTTTGTTCAAAACTTTGCCAAGATAGCAGCACCCCTCACGGATCTAACTAAACATGAAAAGGTCAAGGATTGGGCCACGCATTGGAAACAAAAGGTTCAATCAGGATTCCAATAGTGGAAAGAAGCATTAACCATTGCTCCAGTTCTTACCTTGCCAGATCCCCAAAAGGATAAGTGGGTTGCAACTGATGCCAGTAAAATAGCTATGGGAGGTGTACTAATGCAAGAAGGAAGGGTTATCGCCTATGACTCTAAAAAGATGAATGATGCCGAGCAACGATACCCTATGCATGACCAGGAATTGCTTACGGTCGTGCGGGCCTTGCGAATATTGAGGCACTATCTCCTTGAGAAGGTTCCAATTAGACACAGATCACCAGAGCCTCCAATACATCTTCACCCAACCCAACCCCAATCTTCCTCAACGCAGATGGATGGAATTTTTAGAAGAATATGATTTTGCGGTGGTGTATAAACCTGATAAATATAACCTTGTTGCAGATGCGCTTTCTCGATACCCTTTGGTGACTCGGACGCATTGAAACGTGATTTCCACTCTCACCAGTGAGTATGGAAAGACTATTGCCCAAACACTCCCCACCAATCCTGAATTCAGGGAAGTGTGGCTCAGTTTTTCTAAAGAGGCACGGATGAACAAAGAACGAGAAACCTTTTGCCATTTTAAGAAGAAAGGTAATCTCCTCTATCATAAGAATAAGTTATATGTGCCGGAGACCTCAGGCATCCGGATGCTCATTCTTCATGGCACACATAATAGTCCAATAGCAGGATATGCTGGGTTTATGAAGACGTATTTTAAGGCGCGATCCAATTATTTTTGGCCTAGTATGAAGAAGCATATTGCCAGATATATCAAGTAGTGCCAACTTTGCCAGCAGACTAAGACTGAACAGTTACGTGTTCTAGGTGAATTGGAGCCTGTGGCGGTGCCCAATGCTAAGTGGGAAATCATCACCATGGGTTGCATTGTCGGTCTTCCACGGACCCTTAGGAGATATGATGCCTTGATGGTGGTGATCGACAAGCTCTTCAAGATGGCGCACTTCTTGCCATGGCGCACCACTGATACGGCCTTGGATACAGCACTGCTATTTGCTAAAGATATTTTCCGACTCCACAGAATGCCGTGCCAAATTATTTCAGATCGCGACCCCAAATTTGTACACGGAATAGTCTCATAGGGTGAATCCATGGGATTGCGTCTCTGGAAGGCTATAACCATGTCATAGCATGATTCAGCCTATCTGCAAAGTGTGCACAGGAGGGGCAGATGGAGTGGACGACCCTAGCCATTGTTCTATGCCAGCCAACACCATTGCCATGATTCTGTCTGTTGTTATTCAGAGGCCTTGACCATCGGTTGATTCCCTAGAGTCTAAGTTTGGGTTAGAGCCCCAAATTGATGCATGACATATGTTATGTTGTTGATGGGATATTATTCGTATTGATGATGGATGGCCCACCCTTCGAGGTGGTATAATTATTTGATGTATTGCGTGCTAGGTGCTAACTTGTATTTACGCTTCCGTGATCTAGGATCCCATAGAAGGCGTGGGACGAATGACACCTCCGTGTCCTTCACCCGGTCATTTGACCATCCCAGGTGGCCCGAGGTAGACGGAGGGCCTTTCTACGGTGATGTAGTCACCATGGAAGAGGGATTTCCCATATTTATACGATGGGAGTATCGTATAGAGTCGGGGAGCGTCACAAGAGCCAAGCCCGATTGCTTTTATTTGTAGAGCGATTGGAAGATGACAAAGTTGGTCGTAGTAGAATTTTTGTTAGTGGTAACAGCTTCCCCCTATATGTTCCTAATTCCATCCTAAATAATCATGCATAATGTATTTATATTAATCAAAAAGCATATGTATAAACAAAAATTTTAATTTAGCATTACTTTGTAAGATGTTACACGATTTTTTGACTATTTCTTTGCATGCTTCTTTTGTCCCAGAGTTCTTGGCCTGACTCTGTTTTACTTTGAAGGCATATGTCATAAACGTTGCTTAAAAAGATGCCAGCATTAAGTTACTAGGATTTTAAATTTAGTAAGACGCCGCTACTCAATTTTTCTTTTAGATTTCTCATCTGCAATCTTCTGAGCAGGCGAAAGCTTGAAGACAACTAATGGATGAGCAGGTTGGTAATGGTGTTGCTCATGATGGCAATTTATGGGCACTTGGCGATTAGTGAGACTAACTAGAAGGTATGCCATTCTCGTTGCTTTTACTGTTTTGTTGCTTTACTTATCTTGCAGAAACTTGTTGTTGATATGTTGCGGTTGTTCTTTCATAATGGAGTCTGATATGTCAAAAATGTATGAGCAATATTGGCACATTTGAGATCATGCATGTATGCAATAACATGCGGGCTCAACTTTCACATGTCCTAGCAGTGTTTCAGGCAAATATGCATTATCTTAGGATAATCTCCGAAAATTAAATTGAGTGCGTCTATTGACATCAAGTAGATCTCCTACAAAGATCACATCAATAAAATGTTGAGACCAGCCCATATTTTTCCTAGGCTATGATTAATACTTGTACCTTCCTAATTCTATTAAATTTTAGTCTACTTTCATTACAAGCTTCAGTTTCGAATTGCAGAAGAATCCACTGCTTCCATCAAGATTTCACCCAGAATCTGCAATAGGCAAACAACTCTCATTAGATTACAAACAAAAAAATTGATGCACCTACACTCTACAATAACTTCACCACTAGAACTTCTAAAGGAAGAACATATATACTGGCATGTTGTGTTTTTATATAGACGGATCACTTTCTTTTCTTCCCTTTTTTTTATATATATATAGACGGATCACTTGACTCATTTTGATTGTTCCCAAAAGGCTAGTCTCGAGCGCTTCCCATGTTTTTCTTGCCCATCATCATTGAGTTCCACCATATGAATTTCCCATATCATTTGTCACTTTACTAGGAAATTACAGCATAAGGGTACCTACATACCATGGGTTTAAATTTGTTATGTCAAGACAATTTAATTTAACTACTTATGCATACAATTTTTATTAAGGAAATTGTAAAGTGAAGGGGTTAACTTATAACAATTTGTTAGAGTAAAGTTAAGGGCTTAATCGCCTATCACATTGCATGTTGTCATATTAAAAATCAACACTTTGTTGACAATCTTATAATTTGTTGATGAAAATTTATGGGATGTCCGTGCGCCTACTTTACTTTTGTTAAATGCGTCGGGAGCAGCATTGAGGGCTCCATCCCTGGTCCCTTTACAAAGCTCCTTGCCATGGCATTGGGTCCAAAGCATGAACAATAATTCAATACTCCTTTCCATCATTTTTTTGACGAAAAGTGTAGGGTACCATTTTGTGTTGTTTTTCCCTTACCAAGAAAAAGCTTGGAAAACAAATGGCTTAGTAAAACTCATTATGCCGTATTTGGATTCAGGGTACCAAAAGTACAATGCAAGTAAATGATTTGGTGCTTCGTTATTTTTTTTAAATTTTGGGAATAATAGAGTATAGCTTGTTTTGTAATAATATAACTAAAACATTTGTAGGCGTGGCCAAGAAGTTGGACCATAGCCTATTTGATGGGGGCGAGCCATCGGATATTTTTGTAGTGGGTAGAGGAAGTCGACAAGGTTGTCCCTTAGCACCCTTGCTTTTCACAATTGTGGCAGAAGTATTGTCCCAGCTCTTCTCCGTGGCTACCCAAGATGGCGTTATTCAAAGCCTCCCAATGGACGATGGTTCTCAAGAGGTATGTAACCAATATGCCGATGACACTTTTTTGTTCCTAATTGCCGAGGCTGAGAATCTTCGTAATGCTAAGCTATTATTAGACACATTCTCCTTAGCATCAAGAGTTCTTGTAGGGTGGCAAAAATGTACAGCTTTGTGGACGTTGGACAATCCCATCCCTCCCTGTATTTTGGACTATCCATGGAAGATTCTTCTGCATGGCAATACCACAAAGTTGCTTGGTATCCCAGTTGGAATTCACGTCTCTGCTTCAGATGCTTGGGATAAAATCATTAGTGGGTTGCAAAAGCACTTGTTTTGGTGGAATACTGACTAAACCGGTCCATGCCCGGTAGAATCACCGTGGCTAAATGTGTTCTTAGTAATACTCATGTCTACATGGCGCTCCCAAGAACTCATATATGCCGATGATGTTGACTCGCCGCATATACCCCTGAGGACATGCAACGCCACCGGATGCTTTGGACACTTTCTCGCCAATTCACCGACATGAGAGTTAACTTGGCCAAGACAAGGGGTGTTCTTGGTCCCATCATCCCCGGCATCCACGCCTTCCCTCATTCACTTACCAAAGGTGTAGTGGAGGTGGCTCACTCTTATAAGTATTTGGGCATTGAGTTTTCTACTACCACGCGACCGGGATGCATCCATCGTTACGGGTCACCGCAGCCGGAAAGCCCCAGATGCAATGCAAAACAACAAATACAAGGCGTAGTCAGATGCATGGGGTCACCGGGCACACTTGTTCGTGGCCTTGGTTGAACCGGGTCCTCCTCTATGGGGCGAAGTGTGGGGGCCGGTGATATCCCTCACCACTTGGAACGATCTAGAGCGGTGTACGTAAGGCTTTCTTGGCCCGCACCGGGAGTGAAATCCACGGTCCCATATCGATCTTGCTCCGGAGATGGGCTTCCTTCCATTACGAGAGGGTCGCTACTGAACGCCACATTATTTACTTCGTAAGGTGGTGGCTATGGATGAAGCCCGGCTGCCCAACCTTGCTTTGGCGTTGGCGATGGGCCCGCAGGCGACTCAAAGCGGGCTGGAAAGACAAGCAAGCCCGGTGGTTTCGCTATGGAATGTGCAGGCACACGATGTGGACCGGTGCATACACCGAAGGAATGTAACCGCCTTGAAGCAAGATTTGGATGCTTGCTTCATGGCCAAGCTTTGGGATGCAGAGGAGGCCTCACATGTCAAGGTGGCAAATTATCGACAGCAGGTTAATCCCATGCTCACAAGGGGCCCACACCACTACCCGCGCAAGACCTATCTACCCATGAAAAAGCGCAGGTGATTGCTTCCATTCAAGACAGTGCACACCACCTCCGCGATTGAGACAGGGGAGATGGATTGGGAGCCGCGTGCGGAGGCAGAGTCCGCCGATCTTTGTCAACGGCGCCATTGAGGATGAAAGTCACGCCCTCCGTGCCTGTCCGACGTGCACGAGCATATCCGGGGCTCTGTGATGTTTCGGTTAGTTGTGCCCCATCGGGCCTTGCATGAGCTACCGAAAACCACGGCCTCTGTAGGGCTTGTTGGGATCGTACCTGGGGAGGTAATAGATACGCTGGACTCGGTTATGCCCCCCGTCCGACATTAACCTCATTGTACTTGTGATTATGTATATAACTGCGGCAAAGATGTCGACATCCTTATTGCTACTAAGGTTTTTCCCCCGAAAACCCTTCGGGGCGGGGGTTTTTTAATCCTGGTAGTAATACGCCTGCTGCTCTCTCTTTGTACTTGGGTCCCATAGGCCAGTTGGTCTCCGTGGACGATAAAATCATATTCTATTCTATTCTATTCTATTCTATTCTATTCTATTAGCTCCGCAGTGTAAGATGGAGGAGATTGTGCGTATTGTCAGAAATTTTATTTGGGGTGGAAATGAGTTAGGAGCGGTGGTCAAGGTAGCTTGGGCGAAATGCATTAGACCTAAGGCAGCTGGTAGTCTTGGTATGTTGGATTTTCACCTCCAAAGCAAGGTGATAATATCAAAGTTCATTTGGAGGATTTTCATTGGTAAGGATGATTCTCCTGGCCTGAGGTTGTTGGTGCAGTCGATTCAACATTGTCTCCCATTTCATAAGGCCACCATTAAGCCCCTCCTTCCTTGGGCTTTGCTTTATCATATGCATCCATATCCTAATGCTTCTCCCTTTCTAAAGGGGTTGCTTTGTCGTTTGGGACAATTTGTCGGTCTCTTTTCCATATTAATCCCGAGGCATGTCTTGATTTGTCCACTCCATCTTTGGTGGATTCCTTTGCGGGACACCCGCAGAATGTGCCTCTAAGTGTGGTTGTTCATCCAAAGACACAATGATGATGGGTAGCTTGGTGGTATCAAAGACTATTGCGCCTTGGTATGAGTCCGGTCATCTCATGTCATGGGAAGCATTTAGAACAAAGTTCTTGTTGTACGTGATGGGATGAGTAACTGGAATCATATTGCTGCATTGTTGCCACAGGATTCCGGGTCCACGATTGAGGTAGTCATATGGGGTTGCCATCGGGATATCCGGCTGGCGGTTTGTGTCTTCTCGGTATAAATTGCTTTTGCATTCAAAACTCTGTCTCCATCTAATAGGTGGCATCTTCAGGTCCCTCACCCACAATGGAAAAGTGTTTGGATATGGGTATGGGATAAGCCGCTTCATCCCAAAGTAGTAGTTTTGTGGTGGCAAGTGATCCATAGATGCTTTGAGTCAACAAGGTTAGTCCATAAAATGGATAATCGGATTTCAGAGCTCTGTCCTTTATGCCAGCAAAGGGTTGAGAGTATTGAGCATTGTTTTTTCTTGTGTGAGTGGCTTCGGCAGGCATGGTCTTGGTTGTTGACCCTTTTTGGCACGTCTCGATCTAGCCAGCAAATATTGCTTGCTATCTATCCTGATGCTTGGCCCAAACTACGGAAACGAGCTTTTCATCTCGCATGTGGCTAGCTTTTATGGTCAATCTGGAAGAGAAGGAGGTTGTGCTCAGTTGGATCGGTTTGTCCACTGGGGTTATAATCCTGTCTTTGCATTTTATGTTGCTCTGGTTTTTAGTTGCTGAATAAAGCTTGTCGTCTTTCAAAAAAAAAAAAAAAAATCTTATAAATTCCAACGGACTTGGGAATGACCAAACAATGATTTGGGTCTATGTAATTTCTCTTTTAAAAGGCTAGTTCCAATAGATTTTGTTTGTTTTAAAATGGTTACATAATAGTAACAAATTAATCAAGTCCCTATTGTCAAATGGTCTTGGTTCTTTAAAGAGATGCGTCTACATACTAGATATCTCAAGAACTCTCTTTAGAGCTATAGCAGCAATCATATCTTTTTTGAGGTACCAGATACTGATCCATCTACATATTCTCCATGTTCCTTCAATCGCAACCTACAATATGCACGTTCCTAACTGTGGTCTTCAAATGAGCATGCCTATAGTAAGGAGATGTGTGCTTTATGAAAGGCCATCAAAGAGGGATTTTGCCACTATCATATGATGTAAGAAATGCGCTTTACTTTCACTTCTCTATATGATCTTTCACATTCTCATATGATCTTTTAAGATCACAATAACCAATGGTTATAAAGTACAAGAGCCGCGAACATTTCTCTTCTCCAACCTGCTGCAAAAGAAGTTTTGTGCTAAATCAAATAGATCTTAATTCTGGACATTCTTGAGATGTGAATTCTGGCTCATGATCATTGAGTTGGTCTGAGATAAATTTAAGGAGGAATTCAAAAACAAAGTGCTGGTTTAAGATTGTATTCTCATCGGGTCAACCTTGCTACAATATTCGGGTCAATCCCTTAGCTACAGTGTTTGTGCTACAGTAATTCAATGGTTTATGATTGATTTCATTATGAGTAAAATAAGTTGCCTTTGAATTATTGAGTTAAATTAATTGTCTTGATGGAATTCACAAATGCATCAAGCAATCACTAGAAATAGATAGATTAATTTCTCTATTTCTAACATTGGTATCAGAGCATTTGCCAGGTCTGAAGCACACAATTATAAGGGAAAGTTGTTCATCATGTCGAGCAGATTTGGAGCTAGTTTATTAAGCACTGTAGAAGTATATAAGGGAGGACCAGGGTTTCAAGTATGGAAGGATGCAGTTAAACATATTTTGGAAGTGGAGGATCTCTGGGATCTTGTTGATCCAGAAGGTGCCACTAACTTGGACTTCAATACTCTCACAAGGTAAGTATCTGAAGGTTCAGTTAACATGAGGCAATGCAGGTGTTGTGCCATCAAATGCAGAAGGCCTAGCAGGAAGCAGTTCAATGAGGAATGGGAGATCTTTATACTCAAGACTCAAAGAAGCACAGGGTATAATCACATGCAAGGTAAGCCCAACCATTAGGCTTAAACTAAGAAACATGAATCCAAAGCAAACGTGGTCTTATCTTTTGAAACATTTTGAGGAGAAAACCTCCTCACAAATTGATCTTCTTGAGACTGAGCTGAGAAATGTAAAGCTAAAAGAAGAAGGAGACGTCTCAGATTTCTTCAACATATTTGATAATATTGTTGCTGACTTAGCTGGGGCAGGGGTGGACATTTCTGAAAGAAGCCAGGTACTGCAAATCTCCAGAGCAGTAAGTGATAATGAAAATTTGTCTTTATTCATAAGAAACATGAGTAAAACTAGGGAAGAAGCTGAGAACACATTAAAAACTGAGTATGAACAGAGGAAAATAATGAGAGAAGGGGAAGAACCCTCAGAAATTCTTTTTGCTGGTAAAAAGAATCAAGAATAGAATAGAATAGTTTTTTTTAACGTCCACGGAGACCAATAGGTCATGGGACCCATACAATGGGCTAGTACAATCATTACTACTAGGATTAAAAAACCCCTGCCTCGAAAGGTTTTCAAGGGAAAAACCTTTGCAGTAATGATGATACTAGATAAGCGGAGATAATGACTACTGAGGGCTCAGTAATTGCAGACGTTTATCTAGAACCTCAAGTATGTATAATGCCAAGTCATGCACAGATGGTGCTCTGAGAAGTTGTGGAAGCGTGGAATGGAATGCTAAGGTCAAAAAATGATTCCAAACTATCTCAAAAGCAGGGCAACTCAGAAGCGTATGGCTTTCATCTTCAATAACCTGTAACTGGCAACAAGTTACATGTTATAATTGTAATGAGCCTGGCCATTTTAAAAGTGAGTGCCCTAAATTTAAGAAAGATTTCAATTGTTACACCTGTGGTGGTAAGGGCATGTTGTAGCCAAATGTCCAACACCAAAGGATTATGGCAGAGGCAAAAATAAAGAATCCACAAGTAGAGGAGGAAAAATCAGCACAGGGAGGGGTCGAGGCAGGAAACCAATTGGAACTTTTGTTGCCAGGGAACAAGAAGAAAAGGAAAAATCTGATATTGATGAAGATGATGAGGTAAGTCTTGCATTTACCATTATTGAGAAAAATCAGAATGCTAATAAAACTGAAACTCTTGTAGTTGATAGTGGAGCTGAAAGATCAGTAGTCCAATCTACTGATCTGTTAAAAAATATATCAACTTCTCACTCTAGAAGAATTCAAGTTGGTAATGGAGACATATAGAAGATTGAAGGAAGGGGACTTCTTCAGCTCATTGATCTTAATGGGAACACAGTAGACATTGAAAATGTTTTGTGTGTCCCAACAATTATTAAAAATCTCATTTCTGTAAGTCAGCTAGTAGACTTAGGGTATAGAGTCAATTTTGACTCAAAAGGTTGTAATATCTATCTTGGCAATATATTAAAGTTTCATGCAAAACGTGTTGGCAATTTGTTTCAAATGGAAGCCTTGGGCCATGATAGTATTAACACCCTAAAAATTCCAGAATTTGAACTTTGGCATGACAGGCTGGCACACACTCATTGCAACAACTTAAAATATCTAGTCAAGAAAGGATGGCTAAGCTGCAAAGATATAAAATCTGAAAATTTCAAGTGTGAGGGATGCATTCTTTGAAAAATAAATAGGCTGCCATTCAAGCATTCAAAAACAAGAGCAAGGGATGTTCTTGAACTAGTTCACACAGACTTATGTGGGCCATTGAATGTGAAAGGAAGGACAAATAAAAGATATTTCATATCTTTTATTGATGATTTCAGTAGAAAATGCAAGGTTTACTGCCTAGAAAGAAAGTCTCAAGCATTAAATGCTTTCAAACAATATGTCACTGAAATGGAAAGGGAGTCAGGGAGAAAATTGAAATGCATCAGGTCGGACAGAGGAGGAGAATATTTATCAGCCAAATTCAGACTTTTTTGCATTGCTCATGGTATCAAAAGACAACTAACCTGCAGGTACAACCCTCAACAAAATGGAGTAGCTGAAAGGAAAAACAGGACAATTATGGATGCTGTGAGATCTATGATCAAGAAGAGTGGTTTGCCAAATCATCTGTGGGAAGAAGCCTTGAAGACATCAATACTGATCCAAAACAAGCTCCCCTCATCAAGCATTAAAGGTAATACACCTGATTTATTATGGTCAAATAGCAATGATAGCATAAACTATGACTTGTTTAAAGCATATGGCTGTTTAGCATACGTGCATGTTCCAAATGAATTGAGGAAGAAATTAGATGATAAAGCAAATATTGGTTTTCTTGTGGGCTATGATGAAGAATCAAAGGGTTATAGAATATATGTACCAGAAAGCAAAACAATAATCATCATCAGAGATGTATTTTTTGATGAACATGTGTTCTATAAGGATAGATACCAAAGGAAAGCAGCTTATAATAAAAAGGATATGGATGTGACTAAGGTTCAACAAAGCTTAGACATAGATTCAGACCAAGAGGAAGAGGACACTTTGACAAAATCTCATGCAGACTTAACCTCTGAACATTGAAAACAAATACATACCACCAGGTACTTCATGTAAAAGGAAAACTCAGGCAGAAAGACTATTGGAAGATGTACCAGAAAATATAGAACAATATGGAAGGAATGATTTGGGAAGGAGCAGAAGACTTAAAAAGCAACATGTTGAACATGAGCAAATTATGGCTATCCTTGAAAACGTTTCAATTCCACAGTCCTACGATGAAGCAATAGAAAGTGCAGACAAAGAACAGTGGCTTAAAGCTATGAATGATGAGCTGGAATCATTCCAGAAAACACAAACATATGATTTGGTTGACCACCCTGCCAAAGAAAATGTTATAGGTTGCAAATGGCTGTTTCAAATAAAAGAAAATGCAGATGGGAGCAGAAAATACAAGGCAAGACTTGTGGCAAAATGATACACCCAAAGACAGGGACTAGACTTTGATCCCTATTGTGAAATTAACCAGCATAAGAACATTGCTTGCAATAGCAAATGCACAAGACCTTGAACTACATCACATGGATGTCAAAACAACTTTCCTAAATGCCAAATTGGAGGAAAAAGTATTTATGCAGCAAGCACCAGGATTTGTGCAACAAAAAAATAAGGTTTGGAGGCTAAACATGGCTGTGTACGGTCTGAAGCAATCTCCTAGGGAGTGGTATATCTGCATGGACAATTTCCTTAAGGAACAAGGGTTTGAGAAACTAAAAAATGATGGCTATCTGTATAGATATAAGCAAGCAGGAACTTTTTGCATCATAGCTCTATATGTTGATGACTGCATTATGGCAGCAAACCATTTAAGTGTCCTAAACATTGCAAAGGGATATTAAGTTCAAGATTTGAAATGTCAGACCTAGGGGAGTTAAAACATTTCTTGGGAATTGAAGTATGTAGAAACAGGAGTCAAAAGTTTTTAAAGCTACAACAATGCAAACATATAGAAAACGTGCTGAAAAGATTTAATCTTGTTGATGCACATCCAGCAAAAACCCCTGTAGTTCCAGGACACAGATTGACAGAAGAAGGGCCACTTACTGAAAAGGATATAAAAGAAATGGAAAATGTTCCATACAGATCATTAATTGGTTGTTTATTATATTTGGCAAACAACACTAGACCAGACATATCATACATTGTAAACATCCTAAGCAGGAGGTGTCATAATCCAACCAAAGATCATTGGATAGCAGGCAAACGGATTTTGAAATATCTGAAGGAGACAAAGACACATGGAATAACCTTCAACTCAAAAAATCTACAGCTAAATGCATACAGTGATGCAGATTGGGGAGGGGATCTGTCAAATAGAAAATCCACATCTGGATTTGTTATATTTTTAGGTGGAGGAGCAATCACTTGGAAAAGCAAAAAGCAAAATGCTATTGCCATGTCTTCAGCAGAAGCTGAGTATACAACATCATCTCTAGTTGCTAAGGAGATATGTTGGTTAAGAAGATTGATGGAGGAATTAGACTATAAGCAAACTAGTCCAACTCAGATCTTTACTGACAGCCAGAGTTGCATTGCTATTGTGAAAAACCCTATGCATCATGAGAGGACCAAGCATATTGAACTAAACATACACTTTATTAGAGACTTGGCTGCCAAACGTTACATTGAAATGGTGTATGTCAACACAGCAAAACAGATTGCAGACATCTTCAAAAAGGCACTTCCAGGAATTAAATTCAAGCAATTCAAGTCTGATATGAAGGTCACAGAATTGTGTGATGAAGGAGGAATGTTGGATTTATAATTGGTTCATCACACATTCTCAGTTGAAGACTTCACATTAAGGTTGTATACATAATTGTACAGGGGTTATACTAGAGTTTTATCAGAGGTAGATAAGCCCTAATGTATAATCTTAAGGGCTCATATTACACCATTGCTTTAAAGGTTATATGGATATTTGAATATTGCACCATAGGTTCAATGGTTGTATTGAACCTAAATATGTAAATAAATACTGAGCTGGCCCGAGACTATGGAGGGAAACTTCATATGAATAGGAGCTCGGCAAGTTGGCCGATCCCGGTGCCATAACCGCCGAAGATCTGCCTATAAGATATCACAGAGGCCGGCCCATGATCATTGAGTTGGTCTGAGATAAATTTAAGGAGGAATTCAAGAACGAAGTGCTAGTTTAAGGTTGTATTCTCATCGGGTCAACCTTGCTACAGTATTCGGGTCAATCCCTTAGTTACAGTGTTTGTGCTACAGTAATTCAATGGTTTATGATTGATTTCATTATGAGTAAAATAAGTTGCCTTTGAATTATTGAGTTAAATTAATTGTCTTGATGGAATTCACAAATGCATCAAGCAATCACTAGAAATAGATAGATTAAATTCTCTATTTCTAACAATATCATGATCGAATGTGGAAGTCAAAGGTATGCTAACTTTCTTTTGCATAGTGCTATTCTTGTCTTTGAGAACTTCCACCTATCTTCTTTTTTATTTTGGGAGCATGGGTTTATTTTGGGAGCATGTTGGGTTCCGTGCCAAGGGAACGCCGCATCTTACGCCGCATGCGGCGTTCCCTTTCATCTTGCGGTACCCCTGCGGGATGCAAATTGCCTGCATTCGTGCCATATTTGAAATCGCTGACATCATTGAATGTGAAATTTTAGATTGAATGTGAAATTTTAGATTGAATGAGAGTTCTTCGATGCAAATCTACGTCTTGCTTTATGATGTTTGCTCCGTCTCGCTTGGCGCCTCAAAATTGGGCCACTCTGAATTGCGCCAGTAGATATTGAGCTGGGTCAGATCCTCATACCGTGAGTAGAACAAAAAATCTGAATGCTCTGCTGCTAGAACTAATTCCTAATGGTTTTGTTTTAGGATTCAAGCTTCTGGAAAAAGTCGATCTCTTGCTTCCGGAGTATTCTTGGAAGGTAACGCCATTTTATGCATTACATTTCTTACCTCCTTTCCATTTTTTCAAGAGCACCAGCGGCTATGGCAGAAGGTGAACTCTAAACGCATCTATTGGCGCCTACTCTCTCTTCCCATTCTTGCATTCTGTGATTTCTGTTTCTTAGTGAGATTGGAGGTCTTCAAATTTGGATGTGAGGTCTTATCCGGCAGTTTACCTTTCGGCTTTGAGCTTTTGGCATATATCTCACCTTGGAAGCAAAGCTCTGGCAAATGACTGCAGATTGAGTGTTTTAATCCAGATGCTTTAGGAGGTGAATGCCTATGCTACTGCTTACATTCTAGAGAAAGTCCTAGAGAAGGGATTTTGTAAAGAAGTCTGAAGAAGTTTGTCCAGAATGAGCTAGAAGGATAGACATGCATAAGAAAGAAGAATACTGACACAAGTATTGTTCATTTTCATGTATGCAAATATAACACTGCAAGTTACATGTCCAGAGTTATTTTTTCTACACGAATCCTGTGCCGAACCAAAGGTAAACTGTTTCTTCTCTTACTTTCTTTGTTTGCAAATTTGGAGGACCCATTCATTAGCAGCTTGGGATTGTTGCTCTTCTCCCCCAAGTAGGACAGGTGCCTCTGGCCCTCTGGCTTAGGATGTGAGCTAGATTGAGGCTGATGACAGGCTTAAGGTTGAATAGATCTTTCTCCCAAAGGAACACCAACGCCAGTTTTGCACCAACTTATCTTGGAGGTGTCATATTGATTTGTTTGCATAATTATTCAGGTTTGAAAATGTGCACATAAGCCTCATTATGTAATTCCTTTGCTATCCTATGCCCTATTTGATCCGTTAGTGCATGCTTGGAGTGGAGGTGGTGTCCAAAAGAACGAAGAAAAAACAGCAAGTGCATAATACCCTGTATATTAGAAAACGCAAGAGCTCTGTACTTCTTGCATAGGGCTACAATAGGACATTAAGGTAAGTAAATTTGAATAATTTAGAATGTCTTTGCTTCTTCTTGCATGTTTTCTGTGATTCTAAATGGTAAGATAGTTTTGCATCAGCATTTGTGCTTCTTTACTACAGGTTCTCTATTTCTCTGAAGTGCATGAGAGCCATGCACTGCTAGATTAACTATTTGAATGGAGAGATATCTAACATTTGGAACCGAGAGCAAAAATGCTTTTATGCCTGGCAATCTCTTCAGGCATGGGAGGCCCAATGTGGTAGTTTTTTTCCATTCTTCCTATGGCGGGGCTATGGTGCTAGCCTACTGTAAGCTTGCTATTTCCAGATGAAATGATGCCCTACTGGCGAGCTGAGTTACAGAATATCTGTCTCCAAATTGGGTCCGGGCATGCTAAAGATAGTAATGGCGAAATTTTGAATGTCGGATACGGTGTTGCTGCCGCAGGTAATTTGTGCTACTTTTCCAGGGCAATAGCAAAGAAGGCATACTAGAAAGTGTTCTGCTACTACCGGATAACTTGATTAAGCTTCAATAATACAGATGGAGATGCTGAAACTGAGCTATTGACCTCAAAAAGAACACTATAGAATGACTGTATGCAGCCATACCTTCCAGATTTCTTGGTCTGCTGCAACAAATGTAATGATGGCTCTTGATTTTGCCACAGATTTCAACGTTTTTTTTTATGCGTTGTTTGACTAACCCTTTTTTGCAGATAGACTCTTCGTTGCACGAGAATACAAGGATGCATAATTTATGGTATTAGCTGCAAAATAGTTGTTGTCCTCAACTCTATGCAATGTAAGTAGCAGAAGCATGTGCATGGTCTTTTTATGTATTCCTAAGGGAAGTGATAATCTGTTATCACCATTGCAGTTTACTTATGCCATCTGTACGATAACAAATCTTCTACAGAAGCTATTGCCAAGTTCTTCTATAGAACTATTGCCAGGAGTACATACACAATTTTATGTGGAGGGAAAATGAATTTTAGATATCCAGCAATCCTAGGTGGTACAGGTGGACTCATTCAAACACAACCCACTACTCGATATTGCTTAGGGTAGGGTTTAGGCAAGCGACATTCTAACTTGGGTTATATATTTTTGCATCATGCCCTTACTAGCCTCAAAGCGTCTCTAGGGATATGGTAGCACACCATTACTTTTGCCAAACAAGCCTATGCACTATTCAAACCCTCAAGTGAAAATGCTATTTGTAATTCAAAGTCCTCTAGCCAAATCCTACAAATACAAAAGCATCACTATTGTAATGTTGGCTTCACAAGCATGGATACAATTTCAAATCTTTGCATTTTTTATTTTATTTTACTTTTTTTTGTGTGTAAGAACTCTTTCTCATCATTAGAGATTATTGTCTCTCTTTGTAAACATGCACAAATTTGGCTTTGTTTGCATCCTTAAAGATTTACGTGACAATGTCCTATTTGCCCTTTAGAATAATGTATGTTTCTCATCCTTATTGCTAGAACCATTGCATTTCGTACACTCTACATCTTGACCTTCCAACTACACAATAAATGCAAAATTTAACTGCACTTCATTCACAACTTGGAATTTTGGCATTTTCGATCCTTAGAAATTAAAAGAACAACTACTACCATTTTCAATAATCGACTAATACCCTAAACCTATGGTACGCAATTCCATCTGCAACTCCATGATATCGACCTATTCCATCCCACCTATTCATTCCATTCCATCCCATTCCCCACGATCCTATCTATTACATTCTATAAACAACCCATTCCATTCCACCTATGCATTTCATTGCATCTATTCATTTTGCACGTCCATGATTAATGCCCGGCATCGTCAGGCACACGTTCCTAGTCCTTTATGAAATGGAATCCCAAACTCTTAACTGCTGATCTTAACAATTTCTATATGGCCTCAACATCTTTATTTGGTCTTAATCCAATTTATTAGAATGAGGAATCCATCAAGAGCCTTTTTAATTCCATTGGAAATTATGTTTCTACAGTTTATGCTCCTTATAAGCCTCCTGTTGTTTATGTCCAAATTGACCTTTCTAAAGAAATTCTTACCTCTATTCCTTTCACAGATTGCTTTGGCCAAAGCATTGTCATCCAAGTAGAACAATAGTATATGTAAGTTATTTTTCATGTATAACTTCTCATTTTTTTGTGCTTCAACCTTACCCTTAAATTATGCAAGCTAACATAATCAATTAATTTTGTCCTATAGAGAATCGTACAAGTAAACTATATGTGAAAGTTGAGATGAAAATTGATTAAGATGGCACCATTAATGATTTTTAAACTTTCAGTCATTTGGACCAATGATGGTCTGCAACTGGACTGCAGATAGCGGTCTATCTTGATTTTTTATAGTAAAAGTGTTTCATATTTCCTCTTGGTTCTTTTTGCATTGGTTTCTTAACATGAGATATTTTGAGGATGTGATTTTGTAAAGTCACACTTTAGGGCATAAATCTAGAATAAACATGGAAGATATAATATAATTGATGCTATCTATTCTAGTACAATCCTAAAGATAATGAACAACAAATATTTTTTGTGATCAAATTGGTCCAAGAGCTACTCGTGTCCCAAAACTCAACTTGAAATGGACTAACATAAGGATATTATCAATTTTTGAATGAAGTATGGACCAGTAATGGGCAGGTACAGATACCGTTTTTTTTTTTTTTACCATGTCTTTTGCTCTTTCCACGAGCTTGTTTTTGCATTGGTTTCATATCCTTATAAACTTTCATAATATGATTTTTTGGAGACAACCTAGAGTCATATGTAGCAATGCTATCCATTTGTATAAATTACCTAAAATTGAAAATAGAAGTAAAAGTCAAAACATCAAATTCAAACTCAACCATTAGTTTTATAGGATGGAGGACCTTGTGAACTACTTATATGCCAAATTTGAACTCAAAATTGGTCTCCTTCTGAAAGTTGTTGTTTTTATACCAGAACTGCTTTCTGGAAACCAATATTGGTTCTCAGAAGGCAGAGAACAGTTTTGATCCTGTCATATTTGAATTGCTCTACCTTCCTTCACAGACTTCGAATTGAGATGTGATTTTTTGTGCCTTGCTCTATATCTCGTGTAGAAAAATAACATTATAACCAAAAAAATAAAAAAAAATCTATTCATCAAGACAGTTTTACTTTGTGTGAACATGAATATTTTGATTCCCAGTATGTAGATCCCACCTTTTCATGGTTTGAATCCTCGCTACCTAAATTGGGCGCAAAACTCATCTAATCACATAAACCATAAAAAAATTTGATGTGGGCATTCTTTACAGCAACCCGTGGGGCAATGCCGAATTTTTCATTGGTGGTATTAAAAATGCCATTAAACTTTAAGAAGACTTTTAAGATGCATTCGAGTTCCTTGGGTGCCTGAATCTATTAGATTTTTGCTTTGATTTACCCCAATGTATATAGAACTATTTTGCTCGTTTCTAGAAACAATTCTAAGATCCATTTTTTATGATAAAAATGCCATTAAACCTTAAAAAGAATGCTAAGATGCATTGAGTTCCTTGGGCGTTTAAGCTATTAGATTTTTGTTTAATATACAATAGGAGGGCAAATTTGAAAATCTCTTTGTTGCTCATCTAAACTGTATATCAGAGATTGAAATCAAATTATCCATGTTACTACCAAGTTCTCCATTTGCGTCAAATTTTGCAAGGACCTCTCTGTAATTCAACAGACCCTTGGCCACATCGTCTGGAAGCTCTGCTGTGAAGTCCAGGGATAATTGTTGGCAAAATCAAGGTGCTTGCGATGGGCTAAGAATTTTGCTGCCCTGGAATGCATGTACAGTTTGTACGATGCAGATACACAAATTTGTAGAATTTTCTTTTAATTTAAGCAGTAGAATCTGCTCGAGCTGTCGTGGACGTTTGATTGGGTTATGGCCGAGAAACACAGATTCAAAATTGAGACACGCCACAACTGCATGGATGCCATAATCTTTAGATAGCGGCTCAATTCCAATGCCAGTAAGCCACCTTTTGAAGACGTATATTAAAATCAGAGCAAAATAGTTTGTTCAGATCATTATCCTCTCGAACTAGGCCTTATAAGTTTGATCCTAAGCTATCTTGATGCCTTTTAAACACCAACACTTGGTCAAATTTAATTCAATTTGCAAACCGAATATTTAGTAAGGAAAAACCTCGGGCAGATCCTAAATCCAATATATCCAATTCATGCAAGGCAAACCAGGCTGGAACAACGAATCTTACCTTTCCTAGATTGTCCCTTTAAGGAATGGCATTTGCTGTCTAGCATTGCCCAAATCCTACCACGGATCGTATTACACAATAAGAAACATGGGGAAGCTATACCTACCAAGCTATTCTTAGGCCCCAAAATAATGGAGCTTCAATGGTTTGGGCGTGAGAAGCTTGGTCCTAAATACTGGTATTATACCGAAAGCAAGGATTAAAAGCAACTCTAATTTAGCAGGTTTTTCTCTTTAATGATTTAAAATGCAGGAGCTAATTTCACATCCCGCTAAGCTATATGGACAACTCTCTACCAGAAGCAGCTTAAAAAGGATCCAGAATGAGTGAGAAAATAGAAGTGTTAGAATTCATGTCATAATTGAGATGGGAAAATATTCAAGGAAATTCGGTGACAAAGTTGAGATAGCACCTAAAGCACCTAAAGCACCTAAGAAGTTTGAGCACCTAAAGCACCTGTCAATGGAGCCAATTTCGGTTCAAATGAATCGATCCAGTATGACGAAGACATGAAGAGCCAATCGGTGGTCTGGCTTGACCGTTGGACTGCAAAGATAAATAAAGATGTAATACAGAGGTTCAGGATTGATTGGATATTAGCAGGAGCAATCGTGAAGCAGGTATGAATCGATTTGAAATTGAATGACCTATTAGAAGTTTGAAGCTACAGTATCCTCATCGATCTCATATGAACAGTAATGCTAAGATTATTTCCAATGGTCATAATTGCCAATGTTAATGATAAATTGAAGAAGTGACTTGGCTAGTGATATACAATTGGTTTTTTGTTGAGTTGAATGTAAAATCATCTTATGCTATTAGATTGAGGTGTTTCTTACACATAGATGATTATCAATCCAAGAAAATCTAACATTGTTACATGATATTGGTTCTATTCACTGCTTATTTCTAACAGTGGTATCAGAGCTAGGTTGAGACAAATGGCAAGCAGATTTGGTGCAGGCCTGTTGAGTGCCATTGATGTTTTCAAGGGGGATTCAGGATTCCAAGTTTGGAAAGAAAAGATCAAGCATGTATTGCAAGTAGAAGGGCTATGGGATATTGTTGAACCTAAGAGCAGATTCTCTGAGGTTGCTGCTGAAGGAAGCTCGAGCTCAGTAAAAGGAGCTGAGGCAGAAGCTGGCACCAAAGCAACAAAAGGAGGAGGCACAGTAGATGTGGCAAAACTAAGGGAGGCTCAAGGGATTATAATGAGTAAGGTAAACTCAAGTATTGTGTTAAAAATAAGAGGATTGCATCCTAGCGAGATGTGGAGTTATATGCTCCTTAATTATGAGGAGAAAACCTCCTCACAAATCGATGTGCTTGAAAATGAAATGAGAAGGCTAAGGTTTCATGATAAAGACAATGTCAATGAGTTTTTTCAAACCTTTGACAATATCATTGCTGACTTAGAGGGAGCAGGAGTGTGTTATTCTCAACAGCAGCAGGTGTTGGCCATTTCAAGGTCTGTTACCAGTCTTGGAAACATAGCCATGTTTATCAGAACCCTTGCAAGAACAAGGATTGAGGCAGAAAGAATGTTGAAGACAGAAATAGAGCAGAACAAAGTAATGGAAGAAGAAGATGCCACACAAGTTTTATTTGCAAAAGGAAAAGGTAAAGAAGAGAAGAAAAGAGGTAAGCTTGGCCCATGTTTTAACCTGAATCAATATGGTCACTTGAAAATAGACTGCCCTATGATGACTAAAGAAATAAATTGCTACAATTGTGGAGGAAGAGGACATTATGCATCCAATTGCTCATCACCTAAGAACTTCTCAAAGGGGAAATAAAGGGGAACAAGAGGATATTCTGCCACAAGGGGAAGAGGTAGAGGAAGATTCAGGAACAACTCATATGCAGAAGCAAACATAGCAGAAGAAGTTATGCTTGAAGAAATTACGGAAGATGATGAGGATAAGGTAAGAAAACATAAAGTTTTTACTGTTACTAATGCTGGAATTGATGATAATGATGATTTTATGATTCTAGATAGTGGAGCAGAAAAGTTCATTGCATGTAGTTCAAAAATCCTAAAAGAAAAAAGGGGAAGTCAAGGTGGTCATATACAAGTTGGAAATGGTGACCTCCAAAGAATTGAAGATGTTGGCATACTAGAGCTATTTTTGATCTGAATGGGAGAATTGTGAACTTACAAAATGTTTTATGTGTTCCTAGCTTAGTGAGAAATTTGATTTCTATTTCTCAATTAGTTGATATGGGATTGAAAGTCATTTTTGAAAGGACTCATTGTAAAATCTTTGATGGAAATGAATTAAAATTCCTTGGGAGAAGAGTTGGCAACTTGTTTGGTATAAATGCTCGATCAGTTGAAAGTATTAATCTGACTCTAACTCCAAATATTGCAATGTGGCATGAAAGACTTGGGCACACAAATATGAAGAATATTGAACTTATGATAAAGCAGGGACTATTGGTGTCATCTGATAAAGCAATAGAAAATCATGTTTGCAGGGGTTGCATGTTGGGTAAGCACTCCAGATTGCCTTTTTCAAAGGCAAAAGGAAAAGCAAATGAAATTCTTGGTTTAATTCACACTGACCTTTGTGGTCCATTGAATGTGACAGGAATAACAGGAAAAAGATACTTCATAACATTTGTTGATGATTACAGCAGAAAAACGAGACTCTACTGTCTGAGAACAAAAGACCAAGCTTTTGAAGCATTCAAAATGTTTGCAGCAGAAGTAGAGTGTGAAACTGGGAAAAGAATCAAATGTGTAAGGTCTGATCGGGGAGGAGAATACTTTAGGAAAATTTGTTAGATATTGTCAAGACAGGGGTATAAAGAGACAATTTACTTGCAGCTATACACCTCAGCAGAATGGTGTGGCTGAGAGGAAGAACAAAACAATTCTGAATGCTACAAGATCTATGTTGAAGCATGCAGGTCTACCCAATTTCTTGTGGGAGGAGGCAGTCAAGACTGCTGTACTCATACAAAATAGTCTGCCATCAAAAAGCATAGAAGGAAAAATACCAGAAGTCATTTGGTCAGGAAAAACTCCTCACTATGAAATATTTAAAGTGTTTGGGTGCTTGGGATACACACACATTCCCCAGGAATTAAGACTGAAATTGGATGACAGGTCAAGGATAACCTATTTGGTTGGCTATGACATGCATTCCAAAGGTTATAGAATGTATGATCCACTTAAAAGGAAAGTGTTGGTAAGCAGAGATGTAATATTTCAAGAGAATGTTTTGTACAGACCACTGATAGAAAAGGAGAATTCAAAAGGAGAAGGAAAACACAATTCTGACAATATGATGAGTCCCAACGGTACAAAAGAAAAAACAATAACTAAAAATGAGATAGATGCTGAAGATTCTGATCACAGTGATGAAGAAGATAATAATGAGGATGGAAAGGTTGCAGGGGAAGAACAGGAACATGAATCAGCAAATGAAAACAATCAAGAAGATAATAATGAGGATGGAAGTGTTGCAGGAGAAGAACAGGAACATGAACCAGCAAAAGAAAACAGTCAAGTTAAGAAAGGCTGCAACAGGAAATTGCCATTGACATAGAGAAATTTGGAAGGAGAGAGAATGGTAAAAGTAGCAGATTGCAAAAAACCACGGAGGATAACACAGACGAAATATTTATGGTGTTAGAATCTGGAATTCCAGAGACTTTTGAGGAGGCAGTAAACTCACTTGACAGTAACAAATGGAAAATTGCAATGATGGAGGAAATGAGGTCATTCGAAAGAACATCCTCATATGAATTAGTAGACCTGCCAAAGGGGAAGAATGCAATAGGAAACAAATGGGTATTCAAGTTGAAAACAAATGCAGATGGCAGCCCAAAGCACAAAGCAAGACTGGTTGCTCAAGGTTATTCACAAAAGAGGGGAGTAGATTTTGATGAAACCTACTCACCAGTTGTTAAGTTAGCTAGCATTAGAATGATAATTGCCATATCAAATGCCTTAAATCTAGATTTACACCATATGGATGTTTGTACAGCTTTCCTTAATGCAGATTTGGAGGAAGAGGTTTACATGAGACAAGCTCAAGGTTTTGAAGTTGAGAAAGACAAAGTTTGGAGACTGAAGAAAGCTGTCTACGGGCTGAAGCAATCTCCAAGACAATGGTATTTTTGTATTGACAATTTTTTGAAAGAACAAAGCTTTACTAAGTTGGCTAATGATGGCAACGTTTATCTACTAAAGGATGAGGGAGAATTTTGTATAATGGCAGTATATGTGGATGATTGTATACTGGCATCCAATAATATGAACTTCTTGAATAAATGCAAGGAGATGCTCAAAACCAGGTACCAAATGACAGATCTTGGAGAGTTGACACAGTTCCTGGGAATTCAAGTAAGAAGAGACAGAACAAACATGACAATATCTCTAAATCAAGGTAAGTACATAGACTCGGTCTTGAGAAGTTCAATATGCTAGAATGCAATTCAGAAAGGCACCTATCATGGTTGGAAACAAACCATCAAAGGAACTTTGCCCCCTCGTGAGTGAAGATGAGAAGGAGAAAATGAGTAAGATTCCATATAGGCGGTTGGTAGGAAGCTTATTGTTCATTGCCAACAATACAAGACCTGACATTGCATTCATAGTAAATGTGTTGAGCAGATATAACAATAATCCAGGTTATGAGCATTGGCTGGCAGCTAAGAAAGTTTTGAGATTTTTGAAAGGCACAAAACACACAGGAATTGTTTACTGTTCAAGGGATCTGAAATTAAAATGTTACGGTGATGCTGACTGGTGTGGAGATCTAGATGAACGCAAATCAACTTCAGGATACATTGTAATGTTAGGAGGAGCACCAGTTAGTTGGAGAAGCAAGAAACAATCATCTATTGCTTTGTCAACTTGGAATCCGAGTATGCCTCAACAACTCTTCTTTGCTAAAGAAATCATTTGGGCCAGAAGGTTACTGGAAGAGTTGGAAATAAAACAAGAAGACAGCACAGAATTATTTTGTGACAATCAAAGTTGTATTGCAATGACAAAAAACCCTGTGTTGCACGAGAGGACCAAACATATCGAAATGGAGATGCACTATATCAGGGACATGGTGAATAAGGGATTTATTCAACTAAAGTATGTAAGATCAGAAGATCAACTTGCTGACATAATGACCAAGGCATTAAGCTGGAAGAGACTTCAAAAATTATCAACTGCTATGAGCTGTAGAGATGCCTGAATTATGACATGAAAGGGGAATGTTAGAATTCATGCCATAATTGAGATGGGAAAATATTCAAGGAAATTCGGTGACAAAGTTGAGATAGCACCTAAAGCACCTAAAGCACCTAAGAAGTTTGAGCACCTAAAGCACCTGTCAATGGAGCCAATTTCGGTTCAAATGAATCGATCCAGTATGACGAAGACATGAAGAGCCAATCGGCGGTCTGGCTTGACCGTTGGACTGCAAAGATAAATAAAGATGTAATACAGAGGTTCAGGATTGATTGGATATTAGCAGGAGCAATCGTGAAGCGGGTATGAATCGATTTGAAATTGAATGACCTATTAGAAGTTTGAAGCTACAGTATCCTCATCGATCTCATATGAACAGTAATGCTAAGATTATTTCCAATGGTCATAATTGCCAATGTTAATGATAAATTGAAGAAGTGACTTGGCTAGTGATATACAATTGGTTTTTTGTTGAGTTGAATGTAAAATCATCTTATGCTATTAGATTGAGGTGTTTCTTACACATAGATGATTATCAATCCAAGAAAATCTAACATTGTTACATGATATTGGTTCTATTCACTGCTTATTTCTAACAAGAAGTTCGCATAGAGTGTCTAAATTACCTGGAAAGGACAATTGTCATGCTCTTCTGCAAGTGCCTCTACTACATTTGATGGGAGCATAGGAAATAGTGCAGTATTGGTGAGATCAAGAGCATTGTATTCTGCATTATAGTCTTCCAATTTTCTTTTCCCTTCCAACAGAATTACGCTAGGGTGTGCAGGCAAACAGATGCGTCCAGGTCAGGACAAAGAAAGATCGCGAGGCACTTAAACTGTACCTAGATGCTACTTTCCTTCGCAAGCTCTGGGATGCAGAGGCTCTGACGCACGTTAAGCTGGCACACTATCAGCAGCAAGTCAATCCTAGGCTCACAAGAGGCCCACACCAGTACTTGTACACCCAGCTGCCCATGAAGAAGCGCAGACTTATAGCTTCCATTCGCATGGGTGCACATCGCCTCCGCATTGAAACAGGGCGTTGGGCTCGGAAGCACGAGAGCAAAGGCTTTGCTAGTGTTGCCACCAGGGCGTGATTGAGGATGAATGTCATGCCCTCCAGATCTGCCCAGCATTTGCCCATATCCGAGAGCGATATGTTCGATTACTAGTGCCTGGCCAGCCGTTGCATCAGTTATTGACTACGGCGTCAGTGGGTTTGTTGGGGTCATACCTCCAGGAGGTTATGGATGCACGGACTCGTTTGTGTCCTACGGGACGGTATTGAACTGTCCTATGCAATTGTACAGTGTGCCAGCATGCTTATTACTGCTAAGGTTTTTCCCTCAAAAACCCTTCGAGGTGTTTAATCACAAGAATACGCTTGCTGCTCTCTTTTTGTTTGGGTCCCATAGGCCAATTGGTCTCCGTGGATGCTAAAAACCTATTCTATTCTATTCTATTCTCTCTATTTTCAGCATCAATATCTTGTTGCATGGGTTCATGCATTGGGACATGTACTGGCGCCTCCATATCTGTATTTTTGGTGCCCAATCCCATGCCATGCAGTTAAATAATTTGTTGCCCAACATCAGTATTTCTGGAGCTTGTTCTTTCTTCTTTTCAACCACTCTAGGTGTAGGCCTAGCAATTTGTTTTTTTAACTATGTTCTTGACCATTTCCACCACATACTTTTCAAAGAGCTTGTCAATGACACAAATGGCACAAATGGCTCGCACAAGCACCGCTTCTTGATAAGAGCAGCATGTTGTTTAATGGTCTGTCGTGCCGAATCTTCTGCAATAAGCGACTTCGTAACACTCAAAGGGACACTGTTGGAAGTTTTAACCTTCGCACTAGCCAGTTTTGCAAGCCCATTGCAGAAGCGATTGATATTTCTATATATACCTGCCATGTTGCTAGAGCACCATTCAAACTTCAAAGGCATGCCTGAAAATTCAAAGGAAACATAAATAAGAAGAAGAAGAATACCCTCTGGGTGTTACTTAATTAGCACTGGCAATGAGAGCCCATCTCAAAAACTTGCCGGGATTTCTCTGGCGAACTGCAAGTAATTCGCCGATTTGGTATAATTCTGGTTTTGACAAAAAACACTCTAAAATCCAATTCAAGCTGATTCCAATAACAGTAGCTTTGCATGCTTTAAATCCCTGTGAAAATCGATAGAGTGGCTACAGCGTGCATCGAGCGTCAAGAAGAGGGACTAAGTTGCCCTATTTGTCTAAAGAAATCCTGGCCCTCCATCCCAATCTAACTTGCTGACGTGGAATTATTTCCTCTATACATGTCACACTTTTCTTGCCAAAACAACCTACATAATTTTATATGATGAGAAGATAATTATTGGAGGGCGATTCTTTTGGCATATTACTTCAAGATTCCTTGCTATGATCACGACACATTAGGTTTTTGCGTGCGCAACACTTCTATTGTATTTGTATTGTTTTTGACACGTTGCATTATTGCATTAGGTAAAGCAAAAATTTGCTGGCTATGGCGTCCGACGATGCGGCATCTGCACTCAAATTTGCTGGCTATGGCGTCCGACCATCAGCAGCTCAAATGTCTGTAGGCTTTTTTGTTTGAATCTGGCATGCAGATTTGAGCTTTTTGATTAAGTGGTGCAGGATCTCCAGTTTCGCGTGATACTGGAGATTTGAGCAGAAGAGGGAGCAAATGGCACTTGAGTAAGGGAGCCCTAGCCACCATTACTCTATGTGCTGCCTGGTTGGAAAGAGGCCTTCTGCTATAGGATTAGGAGTAGCAGAGCCATAGCAAGTAGTAGCCATATTCGAATTGTGCATATCTGATCTATGCATAGGAGTAGCCATATCTGAGTTGTGCATCAGAGTTAAGCCATCAAATGTCAGCAGAAAGACAACAACAGAAAGTGGGGGAGGTAGGGGAAAAGGCCGGAAGCAGAGAGGGCCGAGCAGTCCACAAAATTTGGGCAAGTGTTTGTTTACCAGTCACGTTCTTGGCATCAGACCATAGTAGAAATTCCCTTCAGGCTGGCAACAACAGCGTGTCTTAAAATCCAGCCATGACCAATGCCTGCTTCTATTAACGGGCTTATTCAGTAGCATTTACTCTATAGAATCGACAACCAATTACGTAGTTCAGACAGACGGATTTGCACAGCCGAATTAGAATGTATGTTGAACTCTACACATTTTTTTAAAACCAGAGAAATCTAGCATCATGAAACAAGCAAAGAAATTGAATCGAACACCGAATTGGCCAAAAATTAAAGGCATTAAATAATTGAGCAGTCGAGTTAAGAGGACAGAGATGAGTTGTTGGTTCTCAGACGCAGTTGTTGATGCCAGGAAAAGTTTTTTATTTTTTGTTCTTTTTTCATGGACTTCAATGATTAATGCTATTTTAGTCATCGGCATTGCCTGGATTGAAGGATAACCTCAAATCTTGGAGTCTGGCATTTGGATTAAGTCATCTTTGTCTTTTGCATATGCGTTCGAGCATTTGCAGATGACAGACCAATAGATGAAAAGGAGTTTGTTTTAGGGCCTTATAGAATTATGACTATCAGTAATGATGAAGTTGGTATAAAGTTTTAGAACCGTAAGCTTAGTAATGATGAAGTTTTTAGAACCACAAGCTTTAATTGCTACTTTCTGGCAGGTTGGCTTGCAATATATGTATGTGCTTCTCTTTCTTATGCAGGAAACAACCCATCCATTATGTAACTTTGTAAATGTTACATGATCTTGATGCAAATATTTAATTAACATTTCAAAAGCAAAAGTATTCTCTGGATTTGTGTCCCTTGGAGTTCATAGAAACATAGAAACAATTTGAGTTTCTTTGCAATTTCAAAGGACGACATTGCAAGAGAAGCTCAAGCAACATTTAGCTAGCAAATTAGTCCTGATGATGTTGGAACTGCACAGGTAGCGTATATTGGTGGACATTGAAAACACTAACCAAAGTGCAACGGGCGTTTGCAATGGTCTTTTGGAACACATATGCTCAAGATCTTAAGGACTATCATTTTGAGGCTAGATCAAAGGATATCAGTAACATGTGTTTAAATTCTGAGTTTCCAGAAAATGGAACAAAGTTCTCTATGAAATGGGCCAAGAAGTTCTTATATACTTTGATTAGTTTGTTTGAGGAGGTAGTATCTCTACTTTTCTAATATTTTCGTCTTGTTATTGCACACTTTTTTATAACAATGAATTGCAGGGATGGAAGGGGATGGAAGATGACATTGTGGGATAGGCACTTAGAGAATATCAGATTTTAGTGACGTGCAAAAATTGAGCTGATAGAGCAAGTTTTGCTGCAAACAAAACAACTCTGAATAAGAAGAAAAGGGTCATTTATTTTTTTGATGCCCAGCATTTTCCTTTTGTAACCAGGTTTCACTATTATTCATTTCGTTTTCTTTGTGTCTCGATTTCTTGATCAGCAGTGCTTGCATGTAGATATATAAAATATGAAACAAAACTCTAAATCCCCCTTTTCCTTCTAAGTGGTACATTGTTGACTTGATATTTTAATCAAGAAAGTTGGCCAAAACTCACGTCTTATTTGCTTTCTCAGGATTTAGGATGTAACGGTTCTTAGTCTGGCCTGGAATTTCGTGCATTCGAAAACACATTGGTCCTCTATTTATGGGCCACACTTCATCAAACTTTCTTTTTGGGTTGCCCCTAGGGGGGGGGCAAGCCTTGGTCTATGTGGGTTTATCGCATATTTCATTTTAATTCTTAAAAGGTATTTCACATTCGGAACATCCATTCTCACAAGGGAGATGTAGGCCAAGTGGCTATCACATGGTATCCAAGAGCCTATGTCATATCTGTGTTAGAGCAGGAACATAATTAGGCATGAGTATGGCACTAGTGGCCACGATTTCCACGACCTTAAATATACAATGTAAATCTAAACTTGCAATATTATTACCCTTCTAGGATCTATTCCTTATGCTTTTAAAGATTTTTTCAGTAAATCAATTTCAAAATATCTGATCAATAATAAAGGACAAGATTGCATCACAGGCAACAGAGCATAGTATAAAATTTTTTGCTCAAATTTGAGATCCTTCTGTTCATATTTGAGGACTATACAGGTCGATTTCTTTTGTTATGTACCAACTGGGCATATTTAAATGGATGCAACATTGAACTCCATGCCATTATTAAAGACTTTTTTATTTGCAAACTTAGTATCAGACCTTTTTGGCTAAAGATTTGCAAACGAATACCAAGGTTCAACTCCTGCATGTTCTTTTGCATCTCAAGGATGTCCAGAATTGAGATCTATTCGACTTAGCACAAAACTTCTTTTGCAGCGGGTTGGAGAAGAGAAATGTTCGCTGCGGCCGCAAGGCTGCCGCGATAAATTTCTTGTATAATTTAACAATGATTAGCCTAATTTAACAATGGTTAATATGGGACCTTTGAATAATTTCAAGGCCCAATGTCTGACGTCCTTCCAAAAAAAAAAAATTCGAAGGCCCAATGATGTTATTGCTCTATTGTTTGTAGCTAAAATATCATAAAAATATAGGTTATCTGGAATGAAAAAAAGGCAGATAGTCTGAAATCAATTTAGGGCAGGACATGAAACGATGCGACTACATGGCCGCACTCTGGCTCTAGCCTGTTATTCTGATGTAACGGAAATGAGGATTTGTTATCAAAGATGTGTCGAAAATACAATGGCATAGATGCTTTCTTTAACACTAGACCTGTCCCATGATGGACCATTAAAGGGCATTTTGAAGGTTCACAAAAAAAATAATATAAAATCAAGAACACAAAAACTAGCCAAACCCTTTCTAAGAGCTCATATATGGTAGTTATGCTTCACGTGAAAAATACATAAAAATGTATCAGCTCCCATTCTTGTGAGTTATGCTCTAGCAAACCGAAGGGGATAGAATGGATTACCTCCTATTTGCTTAACTTGTGATTCTAGACATTTCTGGTATGCTACATGTAAGGAGAAAGAAACTTCTAACAAATAATCCAGATGTGAATCATGCTGATATCAACAAGGCATCTTCAAATTCCAAGGTTTTGACTATTTCAAAAAGGTCACAAGAGGTTCAAGATTCTACATGGAGAAAGGTCAATGGGAGTGCAAGAAGAATTGCAAAAAAAAGATTGGAAAGGGAGCGACAGAATATTGCAGTTCATACAAAAAGATTAATTTTAAAGACTCTTCCAATATCACTGAATATATGACTAAGACAAAAAAATATAGGTACAAGGGAAAAGCTAAAGTCAATATAACCATCATTCAATTAAATTGGGATTATGTCTGGTCCAAAATCGCGCCGAATAGGCTTATTATAGGCCATTTTAGCTATATAATCATGTGTTGAATTTGATGAAACTTGTAAAATACGATGGAATTTAACCTAAAAAATTTATGTTTTGGCAACATAAAAACCTAAAAAATTGCATATTTTAAACACAATTATCCGCAACCGCGAAATTTGTAGAGTAAAATAACAAGTATATTTGAATAACTAACTGCAAGCAAGTCCTTATTTTCGAAATGAAAATCGCTACCGGGTCGCGATTTTGTGGACATAAACATACTACATTTATGCAGATTCAACTCAAATATTTATACAAACAATAAAATTTATGTCCTACAAAATGGTCAAAGCAGACGATTTTACAAGCGTGAAGAGTCTTTATAATGCTCCTGATGCGATTTTATCCTGCCCAAAATACTTAAAATGTCCTACAAAATAGTTAAAAAAAAACCAGTTTTAGAGAAAAATAATAACAAAAACATCCTACAAAACAGTTAAAAGAACAACTTTTTATGGAAAAAGTAAATACAAAATCGCGCCTGGCGCGATTTAACAAGGACAATCACTCTCAAATGTCCTTAAAAATGTCCAAAATGACAAAAATAAGGAATAGGCTAACCTCAAATCGCGCAAAGCGGCGCGTTTTCATTTTTTTTTTTTTTTTTTTTTTTTTTTTTTTTTTTTTTGAATTTTTTTTTTTCAGTCTGGCACTCACCTCAAATCGCGCCAGGCGCGATTTCAACTATGGGCTCTTCACAAAACCCTGCAACATCACGAAATTGAGCAAATTTTAATCCCGCAACATCATTTTAAATTGAGCAAATTTCCTGCTTTGATCTTGAAATTAGCAGCTGTAACACTTCAAAGTAGGTCGGATTTGACAGTTAGATCATGCCCAACCCCAAAGCCCCTTCAATAATTGTGATTTTGAGCATTTTTGGGCTGATTCAACATCAGAATTTGTATTGCGCAAGCAACTCGAATCAAGTCAAAATTACAAGGGCTTCTCTCCCAATAACGGACTATTACCATCTGCCGAAGTCTACCTAGCAATAACGAGTAATATCTAGAAGAGATAATGAGATGAGATATTGGTAGTATACCTAGCAGTATCCAGAAGAGATAACAGAGTATTGTATTGTTGCGTCTGGGCTGTGCTCCAAGTGCTTCATCCACCAGTGTTCCATCCGCCAGTGCTCCAAGCGCTCCACCTGTTACAGTTCGATGTGGAAAAGCTCGATGGAAAACCCTGTGGAAAAGCTCGATGTGGAAAGCCTGTGGAAAACCTGAGGCGTGGACCTCTTTGTTGAGAAACGAAGAAACACAAAATAAAAAGGCGGAGCAACTAAAAGCGAAGAGGGAGTAAAAGAAAAGGGACGGGCGGGAATTTAGAGGAGGGAAAAAAAATAAGGAGAGGGAGCAAAAGAATAGGAGACGAAAAAAAGGGGGGAAAACGGACGGGCGGGAATCTGAAAATTGAAAATTGAAAACGAAAACAAGAAAGGCGGATGGAGAGAAAAAACAAAAAAAATGGCGGACGGGGAATAAAAAACAAAAAAAATGCGGACGGAAAAAAGTACCGAAATTAAGACATATTCTCAATTTTTTTGAATGATGGTTATATGGTTACTAAAAGTACTGTAAATCTCACTCCACCCCTAACTCAGATTGCCACAGAATCGAATTTTGTGGTTAAAAATAAGCTCAGTCACAATTCTAGCTCAAATTGGAATCTGTCCAATTGGATTCCAGCTAAAGGTACGAGAGATTCATTAACTCAGGAAATCCCGGCAAAGTATTCTCTGCAGAACAAAGTGATAGGAAAAAAACAAAAGGAGTACATTGATCCTATGACTACCACAGTCATTGGATTCGTCGATCCTATAACCCAGATCGTATGTTGGGGCATCTGGGCACCTCTCGTTCGCTTATAGTCATTTATGATTGAAGGCGCCTATGATTTTGAAATATGAAATACGATTTCGTCTAAGGTTTTGAGGGAATATCGAACCTCTATACGCTTTGGCTAAGATTTTAGAATATAAAATGTGGGGGTTCGATCCTCTACCAAAATAACTCAATGTCCTAATAAGACTACTTTAACCGATGTACCCAGTGAGCTAATGTGATTATTTTTTATCTTGAATCTATGTTCTTTTTTATAACAACCTATTCAATTGTAGTTTCAAGAATTGGTCTTTTTACATCCATATCAAATCCCCTTGGAACTTCCTGTTATTTTTCTACATATTCTAATAAACGAGGTGCACCCTGACCCAGATCGTATGTTGGGGCCTCTGGGCACCTCTCGTTCGCTTATAGTCATTTATGATTGGAGGCACCTATGATTCTAGGAAGGGACTCGCAAGAGACACAAAACTGGCCCTTTCCAATTCCTGCAGCACTTGTTTATTTAATTTTCCAGATTTATGTTGATTTTGGACTTCACCTACTGGATTTTTGTATTTCGAGTTAAGATTCTTTCATCCATAGATTTCTTCCATTGTCATTGGTTTTTATGGGGAGCTTCATCCACTCTTTTGCCCATCCCATCTATCAATTCCCTAGCGGTGGAAGTATGCATTAGAACCTTTTCTTTCACTGAGCCCTTTGCCATGATTCCCTGTGTTTCTCAATCCCCAGCTTTGCGTTTGTGATTCTGGTATTCTTGTGGTATTTTTTTAACAGAAATTTTTATTTTCTAATGTACAGCTTGTGTTGTCTTATCCTCCACTAACTACAAACGCTTTGGTTTGCCAATGTTGCAAATTTCTAACTCTTGTGGTGCTCCATTCATTTATTCAATTCATTCATGCCTCTACAGTTGCACTCATATTACTATGCAGTAATGAATCTTGGTTTTCAACAGTTGGACTCATATTATTATGCAGGCTTTATCTGCATAGCAGTACATTGAGTTTTTTCACCTACGTGGGCACTACATTGAGTTTGGAATGGATACTATATTAGGTCAATTCTGATTTGCATTGTACTTTTGGTATAACCCCGCCTTGTATACTTGTAGGAGAATCTTGGGATGCTCATTCTGAAATATGCCTTTTAAACTCCACCTTTTTTAAAATTATGCATTCTCCACGTTTTATATCATCTGGCTTCTATTATTTGGCTTCTATTAGGTCTTCTATATCTAATATTCCTCTTCTTTTTTCTTCTTTCTCAATGTTGAAACCACACACTTGGATTTGACCTCGGCCTTCACCTCGACCCCGCCTTTCTTCGAATCACAACTTGGCTTCGAGTTTTACATTCATCAACCGCATTTTGTTAGTTGGATGATCAATTTCTGCACTTTGACCATTGTCGTATTTTCGCTGTAAGCCTATCACCCCGGGCCCCCACTGGGGACTACACTTAGACGGCTCCCTTCTTCATTTTTAAGTGAAGCCATACAATTTCCAACAGGTATTTTTTGGCTCATATATATTTTTGGCACCTTGTACATGGTTATTTTCTTGTTGCATTTGTTTCATGGGCTTGCATTCCTCGTTGCTGCATAGCTTTCCTTACAATATGTCACTCTTCCGAATCATTTGTTTTCCTTTCATTTCACATGTACATTATCTCGTTTCGCTTTTTTATTGCAGATCATCTGTACGAAACTAGCTTTACTAGCAATATGTCATTTTACATAGTTATTATATTTTCACTTGTCCTTTTCTTTTCTCATTCTACCATATGGCTAAGCTCTCGGCACTCAATTGGGATCTCAGCCCTATTGACCTTTATTTCATCTTTTCCCTTGGCCATAACCTCTTTTCCCTTGGCCATAACCTCACCTTGACTTCGGCCTCACATTCGACCTAAACTGCTTGTGCATAATGTGACGTTTCGGCCCGAAGATCGCCCGGGGCATTATACCGCATCGTTGCGCCCGCGATCCGCAGCATTACCGCCACTCCGGTGACGGTAACGCTATCGTGTAGCCAGGTGAGTAGCCCTAGGGGGCAACTTGCCAGAAATATGTGCAACTATTAATGTGCACATTTTCCAATGTACACATTAATGTGGGCACACATTTCCAAGTGGACACTTCATGCCAAGTGGGCCACACCCATAGGTGCAACTAATGTGCACATTTTCCAATGTACACATTAATGTGGGCACACATTTCCATGTGTGCACATTTGGCCACCTAGCCCTTAAAGGCAAGTGGGCCCATTTCCAATTATCCCACATGCCAAAAGGGGATAATTGGAAACCCTAGCCAACTCCCTTGTCTATATAGGGTAGGAAACCCTAACTAGCCCAATTTTCGATTTTAGGGCTTCAGAACTCTGTTTTGGCTGCCTCAACAGCCAAAACCGCATCCCAGACTCTGGCTAGGAGAGTTGCATCCTTAGTTTCTCTAGATTCGAGCGTTTCAGCAGGATGGTCGAGCTCAGGTCAGGAGGAGCCCCTCAAGGATCAGGTATTTGGCCAATTAGATAGTCTAAACCCTATTTTAGTCATTGAATCAGTAGGTTTAGCCTATTAGATTGGCCATAGCGGCCTCTAGATCTCTAGATAGCAGATTCTAACTAAAGAACCTAACTCTATGTTGTAGGTTAGATCTTGTTCTTTAGTTCTTCTATGATGTATATGGATGATGTATCTCTATGAACTCCTTGTATTGGGAAGGGGGGTAGAGACCCTTTGTAGTTGATGCTCCAAGAGTAGCCTCTCTAGCACACTGTAGATTCGGCCTGTGCGCAAGAGCCACACCGGGATGTGGGTGAAGGGGCCAGACTGGCTGAGAAGGAGGTTCATGTCCTGACTCATGAACGGTTCCTCTGGTGTGTAAGGCCTACCGGGAACCATTGTGGCTAGGTCCAATGGCTTGCCATTGCGTGCGGGCAAGGCATGGGCTCGACACCCGTGGGGTGGTGTTCACCTTCCAGTGGGTTCGGGCCGAACGGGGCGTGGCCCTCTAGCCACCTTGAGTCAGCATGTAGATCTCGGAGGGAGTGATCCCTACCGCCCCATCGAACCGGGAAGATGAGCCCGTGAGTAGCCCTCTTGGCTATGCATCCCGTGGGCTCTGATCAGTCCCCGACACTTTTCACACCACTCGCAAAGTGTGCAAGGGGAGGGGCGGATGGAGTGGACAACCCTAAGCCATGTTCATATGCCAGCCAAATCCATTGCCATGAATTTGCCCCCGCAATGAACTCGAGACCCAAGCCGTCGGGCCATCCCTTGAGTCCGAGCCTTGGGTAGGATTTCCTATGTGCGAGTCTTGATCTTTTTGTCTATGCAGATATGTGGAGGACCATCCTTCGTGATGGTCATATGATGTTGATGTATGTGCTACTGACATGTATGTTTACGCTTCCGCAGCTAGGTAGGCCCTGAGGAAGACGGGGTGCAATGACCCTTCCACTCTTCCCACTGGAACCCGACACGGTTGCAGTGTCATGTGGAGGGCCCCAGATAGCATGGAGCTGGTATGGGGGATGAACTCCTGTTTGTATACGGTGAGTGCACCGTATACGAGTAGGGGACGTCACAGTGGTATCAGAGCTATGATCTTGGCAGACCAGGATCGAGCATTGACCGAAACCCTATAAGGACTAACTCATCTAGACATTCAGTCTTGGAGATAAAAGCCCAGGCACAAACCTCGAGTAGCGGGAAAATTTTTCTCCCGGGTAGAGATAGTAATTATCTAAGATTAAGATAATTAGAGAACATAGGTAAGATAGAATAAACAATCGAAATAGCACGTAAGAGACCCTACTAAAATTCAAGCACTTTGGCCAATGACTCCAAGAGTGCGCCAGGAACATGTTAGGTTCAGACCTAATGGCCCTTTCGCGCACTCTTAGAGTCGTCACCCCATATAAACCCTAGAACTTGACCTTAGGAACTCCAAATGGTAAGATAAAAGATGAAATCCCGATCAAAAAAGCTCGAAATAGCTAGAATTGTATGTTAAAACATCGAAAAACATTAAGTACAAGTCACTTTTGGAACAGCGACTCCAAGAGTGCGCCAGAGCATAGTTAGGTCCCAACCTAACACCCCTCCCGCGCACTCTTAGAGTCATCCCCAAAAGTGACCCTTAAAATTGATTGTAAATTAATAAAAGGGTCAAAGTAATGATAGGATCCTGCTTAGAATGCTTAAATTAGGGAGTAACAGCATGTAAATTGTGTAAATTGGGTGTGTTGGAGCAGAGAAGGCCGACGACTCCAAGGGTGCGCCAGAGCATAGTTAGGTCCCAACCTAACACCCCTCCCGCGCACTCTTAGAGCCATTCGAAGAAGCAGCACCAAACAAGACCCCAATTTCGCCCAAGACAGGGAGACTTTTGCCAGCAAAACCACCAGAAGATTAAATCGACCAAACCCTAAAAATCCAACCCTATAAATTACGGGACATAGGCTCATTTTTTAGGTTTCTCCCGTGCTTCCACGAGCTCCTTCTCATTAGCCGATCTTTTGGCGCCCTGCTCCAAATCAGACGCTGTCGTACAATGGCTAGGACCAAACAAACCGCCCGCAAGCCAAAGAAGGAAGATAGGCCCAAATACCAAGTGCTCGCGGTGAACAGAAGCTCAAAGATGCTGACGACAAACTGAAGGCTGACATGGAGAGGCGGCCTAGGTATTACAGGAATTTGGAGAAGAGGCGGAGGAAAGAAGAAAAGGCAAAGAGGAAAGAAGAAAAGGCCAAGAAGAAAGAGGAAAAGGCAAGAAGAAGAGAAGAAAGAGCCAAGAGGAAGGAGGAGAAAGCGAGAACAGAAGCAGATGAGGATGTTGCAGAACCAGAAGACGACCAATGGCGGGAACAAAGAACCAAGAACAGAGAGGACCCCGACCCCAAAGGAAAAAGGGTAATGACTCAAGAACCCCCGAAAAAGAAGAGAAGAACCTCGGTCGGCGTATCTATAAACGAGCCAACCGAAGGTGAACAATCCCCAACCTCGTCGGAGGAGACTGTCGATATAGCAGCATTCTTGGAGGCAACCCTTCTCGGAACGGGAGAATCCTCACAGCAGAACCCTAACCCTCAACCTGAAACAGAGGAAATCCGCGAGGAAGAGCCAATCCCAACTCCAAACACAGTTGAGACACAGATTAACCTACCCCCGCCGTTGCCCCCACCATTCTCGGTATGGCAAGAAGCAAAGAAGCTAGATGCAGAGAAGGCAGCCGGCAAGAAAGCAACCAAAACCGCCCGAGACTCGTACACCTTAGGACCAGAGAGGAGGTACAAGAAAGAGTTAGCAGATTACAAAGTATACAAGAAGATGCACGAAGACTACGCAGCCTACTACGAAGCAAACAGGGTCAAAACTGTCGAAGGAGGGAGGCCAACTCGGGAAGCATTCCAGCTCAAACCCCCGCCAGAGCTACCAGAACCCCCCAAGAAGCCTATGAAGAGATCCCAAGACTCCCCTTTTGCCAGAGCCTTGCGGGAAATCAAGCACTTCCAAAGGAGCTACGGATTCCTCATCCCGAGGGCAGCATTCCAGAGGTTTGTCCGAGAAATCTTATGGGAGTTCGACCCCAACAAGCGAGTAACCAACGACATGTTACTCGCTTTACAAGAAGCAGCAGAGATGGAGGTTGTGCAGCACTTCGAAGATTCATTAGCATGCACTCTCCATGGAAAAAGAGTCACCCTTCAGCCAAAGGATATGAGACTGGCTAAGTACATCAAGCGGAGGGACTAATAGAAGGGAAATTACTTTTTTTGTAACTAACAGGATTATATCTGATGTATAAAATTTTGAATAATTAAATATATAGTTGTTTAAGAATGTACATTCATTAGGCACAGTATTAGTTTTGGAACAATTGGAGTAATTTCACCAATGACTCCAAGAGTGCGCCAGAGCCTAGTTAGGTCCCAACCTAACACCCCTCCCGCGCACTCTTAGAGCCGCCCGAACTTCCCAAGTTCATAACTTGAGCTAGACATACCCAAATCGACCAAAATTTGTTGCAGTAGAACCCTAAGACTATAGGCAAGCCACTTCGAGCCTCAAATTAACCAAGAAACATTAGCCTCATCCCAAATGTCAGGAGTTTTAGAAACCCTAAAAATTTTAGGGCATAAATTCCCTATATATATCCCCGCATAACCCCTAAACCTCAACCACAGAACTGCTCCTGCAATTGAGGCGATCTTTCAGCTTAGTCAGGCGCTCCTAGTTCCGTTTAACATCGGCAGCACGCTCTTCGCCATGGCTACAGAAGCCTTCATCAGTTGGTATAGCGCCTCCCCCCACATCACTGAAGTAGATGTCAATATAGTATTCCAAGTATTTCAAAAAGAATTTGACCTTTCAGCAACCCTGAACTCCAATCCTTTCTGCCAGCAAGTCCTGCAGGAATTCCAAGAGAAAGTTGTCCCTAGCTTACAGAAGATACCGCCATGCATAGGGTACTTTGTACCAAGGACCGCATTGCAAACAGCCCTCAGTCATGTACCCAATATTGCCAAGGCATTGAGGAACAGAACCAACCGCTTACCAACCTACATGACCCTAACAAGCAATGGCAAAGTCTTCTTCTCCTACAACACAGCCTTAGCGCTATATCTAGTATATAGGGCAGAAACCGTAATAGGTGAACCATCAATTCAGCCGCTAGAAGTCACACCCTTGGACGCAGCAGCGGACGAACGCCTCCTGCTTGAATACGAAGAGACCATAGCAGAAGCATCCGAAGAGAGTGAAGACTCCGAGCAGGAAAGCGAGGATGACATAGAGGTGGACCCAGAGGAGGAACGCCGGGAAGCGGAACAAGACATCACCCGCCTGGTCGGGACAGACCACCCCCGAGGATTGCACAACCAATTGGGGGGCGGGAATAACAAGTCTAGCACCAGTCATAGTCGAAGGACAGAATACTTGCCGCTAAATGACATCAAAACCTCCCCAATGCAGGGGACAGAGGCTACCGGCGGCCGATGAACTCCTTCACCTCCCACGGCAACAGCCGGATCTAGAAGACTTCATCGACCAAGAAACGGAAGATTTTCGGTACAAATACGAGAGGCGACTACTTACGGGACACACCATCGGACATTGAAGCTTACGGCACTATCAGAGGTATGATGTCAGAGGAACTTCCTACGGAGGAGGAGTTTATAGCACTTCAGGAGCAGATGGGAATAAGGGGGAAGACAACAAGAGTACTTCAAGGGGAGTCTTCTTCCTCACAAGAACAGATAGCAAAATTCCAAGGGAGAGCCACAAACCTGACAAGTGTACGAACGCTCTTCCACGATTACAAGGAATTAGTTCAAGTACCCGTAGACCAGTATGCATCAAGGCACAGGGGCACCTCAGGGGCACGTGGAGGAGTACCGGGAGCAGCACTCAAATATTACCTTCCGCTCCTAACAGACGGTAGAGTAATAATATTTCACAAGCGCTTCAGCCCACGCGGAGAGGAAGTCGCGGCAGATGCCGGTAGCACTTTTCAGGATTTGGCATGCACGCGCCCATCGAGAAAAGGTGGACCATGTCATTTTAGTGAAGCGGAAAACAGCCTTGGGCATCTTCGACTTTGCAGTACCCCACCTTCGACAAGGTAGGTTGGCAGTAACAGCAGCTCATACCTCCCATAGACGGGTGGAAGAGCTAGCATCCGCCATCCGAGGGGGAACAGCAAGGGATATACTCAGGAACTTGGGAAGTACAATAGGTACAGCCCAAGTAAAGAAGTTTCTCGAGGACAACCCGTCTTACCGGCGATTTCAAGACTAATCAGACTCTTGATCCCGGAGACTTTTTGTATCTAAAATATTATATGATATATGTTTTGTTGATGTATTTTGCCCCACAATTATACCAACAAGCATAATCAATGCAAGGGAACAAAGGAACTAATCATATAACCATGAATTGCTTGTGCATGCAGCTAGAGGCCTAAACGCAGGGGAACGGCAACTGCGAGATCTTATAGAAGAGCAAACCCCACCCAGACCACCCCCGGCAAGGAACCTATTTGAAGATATGGAACCCATGACCCCAGAGGAGGAGATAGCCCAGATGAGGACGGACCTGGAGCAAATAAAGGCATTACTGTCCGCGCAAGCAGGAGTGGGTTCGGTGGGCAACGCTCAGTTGCCGCAAGCATCAGCTCGGAGGGCGGGAAAAGACAAGAAGAGGAGCAAGAGAAGGAGATCCTCCAGCCCGGAATCTTCCGACTCAAGTTCAGACTCAGGAAGAGGAAGAACAGCTCGTGAATCCAATGATGGAAGGCAGAGGAACACCCCGTGATGGACGACATAAAGAGACACCGTGGCCTCGACTACCGTAAGAAGGTAGATTCCGCGACTGGGCAATGTATGGAAGGTCCGAACGGAACAGTTCTCGGGGAGAACAGTCGATTGGAAGCAGAGGCATGGCTGGGACTAAATGAGCGAAAGTACTTTAAACGCTTTATAGCATGAAAGATAAAGACAAAGGCGAAGTTGCAACGGCCCAACTTGAAAGGAGCCGCGACGGATTTGGTGGAAGGGTTATGCAAAGGCACACGGCTTGAGCGGGGATGCTTGTAAGTTCAAGAAGTTTGCAAAAGCCTTCAAAGCGCCATTACGCCCCAAAGGGAACATAAGTCCAAAGATGATGCAAAGAAGCTTTTACGTGTTGTAAAAGAAGGCAACAAATCACCCAGAAATATACGAGAGGAATTCATGAGGCTAAGGTCAGATGTGCCGGTTGGGAGAGAAGCATGCAGAGAAAGCTATATTGAGGGGCTGAATGAGGAGATCCAAAGCTTGTGAGGGCAATAAACCCTAGGACAAGATCAGAAGCGGAATCCAAGGCTATAAGCTTGCGGGGTCGGGACCTCAGAATAGCGGGCGTAAGCCAGCACTTCCGTGATAAAGGCAAGGCGACAGAAGCTATAGCCCTGTGGCAGCCAACCCAGTCCAAATTTAGAGCCCCATATGGTGGGAACCGGGGGAAACAAAGCAGGAGAAGAAGCGGGTGTCCTTCAAGGACAAGCGGGGAGGGGTCAAACTACTCCAAAGCAAAGGCGATCCTTTTGCGTGCAATGCCCAAGGAAAAGAGGCAGGAGTGCATAGAAAAGCAACTGCGGCTTCGTGTGCTTCCAGCCAAAGCCATAGGACGACAAACCCGCCCCTACGCCATGAGTGCGGCTCTAGCGGAGTTGGGAGATTGGGGCTCGTCCGACGACGACGGGCGAAGAGGCCCGCGACTACATTGTGGTGAGTGTCATATCTTTGCCATAATAGATACAGAGCAAGCGAGAGAGAGTCAAGATAAGGTAATTTCCACAGTAGGGAAGGCCAAGGCCAAGTCCTTCATAGTCTTGATAGACTCAGGAAGCAGCCATAACTTTGCATCCCCCAGAATGGTTCAAATGTTGAAGTTGAAGCCGCTAAAGTCAAAGCCAAGACCCGTTGTCTTAGCAAGTGGTGCAGTAAGGCAGACGGCGGGCAAGAGAATTAACTTCGACATCGACTTGCCAGGGATTAATATCCAGATGGGGGCAGAAGTAATGGGCATTGGCAAGTATGACTTGATCATAGGAATGGAGTACCTCGGGCCAGCAGGGGCCATTATCGACTGTGGAAAGCGGAAGGTGACCTTCCCAACGCCCGACGGCAAGATCATTGAGATAACAGGTAAGGAAGTTGTCCCCATCATGCAGTGTATGTCTTCTAAACGGCTGTTCAAGTGCATCAAGAGTGAGCAAGTGGCATACATCTTCAAGCTTGAGATTAGCGAGCCTGAATCGGAAGGAAGCAAAGAAGACAAGGTGCTCAGCAAGTTGCCGAAGCAAGTAGCTAAGCTGATCACGGAATTCCATGATCTCTTTCCAGATGAGATCAAGCAGCTCCCTCCATACAGGGGAGTTGAGTGCGAGATTGCACTCGAGCCAGGAACAAAGCCAACGAGCAAGGCTCCATATAGAATGACAACGCAGGAATTGTCGGAGCTAAAGAAGCAGTTGCAGGAGCTGCTTGACCTAGGTTTTATTAGACCTAGTGTTTCGCCATTTGGAGCGCCCATTCTCTTTGTTAAGAAGAAGGATGGCAGTCTAAGGATGTGCATAGACTATAGGCAGTTGAACAAGCACACCATTAAGAACAAATATGCGCTTCCAAGATCAGACGACTTGATGGATCAGCTTCAAGGTGCAAAGATCTTCTCCAAAATCGACTTAAGGTCAGGTTATCATCAGATCAGGATAAAGGAAGAAGATATTCATAAGACCGCCTTCAGAACGCGGTATGGGCATTATGAGTTCACGGTAATGCCTTTCGGCTTATCAAATGCCCCCGCAACGTTCATGAGGCTCATGAACGATATCTTCAGGGAGTTCCTGGACACCTTTGTGATTGTTTTCTTTGATGACATTTTGGTGTATAGCAGATCCCTTGAGGAGCACGTACAACACTTGAGAAGAGTGCTAGAGAAGTTGAAGAGGCACCAGTTGTACGCCAAGTTGTCGGCCGCCACCTCGCAAATGCAGAAGGTGGAATACCTTGGTCATGTGATCTCGGCGAAGGCATCTCAACGGACCCCCGCCAAGATTGAAGCAGATGATTCAAATGGGCGCGAAGAAGAATGTGCATGAAGTCAGAAGTTTCCTCGGCCTAGCAGGGTACTACAGGAAGTTCGTAAAGAACTTTGCCAAGATAGCAGCCCCGCTAACAGACTTGACGCGGGCGGAGAAAGTGAAAGATTGGGCAGAGCATTGGCACAAGAAAGCCCAAGCAGGGTTTGAATTGTTGAAGGAAGCTTTAACAACAGCCCCAGTCTTAACCCTGCCGGACCCGGAGAAAGATAAGCTTGTAGCAACAGACACGAGTAAGATAGCTACAGTGCAAAGGCTTATGCAAGAAGAGCGTGTGGTAGCGTATGATTCCGTGAAGATGAACGACGCCAGACGCGCCACCCCACGACGCATCAGGAATTGCTTGCGGTTTGTCGGGGCATTAAGAATATGGAGGCACTACCTTTTTGGGAAGGAAGTTCCGGTTGGATACGCACCACCGAGCCTCCAATATGTATTCCACGCGAACCACACCTCAACCTGAGGCAGAGAAGGTGGATGGAGTTCCTTGAAGAGTACGACTTTGATATAGTCTACAAGCCAGGGAAGCTCAATGTGGTAGCGGATGCGCTTTCAAGGCATCCCCTGACAACTAGAGTGCATTGCAACGCAATTTCGACGATATCCAGCGATTTTGGTAAGAGGATTGAAGAGTCCTTGCCAACGGATGTGGATTTCAGGGAAGTATGGGCAAGCCTTTCTAAGGAGGCTAGAACAGATAAAGAGCGGGAGGCCTTCAAGCATTATAAGAAGGAAGGCAACCTGTTATACCATAAGAACAAGTTGTGCGTACCCGAATCATCAGGTGTAAGGAAGTTGATCCTCCATGACACGCACAACAGCCCAATAGTCGGGGGCCATGCGGGATTCATGAAAACATATTTCAAGGTCGCAGCAGCCTATTATTGGCCAGGAATGAAGAAGCAAATAGCTTCGCTACATCAAGGAATGTCGGCTATGCCGGCCAGAACGGCGAGTGAGCAGCTTCAATTCGAGGGGCATTAGAGCCATTAGCGGTGCCAAACGCTAAGTGGGAGGTAATCGGCATGGACTTCATCACGGGACTCCCAAGGGGGCGAGCAAAGAGAGGGAAGGATGCCTTGATGGTAGTGGTCGACAAGTTGTCTAAGATGGCACATTTTGTGCCTTGCGGGACCACGTGATCTGACTATGGATACAAAGAAAGCTCTTCACCAAAGAGATCTTGGGCTTCATGGCATGCCAAGGGAGATCATCTCCACGAGGGGATCAGAAGTTCATGAGCCTTTTGGCAAGACCTCTTTTGCGACAATCCCACGGCTATCCATGAGCACGGCATATCATCCTCAAACGGATGGCATGGACGGAGCGGACCAACAGGATTTTTAGAGGACATGCTACTTAAACTATGTCTGGAATAAGCAAAGTATGTGGGAAGAATTTATTCACTTGGTGGAGTTTGCATACAATAGCACCAAGCAGGAATCATCCCAAATGTCGCCGTTTATGATCAATTACGGCTATCAGTGCCTAACTCCAGACACTTGGCACAACCCCGTGTCAAAAGTGGAAGTTTCGCAGCAGATGTTGGCGGATATGCAGCAGCTTGTGGAAGAGGTTCGAGGGTATCTGCTAGCAGCAAGAAGTCGTCAGAAGAGCATCGCCGACAAGCATCGAACAGTAAGAGAGTTCAAAGTTGGAGATGATGTTTGGCTCAAGATCAAGGTGAAGCAGGCGAAGCTCAGGATCGGCAATTGCAAGAAGCTTGCTCCAAGGTGGGCTGGACCTTTCAGAATAGTCAAGAGAGTAGGTAATCAATCCTACAAGCTAGATTTGCCAGCACACCTAAAGATTCATAAGGTCTTCCACGTGAGTTTGTTGAAGAAGCATACTCCAAATCCAGATGAAGTCTTGGATTCGCCAACGTTGTTGGAAATGACGGAGGAGCAGCTGGAGATAGTTCCAGAATTGATTCTTGATAAAGCTTTCAAGAAAACGAGGAGATCAGAATTCCTCCAGTATTTGGTCAAGTGGAAACACTTACCAGTGGAAGACGCGACGTGGGTACTTAAGAAAGATTTAGTAAAGCAAAGATCCACGTTTATGGAGCAATGGGACGGCAAGGTCATCTCAAGAAATCGGCTCGAGGCATGTCGATTTGTGTAGGTTAATTCTTGTGTGTAGTAAGATTAAATCCACGATGCAACCTATGCTTAGTATGGGTCGCATGCGTTGTTACCGATGATGGGACCACTACGGTGATCTCTAGGGCGTGGTGTAATGTCAATGTAGGCATGACCGCGTTTCCGCTTGGGAGAGTGGAAGGTAGATTAGAAAGTCTACTGGCCCCACCTGAAGTAGGCGACCCGAGAGAAAGGAGGTCATGAAGGAATGCATTGATAGGGAAAGCACCTTTAGCCCCATATATGCTTTGATAGGAGGAATCTATCCTTCGCGCCCCCCACGCGAGAAGGATATCCTCCACGCTGGGCAACTAGAGGTGTAGGCATGAGCGGCATATAGGCATATAGGCGCTGTCTCCGCGGCCATAATGGAAGATTCACCCTCTTCCTACGCCGGGAGATTAGCCATGCATCCATGTAGATAGGTGGGGTGGTCACCATATAACCAAAATTTTATTTAATAACTAAATGGTACTAACGTAGTGTCGACCTGCAGGCCAGTAGTGTGCTCCAGAGGGCAAGGAGGTCAGGCTACGAAGACTTGCAACACAAATTTTGTTGGAATGTGTTGCAAGGAATGAAGAGTACCTCGGACGTTAATTCTAAATTTTGATAAACTTAATTGTAATGTTAAGTGAATTTTGGAGTAATCTGTTAGTAATATTGTGAATTGATAAGTTATGTTATAATACAACAATGTGATAATGACATAAAAATATTACCTTAAGGTAATTTTAATAAATGTGTAGGAATTATAGTAGCGATCGTATGTATCAAGTTGTTGCAGGTCAGGTTGATCCCAAGGTGGGGAGACCCACGATGCTGCGGACAACATCAATTCAAGGTGGGGAGAATGTGACGTTCCAAGACGATATATCGCCCGGGGCGATACCGCATCTTGCCTCGTGCCGCGTACCGCCCTCCGGTGACGCGGTACGCTATCGTGTAGCCAGGTGAGTAGCCCTAGGGGGCAACTTGCCAGAAATATGTGCAACTATTAATGTGCACATTTTCCAATGTACACATTAATGTGGGCACACATTTCCAAGTGGACACTTCATGCCAAGTGGGCCACACCCATAGGTGCAATTAATGTGCACATTTTCCAATGTACACATTAATGTGGGCACACATTTCCATGTGTGCACATTTGGCCACCTAGCCCTTAAAGGCAAGTGGGCCCATTTCCAATTATCCCACATGCCAAAAGGGGATAATTGGAAACCCTAGCCAACTCCCTTGTCTATATAGGGTAGGAAACCCTAACTAGCCCAATTTTCGATTTTAGGGCTTCAGAACTCTGTTTTGGCTGCCTCAACAGCCAAAACCGCATCCCAGACTCTGACTAGGAGAGTTGCATCCTTAGTTTCTCTAGATTCGAGCGTTTCAGCAGGATGGTCGAGCTCAGGTCAGGAGGAGCCCCTCAAGGATCAGGTATTTGGCCAATTAGATAGTCTAAACCCTATTTTAGTCATTGAATCAGTAGGTTTAGCCTATTAGATTGGCCATAGCGGCCTCTAGATCTCTAGATAGCAGATTCTAACTAAAGAACCTAACTCTATGTTGTAGGTTAGATCTTGTTCTTTGTTAGCCCCTGTACTGCGCAACAATACTGTGTCTATACTTGTCGCGATGAGGGCGAGGCCCCCACCGGCCACGGTGTCCAAGAAGAGGGATCCACAAAAGCGCCACGGCGGGTCAAAGCTCCTCCAAGAAGCAGAAGACCCAAAGGTAGGACCCACGGCGGGCCACTACTTGTCTGTTAGCACGGCCGCGGACAGCTCAGATTCCTGTTCGAGTGCCCAAGTAGTGGAGCACGCGTTGTCATGATGAGGATCAGATTCAGGCCCGTAGGGCCACTCAGGTGTTCCTATATATTGTAGCATTTTTGCTCCTTCAAAAAGAGGGTTGAGTGTTCTTTTGTGTCACTACAGAGCGGAGACATGCCGGTCGCGCTTTGTTGTGCAGCTCTTTTGAGCCTTCATTGTACACTTGTTTTGATCAATGGATTGCCGTGTTCTCCACAAGTGTCTTGTGTGTTTCATTGTGTATTGCCATTCTTTGTTTTATCGAGTTTTTTTCTTGTTCTTTCCTCTGTTAGCAAAATCCCGCGTGACAAGAGTGTCTCGGGATTTGCCCCGCAGGACTTCACGGATCTCACAGAGATCATCCCTCGAGCGATCCCGAGGCCGGACCCCAAACAGCGGCGCTGTTCCGGGCTCACTTCACGAAAGGCGTATTGATACCATGTTCAATCCCTTCTTTACCCGACGATATTCAACACCGGATGGAGTCAAGGACGCCGCCGCCATGAGCGCATGGCGCCTGGGGCGAATATGTCCACATACACTGGTTCGATTGTCTCTTCTCGTAATACGAGCGCAATGCGATTTCCACCTACACCACGACAACTTTCGGACCGACCTCCCCACGTGGAAGGTCGCCATTGTTCCAGTTCCTCGTTAAGCCACATCATGCGAGGCTACGCAACACGCCCTTTGAATTTACTCCACGGAATCCCCAACTCAAGATCCGGCGGGAACCACCGCAATTTTCTCTGGAACATCCAAAAAATGTTTTCTCTATTGGTAATCTTTCTTTAGGAACCGGTACCACCGCTTCCACCTTTGTCAATTCCCCCTACCGTCTGTTCCCTTTAATCGTTTCCCCACACATTTGTTCATGCCTGTCACAACCTTTGTTCCCACTACAACTGCTTCAGTACCTCTTTTTACTAATCTCACACAACCTATGCCAGTTTCGGTACCTATGTCAAAGAACCAACACCCTCATCTTTTCTTTTCCACAAATGCAAACACCCATTCATCGCCAGACTCCCACACATGCTTTAAAACTCCCATATCCACTCTTTGGAAATGATAAAGGTAAACACATAGACCAGAGTGCTCAGGCTCACATGGATGAATTTGAGTCACTTGCAGATCTCAATGGTCACTCCGATCCAAAACTAAAATTCCACATCTTTTCGACGACCCTGCGTGGAGCACCCCACGAATGGCTGATGGCAAACAAAAGCCACTGGAAACAAGATTGGATACACATGAAGACCTCTTTTCTTTTCCCATTCACGGCACCTTTGCGGATGATCAACAAGCTGGCCGAGCGACCTCAACACACTCAAGCGGAACCGGGAGAATCGCCGAGACTTTGCCAGACCGATTGCAGATCTTAGTCAACAAGTTGAAGGAATTTCCAACCCAAAGCCAAATTCTAGTGTGGTTTCTTCAAGGCTTACCCTCTCACATCCGATTTATGGTAGAGTATTTTGCCCCAAGACATTACAAGAAGCCATTGAATTAGTCAATCACTGTTCATGTTTCCTCACGGTGATCAAGCCACGATACTCCCATTTCCCTCGGCTACACCCATCGCCGCACCTCGACCGCCTCCCGGCGGTTCCCCAAGAAATAACATTTGGTGTACTATTTGCCATTATTTTCGGGACATCGGGCGAATGAGTGTAACTCGTGGATAGCATGATCCATTGCAAACGCCGCAACATGCGAGAACCACACCAGCGAAGAATGTACAAATCCGCGACCAAATCCAGATCGACAACGTCTTGTTCACCAAGTGCGCGGAAGGTACCCCGCCAAACTCAACCCGACACACCGCGAGGTACCCCGACAACAACAACAACCCCAAAGCAACAGCAACCACAGCGTGGACCTCCTCGTTCCACTTTTGATCCAAGCAAGTCCCAATGTTTCAACTGCGGACCAATGGGGTCATCGGTCGCAGATTGTCCTCAACTTCCTCAAGTTCAAATACAAATTCCGGCACCAATCAAAACCACGGCCGGTCGTCTTACACCTTTTTCAAGTATGGGAAGCCAAGGGAAGGCAAGGCCCACGCCGGATCCTCAAACGGCCACCACGGCCACCACAACAACAACCACGCCAACAGCAAAACAACTCAAAACAATTGGATGATCAACTCCAAGAAGAAATTTACCATGCAATCAACACCAGCCTTGAATCCTCCAACCTGGATTGAGGTTCTCCCTCATTCCCCACGCCATAAGCACCCCGTGCACCAAGTTTTTGCAGCCGATTCGTAATTTGAGCCATCAACCAAATCTGTTCATTTTGCACCCAATGCGGATCAACTACTTCCTCATGTTCAACCTAAACTTCGCAAAAGTCCGGGCTTCAACTCATCGAGCGTCGCGGAAGGTAAGGCACTCAAGTCCGTCAATGCTACCACCACGATGGGAGCCACGACCACGCTAATGCCACGACATCCGCAACACCACCACTCAACATTCTTTGCTGAAGTGGAGGCCTCCTCAACAAGGTAGCGACATCTATTGCTGAGCAACAACAACCCACGGATCCACCACAACTACCGCAATCCCTCCCGAACTTCAACAAGAACTTGCTAAAATCAAAATTCCTCTCACCCTTTACGACTATCCTACAACTATGTCCAAAGACTACGAGCACATTTTACAAAACCTCAGATTACTGGCACGTAGCCGCCCACATCAACACCCACGGTGCATGCACACGTGGGCCAAAAGGCTGTTCACCATGTTCAGATCGATGGTGGCAGCGCAGTCAATCTTATTACAGATAATCTCAGACGACAATTGGGCATAAGGGAGCTCCATATCGCCCCTTTATGACATCAAGCTTGCGAATGGCCATATCAGCGACCACAAGGAGTTACACAACCAATACCGGTCAATATTGGAGATCTACAATTTACCATGGAATTCGGTGTTTTGAGAGCGAGGAGAAGATCCAGGAGATTATGAAATGTTAGTAGGGCGACCCTTTTTGAGACAAGCTAAAAGCATTCACTCTTGGGCCACGAGATCAACTTGTTATCACGGATGGCAAGCTCATCGCCCACGATGGATCGACCACGGGCGGATCATTTCGCGTAGATCACGCTTGAATCGAGGGCGGTGACTCGAACAAGTTTGCAACACCTATCAGTTACAAGCCAAGGGTTTGCCACTCACGGCTTACCCAGAATACAATCAACCATGGGAAGACATGGATATTGATAAAGGCATAGCAACGCTGGTTGACCCCTATTTGACACCTTGTAACAACGTCACATTGGTTCCACATGAGGAGACGGTACCCCCAGCTCCTCCTCCTGTTCAAGAAGACACCACACCAACTCCTAGTGGCACGCCACTATTTTTCAAAATTGGTCAACATGAACATCGGGTCCTACTCGTGGAGCCAGCCCACCATTGTTCGGGATGATCAAGTCATTCACACATTCAAACTCCCGCGGTGAGACATAATTGATATTGGAACAAATCAACCAATCCGATTGGCACGCGACCTCACGCCTGAAGCATTCAGGGAGCAAGCCATTGTGCTATTCAAACGTTTCAAGCACATCTTTGCTTGGAGCTACAAAGACCTCCGAGGTATCAAGAAAGAATTGGGACAACTCTCGATTCCCACCAAGCCAGATGCTAGACCCATCTAGCAACGACAGTACCGGCTTAACCCAAACTACCGTGAAAAGGTTAAAGCCGAAATTGACAAGCTTTTGGACGCTGGACTTATCTACGAGGTCAAACATTCAGAATGGGTAAGTCCTATTGTTATTGCCCTCAAACATAATGGAAAAATTCGCGTTTGTGTGGATTATAGAAAACTCAATCAAGCCACGGACGGGATCATTTCCCTCTCCCCTTCACGGATCAAGTGTTGGAAGATGTAGCAGGCCACGAGATGTACTCCTTCATGGACGGCTTCTCCGGTTATAATCAAATATCCATTCGAGAAGAAGATCAACTAAAGACTACCTTCACTACTCCATGGGGTACCTTTGCTTACAAAGTCGTTCCTTTTGGATTGTCAAACTCACCATCCACATTTCAACGCATTATGCTTGCTGTTTTTCAAGAGTACATGCAAGTTCATCCCTTTCTGCAAGTCTTTCAGGATGACTTCTCCACTTACACCCACGTTATGGACCATTTGGTAAAACTTGAACTAGTTTTTCAACGCCTGTGATGAATCTGAATTAGCCTCAATCCGAAAAGTGCACCTTCTGTGTCACCTCGGGTGTACTTCTAGGACATGTCGTGAGTCGACACGGCATTACAACGGACCCAGCCAAAATCAGCTGTGTCATCAGAGCATATCCACCTGCGAATATCAAGGACACACGTTCCTTTCTTGGCAAAGTCAACTTCTATGCCACCTTTATTCCAGAATTGGCACCGACTGCCGATCCAATTCACAAACTGACTGGAAATCCATACACATGGACTTGGACATCTGATGCAAATCAAGCTTTTAAAGAACTCAAAGTCAAGCTCACAGAAGCCCCCGTGCTAGTACCACCTCAATGGGACAAACCATTTCATGTCCATGTTGATGTTTCGTGCTTTTGCGATTGAGCTGTTCTAGCTCAAGAGTATGCACCAAATCGGGACAAGCCCATCGACACGCCAGAGAAAAACTCAATCCCGCTGAAGCAACTATTCGCCACGGAAAGGGAAGCCCTTGGCCTTATCTTTTGTGTACAACGCTTTCGACACTATCTTCTTGGTAGTCAAATTCGCTTTTATGTGGATCATCAAGCTCTTCTATATTTAATCAATAAGCCAAACCCCACGGGCCGAATTGCTCGATGGATATTGATATTGCAAGAGTTTGCCCCTTTTGACATTATTCACAAGCCGGGACGCGCTCACACACGGTCCCCGACTATCTTTCACGATACACACGGATGATCCCTCGGAAGGAGTTCACGATGCCCTTCCTGGGATGCTCAACCTGTTCCTGGTCACCGCCACGCCTCATTGGTACCACGACTATCAACTTTCTCCTCACGGGCGCACTCCGGTCAAGTGACCCCACGCTCTCTCGAAAAGACAACTTCGCGATAAACAACAATTCCTTCGCTGGCACGAGATTATACGATGGTTGCTGGCCATCTCTATAAATGTGGCAAAGACAATGTGCTCAACGATGTGTTCTTCCTCACGAAGTCCCTGATCTAGTCAAACAAGCCCACGAAGGACTTGGCAGTGGTCATTTCAGCGGAGACAACCACAGCAAGGAAACTCCTCCTTCCGGGTATTACCGCCCACGCTTTTCAAAGATGCTCACAAATACACACGCATCGCGTGTGATGTTTGTCGAGGCTTGGTAGACCCACGCCCGCGGACGCTCGCCGCTCACGCCAATAGCCACGCCTCTCCCCTTTGCCAAATGGGGTATGGATTTTGTTGGTCCCATGGACCCACCTGCAATCAACACTAGGGCACGCTACATTCTAGTCTTCACGGACTATGCAACCAAATGGGCTGAAGCGTGTGCTCTACCTGACAACACGGCTGCTAGTACAGCTAAGGTTCTCTACAAGAACATCATCCGCCGATTTGGATGTCCCTTAGAATTAGTTAGTGATCGTGGAGTTCATTTCATCAATCACACTATTGCTGAACTCACTAACTATCCGCACATTCATCACGAGAAAAAGCACGCCTTTACTATCCCGTGGTAATGGCTTGGCTGAAAGCACAAACAAGGTGCTTATCCACATTTCAAGAAGATTTGTGATCCTACAAGAAAAGATTGGCAAGATAAGTTACCTACGTTTTATGGGCTTACAATACAACATACAAAGTAGCAACCGGTCAAACACCTTTTCGACTTTTGTGTATGGCCAAGAGGTTCTTATGCCTTTTGAGTTCATTTTACCCTCACTCAAATTTCAGTTAGCAAATGTAACATAATCCATCAGCAGCTTTGCAAGAACGAGTTTATCAACTGGAACAACTGGATGAACTTCGAAGAGATGCTTTTCTTAGACTTCAACAAGGCAAACAACTACAAAAACAATGGCATGACAAACACATCAAAAACAAAACTTTTCAAATTGGCGACTTAGTTCTTCTTTACGACTCGAGATATCAACAACATCCTGGCAAACTCAAGCTCAGATGGCTGGGACCATACAAAATTTCCGAGATACCACATCCTGGAGTTTTACAATTACAAGAATTGAATGGCACTCCATTTCCTACATTAGTCAATGGATTTCGACTCAAGAAATTTCAAACCCCTGCTGCAGCATCCTTAGCTCAAGAACAAAATTTACAACAAGATACCACTTGTACAAATTTATGAGAAACACTTTTCTATTATGTACAAAATTGCCCGAAGGCTACAATTCGCTGTGGGATTTTTCACCCGAACAGTCCTAAACTAAACAAAAATTGGGAAAACCCCTATCATGCTGCTACTCGCCCTTTACTCTGGGGGGCACTCCACTCGGAGGATGCGGAAGCCCCACAGCTGCGACCACTCCAGCTGAACGATCACCTCCCGGGCGATCGAGTTTATCTCCGGGTTGACGGCCAGTGCCTCCAACCAAGGATCCATAGGGATCCGGCGATTCCACAGACGCCACAGATCGACGTCGTCCATCTTGCATGTAATCCAGTCGCGGAAGCTCACCGGACCGCTGTTATCAGAGTTCTCCATCTTCACGAATTTTGGTTCTTCTCGACGAACCCAACTTCCAATTTATAGGCGAATACCAACCCTAGCGGTTTGTTTCACTTAAAGGTCACCTCACGATATTCCGTAATCATTCCCCATCGATATTTTTGTACCCGCAAACTTTTCGACTCCTCTTTTTAATATTTCGACAAGCGCGGCCAGATTAATACCGGCCCGCCATTAAAGTTTTATTCTCCCGCCAGAACTCTCACGCATCTTGGTCTCGAAGGTCGTCTCTTGAGATTCTCAATCGCGTCCGCGATCTTTTCGACACGTGTCTCCCACGAAAAAAAAAAAACCCTTCCCAAACCGTCACTTCCCTCCTCACTTTTCACTCATACTCCACTCCGCCCTTCCGACTTCATCCTCGTGACCTCGACCTTCAAGATGGCTTCTACCTCCAAGAACTCAACACTCAACGCGACCGCACCAATGGATCCAGCGCAATCGAAAAAATATCAAGTTCGTTTCTTCATCCGCACCAGCTCCCACATCCGGCATCACCTATAACCTCCCCGGTGAGTTCGGATTGTTTCATTTTCTCTGCAAACAGGAACTCCCTCCGGCCCCCAACAAGAACAAATTACAAAGAATTTGTGGCTAACCCGGTGAAGGCGTAAGATGGATATGCCTCCCAAGTCGATGGAAACCCTATACTCCTAAACCCTCAAACCATAGCCCTGCCTTTTTTCTACCCAATCCGCCCAATGCCTTGTCTTACCTTGACATTGGTAAATATGATATTTCCAAATTACGCTCTATTCCTTATAATGTTTGCACAAACCAAGCTGTCCACCTTTCCAAAGCAACATGATGCCTTTACCAAGTTTCTTTGGAGGAAATTTTTGGGTTACTCCATGAAGAATACCTCTATTAACGATGTTTTCTACCATCTGTACTATATCCTCACCAACACCACTGAAACAATCAATTGGACTCAACTCCTCAGACGAGATTTCAACAGAACTTGATGCACTAAAAAAATCCTAACTCTTTCCTCGGACGCCCCCATGGGAGCCCACTTCCGTGCTTTCATTAATCATCAGACCCCACGCGCCATCATGCCCCTTCTCCACCAAGCCAACATCCTGACCTTATTGATGCTTTGAAAGGTCTTCAACCAAACTCTCCTCCTTCAAAGACCGCCAATCTCGGCCACCAACTCTGCATTTAAATATTTCACAACCACCGTCTCCACCTCCTGTAAATTCCAATTCTCTAAAACCTATTCCTTCTGTTGATAACCAACCACCAGAACAACCACCAGTTAACCTTGTGCAACAATTCCACTTTCAGACTCAACAAAGACCAAAGAAAAAACAAAGAAAGAAGACAACAAAACTCCCATTGATCTCACGAGTACTCACAAGGACACTCACAGCAATGACCAAGGATCTATAAACAAGGGTGACAGATCAAAGCCATCCCATCCACCTCCTCACACCGTGGATACCTACAGTGAAGCTGTCCTCAGCTGCCTTGATGCCCTCCGTGATCATCACCAGAACTTCATAGCAGCCACCAGGGCACGACACGAGTCCGTGGACCAACTCCAAGCCGAAGTCATCACACTGAAGACTGATTTGGCCGACTTGTGGAGGCCGAGAAGAAGCCTTGCACAATCAATTCATGATCCATCGAGAAACCCTTCATCAATCCCAGCAAATTGTCAAGGAACTCAAGGAGTCCCTCAAACAAAACGACACCAAGTACACTGATCTTGAGACACGCTACAACAATCTGGTCGTCACGAATAATGCTACTCTGACCGAGAACAGCACACTTCGTACAGCCAACTTGATACTTGAGTCCAAGGTCACGACTTTCGAAACCACCTTGCAGAATAAGGATGCTCACATCGCATCTCTCCAAGGCAAGTTAGACCAGCTCACGGCAACACACGCTGCAGATGCTCTTGAAATAGCTGCACTCAAAACAGACTTGCAAGCCACTCCGACTTCAAGCTCCTCTGATTCCCAACTTCTCCGACAAGTCCGACACCTCACACGCAAAGTCACGCGGAATCTGCAGACCAGCTTCTCCGAAAGCAACAAGATATCATTGCAGATTACAAGATACGCTTTCCGATAGCCGAAAGCAGCATGCCAGATGATGCGTAAGAAAAAGCGTAACAAACCTATCGGTTTGCTTTCGCTATTCCCTCGACTATCCGGCCGAACCGGTTACCATGACTATGTGCAAGCAAGGAAAAACACTTTTCTTTTTATTCTCGGCTGAGAAACAAGGGTGATACCACAAGTCCCCCCGATCAGAAGCTGATATCGAACGACAATGGCCCTTCATGTTCCGTCCATGAACGAGGCACACTTTGTGCTCGTCAATTTTGATATCCTACGGGTTGCGTGATCTCGACCATTTCGCTCTCGGCACCATAGCCCCCGGCTTATGTCATGCACGACTTCTACGGCACATGTTACTTTCGGGCTCATCGGATAAACGACCGAGAACTTTAAAGGAGATACACAAGTGGCGTGTTCTTTTGACCAAGAAGAACAAGTACCTCCAAGACACAAAAATTTCGCAAAACCGTTACCTCGTAATACATGCCTCTTCTACGTAAAGAAGTGGAGCTATGGCTAGTCTGAACTTGGCACGCTCCTTCGGACACTATACAACTCAACAAGAACTTGACCTTGCACGCTTGTTCTTACAACATTATGCTTCCTTGCACGCCGCACACGGAGCTGAAACAGAACGTCCTCCCTGATGAGTGGGACCCTGTACCTGTGACAGCACATGTACATTCCAGTGCATGGGAGACAGTTACCAAACAGCTACCTGAGAAGATATTATTGGAATTCCAAGAACAGATGCAGGATGACCGGCACCAACCCCCCAAACAACCGAGTACACTAGCAAGCTTTGGATGCCCACCTTCGATCAAGGTCAATTCCCCAAAGATGGAGACAAGAATTTCGGACTATCAAGTCAAAGAACATGCAGATTGGACACCCACGGCAATTGCAGCAGACAAACGTTGGGACCCACGCTTCATCCGCAGACGCAAATGGCGTGAGGATGAAACTTTGGACAACACCAACAACTGGATATACATGCCCAATGCGTGTTCGTGGAAGACTGCCCAGAATGCAATTTCTGGTCTTGTAACCTTCCTTGCCAAGGCCAAAACTTCAGCTGATCCATCTGTATTTCGGCAAGCGTAATTCTCGCGGCAAAGACTCATGACCATACTCCGTAGTATGCGTAAACGCAAGTGCCGATCCATTTTGCAACCCCAATGCAAATCTTTGGAAAGTTCGGGTTGGACCTTGTCTTATACATGGAGATCACAAATCTTCCATCCGAGATCCACGCCACTGGAGAACATGATTTTGAAGGCTTTCTCATAGGAGCACCCAATGTTTGGCATCCGGGACTCAAGCAAAACTGAAAAAGAGACTAACAACACTCGGTGAATACAAGTAAGTGAGCCTCCCTCATCTCTATGTTCAAGATCGTAAAGAGGAACGAGGATTCCCACCCGAATTCATGCCCCTTTCTAGCCAATAAGTGTAGTTTGGTAGGGGGGGAGTGTTAGCCCCAGGTGCCCAAGTGCATTACTGCCGTGTCTATACTTGTCGCATGAGGGCGAGGGGCCCCACTGGCCACGGTGTCCAAGAAGAGGGATCCACAACAGCCACGGCATGGTCAAAGCTCCTCCAAGAAGCAGAAGACCCAAAGGTAGGGACCCACGCTGGGCCACTACTTGTCCGTTAGCACCGGCCGGGACAACTCAGATTCCCTGCTCGAAAGTGCCCAAGTAGTGGAGCACGCGTTGTCATGATGAGGATCAGATTCAGGCCCGTGAGGCCACCCCAGGTTCCTATATATTGTAGCATTTTTTGCTCCTTCAAAAAAGGGTTTGAGTGTTCTTTTGTGTCACTACAGAGCGCATACATCTTTGGTCGCTTTGTTGGCGCTCTTTTTGAGCCTTCATTGTACACTTGTTTTGATCAATGGATTGCCGTGTTCTCCACAAGTGTCTTGTGTGTTTCATTGTGTATTGCCATTGCTGTTTTATCTCGAAGTTTTTCTTGTTCTTTCCTCTCGTTAGCAAAAATCCCGCGTGACAAGAGTGTCTCAGGATTTGCCCTGCCGGACTTCACGGATCTCACAGAGATCTGTCCCTCAGGCGATCCCGAGCCCGGACCCCAAACATTCTTTAGTTCTTCTATGATGTATATGGATGATGTATCTCTATGAACTCCTTGTATTGGGAAGGGGGGTAGAGACCTAAAGCTTTGTAGTTGATGCTCCAAGAGTAGCCTCTCTAGCACATTTGAGATCGCCCGCGGCGCAAGAGCCACACCGGGATGTGGGTGAAGGGGCCAGACTGGCTGAGAAGGAGGTTCATGTCCTGACTCATGAACGGTTCCTCTGGTGTGTAAGGCCTACCGGGAACCATTGTGGCTAGGTCCAATGGCTTGCCACTGCGTGCGGGCAAGGCATGGGCTCGACACCCGTGGGGTGGTGTTCACCTTCCAGTGGGTTCAGTCGAATACGGGCAGTGGCCCTCTAGCCACCTTGAGTCAGCATGTAGATCTGCGGAGAGGGAGTGATCCCTACCTGCCCCATCGGAACTGGGAAGATGAGCCCAGGAGTAGCCCTCTTGGCTATGCATCCGGCGGGCTACAGTCAGGTCCCGACACTTTTCAGACCACTCTGCAAAGTGTGCACAGGAGGGGCGGATGGAGTGGACAACCCTAAGCCATGTTCATATGCCAGCCAAATCCATTGCCATGAATTCATGCCTCGCAATGAACTCGAGACCAAGCCGCCGGGCCATCCCTTGAGTCTGAGCCTTGGGTAGGATTTCCTATGTGCAGTGCTGATCTTTGTCTATGCAGATATGTGGAGGACCATCCTTCGTGATGGTCATATGATGTTGATGTATGTGCTACTGACATGTATGTTTACGCTTCCGCAGCTAGGTAGGCCCTGAGGAAGACGGGGTGCAATGACCCTTCCACTCTTCCCACTGGGACCCGACACGGTTGCAGTGTCATGTGGAGGGCCCTGTATTAGCATGGAGCTGGTATGGGGGATGAACTCCTGTTTGTATACGGTGAGTGCACCGTATACGAGTAGGGGACGTCACACATAACCATCATACTTTTCTTCTGACTTCAGCCTCCTTTTTGTTTGATCCACGATATGATCCAACTTTAACTTCCCTTCTTGCCCTTCCTCTCGATTGGTGCTGACATATCTGCCCCTTCTCCTTCAACCTCTTCCCTTATTTTTTAACTGTACTATTCCTATTGCGACATCTATTCATGGCCCTAGGCATGTGGTATTTCTTTCCTTCTAACCTCTCATTTAACACTGACGTTTCCTTTTTATTCCACATTTCCATATTATTTTCAAAATGCGTTGCATCGCATTATTTGTCGCACACATGTCTTATTTGGCAAGTTGCAGTTTGGCGTCGTGTTCTTGAAGTCATTCTTTACAGTTTAGGTTGTTTTAACACTATCATTATACATCATTTGCATATTTGCTATTTAGTTGTATCTGGATGTGCCAAATATTGTTTTTGGCACTCCATTGCAATTTTGTGACATGGGTTTCTATTGGATCATTTTTTATTTTTGATGCTTATCGTTATCTAGATGTGGAGTATATTGAGTTGTTGTGCACGAGGTATTATCTTGGGCGCATTCTAATTTTGTGCATTGTGCTAGTCCTGCCTAATTCTAGTTGTCTTGGGGAATTCATTTTTAGCTGGCTATTGAGATCTTTTTGCATCTATATTAGGCTATCGAGAGTTAACCTTTCTAGTTTGCTCCCACTTACTTAGTTAACTTGCCCGAGATCTTTTTACCTTGACAGAATTGGTTGACATGTCTTATTATTAGGTTGATCTCTTTCTATTCGGTATTTTCTTATTTGACCCCCTTGTGACTGTAAGGCATGTCAATGTCCTGATTTTTCATTTGCTAACTCGACTCGACCTTGTCCATTGTTTTCATCATACTCCTCGTCTTCGGGCTTATGTTCAGGGTCCTTAACCTTCCTCTTGACTTTGTGCTCCCGTGTCTGCGACTTCTACCTCAACCTCACCTTGTCCCTCATTCTATTTGTGGGAATTGAAGCTGGGTGCAGCTCATCATGCTATATATTTTGCGGTTTGCTGCTTGGCTTTCTCTGCATCTAAATTCTATTGAGTTTTTTCTACATTATTAGAACTACCGAGAATTTTTGTGGCTTGGAGTTTCGATGATTGGGGGGCATTCATTTCTAACTTTTCAGGCATTTTTGCATGGTCCTAAGTTACTTATGAAAGTGTTTTCCTATGAGGTTGTTCTAATGTGTGTCGTTCAGTTGGTTTGAAATTTCTTTAGGATGATGCGCGAGCATTTGCCTTTCTAACTTATGGGTGCATTCGCATGGTTTTAACTTGATCATTAGAGGGTTTTCCATAGGGTATGTTTTTGCACATGTATATTGTTTTTAGAATATGCGATGAATCTAACTCTGCTAGCCTGACCGGACCTTGGCTTTCTTAATATTCACCCTCACTCTCCTATTCTTGTTCCAGACCATTTCACAGACCTTATACACCTCTTTGCTAGGTACTTCTATTTGATGCCAACCTCATTTTGCTTCTTGACCTTCCTCGTGACTTTTGACTTTGCTCTAATATATCTGCCACCTCTAACTTTACCTCATCCCTCCTCTAACTTTACCTCATCCCTCGTTTCTATAAATGCTACCTATTTCATTTATTTAGTGTGCCTATATTTGGTCATATCTGGGTAGACATTTCGCACAACATGACTCTAACTCAACCTTGTCCATTTTTTTTGTCCTACTCCTCGTCTTCGGGCTTATATTCTCCATCCTCTCTGCACCTTTTATCCTATCCGACGGCCTGCTTATGGTGGAGGGATTGTCTTCTTGCTATCGGCTTGGATCCATCCCAATATGGTACACATTCTGCTCGTCGCGGCGGAGCCTCGGCAGCTGCGGCGGGGGGAGTTCCACGCTCACGGTCGTTGGCGATCCTCTTCTTCCCACTCTCGCTACGTGCTTCGCGACTCGACCCAAGACTTGGAGGTTTCACGGCGGCTGGGCTTATATCTAAGAAAGTTCTCTGGTAGTCGGCCAGTTTTGTGTCTCTTGCGAGTCCCTTCCCAGAATCGCATCGATCCGAGCCCTCGGATCGCCATTCTGGGTAGGGACGAGCCATTATATACGTGCATTCCACATTCAAGACCAGTTATCGGCGTCTTCTCACAGTAGCACTTCCTCCATTCTCATTGCTTCCCCCCCTTCCCGCCCTGCTTTGTTGGGGGCGCGCGTCTCCTTTTCACATGTGTTTTTGTTCCTGCACTCTTTTGTTTCCACCTCGGGTGTTGTTCTAATAATGTTTTCTTTTTTATCTCATTATGCCGCATTATTCTCCACCTGCGGGAGATGCTGTTTATTTCCACCTTGAGGGTGACGCACATTTTTGTTTTTCGCATGGTCGTTTTTCCACCCGTTGGGTGACGCTTTTTTCCACCCTATGGGTGATGCTATCTTCTTTTTTTGCTATGTTGTTTTTCATATGTCCTCATCACTCACATCATTGGATGATTTTTGTTGTACAGCTTGCCGCGTCACTGCCATGCATGATTTGATTCCCTTTAACCATTCACGGGTGCTTTTTGGTGTTCTCTGTTTTGCTTGCAGGTTTTACGCCATCTCGCGGGGGTTCCTTCCATTTTGGGTTTGCCATCGACCCTCTCCTTAGATTCTCCAGGCAACACATTCAAGATTGTTGGCGACCATTTCTCATTAGGGTTTTCCTCGAAAACCCGAAAGGACGGTGTTTTTTTATCCCGATGAGAAGTTGTCGCCATTATCCTTCTATGCTACCTGTGCACATTTCGTTTTACGGGATAGCCGATATTGTTCCTATGGTCGGCTCCCCCCTCTCTATTTTTTCAAACATTGTATATTGCGGCTGTGATGAATGACAAATATACAATGTTTGAAAAAATAGAGAGGGGGGAGCCGACCATAGGAACAATATCGGCTATCCCATAAAAAGAAATGTGCACAGGTAGTATAGAAGGGTAATGGCGACAACTTCTCATCGGGATAAAAAACCCCGCCCTTTCGGGTTTTCGAGGAAAACCCTAATGAGAAATGGTCGCCAACAACCTTGAATGTGTTGCCTGGAGAATCGAAGAAGACGGGTCGATGACGAACCCAAAATGGAAGGAACCCCCGCGAGATGGCGTAAAACCTGCAAGCAAAACAGAGAACACCGAAAAGCACCCGTGAATGGTTAAAGGGAATCAAACCATGCATGGCAGTGATGCCGCAAGCTGTACAACAAAAAGCATCCAATGATGTGAGTGATGAGGACATATGAAAAACAACATAGCAAAAAAAGAAGATAGCATCACCCATAGGGTGGAAACAAGGGTCACCCAACAGGTGGAAGAACGACCATGCGAAAAACAAAAATGTGCATCATCCTCAAGGTGGAAATAAACAGCATCACCCGCAGGTGGAGAATAATGCGGCATAATGCCGATAAAAATGAAAACATTATTAGAACAACACCCGAGGTGGAAAACAACAAAAGAGTGCAGGAACAAAAACACATGTGAAAAGGAGACGCGCGCCCCCAACAAAGCAGGGCGGGAAGGGGGGGGGGGAGCAATAAGAATGGAGGAAGTGCTGCTATGAGAAGACACCGATAACCGGTCCCGAATGTGGAATGCACGTATATAATGGCTCGTCCCTACCCAGAATGGCGATCTGAGGGCTCGGATCGATGCGATTCTGGGAAGGGACTCGCAAGAGACACAAAACCGGCCGACTACCAGAGAACTTCCTTTGCTATAAGCCCAGCCGCAGTGAAACCTCCAAGTGTTGGGTCAAGTCGCGAAGCACGTAGCGAGAGTGGGAAGAAGAGGAGCGCCAACGACCGTGAGCATGCACAGCATCATGTGGAACTCCCCCCGCCGCAGCTGCCGAGGCACCGCCGCGACGAGCTGAATGTGTACCATATTGGGATGGATCCAAGCCGATAGCAAGAAGACAATCCCTCCACCATAAGCGGGCCATCGGATAGGATAAAGGGTGCAGAGAGGATGGAGAATATAAGCCCGAAGACGAGGAGTAGGACGAAAAAACATGGACAAGGTTGAGTTAGAGTCATGTTGTGCGAAATGTCTACCCAGATATAACCACATTCGAGATCGTGTTGTTACCTTGAGTTCTCATGCACATAAATCAGACAGAGCAACGAATGGAAAGAGTCACAACCTGACAGGCATTAAGCTCTTGAACGAAAAAAAGAAACCTGGCATGTAAACATCCAAAAGGATTGCGGCACAGAAAAATCTGTGCAATAAAAACAGAAAATAGAAATAGGAAACTGCAATATATATGTGTAGAAAATGTCATTAGAACCAAGTGTAACTCTAACTCAATGAAGAAGAAGAAGAAGAAGAGAACTTTTTTTTAAAAAAAGGGAAGAAACAATCAAAATCCTTGTAAAAGATGCTATTTGGAAGCACCAATCCGGATCCTTTGTAGATGTTTGAAAGCACCAGATCCCCAAGTCTTATGGGGTAATGCATTCATTTCGTAATCCTTTTGCTGCATGAAAGAAGCTTTGGTACAATGTTTGTGGGCTTGTTTAAGAGTGGGATTGGCCTTAAAACTCGGACAATGCCATTAGTTCTTTAAAAAACAGTGTCATCCTTTCAACCTTCTAGTGCTGGAAAACGAGGTTATCTGCATCTTGCAGTTAATGGAACTGAACATAAGTGAATTCAGCTTAGAATTGGAGATTTTCGACATTCAATTTGCTGCATCCAAGATAATTCATCTCAAATAACACGTATCCTCAAACGCAAGTGCCCAAGGACAAAGAGCCCAAGGACAAAGAGAAACTAACGATAGGATATATACCCGGAAGTATGCCAATATGTGATAAAGATTATCACAATGGAACAGCTCTGGAAAATGCATGAATGTAAATTGGCCATCTTTAAATCAGCTTTAGCGAGGCATATAATGTTCAATGCCAGTCACAAGTCACAGACAAATACTAAAGAAGGATTTGCTCAGTTTTATATCAGCTGAAATTTTCCTGCCAAAGGACTTAAAAATGGCAAAATAAAAAGTCCACAAACCATATACAACTGGAAACAGCCTTCAACAAGGATGATGCCGAAGAAAAGACACAGGTGCAGCAAAACTAATAAATGATAATAAACAATTCTTGCTGTGGAACCAATACCAAACAGTAATTCTGGGTAGGAAGTCCACAAATTTGAATAGCTAGACTTTCAAACTTGCAATAGAGTAGCACATTCATGCTTGTGATCTGCTGTTATATTCACGCGCTCTTGCAATATTAGGCTTTTGTAACTCTGCTACCAGGCAGTAGGTGCAATGGATTAGATCCTAATTCTTTCCTGCAAGCTCCCTGTAAGTGAGGCCATTTATGACCTTCCCCCAAATACTTGCAGCTCAAACTCCACAAAGCATCACCTTCCTCAACCCTCCTCCAAATTTCCTCGTTTTCCAAGTAAACAGCCTCCCTCTGTTCGGCCCCCACTGTAATAACCACATCTATTATTTTTTCTGCATTATCAAGGAACTTGTCTAGCAGATATTAAGATCAGATGCACGAAAAAACACATGGCAAAATCACAAGCATACCATAAAAATATCTCGAGCATGCAAAATATCAAATGCATGCCTTATAACACCATAATACTGTGTAAGCAAGGCTCACTTTTTTAGGTACACCAATTTATGGATGAAAGTGTCACAGAAAAATGCACAAAAGAAGCATTAACATTTCTGATCCAGACCCCAGCATTGTGATTATGTTTCAGTAAATCAAACATGACATTAGAAGCTCAGAACATTTTATCGCACCAAGAATAAACCATATTTTCAAAAAGGTCAAAGCATGCTGCAACACAAATATAGAAAGCACGATTCTTGATCCAGACCAAAACAGTTTAATGGACATTTTCGGCAAACCAGGGCATTGTGATCATGTTCCAAAGGATCAAGATGCCAAACGAAGCATTACAAATTCTGATCCAACGGGCATTTATTAGAATCAAGATTAAACCATGCGTTCAAAGTAAAGATTGACCTAAAACGAAAGATCCAAAAAAAACAAAGGGGAAAGAGGCAAGAAGAGGCTTACCTGCAGTATCTGAAGCAACATTAGTTGCAGCCTTGACAACATGAAGGGTGGAATCGATGATACTGGGTTCCGGAAAGGGCTCGTTGGGAGCCTCAGGGGCAGGGGGATTAGGGTTCCGCTCGTCCTTCCACCATGGCCAGTCCAGAGACAATGACGGAGTTTTAAATCGCCCAATCAGAGTTTGTTTTGAGAAAGCCAAATCCCAGAAACCCAGCCAGAGCTTGTTCTGAGGAAACACAAATCCCAGAGTTTCAACTCTCTGCATACCACAACCCCTCTTTTGGATCCGGCGCCGGAATTCGTGCAATGGGAAGAAATGGAGATGGAGGGCTCCATCGGATCGTCTAGCTATGGCGGATCTGGCGATGTGTTGCAAATGCCTGAATCCAACGACTATTCTGTTTCTGTTTGGCCGGATCACGATGTCGATGTTGCCATGAGCTCCAAAAATTGGCAGAAGCGGAGATTACTTACAGAGCAACAAATGGAAATTGTAGCTTGTCACTGCCAGACGTCCATTTAGATTTGTCCCAAAACACGTGGCGTCAAAACATAAACATAGATTGCGGCCCAGAAGAATTCCATATGGGCGAACAGAAATAAAAAATTACATTCTCGATTATATATGTCTAGATAAGCAGCATTTATAGAAACGAGGGATGAGGTAAAGTTAGCGGAGGGATGAGGTAAAGTTAGAGGTGGCAGACATATTAGCGCAAAGTCAAAAGTCATGAGGAAGGTCAAGAAGCAAAATGAGGTTGGCATCAAATAGAAGTACCTAGCAAAGAGGTGCATAAGGTCTGCGAAATGGTCTGGAACAAGAATAGGAGAGTGAAGGTGAATATTAAGAGAGCCAAGGTCCGGTCAGGCTAGTAGAGTTAGATTCACCGCATATTCTAAAACAATATACATGTGCAAAAACATACCCTATGGAAAACCCTCTAATGATCAATTTAAAACCATGGGAATGCACCCATAAGTTAAAAAGGCAAATGCTCGCGCATCATCCTAAAGAAATTTCAAACCAACTGAACGACACACATTAGAACAACCTCATAGAAAAACACTTGCATAAGTAACTTAGGACCATGCAAAAATGCCTGAAAAGTTAGGAATAAATGCCCCCCCAATCATCGAAATTCCAAAGCCACAAAAATTCCCGGTAGTTCTAATAATATAGAAAAAACTCAATAGAATTTAGATGCAGAGAAAGCCAAGTAGCAAACCGCAAAATAGATAACATGATGAGCCGCACCCAGCTTCAATTCCCACAAATAGAACGAGGGACGAGGTGAGGTTGAGGTAGAAGTCGCAGACACGGGAGCACAAAATCAAAAGGAAGGTTAAGGACCCTGAACATAAGCCCGAAGACGAGGAGTATGACGAAAACAATGGACAAGGTCGAGTCGAGTTAGCAAATGAAAAATTGGGACATTGACATGCCTTACAGTCACAAGGGGGTCAAATAAGAGAGTGCCGGATAGAAAGAGATCAACCTAACAATAAGACATGTCAACCAATTCCGTCAAGGTAAAAAGATCTCGGGCAAGTTAACTAAGTAAGTGGGAGCAAACTAGAAAGGTTAACTATCGATAGTCTGATATAGATGCAAAATGATCTCAATAGCCCGCTAGAAATCAATTCCCCAAGACAACTAGAATTAGGCAGAACTAGCACAATGCACAAAATTAGAATGCACCCAAGATAATACCTCGTGCACAACAACTCAATATACTCCACATCTAGATAAAGATAAGCATCAAAAATAAACAAGGTGCTGCGCACGGAGGGTTGCCCTCCGAGACCCGAGAGTGAAATGGCTTAAATCACACTTCAAAGTCATGTTTTTGAGCATATACTGACATATACTTGGAATATGCCACAAACACACATGGATGAGGGTTTTCCCCTTAGGGGCAACCCAAAAAACTGGACTCAAACATATCAGTGGAATGCTATTTCCATGCCCAATTCATAATTCATAAGGCAAGGCATTCAAATACGCTAATAACTCACAAATTAAATGTTGCAAATAGGAAAAAGAAACACAATCCATTGGTTCCATTCAAACCTTGAACATATCGAAAGACGAGAAGCAAGAATGATGATTTCGTTGGTGTTTTAGTTTTTCTTTATCGGGGCTCAACACATGCACGCGACGTAGCCCCGTTCTCCAAGATTCAAGGAATTGATTTTTATTGCTATTTTTGTTTTCTAAATTTGAAATTGCCTCCAATATTTCCAACCACCTTTATTGATTTTAGTTCTAAATTGGGGACAAAAGGAACATAAAAAATGAGACACCCCAAAGCAGTGCACATTTGTTTGGTTCTAAAACTACAAGGTTGAATCTATTATTAATGTTCGACATTTTATGGTAGAGTATATCTCTCAATTTTGAATGGCGTGGAAGACGATCTTGAATATGTGGGATTTGAACCCACATTATGCCCAAAATCTAAGCATACCAAAGTGTAATTATAATGGCTAAGAGATAGCCATGAAGCAACCACCATCCATGAGTATTCATATTCACAATGAATATATTACATCCAAGAGGCCCTTACAATCTATAAGGTACTCTAATTATTAGCCAGATAACTTTATTTATACTTATTACTCCATATATCATAACCATCATAACTTATCATAAGTGTATTTGCACCGTGGCTCTGATACCATGTTCACAATAAATATATTACATCCAAGAGGCCCTTACAATCTATAAGGTACTCTAATTATTAGCCAGCTAACTTTATTTATACTTACTCCATATATCATAACCATCATAACTTATCATAACTGTATTTGTATTTAAAGGCACCGTGGCTCTGATACCATGTTGGAGCTACTTACATTTGCATGTTGATGTTACATATATATGATATATGTTGTGTATCATACACGTTGGACCCATGTGACCTATCGTCCACATGGGGTTAACAATGTTGTTCCAACATCCTTAACCTCCAACTAAAGCATGCTTACCTTCACCATATCAACTGGTTGGATCACACAATTGGCTCCCATGCTAGAAAGGCCACCATTTACAAACAGCTTTATAGAGCTCCAAACATCTTTAACAAAGTTTAAAATGAAACGCACTTATTTGCTGGAAACGCACTTCAAAAGGAATCTTTGAAAGATTCTCTAAAATTCCCTTAAAAAAGTCCATTTTTAAGATTTTTTTGTGACAGGTGTGACAATTTAGTTAATTTAGGTACCTTTTTTGAGGGGTTGATTGAACATAACTTCCGTGCAAAAATTTCAAATAGCAATTTTTATCCTCCTATTTTAGAACAAAAAATAGTTACTTATGTAAAGTGTAGCAAAAAAGGGCAATAAAAAAAAAATAGCAAGGGTAGTAGAGTGACAAAGAAGTGATATATTCAAGGTTGTGAAAATTGTACAAAATTATGAACAAAATTGTCAAAAATATAGGACATTTTGACAGACAATCATCACCGCGACTTTGTTTTTTACATGTTCGAAGTCATCGAACAAACTTACATTTTGCAAAGAAGATCGATGCATCTCATCCTCCTCGACTCATTTATTCCCCGATCACTTGAGCCTTCATCCTCGCCTTCACTCTCAAAACTAGATGTACCGAACGATCTTCTTCCTCACCTGCCTACAAGTGAGTCTTCATCATCATCTTTTTGGCCACCTTTTTGGCTTGTTTGTCTAATCCACATGCCGACCTTATTAAAGTTTGAGTGACCATACGTGAACTTATTAGCAGCAAATGTAACAAAGTCATATGCAAGAACCTTTACTTCGCTTAGATCTATGATGACAGTTGCTTGCTTTGGACTTAGCTCTCTTTCCCACTCGCTTTTACCATCTCCAAAGTATAACTCCCAATCGAAAAGCATTGGCAAAGAATCGTTCTCATCCAAAGGCACTTTTAATTGAGTGGGAATTCCATCTTCTCTTGTTACCTCCAAGATTTTAGCTAGCCAAAATGGCCTCCCGTGATTCATCATTATCACCGGGACAGCTATGAGCATTCCTTTCTCAATCTCGAGACGTAACCGCATACTCGAAAGCAACTTGTTGTGCCGTGGCGCGTCTGGGGCGCTTGTACATGACTCTGTCATCTTCATCCGAGCTAGCCAATATCTCTACATGTTCCTCTTGATTCTCAACTTGCACTGGGGAGAGTTTGCCTAGATGGCCAGCTTGAATGTAACCGGGTCTTCGACCTTGTAATGAAGCTTGCAACATGTCACGCTGTTCGGTGAAAAAAATTGAGGCCACCATAAAGCATCCGGCCTCCCCAAAGTGGTTAGAGCAGATCAATACTTGTCTCAATATAATCCAATGATTTGTTTGAGTCAAATGCTCTTCCCTCCTTTTACTCTTTGTGATTTCTTTCAAGCTTTTTAGAGGCATTTTTCGGCAGAGAGCATGGAACTAGTATTGGGGATGGTGCTAATGAATTGAATACTCACCGGGTCGCCAATCGCAAGGATGTGGCATACTTTTTCTTGTAAGATGGCCTTGCCATCTACAAGTGAAATTTTGATCCGATGTCGAAATGTAATGTTTCTCAAGGGCTCAATAGTACGCTGACCCGCTTGATCTCTCCGAAAAATCCATTCTTTGAAATCATAAGTTTCTTCCAATAACTCGATGTCCGGACGAGGATTGTAGAAATCTTGGATAACCTCAATCATTGCTGGTAGGTCGAGAGCTTTTTTCGAAAGCAAGACGCTTAGAGAACCCATCAACATCCGATCAATTTGATCGTGTGTGACCAACAAGGTGAAACCAATCTTCACCTTCTTGAAGATTTGTTTCTCTACTAGCATAGCACAAGAAGCAAACAACGCCCGATTCTTATTTTCCTTTGTCGCGGTTGTCTAGTCAAGATCTCCCACCAAAAAAAGACTAGAACCACAAAGGCATTGACTATAGAGGAGTCGCCAGGCTCTTAAGGCTCCGGTGCAGAGATATTGTTGTGAAGCCCGCTGACAAGTCAAGTGCTATTCTAAAAAGGTTAATGACACTAAACCGCTTTAAGCAAACAATTTCCTTGACATTAAGAGGTCGCCTAAAAATGAAGATGGGGTCGAGTTCTTCGTGCAATTTAAAAGTCAGACGCCGCACATGTGGCTATACTCAAGCAAAGAATGAGAAGGAATCCTCATGCCCATGTGTCGCCACTTTGTTGTAATGGTTGATGTGAGTCGGGGCAACCAACTAAAAGATTATAAAAAGGCTAACTTTGAGGATTACACATATTTTGTACTTGGAGGCACACATAGTTACAAAGCAAGGAAGGAACTTTCAAAAAGAAGAATCCCGTGAATCTTAAGTTTGGAAGAGCCGAGAAGCACATATCTACGCTTGGAGTCACAGACGAGGAAGCAAAGGTCATTGCCGGAGTCATAATCTCGACAATGACTTGCACTAAAAATGAGTCTTATAGACAAGATCCGCCATGCACCGAATACGTAGAGTTCAAGCAAGTGCATGGGGAGGACTTCAAAACAAAAGAACAAGCTCCAAGAACTTCGAGAAGCTTGTGTCACAGAGTGTCGCCTCACAGCCCACGATTCGGATAAGAAGCCCATAATGGTCGTGGAAGCAAGACGACAATTATTTCCAAATTTGCTTTCGAGATGGTCAAGTAAGTAAAAGCTTTAATTTAGTTGTTCAGAGTATTCTTAGCATAGCCGAAGTTTGTATATTAACATCGAACTTTGTAAATGCGCACCAAGGAAGACCAGCCACCCGTGATAAATTTATACCGCCCCGTCACGAAGATAAATTTATACCGCGGATCGACACAAGATGGTATAAATTTATATACCGTCACCGTGCATCGGTGATAAATTTATACCGCGGCCTGGTCACAGATAAAGTCATACCGCTGCTGTGCACCCGGATAAAGTCATATTGTTGCCGTGCGCACCCGTGATAAATTTATATCGAAGGCTCGGTCACTTCGTGATAAATTTATACCGCGGCCCGGTATTCCGCGGTGCAATAATATAGTAGACAGAGTAACCAACGCTTGTTCGCCATTCAAAACTAAAATACTTGTGTTCGATCGTCCAACAGTGTGGGATCTTCAAGAAAGAATATTTTGTATGTTCAAGATGGTGAGTCGAAAGAACAATCTAGCTCTATCTGAAAAAAAAAACCAAAAAAGGTGGTGAGGCAAAACAAAAAACATGAGCATTGCCCCCGGACGCAGCCCACTGTGGTTTGAAAAGCAAAGAAATTTTTGTAAGACTTCTAGAAAAAGTTGTGGCCAAAGAATTTACTCTCGACGAAATGGCCAAAGAAGCTAAGACGTAAGCCACCCTTTTATGTTGTGTTCTTTTTTTCTTAATTTTATCTGATCACAATTTTCCCTACGCAGTCAGAAAGACATTGTCACCTGCCAGGCAGAATTAATGAAGCAACTTAACCTGGAGGACTGGGAGGAGTGCAAGACTTTATATCCAACCTCTACTACAGATACTATTATCAGAGAGCACCGTTAACTTCAAGTATCGGGTAAGTTGTACGAAAAATACTTTTTGTTTTCGCGGCCTTTGTCTCAGTTTTTTCTTGCAGAATAAGAAGAAAGGCCTACCAACGTGATTTTTAAACCCGGTTCAGAGGGGCCAAGGAGGAGAGGCGAGACCGAAAAGCAATTGAGCAAGGAAAGACGGTGGCCAAGACTAGCGCCTTTGACACTACTACTTAGAGATTTACTACATTTGGTCGACGCCCAAAGATGTGGTTGTTCGTGGTGACCGCGACGAGGTCGGGACTCTTTTTAGACAAACAAAGCTTTACGTTATGCATTGCGATATTCCTTATGGCTTCAAAATCAAGGATAGCACTTTTGACGAGGGAGGCTTTTACTCACGCAAGTCCGTTTTTTTTGATGGCCTAAAAGAAGTCACTTACATCCAAAACCGGAGGGTCATCATTTTTCATTCCGACCGCAGACGGCATGCCTGCTAAAGCCATTGGGAGTCGCCTCAGAACGCTGGCTTCAAAAAACCGCTGCGATGGTAAGCTTTGAATTTTTGCTTTTCTATTTACTTTAACACCACTCCAGATAAATTTATACCTCTGCTCGCCTTTCGTGGTATAAATTTATACAAAGAAGGCAATGGTGGTATAAATTTATACCGCCACACCACTTAACTAACTTATTTTGTTCGTTTTCTTTTCCGCCAATGTTTAATTGCTTTTTTGTTTGGCGTGCTAAAAACAAATGTCAAAGGACATGGTGGTGGTCCGCTTAGTAAGTCGCTTTTGAACATTTCCATATTGGTTTTTACAGCCGGACACCAAAAACCATGGTTCATTTCAACACGCAGAATGAAAAGACTCCACCCCGCAACGCCTTTTCGGGCTTCCTACCGTTTCTACAAAAATTGAGAGACCCACAACGACAAGGAGCCGTCAGATCTCATTATCGAAGCCACAGCGGCTAATTAATAATTTAATTCGGTTTTTTCGCCAGAGACCGGATTCTAGATGCATTTTCGTGCTCAGCACCATTACAGCCAGTTTGCCTTTAAGCAAAGGGCTAATGTTGTCTCCGTCGACATAGACCAGATTAAATAAGTTTCATCAGACGAGGATAAGCTCTTGTGAATCCTTTCCCGATGAAAACGAGGAACCGGGAGCAAAAAACGGCCGGGCGATGTGAAAGGCACATATACGTAAATCCAACCCTCCAATTTACGGGGAAGAAGAGATGAGGAGGTGGAGTTTGTCGATCCGAACCTGCGGGTGCCCCGAGCCAGAGAATCGACCGCGGGCCTGCACCATTGGAATCGAAGGGGCGCCTCGCTATTATAACCTCGCAAGAGACAGATCCTAAGGGGCACGAGAGTCCTGTGGACTGGGAAGAGCCACCTCTCGTATAAATTTATACAGACAGTATTTTAAATTAACTTTCATTGTAATCTATGTGCTAAGAATTTTAATATATTTTGATGAAGGTTTTTCAACTGAAAACTTTGTCTCTTTAACAATGCTTAATTAGAACAATTCTTTTTTTGATTTATGATTTCACACTCTTTCTCTTTTCTATGTTTGATTTTCTTAGTACTTATATTAAGCTTGCAAAAAGACAAACTATATTTCCTTCTATTTTCAACAACAAATACTTAATGAGTTTTTAAATTTAATGTCTCTCCTCAAAGCAAGCTTTCTTTTTTTTTGCCATTTTTTAAAAATGAAAAGGCTTCAAAAATGTTGCTTTTTTTGGGGTATTTTGAATGCTATTTGCTCAACATTCTATTTTGCTCCCTATTTTGTCCATTTTTTTCAAGTTTCCAATTTTTAGAAAGGAATCTTTCAAACGCACTTCTTAAATAAGTGCGTTTCATTTTAAACTCTGTTCTTTTCGCTTCTGTTTGACAGACATTACAGGGGCCGACATTATTCACTTTGGTCCTCTTAAGCTGTGGAAAACAAGCAAGAATGAGGCAAAGAAAAAAAACCTAAAATGCTGGAAACAATTATATAAATGAAAGTGAAACGAACTTTGATCATCCCATCAATCCCTTTTCTTTTGTTCGCTATGTGCACCAGCAATCTCTCTTTTATAAAAACACAGATAACCTATGTCAAAACAGTCTGATAAACCTCATGGTTGGAATCTATTTAACTATGTTGCTAAAATTCCTCCCCTTACTTGCCCAACGTTGGCAGCCTTAAGATATATTGCCGAGGAATAAGAAAGTGGGGAGTAACTTGTGGCATGTACCTGTGATCCTGCTTCCTGAATGTTAAAGCATCATTCACAGTGGCAATTCAAGAAATGCATCCACTACTTACATGGCAAAAAATAAAGGTATCTTTGTTCCATCTCCCCGCCTACTACTTCCAATGTATCATCGATTTTCGCAAATCCAATTTATCTTGCCATCTGCCAAGTATAGCATAAACGCTTGACAGCAATATAATAGCTGCATCATTATAAGGATCCAAGTTGAGTGCTTGTTCTGCAGCATGTTCTGCTATATTCACATTTACATGGAGTTTACATGCACCAAGAAGAGCTAACCATATCATGCTACCAGGTTGAAATGGCATTGACATTATAAAATCTTCTGCTTCATCAAGCCAGCCTGCATTGCCCAAAACATCTACAATGCAAATATAATGGTGCTGTGGTGCTAGTGCAGTTCCAGAATTATGACTAAGCATAGTAAAATAGTGGCGGCCTTCCGTCATGCGGCCCACATGACTGCATACAGAAAGAACAGATACAAAGGTGACACTGTCTAGATTGAACCCACTTTGGTGCATTACGGGAAGGATACCAAACACTTCCATACCATCTCCATGCTGGGCATATCCAGCAATTAGTATGTTCCACATGATGTCATTCTTTCTAGCAAACAGTTCAAAAACTTGGCACGCCGCTTCCATGTTACCACATTTGGCATACATATCAACAGTTGCACTTCCAACATTTCTGTTTAGAATATATGAGTGAATTCTTCTTCCATCTTCCAAAGCTGCAGGTTTTGTACAAGCACCAAGAGCAGCCAAAAGAGTGACCTCATTTGGTAACTTTCCTTCACCACACATTGTCCAAAATAGCTTCACAGCTTCTTTACCATTACCATCACCAGCATATCCTGCAATCATTGCACTCCATGGGACCACATCCAGCATCCTCATCCTGTCAAAGACATAAGCAGCATCCTTTATTTTATCACATTTCACGTACATATCGACAAGAGCACTGCCCACAAAGATGTCTTTATCTAAACCAAATTCTGCAGCAAGAGAGTGAAAATATTTTCACTTTTCAAGCGATGTTGTCCTGGCACAGGCAGTTAGGCAACTAATGAAGGTCACCTTGTCTGGTTTCATATGCTCCTCCTGGGATTGCTTAAAAAGCCAAAGTGCTCCTTCATCATCACCATGTAGAACATGTCCAGAAATAAATGCATTCCATGTTGCAACATTTCTCCCCGAGCTTCTCTTAAAAACCTGAGAAGCTGCTTCTAGATTCCCACATTTGGCATACATGTCAATGAGCGTGCACTCCCAGGGAATTATTTAAGCACTTGGATATAATTATACATCCATGTACCCATTTCCCATAATCCAGAGACGTCATTTTAGTAGATGCAGCAAGGATGCTAAAAAAGGTGACCACATCTGGCGTTATATGCCCCTGCTGCATGTGCATAAAAATTTGAAAGGCCTTCTTTCCATCGCCAAGTTGAGCATACCCTGCAATCATTGTTGTCCATGAGACTTCATTGAGAACATGCATTATACTAAAAACCTTGCAACCATCTTCCAACGATCCACATTTGATGTAGAGATCAATAAGCTTACTGGCAATAAATGCATCCGAACTATATTGTGTCTTCATTATACATGCATGAACCTGCTTGTCCTGTGCAAGAATTCCTAGATTTGTAGAGGCATTGAGTATGCAAATGAGAGTGACCTTATCTGGCCTTATTCCTTCCAGCTGCATTAGCCAAAATAGGCACAAATCTGGACACTATTGTTGCTAGGATTTCTACGTGGATGATCAAACTGACCTTTGATTTTAGCAGAGCTGCGTGGTTTCGTATTTGAAATTGAATCCTCCAGGACTCCATCCCACCAACACCACCTATTTAATTCTGCTAAGCCTCCATTTACATATACCATACGTGCCCTTCTCAAGCATATGGTTGAAAACACTACCAGATTATCTACATCACGTATTCACAACACATGTCCCAAAAAACTTGATTTTACACATAGAGCTTCACATAACACTATTGATACTCTTCTAACGTCAAACAAGAGCTTCTCCAGGTTGAAACAAAAACCCCGCTAACTTGCATAGCTTCGGCTCCATAAAAACAAGGAAACTCTCAATCCCGGCATTCACCACTAACACCAGTTTTTGCATCAACATTTAGAGACTAGAATATCAAACTGCATACCAGAAGCGAAAGAAGAGAAGCCATGAAAGAGATCAACGAAGATCTTGAGCCCTATATTCCTCACCCTCGCTGCGGAGTTACAATGTGGGATTTGAACCCACAGGCACTAAGAAGCCTCAAATTAAAATAACAGAGAGAGGAAACAGTCTATATCTGCATAAACAACACAAAATCCAGACGAAACACAACATCCCGAGGCCTCCTCGATACTGCGCATGAGACTCCATGCAATCTGTTGCCGGAATCCAGATCCCTATACCAAAATGGACATAGGGACAAAATAGACTTGGTCGTAGGAAGCCATGGTCGGAAGCCCTGTGTTGAAGCCCGTCTCACCACAACCCTCGCTGGAATATGTCGCCGCCCCTGCCCAAGAAAGAAAGCAGTGTGCACCGGTTTCCCGGTGAACACAATTCCTCTCCATCAACAGGGGCAACCGAGCATTTACAGCCTATGATGGGTTTTTAGCAGTCATGGCATATTCTAGGTATATATTGGCATATACCTAGCATATGCCACAAACCCACCTCAACAAGGGCTTGCCCCCTTAGGGGCAATCCAAAAATGATCCAATAGAAACCCATGTCACAAAATTGCAATGGAGTGCCAAAAGCAATATTTGGCACATCCAGATACAACTAAATAGCAAATATACAAATGATGTATAATGATAGTGCTGGAAGAACCTAAACTGTAAAGAATGACTTCAAGAACACGACGCCAAACTGCAACTTGCCAAATAAGACATGTGTGCGTCAAATAATGCGATGCAACGCATTTTGAAAACAATATGGGGAATAAAAAGGAAACGTCAGTGTTAAATGAGAGGTTAGAAGGAAAGAAATACCACATGCCCATGAATAGATGTCGCAATAGGAATAGTACAGTTAAAAAATAAGGGAGGAGGTTGAGGGAGAAGGGGCAGATATGTCAGCACCAATCTAGAGGAAGGGCAAATTGGATCATATCGTGGATCAAACAAAAAGGAGGCTGAAGTCGGAAGAAAAGTATGATGGTTATGCACAAGCAGTTTAGGTCGAATGTGAGGCCGAAGTCAAGGTGAGGTTATGGCCAAGGGAAAAGAGGAAATAAAGGTCAATAGGGCTGAGATCCCAGTTGAGTGCCAAGAGGTTAGTCATATGGTAGAATGAGAAAAGAAAAGGACAAGTGAAAATATAATCCTATATTATAAAACCGTGGCGTCGGTCTGTGCGCCCGATCGACGGCCGAGATCGCGCCAATGTCCTTGCCCTTCGCTGGACGGCCCAGATTTGTCCGCTTATATCAATGGCCCATATTGTGCCACGTGACATTAAAATTGTCAATGAAAGGGTTTTTTAAATGTAACATTTCAACATTCATTTCACGTGACCATGCTGGCATTCGTTGGATGCAAAAGTTGCACAGTAGGAAAGAAAGAAATGCTGGCATATTATCCCTAAATGCTCCGTCGTAGGTAATCCGCTGGGCATCCCGGATCCCCGAAGGTATGAATCCCAAATAGCCTGTCCGCCTGCCTCCTCTTCCTCGATCGATCTGCCCGTCAAATACATCCTGCGTTCCTCCGATTCAACCGATTTTTTCAATAAAATCTAAGACCTTTCACCGATTTAGAAGCTTCTAAAGGTTAACCAATTTCTTAACCGGCTCCCAGCCAGATTAAACGAACCCAATGAAGAATTCGCGCGGCGATGATTGGTCGTGGGCAATAGATGCACAATGAGTATTTTTTCACATACCTAAGATCATATCTATTCTCGCAAGCTTCACCACTTCCAAGGGCAATGGGGTTTTTGCCTCCAAAGGAAATACCGAATCAACGAATTTTACAGAAAGCAAAACATGGCGAGGCGCTTTGAAAGTTCCGCTAAAATATGATTGCAGATAGTCGCTTTTAAGGAGATTCGCTTTCCTCGCTTTCTAGAACATACGATCTGAAATTTCTAGAGCTCAATCTACTATTGCAAATGCATTATATCTCATAAGCAATGTGGACAAACGATTATATTCTCGAACTATTATATGGATCCATTTAGCAAGACTCCAGAGACCTTCATACTTTTCGTAATCATCTTACTCGGGCCGGTTGTGGCTAATATTGAGGTAAATACTCCTTGAATTAGGTTAGATATAGTCAGTAGTGTAATTTTTGTAAACTTGCTGTGGATTATATAAGAAAGGGGCTCTAAATATTGCCGTAGTTTCTTCATCGTAAGACAATGCTACTGTATCTTTGGTGTTGCTAAAGCATGTTAGGAAATTTTTTGTTCATTTTGTAGCACTTTAAATTTTGTAGCCCGGTGCATTTCATTCGGAAGTGTAGTTTTTCACACTGCGCCTTCTTATTACCTACGCACCGTGATAGATGCATATTATTGGGTCGGTATATGGATGTAGTGAAGCAACCATAGGAAGACCGAGAGTCAGGCGCTTTGATTCATATAATGTCATCTGCTTTTGTGCAAAGAAAGCTTTCCCTTTATTTGTTGTTTCATGGGGTACCAAGAAGAATGTTATACTTTTACGCTCAAATTTTTACTTATCCTTCAAAGAAATTATTATACAAAGCATTGCACAACTGCCATTTTCAAAGTCATGTAGCAGGCAATGAAATGTCAAAGCATTGCACGACTGCCATTTTCAAAGTCATGTAGCAGGCAATGAAATGTATTGTGGAGATGTTTGCACCTATAGAAGCTATGTGTATCGGGCTTGATTCTTGATATAACACCTGAGGAGCTATTTGTTGATTGTAATGCGTGTAATAACCATCGAATTTAGCTTTTGTCCTATTCTTCCTCCGGGTGAGGCCGCAATACTATTTTATCATTTATGCCATCGCTTTCCACTTCCTCCGAAAAGCCTATGGGAAGGAAGTTGACATTTTTTAATTTTGACCCGGTGAAACCCCTATCACCCGGTTCTTCCATGCCAAGGTAGAATGGCACTTGGGAGAACCAAACATACTGTGGCGGTGTCGAATTTGCAGTGCCAGAAGAAGATGTCAAAAGAAGAATCCTTTTCATTAAAATGTGAGGGGGACTTTCTTCATCGTATGTGTTACCTGCCCTTTCTCTCTCTATAACCCTTTTCTCAGCTCTGCCATTGCAGGTAAAAACTGCTTGGAACGATTCTAGCTTGGTATCTCTCAGCTCCTTCATTGCAGGGAAGAAAATGCTTGGTTTGGACAAAGGATTTTTTCTTTCGGCTCTGATAGGAAGCTCGACTCCATCAAAGAGTCTTGATTTAAATGTCTTTGGGGCGTTTTGCATTTTAAAACTCATTCGTAACTGTATTTTAACTAAGTTAGGAGACAAACATAATCAACTACTAATGTTTTTCATGCTTGAACTGCCTTGGTATAATCACATAAAAAGCCCACCAACAGTGGGCAATTTTCTAGTAACTATATAAAATGACATATTGCTAGTAAAGCTAGTCCCGCACGATGATCCAACAATAAAAAGCCAAAAAGAGATAATGTACATGTGAAATGAAAGGAAAACAAATGATTCGGTAGAGTGACATATTGTAAGGAAAGCATGAAACAAATGCAACAAGAAAATAACCATGTACAAGGTGCCAAAAATTTATATGAGCCAAAAAATACCTGTTGGAAATTGTATGGCTTCACCTAAAAATGAAGAAGGGAGTCTGTTTAATGTCGCCCCCGGGGGGTCGGGTGATAGGCTTAGAGTGAAATACTAATACAATGGTCAAAGTGCATAAATTGATCATCCAACTAACAAAATGCAGTTGATGAATGTAAAACTCGAAGCCAAGTCAAGTTCAAAGAAAGGCGGGGTCGAGGTGAAGGCTGAGGTCGGATCCAAGTGTGTGGTTTCAACATTGAGAAAGAAGGAAAAAGAAGAGGAATGTTAGATATAGAAGACCTAATAGAAGCCAAATAATAGAAGCCAGATGATATAAAACATGGAGAATGCATAATTTTAAAAAAGGTGGAGTTTAAAAGGCATAATTCAGAATGAGCATCCCAAGATTCTCCTACAAGTATACAAGACGGGGTTATACCAAAAGTACAATGCAAATCAGAATTGACCTAATATAGTGTCCATTCCACAAAAAACTCAATGTAGTGCCCATGTCGGTGAAAAAACTCAATGTACTGCTATGCAGATAAAGCCTGCATAATAATATGAGTCCAACTGTTGAAAATCAAGATTCATTACTGCATAGTAATATGAGTGCAACTGTAGAGGCATGAATGAATTGAATAAATGAATGGAGCACCACAAGAGTTAGAAATTTGCAACATTGGCAAACCAAAGCGTTTGTAGTTAGTGGAGGATAAGACAACACAAGCTGTACATTAGGAAATAAAAATTCCTGTTAAAAAAATACCACAAGAACACTAGAATCACAAACGCAAAGCTGGGGATTGAGAAACACAGGGAATGATGGCAAAGGGCTCAGTGAAAGAAAAGGTTCTAATGCATACTTCCACCGCTAAGGAATTGATAGATGGGATGGGAAGAGTGGATGAAGCTCCCCATAAAAACCAATGACAATGGAAGAAACCTATGGATGAAAGAATCTTAACTCGAAATACAAAAATCCACTAGATGAAGTCCAAAATCAAGATAAATCTGGAAAATTAAATAAACAAGTGCTGCAGGAATTGGAAAGGAGGAAGGGAAAATCGAATGTCCTTGAAATTAGAAGAATAATGGCAATATATAGCTGAACAAAATGTAGCAGCATATCAAAAAAACATGGCAAGAAAAGCAAGACCAAAATACGCATCAACAAACGTAGCATGCATGGAAAATAAAATGTCGAGCAATGCAACACCAATATAGCTCAATTCTCCGAGAAGAACATAAGATGAAAAATGCACCATACAAGCATCAAAAGGAAAAAGTGATGGATGTTAATGAAGTGCAGCGAGATAGAAGTCCAACAAAATGTAAATCTAAGCACAAGTTTAGATGCAAAAAATGCCAAATGCATAACGGCAAGGAGATGTATTAGGCACAAATGCAAAGCCAAATGCAAGTCTACAGGCAAAAACGGTAACTCGTGACATGTATGTAGGCAATTTGGTCTTTCAAGGGAGCCAGATAACCAAGTGAAGAAAATTAGCAAATTAAAAACACAATGACCCGAAACGTAACATATTGTTTGCGTGGTACATATGGTTTGCGATAATAAAGGAAAAGAGGTAAGGTATAGGCTAAATGAAAAATGAAAATACAGTGAGAAATCCATCAACAAAGCCAAATGCAAATAGAAAACTGCAACATACGTATAAGAAAATTAGCCAGAAAGACAGAAATGATGGCAACCGAGTTGAGCAAATGGAGCACTCTAGAAAAATAGGTGTAAAAGTTGTATGTCCAAGTATGCAAAAGGAACCTATCACACGAGCTGAAAAAAATATCATAAAAATCCTTTCATTGTAAGGAAATCAAAAGCCAAAAAGAAATGCCCAAAAATAGGTACTACTACAGCATAGAATTTAAAAATTAATTCTGAGGCACGTAGAAAAACAAGGAATACATCAATACAGTGGTCAATGGGTTGAAGACAAAAAAAGAAAACTACATGAACATCTTCCATAAACAATTGATAAAGAGATCAAACTGACCAGAGAGAAATGAGAAAATTCGCCAAATTGATACCAGATAACCCTTGGTCTTAGTCAGAAACAAAAACCAAAGTAGTTGCTCCAGCCATGTGGTAATAGCATAATTCGCCTTCTAAGGTATCTAAACAAGCTTATAACAACATTTTGCAACCCTTCAAAAATGATGAACTTCACAAGTAAAGATCATATTGCTGCTCCTAACGATGTGGGTCTTAATAATAAAAACTAAATAACAAAACTGCAGAAATGGAAAACCCCAGCATAAGGCCAAAACTCTGTAACCAAATTGTAAAAACCATGTTATAAGATAATGTTCCAACATGATTAATAACAATTCCAAGAAAACCTTGGGTTAGAAATGATGAATGCACAACAAAAAATGAAGCCGCAAAGGCCCAAACAATATCAAGGGGTCATCAACTGCTAAAATGACATGGTGAATTATACTTTCTTAAATGCCTGTCAATTTTACAAGACCTTTGTGAGAGTAACCAAACTAGAAATACTAAGGAAATGATAGCATAGGAAGCTATTTAAGTACAAAAACACGAAGCGTTATCAGGAAATTGAGTAGGAACAGATGAGTATGATATCATAGCGAGCAGTCTAAGCAGAAAATCACGTCCCAAGAAGTGCTAATGGCCAAGCAAGTCCATTCTGAAATGCGACGTCCTAAGGATTGCAAGTGGCTAAGCAAGTTAATTTCAAACAATGCAGTGAATTACATGGTTACAATATGAGTACAAATCATATCTACTAGACCTTTGGCACAAGAAGGCCATTTACATTATCCCAAGAAGGGACATTATTAGCAGATAGGTATGGGGCCAGCAAGCAAAGTACAAGGGACTTTCTTGAAATAATTGGTAAGCAAAGGACAATCGATTGGCAGAGAGGTATGAGGCCAGGAAGCAAAGTACAATGGAAATAATTGGTAAGCAAAGGACAATCGATTGGTTAGAAATAAGTGTCATCCAGTATTAGAAATTAATATTGTGTGAGGACATGGCATATTGTGAACAAAATCTGTGGTATTTTATTTTGAATGAAGAGAAATACGGGCATATATCTGAAGGAAAAAGGAAGCCTGTAAAGCACATCAGTGAATCGATTTTTGAAAGTGTACAGATCCAGATTGAGGGTAGGACTTTGGATTGATGGAAGAGAGATGTGCAGCCAAGGGCAGGTGAATCTGACAACGTAACCTTAGGGACCTGGAAATTTCCGTGGATTTCAAAGTCGTCGCTTTTTTCCGTGTAACTTTTGGGTCTATTTTTGGTGGCGATCCGGTGGCGGCCAAACAAGGTTTTGAGCTGTGAAGCTTTCCCAAGAACAAAGTAACGAAGTTTCTCCCGCCGAACAGAGCTTTGCCGCGAATGTGGCTTCCCGCAACAAGGCTTTGCCGCAAACAGGCTTTGTTCATTTCGCTCTTTGGCGCAGCATGATGATCGTGAGTCAAGCATTCCCGATTTATCTCTTTTGCCATGCAAATCTACATTATTGATCCCATTCCAGCCAGATCTTGGAGCAAAGCTCTTGTGTAGAGTATTAGACCTGATTTGCCCCCGCTTGAGCCGTTCTTCCGATTCTCAGCATAATCGCTGCGACGCTTTCGGTCCCTCGCTTGTTTGATTCTTTCTACGATTTCAACAGACCGCTTTGATTTGTTCTACAAATCTCAACAGAAAACACAGATCAAGAACAGGAATCACAAATATGAACATGGAAACACAGGATTAAAAGGAAATTTCTAGGTCCCTAAAGGTTACGGCGGGGTCTTTTTGGAGCAGAAGCCAGAAGAAATTTTTGTCGGCGCTGGCCATGGCCGCTACCGACGCCGCCGCTTCCGCCGCCAGCAAGTTTCTTCCTGAAACTTCCTGCTCTCGAAAGTTTCCCCTTCCAAAGCACAATTGTGAGCCATATTCTGGGTTGTGGCAGTGCTGAAACTTACAGTATTGGCACCAAGCTTTGATTCCAGGGAAGGGGAAGATAGAAAACGTGGATAGATGAGAGTGCATGCGAGTTCTTGAGCCCAAGGTGGAGAGTAGAAGATTAGTCTGTTGTTAATGAGGGACAAGAAATAGTAGAAACGAACTTGGTACTACACAAATCTGCAAAAATAAAAACCGATTACAAAGCTCCCAGCCAAAATTTGAACCAGGTTGGAACGCCATGGAAGGAGAAAGACCCCAGAATGACAGAAGAGAAGCAACCGAAATCGTGCAAATTTGGAAAATAAGGGCTACCATCGACAAAAAGAACTGGGCCGAGAAATTTTTTTAGGAAATCCTTTTGCCAAGATGAGCGCAAGCACTGGACGATCTCAATCTGCCCATCAAAACAAGGAAATTTGACATGAAGGAGGATCGACATCTGAAGCATGCAAAACCGACTGCAATTTCCTGGAGACCTCAATCGTTTCATTTGTTGAAGAACAGGCTAAGATGAAATTGCTAGGGCAAACCATGTGAGGATGAGATTGGCATAAAAAGCTAAGGCACGAACCAACCGAAGAACACAGAGGCGGAACTATGGTAGAGTGCATTATGCAGCCCCCCTCCCCTACGTGGCTGATATCTGGCGGTCCATGTTTGAAATGAAGGGCTAGGATAGCGCCACGTAGGGGAGGGGGGTTGTATAATGCACTCGTCCCCAGTTTAGAAAGAATAGGCCAGAGGAAATAAGGAGATCCCATGTCCTACTGAAATTTCTTCTCCTGCGCGCAAACACACCGATGCTACATGCAAGGAAACCATGACATAAAGACCAAAGCCACAGAACCGCAAATCAAGCTTGTAATCAAATCAACCCATCAATCGATAAGCTCGCAATGTCCAACATGAAATCAACCAAATCTAGTATATAACATGATGATCCTCCAAAGCATGCGAACTTGTCCTCCCTAGCATGCAGATACTCAAACGTATAGAAAGCGCAATCAGAATTTGCAAGCATAAAGAAGCTGCGAGTAGAATTTGCAAACATAGAGAAAGCATTGGTAGAATTTGTGTTGCTTCCAGAGGAGTGCGTAGAGAAAATTGGTCTTAAAGATCACCATGATGATGATGTCCATATAAGAGATGGCGAAGAAGCCAACCCGATCTGGAAAGCATGAATCTAAATCTAACATCGAAATCTAGCAACGACGGAATGCATGCATGTAATACGGCAAGAATCAAAATATAAGAATAGATGAATGCATGATTCTAAATCCAATAACAGAGGTATCTGATGCTCCTAGAGTCTACTCCTATAATAAGAAGTTAAAATAAGAAGTTAAAACATAACGGACATGCATGAAGCCAACAAAAGTTACCCGATGCTCCGGTAGTCGATTCCCTATTGATGCTTTGCCAAAGTGCATAGAAAATCATACCTGTCGATGCTACCCATGAATAGGAGCTCCTACAAGACTGGAATCGAGATGATGAATGAGGAAGAGAATCTGGCATATGATTGCAAAAAAAAGCGGATAAAGGCTAGCAAGAAAAGCATCGTTAGTAGCAGGAAAGGCATCGTTAGTAGCAGGAAAGAGACTGAATCGAGAAAAGGGCTGCATGAAAGGTATGGAAAGAAACGAGAGAAGCAATAACGGTTTGGAAAGGAAGGGTGGGAAGCAATGAGAATGGAGGAAGTGCTGCTGTGAGAAGATGCCGATAACCGGTCCCGAATGTGGAATGCACTTATATAATGGCTCGTCCCTACCCAGAATGGCGATCCGAGGGCTCGGATCAATGCGATTTTGAAATATGAAATACGGGAGTTCGATCCTCTACCAAAATAACCTTTATACGTCTTTGGCTAAGATTTTAGAATATGAAATACGGGGGTTCGATCCTCTACCAAAATAACTCAATGTCCTAATAAGACTACTTTAACCAATGTACCCAGTGAGCTAATGTGATTATTTTTTATCTTGAATCTATGTTTTTTTTTATGACAACCTATTCAATTGTTTTAGGGATATATAGTCTATGGTTTCAGGAATTGTTCTTTTTACATCCATATCAAATCCCCTTGGAGCCCCCTGTTATTTTTCTACATATTCTAAACGAGGTGCACCCTGACTACCACAATCATCGGATTCGCCGATCTTACTTAACCCGCATCGTATGTTGGGGCTCGGGCACCTCTCGCTTTTATATAGTTATTTATGATTGGAGGCGCCTATGATTTTGAAATATGAAATACGATTTTGTCTAAGGTTTTGAGGAGATATCCAACCTCTATACGTCTTTGGCTAAGATTTTTAGAATATGAAATATGAAGGTTCGATCCTCTACCAAAATAACTCAATGTTCTAATAAAACTACTTTAACCAATGTACCCAAAGTGAGCTAATGTGATTATTTTTATCTTGAACTATTTTTTTTTTTTTTTTATAACAACCTATTCAATTGTTTTAGGGATATATAGTCTATGGTTTTAGGAATTGTTCTTTTTACATCCATATCAAATCCCCTTAGAACCCCCTGTTATTTTTCTACATATTCACAGACAAACCATTACATCCAACACTTTAAAATTAAATCCCCCTTGAAACCCCCTTTGGTTTGGGTGCATATTCACACGGGGGGTGACTTCGGGCATTGAGAGCCGCTGGATAGGCATATTCACCCTTTATTTCTTAATCTACACCAGACGAAAGTTCCTCGCTTGTGGGTATGCATGTACAAAATTTGCTATACTATATAACAAGTTTTGCAAAATACTATAAGATTTTTGGTAATATACTACATGGTGTTGATTTTGTACATATGAACATAATTTTAGGGGCTCTCGCCGTTCTACGCCACCCCGCGGTGAATATGCACCCAAACCAAAGGGGGTTTCAAGGGGGGATTTAATTTTAAAGTGTTGGATGTAATGGTTTGTGTTTTAACCCAAAAAATTTTTGGCCCCTTGGGGGCCTCAAGAATTGACGAACGAACTAGAAAAAATTTGTAATGATATTATATGTGTCATATGTGTTATTATTATATGTGTTATTATATGTGTTATATTGATAAAAGGACAAATGTGATGAGGATAGAAAAGAAAAGCCTGTCATAATGATGTTGCCATATTGATGTAATATGGATCCAACCGTCAATGTAGACCAAGACAAGATAAAATATCATCCTTGTCATTGGAGCTGGGAGAATCTTAGAATCTCTTTAAAGACCTATTCGAAAATCCATCTGGCAAAAAGCCATAATAATTCATATTCAAACTCTAACCAGAACCACAAAACAAGCATCATACCATGCTTATAGCCCAAGGAACACTGGAACACTAGATTCTCGTTATTAGAATATACATTAAGAATAATGAGTGGACATATAATTTAATTTAATAATATCAAGCCATTTTAGGCCCCCAGGCCTCTATGGCAAATATGTACAGAAAGTTAAGCCATTCTAGAACGCTACGTGTGTTTCAAAGTCCTCCGTCATAATTTCAAATAACATCATTATATCCTTTCGTTCTTTCCAGATGTCCTTCAGGTAGGAACTCAACTTATGAGTTGGCATACTTAGAAGTTCCTTCAATGTAGAAGCATGAACCTCATGTTGCTCCCTTAAGTGCACATATGATGCGCATTCCAAAAAAGCATGCTTTTCTGTTTCTATCTCCAATTCTAGACAACCAGGGCAATACCTATTATAGCTGGAGTGCCATTCCATCTACCGCTTTTATATGAAGGGTATGCGATGACAATCTCAATTGGGAGATAGTCTTCCGATTATTCCCGCCAATATGTGTAAGGAGATATGCTTGCTCTTTATATTCATGTAAATCATTGATCTCATTGAGATAGAACCGCTTTTTGGTGTCCCTCACAAGACCTACTTGCCACATTTTCCTCAATACTATCTCGGCAACCTGCTCATACACTTCTTTGCATTTGATTGATTCCGCCATATACCCTGTCCCAAGCATTTGGCTGACCATTTCAAAATATCAAAGTACCACCCTTTCTCCCTTGATTGTTCTAGTGCAAGACGTGGAAGTCTATCTGAATCCATAGCAAAAACTCTGTTAACATAACTAATTGTCTGACATAAAGCCTCTACCTCAAGTGGCAAAAAACCAGCCTCTGCCAAAAGCATGCAATACGGATTAAACCAATAGTTTAATTAAAACAAATAGCTTTGAAAGTGCCCCCTAGGATTTGAACCTAGGCATGGCCACCAACAAAAAAGAAAATAACCTAACTGTATTTGTGGTTTCCATGTGAAGTCTATAACCCAACATCTGGAGCCGAGCTAATGAATAGATCGTGGCACCAGCTCAAAATTTATAGATTTCTTCCATTTAGCAATCAAATAAATTTAATAATGCAATAATGCGTGAGCTCATTGCAATAGTTCGGAACTTTATTTGGGCAGGTGTTAGTCCTGTGCCTCCTGGTACAGGACTATTCATGCATACGACGGACCAAGTCAAGTCCAAGGATCCACAGCCAGGCACGGGTCAGTCGTCAAAGGCCCAGCAAAAGACCAAGCAGCAGACCACGTAGTCAAAGCCCAAGAGGCGGCGCTCAGACAAGTGACGGCCCACACCGCCAAGCCGGGCCGTGATTCCGTGCACTTCAAGAGGCACCGCCGCTCCCGCAAATCAGAGTCAAAGACCAAATCACCGAGTGTCTATATTGGGCCAAAGGCCATTGTACTATATATATGAGTAGAGCTAGCCTAGTTTTTAGATGAGTTTTGAGTCTTGTCTCACATTGGTTTTTCTCGATTATGAGAGCTCATGTATCTTCATTGACATCAAGGAAGTTATTCTAATTATTGTGATCTCTTGTTCTCTTTTTGTCCCGCTTCTTTTCCTTGTTCTTTTCTTTGCAAATCCCGCTGGATACGCCTAACGGATCCTCCTGCTTGATCCACCGGTCCTCACAGAGGGCTGTTTTGGTGAGTTCCCCAACCTGCACTCCCAAAAACACCGCCGCTGCCGGTCTGATTCAAATTTCCTTTATTCCGGCCGCCATGTTCCGCGACGAACTTCACCTTAAGAACTTCTTTTCCTGCACGGCTGCTCGCTTGGAGCCACCAACGACGGGAAGTTGTTCGCGACATGTATGGATCTGCTTTATGACATTGAGGGAGGCCACATTCGGCCTAGGGCCGGCCGGCGCCACCCATCCCTCGCGGTCCTCGCCTCGCCCCGGGCCCCCGCCCCCTGCTGCAAACATTGCTCACATGTTCCGGGCCACCCCATCATCACTATCGAGTTCTATCAGTTCGCCTTCAACCTTTTACTTTCATACCCTGTGAGCATGCCTACATCCATCATTCTTTTCCGCCATACACCGCCTTCACAACCATCATCTCCTCCCAAGACAAGGATATCCACATGTCTCTTTTGTCCTCCCCGTGAATTTCCATTCCCTACATTTCCAACCGCATAACCTTACCGAATTAAAACCAATGATCGTGCACCTCCAAGATTCTCCCCTCGTGCACCCTTCATCGTGGTCTTTCGTGCACCATGCCACCTCCCACTCCTACCAATATAATCCTTATCCAACCCCAGACAACCAAGCACTTTCACCTCTACCTTCGCACTTTTTGCCGACTTATCCAACCTTTGGCAACACGAAAAGGCAAACCTTTAGACCAAAGTGCTCGTGCCCACATGGAAGAATTTGAGGCTCGCTGCCCCCGAATGGTCATGCACAACCTCAACTGAAATTTCACATCTTTTTCCACCACACCGCATGGTTTCTCCTCATCAATGGCTCATGTCCAACAAAAGCCACCGAAAACAAGATTGGTCGTAAATGAAAACTTTTCTTTTCTCACTATGGAACCACCTGATGATGATCAACTTCATCTCAAGCAACTCAATGACCTTCAACAAGAGCCCACTGAGTCCGCCAGTGGATTTTTGCGTAATCGACTTCACATACCGCCAAAGAAACTAAAGGAGTACCCCATTAACGTATTGCATCTTGGTCTGGTTTCTCCAAGGACTTCCTCCAGCCTATCCGACTTCATGACGGAATACCCATACCAAGACTTTGAGCAAGCTATCGACCTTGTCAATCACGGGCCAATGTTTCTCCCGTATGCGGGCTCTTCAGAGCTCCCTTTCATTCCACCTGGCCATGGTTCCACAGATCGGCCAGACAACCTCAACACACCAATCATCAGCCGCAATGACTGGTGCCATATTCAGAATACCAAGGCCACTTGGCAAATGAGTGTAACTCCACCAACGCCCACCTCATTGTAAACGATGCAACATGTAATCATACCTAAGAGTGCACTCGCGACTCACCCTACACCTTTTCCGCAACAAGATGGTTTATCAAGTGCAAACCACACCTCAAGAATAATCGACATATCAGCCAAGAATAACCGCAGGCTCAACCCACTCAACCCTATCAAAGAACTCAAGAACAACGGGACCAAGCACTGCCCCTTTTTATCCTTCTAAAGCTCGTTATCACTGCCAAGAATGGGGTCATACCACCACGGCATGTCCTTAACTTCCACAAGTTCGTGCAACTTCCTCGCACCAATCGACCACATCGGGTCCGCCACAGCCTTACTAACTCGATTGCCAATGGCAAACAAGGCCCGGCCCAGCTTCTGAAACCACCCCTGCGCGGTTCTCAAAGAATCACGCTTATCAACCAGCTCCTCGCTAATCAACCTCGTCGATGGATCAACAAGCACAGAAAAAATTTTTCGTGCTCTTAATCCTCCAAACAAATACCGCCAAATTGGTTGGTTTGGTTTCACGCTGCACTGGGCGTCACGCCTTTGACCATTATTCCTCATAGCACGCAACCCCGCTTTTGCAAGGCCGACACGCATCCCTCATGAAGAGGAAAAAAGGTGCACTTGACTTGAGAAACTCATGCCTCATGTCATGCCTAAAGCACGCCAAAGCATTCTCGAACCTCATGCAAGCCTTTGAAGGCCACACGCTGGCATAATGTCCATGCCACCACCAGAGCTCAACATGGCCAAGACGCACCTCCACATCTCAACCTCCACGCCTCGCACATATCCCAATATTGCCGCAGAGGTGGAGCTCCTCAAAGAAGTTGCCGCTTCATTACCACGCGACTCCAGCCTTCCCGTGGATCCAGCCAGATCCCTTTTCTCATGTGCCTCGAACTCCAAGAGGAGCCGGCAAAAATCAAAATTCCTTTAAGTTTGGCAACAATTTTGAACCGTGGTCCCGCCTCAAGGACCGCTACCACTCCCCGACGCTTTGGTTGGGGCCGCCGCTACCTCTACACCCACTGCATACATGCCACTTGGCAATCAACAAGTCAATCATGTTCAAATTGATTTGAGGTAGGCCATTAATCTCATCATCACGGATAAACTCCGCAAGCAAATGGGCATCAAACAACTCTATCGCGTCCCCATATGACATCAAATTGGTTAATGGCCATATCACACCCACCCTCAAGGCGCCATGCTTCTTCTTCACATCAACATTGGTGATCTCCCATTTCCTTTAGAATTTGGTGTTTGGAATGTTGGTCACTGGACCTTTTCTCCGACAAAGCCAAGAGTATCCATTACCGGGCCACGGACGCTTAGTCATCACCGATGGTCACCTCAATGCCACTATAGACTTGAAACCGGCAAGATCATTTCGGCCCACTATGCCGAACCCTTCTCCGACAATCGCATTCTGGAGGACGTAATATCTATCATGTTCGTGCTCCACCGCGAAATTTCCGCCATCCTACCCCAATATGCCGATCCTTGGGGAGAAATGACTTTGATCAAGACCAGGCTGCGGGTTGCTTTGTTTGACCCCTACCCACCTCTTTGCAATCGCATCCAACGGTTGATCACTTTTCAGATGCGTAACTTCCTCCCCGATCCCCGCTGATGTACACGCCGTAATGAAGCAACCTCGCTTGATGACAATCAAGAACCTCTTTCTTCACCACGCCAGAAGCGCCACTCATCCCCGGCCATGCTTCAACCTCCCGCCATATTGTTCAAGACACGGAAGTTATCCCACATATTCAGACTCTCGTAGAGATTGTGGACGCGGCAACAATCACCCGTCCGCGATTGCCGCCAATCTTCCCACACCCTATCGTAAAGGGGGCCACGCTGCTCAAAAGTTCAAACACATTTTTGCCTCGAGCTACAGAGACCTTCGGGGATCAACAAAACTTGAGGGAACTCACCATTCCTACCAAATCGATGCACGCCCCGCTTAGCAACGCCAAGCATCGCTCAACCCCACTACCGCGGATCGCCAAGGCGTAAATTGACAAACTCCTTGCCGCAGTTTGATCTATGAGGTCAAACATTCTCAATGGGTGAGCCCCATCGCCATTGCTCTCAAACACAATGGTAAGATCCCGCTTATGCGGGACTACGTGAAACTCAATCGTGCCACTGAGCGTGATCATTTTCCACTTCCCTTCACGCACTAGGTTTCGAAGAGGTCGCCGGACATGAGATGTACTCCTTCATGGATGGTTTTTCCGCTACAATCGATCTCAATCAAAGAATCTGATCAACTCAAGACTACTTTCACCACCGCGGGGCACTTTTTGCCTACAAGGTGGTTCCTTTTGGATTATCAAACTCTCCTCAACGCTTCAACGCGATCATGCTCTCCCGCTTTTTCATGATTTTATGAAGGAAAATCCCTTCCTACAAATTTTTCAAGATGACTTCTCGGCCACAGCCCATGGCTGACCATTTGATAAATTGAACTCGCTCTTCAGAAATGTGATGAGTCCCAAGATTAGTCTCAATCCCGGAGAAATGCACCTTCAAGGCCACCTCCTGTTCTCGTTAGGGACATGTTGTCGAAAGGTGTATCACCACCGGATCTCGCCAAAATCGGGCTTGTGTGCTCAAAGCTCACGCGACCACCAATATCAAGGAGACACGCTTCTTTCCTCGGTAAGGTAAATTATTACTCCACCTTCATTCCCCGACTAGCCGCCATTGCGTGCATCCCATCCATAAACTCACGGTGATGAATCCACCGGGCTTGAATTCCCAAAGGAAGCCGCTTTCCAACAGCTTGAAGCTTTTGCTTACTCAGCCCCGTTCTTGTTCCTTCTCAATGGGACAAGCCCTTTCATGTACATGTTGATGTCTCGGCGCTTGCTATTGAGCCGTTTCTTTTTCAAGAATATGATGCGCGACATCGACAAATGTTAGTCCCAGGCCTCCCCGGTATGTGACTATTCATGCATACGCCGCACTGTGTCAAGCTCAAAGATCCTCGGCCAACCACGGTCAGACATCCAAGCCTCCATTACGTAAGACTAAGCAAAGAAAGCCACGCAATAAAGCCTTTGTCAGCCAAGAGGCGCCCATGACAAGGACGGCCTCACACCGCCCTCGGGCCAGCGGATTCTAGGCACTTCAAGAGGCACCGCCAACATTCCTGCAGAATCAGGCCTCCTTCCGTGAGTCGGCACCTAGATCACCGAGTGTCTATATTGGGCCCAAGGCCATTGTACTATATATATGAGTAGAGTTAGCTCATAAGTTTTAGATGAGTTTTGAGTCTTGTCTCTTTTCAGTTTTTCTATTGTGAGAGCTCATGTATTTTCATCATTGATATCAAGGAAGCTTATCATCTTTCTCTCATTTGTTCTCGTTTCTTTTCCTTCTTTTCAGCAAATCCCGGGACATAGTCCCCTGACTCTCCCCGTTAGATCCACGGGTCCTCACAGAGGGCTGTTTTCCAGTGTTCCCAACCCGCACCCCAAACACCGCCGCCACCGCCGGGTCCGATTTTCTCCTTTCTTCTTCTGCCGCCATGTCCGTCCTAATTTCACGCCGAAGAACTCCTTTTCTCTCGACGGCAAGATCTCGCTTTGCGCCAGCGCCGGAAACTGTTCGCGACATGTATGGATCTGCTTATGACATAGAGGGAGGCCATCTTTCGCCTAGGGCTCAAATTACGCTTCACCCACCCTCGTGGTCGGGGCCTGCCCCCCGCCCCTGCTGCAAACATTGCTCACAACCCGGGCCCCTTATCACTATCGGGAGCCTTATCCGGCCAACCTTCAACCGTATTTTCATACCCCTCAACATGCCTACATCCATCATTCTTCGTGCCATAATGCCTCTTCCTTTCAGAACCATCATCTCCCCGTGGGCATGGCTATCCACATGTCTCCCTTTGGCGCTTCGCCCCGGAATATCCTTTTTCCCTACGCTTCTAATCGCTTTCCTCCCGCTTTTACAACCTTACAGATCTCAAACCAACGTTCGCTACTTCAACCGGCCACACCCCTTCATCGGTCCGCCGCACACAATGCCAAATCCATCTCAACCTCAATATCCTCACTATCCCCGTTCCCTCGGCCCGCCCCCAAAGACTTTCACATCTACCTTCTGACTTTGAAACCGACTTATCCCACCTTTGGCAACACGAAGGCAAACCGCCGACCAAAGTGCTCGCCCACATGGAAGAATTTGAGGCTCTAGCTGTCCTAAATGGGCACGCGAACCTCAACTGGAAATTTCACATCTTTTTCCACCATTAATCGGTGGAGCTTTTCCTCGCCAATGGCTCATGTCCAACAAAAGCCATTGGAAACAAGATCGGGTCGAAAATGCGACCGCTTTTCTCTCATTACGGGACTACCTGATGATGATCAACTTCATCTCAAGCAACTCAATGAACTTCAACAAGAGCCCACTCTGAGTTCCGCCCGGGATTTTATGGATCGACTTTCACATTCTCGCTAAGCAAGCTCAAGGAGTACCCTACACAGAGCCATTTTTGGTCCGTTTCTCCAAGGACTTCCTCCCCGCTATTCGACTTCATGATCAATACCGGCCCAAAAACTTTGAGCAAGCTATCGACCTTTGTCAATCACTCCGCCAATGTTTCCTCCCCGAGGCGTGGGTTCTTCAAGAACTCCCGCTCATTCCACCCGCCATGGTTCCACAAACGGCTCAAATTTCAACACGCTTAATCCACAACAAGTAGCCAAACTGGTGCCATATTTGCAAATATCAAGGCCATTTGGCCAATGAGTGCAACTCCACCAATGGCCCGGCCTCATTGCAAGCGATGCAACATGTGCAATCATGCCACGGAAGAGTGCACTCGCGACTCATCCCACACCGTTCAAGAACAAAATGGTTTATCAAGTGCAAACCACACCTCAGCCAATAATCGCGACTATCGCCAGCCACCTCTTCGTGCAGCCCACGAACTCTATCAGCGAATGTGACCAACCACGGGATCCAACCAACGCCCCTCCTTTTGATCCTTCTAAAGCTCGCTATCACCACAAGAATGGGGTCATACCACCACGGCGCGGTCCTCAACTTCCACAAGTTCAGTCCAGCCTTTCCCGCACAAATCAGACCACATCGGTCCGCCACGGGCTTACCAACAAGGCTTGCTAATGGCAAACAAGGCCCGCCACCGCTTCTCAAGAAGCCCCCAAGAGCCAAAGAATCACGCTTATCAACCAGCCCAAAGAATCAACCTCACCGGATCAACAAGCCCAAGAGGAAATTTTTCGTGCACTTAATCCCCCGCATGATAAAATTACAAATTGGTTGGTCTAGTTTCACGCCGTGCATCAAGGCATCACGCCCCTTGACTATTATTCGAAGGACACGCGAACCCGCCTTTGCAGCTGACACCCTTCCTCATGAGGACGAAAAAAAGGTTCACTTTGCACCGACTTAGAAAAGCTCATGCCAAATGTCATGCCCAAAGTTCGCCAAAGCATTTTGAATCTCATGCAAGCCGAAGGTCGCGACATTGGCAAATGTTCATGCCACCACTAGAGCTCAACAAAGACAAGATACACCTTCCACATCTCAACCTCCACGCCTCGTAGACATATCCCAATATTGCAGCCGAGGTTGACTTACTAAAGAAGTTGCCGCCCCCGCCACGCGACTCCCGCACTGGAACCAGCAGATCCTTTTTCTCATGTACCCTCGAACTCCAAGAGGAGCTTGCCAAGATCAAAAATTCCTTTTGCTTGGCTACCATTTTAAAACTCTGCTCCGCTTGCTCAAGGACCAGCTACCACCCCCAACTGCTTTTAGTTGGGGCCGTGGTTACCTCTACACCCACGGTCCATGCAACGGTGGGAAATCGCAAGTCAACCATGTTCAAATCGATGGAGGTAGTGCACTAATCTCATCACACGGATAAACTCCGCAAAACAAATGGGCATCACACAACTCTTTCGTGCCCCATATGACATCAAATTGGCAAATGGCCATATCACGAGACCTCAAGGGCCACACCTATTCTTCACATCAACATTGGTGTGATCTCGCTTCCCATGGAATTTGAGTTTGGAAAGTCGGGCGAAGATCCGTGTGACTATGAAATGCTGGTGGAAGACCCTTTCTCCCGGTGTGCAAAGAGTATCCACTATCCGGGCCACGGACCGCTTAGTCATCACAGACGGTCATCTCAATGCCACCATGGACTTGCAAACAGCAGGATCATTTCTGTTGACAATGCGAACCCTCTCGTATTAATCGATTCTCAAGACGCCAGAATATTTATCACGTTCAGGCTCCCCGCGAAGTCTGCCGCTTCTCTCGCCATCCTACCCTCAATATGCCGATCCTTGGGGAGAAATGACTCTTGATCGTGACCAGGCCGTGGCTGCCTTGCTTGACCCCCCTACCCGCTCCTTGCAATCGAATCCAACGCGTAGATCACTTTTTCGACGCCGACACTTCGCAACTCCCTGTTGATGTACACGCCGGCCATGAAGCAACCACCGCTAGATGACACCGGAGCAACCTCTTTTCACTACACGCATTGCCACGCGATCCGTTATGTTCCAACCTCCTGCACACATTGTCCAGGATACTGAAGTCATACCTCATATTCAGACTCCCGAAGTCGAAATCGTGGATGTTGGCAACAATCAACCTGTCCGCATTGCTGCAGACCTTCCGGCTCCTTATCGTCACAGGGCCGTCACGCTGTTCAAAAAATTCAAACACATTTTCGCCTGGAGTTACAAAGATCTTCTGGGGAATCAACAAAGCTTGGGGAACTCACCATTCCTACCAAACTGATGCACCACCAAAGATAGCAACGACAAGACATGTGCTCAACCCTAATTACCGCGGATCGCCAAGGCAGAAATTGACAAACTCCTTGCTGCAGGTTTGATCTATGAGGTCAAACATTCTGAATGGGTGAGCCCTATCGTCATTGCCCTTAAGCACAATGGTAAGATCCGCGTCTGTGTAGACTATCGGAAACTCAATCAGGCCACGGAGCGTGATCATTTTCCACTTCCCTTCACGCACTGCCTCCGGAAGAAGTGGCTGGACATGAGATGTACCCCTTTATGGATGGTTTCTTCGGCTACAATCAGATCTCCATCAAAGAATCTGATCAACTCAAGACCACTTTCACCACCCCTGTGGGCACTTTTGCCTACAAGGTGGTTCCTTTTGATTATCCAACTCTCCTTCAACATTTCAACGCATCATGCTCTCGCTTTTCATGATTTCATGAAGGAAAATCCCTTCTTGCAAATTTTTCAAGATGACTTCTCTCACACGTTCCATGGTTGACCATTTGGATAAATTGGAACTCGTCTTCCAGAAATGTGATGAGTCCCGCATTAGTCTCAATCCTGAGAAATGCACCTTTTTAGGCCACTTCAGGTGTTCGTTAGGCCATGTTGTCGCAAGCAGCAGAATCACCACCTGATCGCCAAAATCAGTTGTGTGCTCAAAGCTCAACCACCAGCCTAATATCAAAGAGACACGCTCTTTCCCCGGAAAGGTCAATTATTACTCCACCTTCATACCGACGGACCGGCAGCCATTGCAGATCCCATTCATAAACTCACGGTGATCTAATCCACCGGGCTTGAATTCCCAGCGAAAGTCGCTTCCAACAACTGAAGCTTTTGCTTACTCAGCACCGTTCTTGTTCCTCCTCAATGGGACAAGCCCTTTCACGCTCATGTCGATGTCTCGGCGCTTGCTATTGAGCTGTTTCTCTCAAGAATATGATGCATTAATCGATAAACCAAATCGCTACGCCAAATTTAAAAACTCAATTCCTCCGCTGAAATGCAACTATTCTCGCTTTCATGAGCGCGGAAGCTTTGGGTCTCATTTTCAGGTCCAACGCCCGCTATTACCTTTTGGGCAGTCAACCAAGTTCTTTGTGGACCACCAAGCACTTCTCTATTTGATCAACAAATCCACCCACGGGCCGCATTGCTCGCTGGGTCCTTCTTTCTCCAAGAATTTGCTCCTTTTGAAATCGCTCATAAGGTGTGCACATCTCATGTTGTTCCTGATTATCTTTCACGATCCACACCGATGATCCCCGCAATGTGGGTCTCGTGATGCCTTCCTGATGCTCAACTCTTTTTAGTCACGGCAACACCACATTGGTTCCATGATTTTCAGCAGCCTCCTCACGTGTGCTCTTCCACCAAGATGAGACGCCTTCTTCCCGCCAAGCCACACAATCCTGCCGCTATCAATTTTCTCCGAGGTCCGTGGACTACACCATGGTTGCCTGGACATCTCTACAAAAAGGGTAAGTGACACCATCCTTCGACGCCGTGGTTCTACCTCATGAAGTTCCGACATTGTTCGAGAAGCTCATCAAGGGCTCTGTGGTGGTCATTTTCATGGTGACACCACTCAAGACGCAAAATTCTCCTTGCCGTATTATTGGCCCACGCCTCTTCAAAGATGCTCACGCCCACGCCTCAAGACGCGGTGACGCTTTGCCAGGTGGACGCCTTCCACGCCCGCGGACGCTTTCCTTGACGCCGGCCGCCACGCCCACTTCCCTTCAAAGAAATGGGGAATGGACTTTGTGGGACCTATAGATCCTCCCCGCTGCACACCTCGTGTTCGATACATTCTCGGTTCTCACCGACTACGCCACCAAATGGGCGGAAGTTTGTGCACTTCCGCATAACAACACCAGTAAGCACAGCTAGAGTCCTCTATCAACACATCATCACGGCGATTCTACGTTGCCCTACCTGAAGCCGGGTCGTAAGGACCGGTGTTCATTTCATCAATCATACTATCAAAGAGTCGACGGATTATCTCCTCATACATCATCACAAGAGCACACCTTACTATCCTCAAGGCAATGGGCTGGGCGAAAGCACCAACAAAACTCGGGTCACCATTCTCAAGAAAATTTGTGACGCTTCCCGCACAGACAAGACAAAACTTCCTATGTTCTTTGGGCCTACAATACTTGTTTCCAAGATTGCTAATGTCACACCTTTTTAAATTGGTTTATGGTCGCGAAGCTCTCATGCCCTTTGAATTATCCTTCCAACACCGCTTTCATCTGAAGCACGCTCATAATCCACCAAACGCTTCTCAAAGAATCCAAGTCTATCAATTAGAAATCGGGGCTTGATGAACTTCGCAGGATGCTTATATTCGTTCTTCATGGACAACAGCTTGCAAAAATCTTTACATGATAAACGCTAAAGACAAAAAATATTCAAAACAAGGAGATTTGGTTCTTCTTATGATTCCTGTACAAAAATTTTCCCTGCAAACTCAGTTTCTGTTGGTTTGCCTTATCAAATTGTTCAAGTGGTTAGACCAAGCCTAACTCGCTGAATTAGACGACTCCATTACCTACATTATAATGGTTTTCGGCTTCAAAGCATTTCTATCACACGTAGTGAACATCCAAACACGTAGACAGTCAAGAATCAAACACCACAGAAAGTGACTAGAAAGGCGGTAGATTATATTATAGTGAGTATGTGTCGTAATACAGCCCAGCTATTTCCGCTTATGGCACCGCCTTATACAAAAACGCTCGCAGCCCCATCTACCAAGTCCTAAGAGAAACCTCTACTCCCGGGTTCTGAGCAGAGGATGCTGAGGAGATGGTAGAGGTTCTCGGCCCGATCCCAAATGGGTGCGTAACCACCTCCATCCCGCTATTCCTGGCCTGGGATGTTCAGCCATCCCGCGACACCAGCCGCCCGATGCACGCTACCTGCTGTGGCAGCCAGAGATCCGCATAATTCATCTACAGGCAAGTGATCCACTCGACAGCTCATTTCCAAGATGGTGCAATCTGCTCAAACCGCCAGCCAGCCCATACCGAGCCATCTGATGCCTTCGCTTCGCTCGCCTTATATACCAACCGGGGAGGACTCCTTGTCGACGCGGACCAATCACACAAATCGCCAACGGTTTGCAATGCAGCAATAAGCTTTGCAAAAGGAGAATCTCGTTCTCCCGCCAAGATATCTAGCCATGGTACCTTCTCGACACATTCCTTTTAATGATATCCCACTGAAGCTACGCGATTGAATGCCCTTCCTTCTTTCCACTCGGCTTCTAACACAATGGGTGTCCTTGCCATCCGGCCACATCTGATCTTTCTTTCACGCCTCATCCTCACCGCTCATTGCTTCTCCCTACGCTTTGGGGACTTAGCCAAATTTTTGTCTCTCAATCCCTTTCTTCGCATCTTTTGACACCCTCGCATCATCAACGTTCCTGTTTCACACTTCATACCTCTTCTTCCGGGCAGTTTCCCCAAACAAACCTGCTCCTCTCTCGCCGCTTCTTCATCCTCCGTGGCTCGACTTTCGCCTTCCTCGCCTTTGGCATCTCTCCGCTCCGCAAATCATTCCTACGTGGTCATTTCCAAGATTTTCTTACACTTCCGCTACAACTCCCAAGGATCCTACTTTTGCATCTCAGATCCCTGACGCCTACCTCTTCCGTGAAGCCCTTTGTTGGCCCTAATAAAGAAGTCAATCCACACCACTTTACCTAATTTTCTCTCAGTCGGAACTTCCTACTTCCAAACTCATACTAAAAGCACTATCGCCAATATTGTTAACAACCTCAAGAAGGGTACACCAATCGTGGGTCGATGGCACCACTCATTTCATCGACTCAACACCTTGATTTCTCGAGGTATTTCATATTCCCTTGCACACCTCTTTTGTATCATGGTCTCGCTATACGTGATATTGATGCTCAGTTTGGCGACTCGCTTATCACCACGCTAATGTCCACGCTCGACCAATATCGACAAGCCTCATGAGACCTTTTGTGAATTTTTGTATGAAATTCCTGGGGGTATTCCTATCAAGAACACCCATATCAATAGTTTCTATAACTCCTGGCCCTTATCGCTACACACTCCACGCTAATTCACATAGATTGGCCCCAAATGATGTTCTATCGCCTTTCCAAGAAATGGACCGCCTTCTGCAAATTACTTCCATTTCCTCGGTGCCTCTGTGGGAGGGCACTTTCAAGCCCTCATCCGGCTATTACTTCCCTCCCACACCACCAAATTCTCATACTTCCACTCCCTTCCGGGCCAATCACCAGTTGGCACATCACTCCATCTTCCCTCGTCATGACCTCACGCTCACACTCATGTCACCGCTCTCTTCCTCCGCTTACACCATCCACTTCACATCATTTTTCCCAAACCTCCCACACCGTGCAAATGCCTGCCCACCACCACAACACCCCCAAGAATTGTTGTGACAAGACGCCAGGATGCCTGCCGCCAGACTTAAGTTACAGACGCAAGACGCCTTATGAGCCGGGTTCAACGCGCACCGAGGCCTCTCGATGCGTACCACCAAGACCTTCTGCCGCCACTCCAAGTTGCAACTTTGGAGGCCAACCAAGACAAGCATGAAGCTTCCTTACGTGCTCATGCGGATCTCAAGTAATACAAGCCAAGTCACCAACCGCTAGACAAGGCTCACCCAACCGAATTCGTGACTCTATTGGAGCACAACAAGTCCAAAGTCGCCTTCCTCCCCGGAAAGTACCAAGGATGAAGATATTGCCAAACTCAATGCCTTGTACTCTAACTGCAGGAAAACTTCCTCAAGACTCAAGTCGCAAATCTTTCAGCCCGACGCCAAGTTGCCTCCTCGACGGCCAAATTTTCATACGTAATTCTCTATCACCTTCAAGATCAGCTTACGTGAGGTGCGTAAACAGAAAATACTGATGACGCCGAGATTGCCGCGGCTTCTCTCGCCTCAATACACCTGGGAAATCTTCCTCCCAAAGTCAATCCTTCTCGTAACGGGTCCGCGACTGTACCACGCCCTACTTGAAAGGAAAAATAGGATCCGCGGATCTCGAACAAATGTACCGGCAGCTAGCTATTCAAATTGCGGTTTTGGGTTCAGTTCTGAACTCCCGAAGACAGCCCTCCGTGAGGACCCGCGGGATCTAACAGAGAGTCCTGGGGACTATGTCACGATTTGGCCGAAAAGAGAAGAAAAAAGAAGAGAAATCGTAACAAATGAAAGAAAGGTGATAAGCTTCCTTGATATCAATGATGAAAATACATGAGCTCTCAAGAATAGAGAGAAATCAAAGGGAGACAGCTAATTCAAAACTCATCTAAAAAACTTAAGTGAGCCAACTCTACTCATATATATAAAGCATAAATGGCCTTGGGCCCAATATACACTCCGGGATCGATCTCTGCGTCGACTTCGAAGGAGGCCCATTTGTAGAATGTCATGCGCTCTTGAAGTGCCTAGAATCACGCTGGACGCCGACACGGGCAAAGCAATTTCGCCGCCACTTCTGTCCGGAAGCGCTTGACGCGAGCTAAAGGCTTTGATCACAGGCCTCGCTAGTCTTCTGCGGATGCTGGATGTCAATCGCGGTTGATCGGGAGGTGATCTTGAGCTGACCTGGTCTCTGGACAGATGTGATGAATAGTTCCGGTACTGTGAGAGGCACAGATGCTCAACACTCCCCACCAAACGGCCACTCGTGTGAGTGAAGAAAAAGGAGGCGCTTTCAGGGCTGAAGCCATCGGGCCTGGAAAAGTGATCCTCCTGAGTGAGGACTGCCCATTATGGTACCGGGCTGGCGAGATCTTGGCGCGATTGAAGAGCTTGAGGTGTGTCTTGGCCAAGGGCGTGATCAGCATCAATAAGAAAACGAGCGCATTCATGTCTTCAAGTGCGCCGCAGTCAAGAAATGTACCGACACTCCATGAGGAGACAGTTCAAGGCCAAAAAGCACCGACGCCGGGCATTTCGGATTGCAAGGAAAAATGGGACGCCGACGGCGAGCCGAAAGCAAAATGCATTTGAGGGCAGCGCAAAATCCCCGCCAAGATGACGTAAGGATCGTGTGAGGTGGAGGCGCTCGCAATATTGCCGAGACCATGAAGATGCGATCCGCTGGCTGTTGCCAACCACGCCATTGGCACGTAAATCCAATTTGTGGTGTTGTCCAGAAAAGTAACTTTCTTCCTGCAATGTGATCGGGCGAACAAAACGCGGATCCCACCGAGATCCGTCGAGATCCAGGTGGTGTCCACCACCGCATGACCATCCATGACCTTGGTCCAAAAAAGGAAGGCGCCAATCGAAGTCGTGAACCTCGGGGCGGAGGTACACCTGTGGAAGCATAGGAGAAGGAACCAGTTCGGTGGGCGTATTGTCAGGAAAGCAAATTTCCCCCAATTGATCGACAAGATCCGATCCAAAGGCTCCCGACACCGATCCCAAAGAGAAGCGAGAGTCGGTGAGTTGACAGAGGGCTATCCTATCCCAGGGGACCGCCTTTACATCCAAATCGCAGCCTCAGAATCGATTGTAAATCCACCGCAGGTGCCGCGATATAGATTCTGCATAAGGAAGATCTTCTGTCCCGTGATACTTCCCGATGGTTGGTGTCAGCTCCGCTTGCCGTGAGAGATAAATGATTTGCAAGTCGTGCATGTACCCCCTCATGAAAAGTTTGGGTCCGAAAGCAGATCCGCAAGATAGGATTGTTATCCCAAGCACCTTATCATGCTAAAGGGGTCACCTCGAATAAAGCATGGCCCATTGCCAAATTTTCCCGTATCACCCGTGATAGAAATCATGAAAATATAAGCCATGGCTGAACCACGCCAGTGCGAGAAAGTCGGATCTAAGATGAGATCAAAGACAACAAGGGCACAACACAACCCTTTGTCTTCAATGGAGAGTTTCCGCCAACTGGTAAAAATCAAGATCGCCGCTGGGATATCCACAGGCCATCAATGCGGCCACTTTGAAAGGAAGAGGTGGCGCCGAGCAACCACATAATCATGATAGCGTGGAGCCGGGAAGTCCACCGCATTCTCAGGAAGAATTGAAGTCCTGGCTAAGTTTGGTTTGAGCCTCATCCGCATCACAGCTTGCCGCGAATCAAGTGTCGAGATCACTTGATCCTATTGTCCCTTTCAAGTAGGAGGCTGGACTGGTCACTTCCACTCCGCTTCGGAAGGCTACGATTGACCCGGGGAAGAAGATTTCCGGCAGTATTGGAGACGGCACCTGCGAATTCGCCATCGAAGTATTTCGCACTCCTCTCGTAGTTTATCTTGAAGAGAGGTGATCTCGAGAGGTCTCAGGTAGAAAGCCGAGCCGCCAAGGAGGCAACTTGAGCATCTCTGGGCCGAAAAGATTTGGAACTTGAGTGCTTAAAGCTTGCCACGCTTCCAAAGGCATTGAGTTTAGCAATATCTTCATCCTCGTACTGTGGAGAGCAAATTGGACTTGTTGTGCCCAAGAGTCTCAATTTCTGACCGGAGCCGAAAGCCGATCTCGTGAAGCTGGTCAATTTGAGCTTGTGTATATTTTTGAGATCCGCATGAGCCCGTAAGAGAGCTTCATGCTTGTCTTGAGTTTGGCTCCAAGGCTGCAACTTGGGCGCCATGTTTGGAAGGTCTGCGTACCGCCTTCAGGCCTCCTATGTTCGTTGAACCCGGCCATAAGAGCGCCTTTGGGATCAGAACTTAAGTGCAAAGAGCTGGAGCATCCCGCCGACATCGAGTACAACAACTCATTTGTGTTGTGGTGGTGGAATTGGCTGTTGCCCGTGTGGAGGTTTGTGAAAATGGTGAAGTGGATGGTGTAGCTGAGGAAGAGACAGTTGACATGAGTGTGATCGCGGGTCATGACCGTGGAAGATGGGCTGATAAAGCAACTTGGTGATTGACCGGAAGGAGCGCTGAGTGGAAGTATGAGAATTCGCGGTGTGGAGGGAAGCACGACGATGAGGGCTTGAAAGTGCCCTCCCCACGTAAAACTTCGTGAATGGAAGTGGTACCGGCGTCCATTTCTCGAGAAGACGTATAGGAACATCATTTGGGGCCAATCTATGTGGTGCTTGGAGTGTGTAGCAAAGAAGGACCAGGTTATAGAAAGGCTTATTGATATGGGTGTTCTTGATAGAATAATTTGTGAATTTATGCCTAACAAAAATTTTGCAGCAAAAGGTCCTATGAGGCTTGTCGATATTGGTCGACGATGGACATTGGCGTGATAGCGGTGTGCACCAAACTCTCTGCATCAATATCCCGTATAGCAGACCATGATACACAAGGAGTGTGCAAGGGAATATGAAATACCTCGAAATCAAATGTTGAGTAAATGAAATAGTGGTGCCATCAGACCACCGGTGGTGTACCCTGGCCAAGTAACAATATTACGTATGAACCGGGCCGCAGAATCAAGCAGATTTGGAGCCTAAGTTCCATTTGAGAAAATTCAGAAAGCCGTGTCGCTCACGACATCTTTATTGGGGCCAACAAGGGCTTCAAGGAAAGTAAGGCCAAGAAGGATACGTGATGCAAAAGGGCCTGGACCCTTGGGAGCGAGAGTTTGAAGTGTAGAAAATCGTGGGGCGCCTATGAGAATGATTTAATCCGAGAGAGATGCCAAAGGCTAAGACGAAAGTCGAAAGCACCTGAGGATGAAGGCGCCAGGAACTAAAAAAGGTTTGTTTTAGGCTTACAATTGGAGGTGAAGAGGTATGAAGAGTGTGAAACAGAATCAGTTGATGATGCTGTGTCAAGAGATGTAAGGATTACAGAGAGGCAAAAAATTTGGCTAAGTCCCCAAAACGAAGGGAGAAGCAATGACTATGAGGATGAGTCGCGGAAAGAAAGATCTGATGTGACAGATGGCAAAGGACACCCATTAATGTTCGACGGCTGAAAAGAAGGAAGGGTACTAATGCCGCAACTCATGGGATATCATTAAAAGGAATGTGTCAAGGTACTATGGCTAGATATGTACAGAAATGTATTCTTCTTTTTAGAAATGCCTTGCATTGCAAACTAATGCTGGTGATTTGTGTGATTGGTCCACGCCGACAAGGAGGTCCTCGCCATATATATACACCTAACCGAGAAAGGAAGGCATCCGGCGGCTTCAAAAGATGGCCGCTGGTTTAAACGAAGATTACCATGCCGCATTTAACTGCCGTGAGTGGATCACCCGTAGTGATGAATCGTCGATCTTCGCGCTGCTACAAATCGCATTGCGATGGATGGCCGGGTGCCGCGATGGCTGAACATCCCGACCCGGCGACCAACGCGATGGAGGTGACTCATCTGGCTGATCCGCCGCCGCAAATCAACATCCAAATCCAGCAGAAGT